>CM038001.1:15815733-17015733 GCA_021234005.1 Nephelium lappaceum | reverse complement strand
CGGTTTCCGGCGGGAAAAAAAAAATTCAAAAAAAAAAAAATTTATTTTATTTTATTTTATTATTATTATTTTTTGGGGCCTATTAACAATAAAATTTATAGTAAATTTTATTTGTTTAGTTTAATTAAAATAAATCTTTTAACATGCTTAACATGATAAATTGTTTTGTAGATGGCTTATCGTGTTATTCATTATTATTCTGATTCTGATGATGAAATTGAAGAAGTCATTGAGATTGTAGAGAGTCCTGAATGTCATCGATATTTCTGATGATCCGGTCGACATTATAGTCATTTCAGACGATGAGGAGGGCGTCGAGCCTCCAGATTATGTGCCTTCTGATGCTTCGGCTGATGTTATAGTCATTTCAGATGACTGAGGAGGGCATCGAGCCTCCGGACTATGTACCCTCTGATGTTCCGGTCGATATCATAGTCATTTCTGATGATGAGATGGATGTAGAGATCATTGAGATCTCTGATGATGAGATGATTGATGTGATGGGGACTCCTGATGATGAGGTGGTTGAGGTTATAGACATCTCATCGGACGAGGAGGATCCCGAGATGGATGACTTCTTGCATTATGATGATATGGACTATTTTATGTATTAGCATGTTTTTATTTTATTTTATTTTATTTGTAAATGTTAGTAGTATTGGTTTTATGACATTTCTTGAATGATTAGTTCATTCATGTTAGTTAAATTGAAGGTGAATATTTAATAGAATTCATTTTGCATTTAATTAAATGATCACAATATTCATCCATCAAAGTGGGTGTTCTTTGCTTAATGTTTGAAAGAACTGGATTGCGCAAAAACGTTTACTTATATATCATGTTTGAAATGTTTGGAAGTTGATGATGATTAAACAGCTTGACTGTTTTTTCGACTCTACTCCTTGCATTCACATATTATATTTGTAGGCGTACGTTTGCTGCAAATGGAATATAAAATAGTACAATGTATGCTTAGATTAGATATCCTTTACTTGTCTCTAAATAGGATATATTTCAGGAAATGACTTCTGCTTCAAAGAATATCATAGCTGAGCTTAACAAGGGTGAGAAGCTGAATGGTGACAATTATGATATATGGCACCGCAAAATTCAGTACATCCTTGAAGAGTAAGATGCTCTTGAGACTCTTACAAACACCATGGTACCACCCCAGTCAGGTACATCTGCTCAAGGTAGAAGAGACATGGAGGTCTATCAGTCTTGGAAAAAGAAGAATAGCATTGCTAGGATTACGATCCTGAGCAGCATGGATGATGACCTCATGTGTATGTATGAGGATTATGAGACAGCCCAGGACATGTGGATGGCCTTGAAAGACAAATATGGTGGTACTTCAACCACTAAGTTAAGAAGGCTAACCATCAAGTTTGACACCTACAGGAAGCGCCAAAATCAAACAATGAGGCAGCACCTTAGGGAAATGTCAAACATGATTCGCGAACTCAAGTCCGTTGGGCATAACCTCACAGATGAGCAACAAGTACAGGCTGTGATTCGGTCTCTACCCTCTAGCTGGGAAAATATGAAGATCAACATGACACATAATGATAATATCAAGACTTTTGATGACATTTCACGTCATGTTGAGTTGGAAGATGAGCGCTTGGAAGCGGCTAAGGTTTCTGGTCAGCTTTATATGGCTGAATCCAGCAAGCGTAAAAGCTCAGGCTTTAAGCGCAAGAGAGGAAAGAATTTTTTCAAGAAAGGGAAAGGTAACCCAAACTTTAGAAAGAATGAGACTGGAAAGCACAAGAGGGGTAAACGCGCTGGGGGGAAGAAGGACAAAACCAAAATGACCTGCTTCAATTGTGGAAAATTTGGCCATTTTGCTCGTGAATGCACTGAGCCCAAGCAGGAGAAGGTATATTGTTACTCCAATTTGCCTAATTATATTTATGTTTCTAGCTCAGTATTACTTACTGAATCTCTTCCTTTGTGGACTGTAGACTTAGGAGCTACAGACCATGTAGCTAGAGACCGGCAAGCATTTGTGGAGTATCGTCGAATCAGTCATGGAACAAGATGGATCTATGTGGGGAATAATTCACGCGTTGAAGTGAAAGGAATCGGCACATACAAGCTTGAATTGTATGGTAGCCAGATACTTTATCTCCATGATGTTCTTTTTGCTCCTGATATTCGACGAAATTTGGTTTATGTCCAAGTACTCTTAAGATTAGGATATGTTCTAAACTTTTATGGTGATTGTATGGATATTATATTAAATTCTGTTCGAGTAGATACTGGTTACATGCTAGATGGTTTTATTGTACTAAATACCGAGACGAACGGTTTTAATTATGTTGATGGTTGTTTTTCTTTACTTGCTTCTTCCGATGTTGCACATGTTGATGCAAATATTTGGCATGCTAGACTAGGTCATATAGGTCATGAGAGGATGAATAGATTGGCCAGAGAAGGATTATTAGGTCCATTTAACAAAATAGATTTATCTATTTGTGAAAGTTGTCTAGCTGGAAAAGCAACCAGAAAACCGTTTAGAAAAGGAACTAGGGCTGATTATCCATTACAATTAATTCATTCTGACATCTGTGGTCCGATGAATGTTAGAGCAAGGCATGGAGCCTCATATTTTATTACATTCATTGATGATTTTACACGTTTTGGTCATATCTATTTGATTTCTCACAAATCTGAAAGCATTGGATTGCTTTAGGTTATATATAAAGTTGGTAGAGAATCAATTGGACAGAAAAATTAAAATTTTAAGAAATGACCGTGGACGTGAATACCTCTCCGAACAATTCAAGGAATTGTGCAATGAAAGAGGCATAGATAGACAATTAACTATTCCTGGAACTCCGCAGCAAAATGGTGTTGCAGAGAGAAGGAATAGAACCTTGTTGGAAATGGTTAGGTCAATGATGGCTCAAGCAAATCTCCCAATATCCTATTGGGGAGATGCATTATTAACAGCCACATACATACTTAATCGAGTTCCCACAAAATCAGTCACTTTTACACCTTATGAGTTATGGAATGGTAGAAAACCGAACCTAATTCACCTGCGACCTTGGGGATGTGCAGGTTATGTACATGATTTATCAAATAAATATGGAAAATTGGGTGCAAGAGGTAAAAGATGTATCTTTATTAGATACTCTGCTCACTCCAAAGGATATGTACTAATCGGAGAGCATACAGATGGAGGAGTGACTGAATTAGAATCACGAGATGTCAATTTTCTTGAAAATGAATTTCCTAGCAGAGGTGAGATTGATAAATATATTCGATTTTATGAATTGGATGATCAAGAAAATGATGTACATCACAATGCTCCTACAGAGGTTATTAAAACTGTAATGGGACCATCGATCCCTAGTGGGAGCAATGTGATGGATTGGCTATCTCGCCGAAGCAATCGTAAGCAAATTCCACGTCGTCGATTTGAGATTGAAGGGGAAGCGTTTATGATTGCTTCACATGATAGCGATGAGCCAAGAAATGTGAAAGAAGCCCTCAACTCATCTGCTAAAGAGTTATGGATAAAAGCCATGCAGGAAGAAATGGAGTCAATGAAAAACAACCAAGTTTGGGACTTGGTTGACTTACCTGCCTAATCGGAGAACCATTGGAAACAAATGGGTTTTATGAATTAAAAGAAAAGCGGATGACACAATAGAAAGATATAAGGCGCGATTGGTCGCTAAAGGTTATACCCAACAAGAGGGTATAGACTATGAAGAAACTTTCTCACCAGTAGTGAGATTTGCTTCCATACGCCTCATCTAGCAATCGTTGCACATATGGATTTAGAATTGCATCAAATGGATGTAAAGACGGCATTTCTCAATGGAGAACTGGAAGAAGAGATTTATATGGAACAGCCTGAGAATTTTATTGTCAAAGGCCAAGAGCTGCAAAGTATGCAAGCTTAAACGATCCATATATGGATTAAAACAATCTTCAGACAATGGTACCTTCGTTTCTATCAAGCTGTTTTGTCTTATGATTTTACAATGATGGAAGAGGACCTATTGCGTATACATTAAACGATGCGATAATAAATTTATGATATTATCCTTATATGTGGACGATATTTTATTAGTAGGGAATGATAAAGAGTTTGTGATAACCATAAAAATGTGGTTATCCTCAAATTTTGAAATGAAAGATATGGGTGAAGCTGCCTATATATTGGGAGTCAAAATTACAAGAGACCGTTCAAGAAAACTTCTTGCTCTATCACAAGAGACTTACATAAGGAAGATTCTTGAACGTTTTAATATGGCTAATTGCAAGCCAATGGATACTCCTATATCAAAAGGACAAACTCTTAGTCTTGATATGTGCCCTAAAACTCCACAAGAATGCGAAAAAATGAAGAAAGTTCTTTATTCTAGTGCTATTGGGAGTCTCATGTATGCAATGATGTGTACAAGACCAGATATATGTTATGCTGTTGGACTTGCAAGCAGATACCTTTCGAACCCCGGACAGAAACATTGGATTGCTGTTAAGAGAATCTTGGCATATCTCAATGGTACTGCAGATTACTCTCTTTGTTATCAGGGAGGTGATCTTCATTTAGTCGGTTACACAGATGCCGATTAGGGAGGTGATTTAGATGAACGAAAATCTACCTCGGGTTATACATTTTTGCTTAGTCAAGGTGCTATCTCATGGTTTAGTAAGAAGCAAACATGCATAGCCCTCTCAACAATGGAAGCCGAATTTGTGGCATGTTCGATGGCAGTACAAGAAGCAGTTTGGCTTAAGAGATTCTTGGAAGATCTTAAGATTGTCACTGGTGCAGAGAAACCAGTAACTGTTTATTGTGATAGTCAAGCTGCAATTGCGTATACAAAAGATTCCAAGTATCACAGCAAATCTAAACATATAGGGACAAAGTATAATTTTGTGAGGGATATCATAATGAAGAAGGAAGTGAAAATTCAATATATTTCTACGCACATGATGATAGCAGACCCATTGACCAAAGCAGTGACTAGAGATGTATATAAGTCACATGCTAAGTCCTTAGGATTGCGTAGATTGTAATATTGTTTATATATATTGAATTGTTTGAACTGATTTATTTTTTTGCTTATGAATATGAATATCAGTTCAATTTGAATCTTCAATTTTATACTAGCATACATATTTCATATAAGAATTTGTTAAAGATATGTCGTCAGGTAGAGACCAGCATTCTTGCACATGCTGTCGCCTTGGTTGTTTGAGAAAGCAAGCTAAGATGAGACACATATATCATTGAAAATTATAAGTAATATAATTTTCTTGGAGCATAGATATATGATTTTTGTCGCCTTGACCTAGTCAAGATGAGGTTTTCTCTACATAAACAAACTATGAAAACCGATCAATGACAATTACCCCACTGTCATCGAAACCTGATTCAACCAGATGTGAGATCTTAATATGGCATTTTGAAAAGTGAGCAATTAAGAACTCAAGTTGAACGCTCAAATTGCGTTTGAACTTAGATCTGTACAGTGAAATAATTATTAGACATATGCATTTAAAAATGAAATTCACTGTAACACATGACTCATACCATGTGTGCTTATGTGACCAATATGGAAAATGAGAGAATGAATCCCTGCTTCCTCATTGTGTAAGTTCCATTAGAGTTGTAAAACTCCAAATCATATCCTTCAGACCATTGGCTTTGTCCTGAAGTCACAGGATGATGTTAGCACCTTTAGCATATCTTTCTATGGTCATGATAATTCGACTTATGTGGTATGTTATGGTAGCAATTATCTTTGTGGGCCCAAGGACGAAAGTCGAATGGGAAGATTCGACATCTCTTTCATCAATGGTGTATTCATTGGTCGACCAATTGTAATCAAAGATGTGATTATAATTATGAATACATAGAATTATTAAAGCCAAGTATAGCTTTTTTATCAATTAAAGGAGGGATTAAGTATACTTGAGCCGATGAAATTTTGAGATTGAATCTAGGATACATTTGAACAATATGTGATATTTCGTTATTAAAAAAAATCAAACTACAAGCTCCAAGATTAACAATTGTTCACGGGTCACACGGTGTATTTGCATGTATGAATATTAGAGAATAGATTTGTATTTGAATATTTACATCCTTTCATAAGCATTGTTTCATTCTGTGCGAGTGGGAGATGTTGGAAATTATAAAATTGGGCCCGCCCAGAATGAGTAATTGGGCCTGTGGATTTGGATCGGGTTTGATCCAGAATCCATAACCCAACCCAATGTGTTGGATAATGGCAATCAACTGTCATAGCAGTTGAGATCAGTTACAACTGCTGTGGCAGTTGTTGAAACTATTATATACGTTGTTAATAACGTTAACTGAGAAGGTTGAAAAAACAGAGAGAAAACAATAGAGAAAGTTTCATTCTTCTTCTCAGTAATTTTCATACAAATCTTTTCTAGGTTCTTACACTGTGATCAGAGTCTGCTTTCCATTGTGATTGCTTACCAGACCTGTAGCATTATTTTTGTTGATCCTACTCCAATTTGAAGGTATGTATTTTATCATCACTTGTAATTTTATCATTATTATTGATACAATTTATTACATGTTGATGCTATCATTTAATTGATGAATTTATGCGTTATAAATCATCAGAAATGAATAGAAATGGATGTTAAAATGTTAGTTTAAAAATATGTCAAGAATGTGAAGTTAGTGTTCATAACATGTTGAAATTGAGTTGAGTTTATTAGTTTGATGCATATATGAATTCTAAGTAAAAAAAAAAAAAAAAAGCTTGGATTAAAGTGTAGGATGAGTGAAGGGCAAAGGAAGAATTTGAAGGAGTGGTTTGCTAATTTGGAAAGCAAGTTGTGAGTGCGGTGATTTTAAAAGTTTTTATGAGTTTTACTAGTTAATAGTTTATGTTTGCAAATGTTGATTATATATCCAATTTATAATTGTTGAATTGATTAAACTTTTAACATGTTAATGAGTGTTTTCTAAAGATGCATGTAAGTTTCTAAATTTATGTTGCAAATGTATATATATTTTAGTAGTAAAGCAATTGAATATGTTTGAGTGAAATACATGCATAAAAGAGACATGCTAAAGTAATTTATAAAATTTTAGGCTTTTGCTTTAGAAAGATAGTATTATGGTTGTAAACTATATACTAAAAAAAAAAAAAAAAAGAATATTTGATAGTTAAATCAATATGTTTTCATGCCTAGTGAAAGTGAGATTTTTAAAGTATATTGAAAAGATTTATAAATGCTTTTGGTTTACCCTAATGCCCAGTATACCTGGCTGAAGTACCATATGCGTGTATGACAAGATGCTTGAGAGAGTCACTAACTTGGGGGTTTAAGTCAATGTGTCAGCCTCTGTACGTATATGGTAGTGTAGATATACTTGATGTTAGGGGGGATCGCGACCCCAGAGTTTCCCACATCTGCGATTACACATGGTAGCATTCTTGAGTCCTAGTGATGTGTATACATACTGTCACATAAAGATAAGTTTCCCTAGGTTGCCTTGGCAAATTTTAAAAATGAAAAAGCACGTCATTAGACGTAGAGTTAGAAAACAAGAAAGTTTACTTTTGATGAAAGTTATTACTCGCTTTGAGCAGTAAAGTAATATTTATATGCTCTATGCTAGTTTTATAGTTTTATAAAAGTTAAAAAGAAATTATTAGTTTTCTAAATTATTTTGGGAGGATATATATTTAGAAAACGAATATTATAACTTAAAAAGTTCACTCACTCATTGAGTTAAATACTCACCACTTTTTTCCTATTTTTGAAAAATCCTCTCCAAGTACAGGTATGAGCCGTCAATCAGAAAGAGCTCCGTCAAATGTGTAGGTGGCTGAAGACACGATGCCACTACACTTGTTTCTTTTGAAATATCATGTTTATACATAACTAATCATGATTTGATGTATATTTTATAAATATTATACTTTGATATGTATAGTATACCTCTGTGTAAATGAAATGATTTTCAAGTTTTATTTTAAATTGGAGGCATGTTGTGGTTGATTTATGGAAAAAGGAAAAGATGGCCTGAGATCAAGAAGTTGAGAATTTGATTGTTATAGAAGTGTACATATTTTCTAAGCTTTTGTAGGGAGGAAATTTAAAAAAAAAAAACAATCGTTGTGCTGTCAAAATTTTTATAACCCGGTTTTGTAAACATACAAAAAAAAAAAAAATTACACCCATTTCCGCAAGAAAATAAATTTTAAATGAGAGCGGTATCTCCATAAGACTCTTTTGAGCCAGAGTGACGATTCGATTGAGTTTTGTCAGCGTGCTTCGAGATTCCCATCGGGTTTCACAAGGGGATTCAATGTGGGTTCTAACAAGTAACATATTTCATTTAAAAAAATAACATAACATACATGAAACATAAGTTTCAAATTAATGTCTAATCATTGTTTTCATTATTACTCAACATATGATTAGGAGTAGAAAATCGTTGAGGACATCAACGTTGGTTGTGTTCAATCTCATGACAGAGATAACATATTCGGGAAGGCGCGACATTTTCACGAGCATCTGCTCTTGTCCCAACTTCTGCAGCAATAACTCCGTTCCTTTGGGCTTCTGCACCTACGGCTGTGCTCAACTTTCCATTGGCGGATGTAAGGGGGTTAGGGCAAAGAAGACGATGTGTCCCCTTTGACACCATTTTCCACACTTTTTTGTTCGACGAGATTCCCTAACTAAAGGAATCCAAACCTTCTTTGACTTACTTGCTTGTCTTTTTCTCATGGGTGGTAGTACAATCAAGCTTCTAACTTTCGCGGGAACATTCCAATTGGCCAATTTATGGACGGGATTAACCGGACATGCATATGCAGTTTTCAGCCACTTGCGCTATAATACTGACTACAAAGTGTATAACAACTGAGGCCTTTGAACTTGACATGTATCATAAATTTAAGTGTTAAAATATGACATTAAATATCGAAAGTAATATCATACAATTATGATACCTGGTTACAACACATGCATGAGCACAAAATAACTTATCTAAGTTCCACTGCAAGTAAGTGCACGTGTTCGCTTGAATATTAACCATTGTATCACTTTTACTAGGATGCAGGACAGTATACGTGATTGGTTCTGTAACAGGATGTACGCTACCTTCTGTTGATAAATTTTTTGCCAACATGATACGATCGTATGTAGCGGTAGTAACATAAGTTATGAGTTTCTCAACAGCAACACATCTATTATTAAATCAGCTTTGCAGAACATTTCTCACATATTCATGTACAATTTATATTGGCAAACAACATGCTTGCATCATGCAATTGTTAAGTAACTATACAATATTAGTGGTTGTCATTTCATATCTTCTTTTTGGACAATGTGTCGGTGACCATCTGTTCACTCAAACCTTAACCAAAGTTTCATATGTTTTCAGATGTAACGCTCGAATTTCTTCCAATATTCTATTGCAGTCAACTGGCACATAACTGTATACTGCATTGTAAAATACATTTTAATAACCGAATGTTTTTTACAATGTTTCTTAAGGTTTTGCCACTGGTGGAAAAAACATAATATGTGCGGGACTTTAAGAAAAGCTACACTTATCTCATTCGATATACTTTTATGATGATCGGATACGATAAGCAAATCATTTGACACATCGATCATCTCTCATAATCTGCTTAAGAACCAAGTCCATGAAAAGTTTGACTCTCCATCAGTAAATCCAAAAGTGATGGAATAAATCATCTTCGACCTATCTTTGCATGTAACAAAAAAATCACCCCTTTGTATTCACCTTTCAAATAAGTGGCATCAATAGCAACAACCAGTCTCATGTAAGACCAAAAACCTTCAATGAAGGCTCCAAGTGCAATGAACAAGAACAAAAACTGGTTGTTTTCATCTCTTTCAATTGTCATTATTATGTCGGGGTTTGATAGTTTTAACATTTCAAAGTATAATGGAAACTGTTGATATGGCTCATGCTTGTCCATATGCTAGTTTTTTTGCATATTGTAAAGTTTTCCAAGCTTTATTGTACAAGATCTGCATGCCACACTGCTATAATATTTCTTTAATCAAACGATTAAGTGTATAAAATATCTTTCCCTATCTTTCTTGCATACAATTTTTCGATGATAATAGCCTATATACTTTTCATATGTGATTCCATGGCTGCTTGACGATATGTGTGTTCTGTTATATACTTCAACACAAACCACATCGAACAGTCATTTCTACATCTTGCATGAACTATAAAAATACCAACTCTTATTCTTGTGATCGGCCTTAAATTGCTCCGCATCTGAACGTCTAACCCGATATTCAAACTTAGATTTCAGAACATATTCTCCAATGGTTGTACTCATTTCTTATTTATTGTCAAAGAATGCACATTTATACAACGTACCACGTTGGTAGACGGTTGACGCAATGCTTAAAATAGCCTCAATTTCACCCAATTCTACACCAGAAACAAGCCAATATGGTTGTGAATGATTGCTCTGAGATTGTAAATCTGAAAATCTTATTTTTGGAAACCCTTCATCCTTAATGACATAATTACATCAAGTTTCATTTTCATCACTATCTCGAGTTTACTCTTTGTCGCTATCTCTTATCCCATCACCATTATCATTTGTGCCCCGATCTTCATGATCACTAGCATCATTCATATAATCATCGTTAATATCGCAAATGAGACTTTCTATAGATGTAAATAGGGCAATAGAAGCATCAACTTGACTGCTACCAATGCTTGAAGTAAGATAAAATTAACTTTCAACCATATGTGGATTTATAGGTCTATCTGTATCTGGCACGTCATATCTTGTGTTTGGTATTGAGACGATGATATTTGGATGAACGGTACACCTATTAACTCCAACTCCAAAATCTCTCACAATCTTGTAGATATAAATCTCTCTAACATCAACGCTTTTCATTGCCATCAAACCAACCACATCAAGATTGGACATGATTCGTAGCTTTTTAACTTAGCCATTTGCTATACTTTGCAGTAAGTAGCAAATGCGGATATTCTACCTTTTTCTATCAATGCCAACCTTTCTATATACAACATCCACCAACGATGAAAAACTACTATTTTTGGGGACCTTACACATGATCGACTCACCTCCAAGGTAGCTAGTTCTATTCATTCTCCGTCAAAGTTGATTACGATCATCTCTTGAGTCATTCCTATAACATTAAAAGAATATTTAATTAGTCTCATTTCAATGGGTTAACATTGCAAAATACAATCATATTGAACAAAATCTAACCTATAAATCAATACCTAAAATAAAAACATAAGATATATTAAAATTATGCTAACATTGTCTAACTCGGTTTCTAAGTGGACAAAAAAACTGGTACAGATTTTTTAGTCCATGAAAAAAATTGTTTGACGGATTTATTGTGCACTCACAACACTTTCCAACCAAATCCAACCAAAAATAACAAAATACAATCATATCTAACCACATATAATATTAAAATTCAATACACAACATCCAAAACACAATAAATATAAAAAATATGAAAAAATTGGCTTACATAAGTTTTTCATTAGAATGAAAAATTGATATCGATTTTTCATTCCAGTGAAAAACCAATCTCTTGCTTAAATCGGTTTTTACATCTTTGTAAAAATCGACATCAATTTTTAGTCAAATAAAAAACCAATTTTATCGCAAGCTTTGTAGAAACTACAAATCTGCCTTACGAATATCTTATATGACAACCAAATCACTCTTAAAGTCTTTAGCTTGTAATCTGAACAAAACAATCTAAAAACTAACCAACAAAAACACATACATTACATTCAAAACTCAAATTACTTGAAATGGAAAAAGAAGTTTCGAAACCTTTAATGGATGAAACTTGAATGGATCAAAAACTTTCAATGGACGAAGAAGCTTCAATAAAGAATCCTTTGCTATAATGTTTGTTTTTCGGCTATAATGGTAAATGGAAAAAGAAAAACCATGAATGAAGTAGAGAAAAGAGGTTAAGATGTTATTAGGAAGAAGAAGGCTACTTTGGCACTTTCGGATTAGGGCAACTGGGTGATTTTAATTTAAGGGTAGTTTAGTAATCTTGGATATAAAATGTAAATAATTTTGAGAGATCAAAAACAAATTTTTTAAAAAAAAATTGGGTAAAAACAAAAATTTTCTTTTTATTTGGTTTAGAGTACTAAATTCCCTCCCCCGCCCCCCTCCCCCCTTTTTTTTAAAGTATTTTAATATGCTTCAAAGCTTTAGTGTGTACACACACACTCATATATATATGATTGGGATCGGCTCTGAGTACAATTGGGATTAGTAGCAATAGATATTATGGTATGATTTGGGAATCAACTTCCAAGACAACTCACAAAGAATGTGAGACATCTCATAAATTGTGAAGGAAAAACTACTGTCGCATTGGGTGGCTTTGGTAAGAGTCTCACTTGACACTCAAAAATGCATTAAATGGGATTGTCTCACTGAGTCAACTCACTACGCTCAACTTTAGTGATATTTTTAATAACTCTAAAATACTATGAATTTGATGTCTATACTCATATCATATGTCCTGTTTAACAATTGAATTAGATTTTTTTCCAAACAAAAAAAACAATTGAATCAGACATATCTCTTAAAGCCGATTTGACATCGACAGAGAGTCGAGAAATAAAACAGATGGCTTTGTTTGGCTTGCCGCCTTGGGCCAAACCTAAACATTGTAAGATGGGCGTGGACCCAATAAAAGATAGAGACAAGCTCAGCCTGACATATCAGAAAGGCAGTCTTTAAAAAAGGTGTCCAATGAAATTTGAACACGTGTTTGCATTAAAAAAATCAGACAAGAAAACCCAAAAAAAAAAAAAAATTCAGTTTTCTTCTTCTCTCTGAAACAAATGCTCTCGTGGCTTGAAAAAAAATTGAAAAACTCTTGACAATGGAGGACAAGTGGAGTAGACCTCCTTCTATTCCACCAAACTTCGTCACTATCCTTCAGCTACAGGAGCGGTGGATCAAAGAGCAACAGCGAAAGCAGAACAAAGAACAGCAACCAGAACCGGAGCCAGAAGCGAAACCTCAAGAGCAAGAAGGAATCAGAGGTGTGGTGGAGGAACATGAGAGTACTGATACGAAGCTGGAATCTGAGGGATTTAAGAAAAACAAGAGGACGGATCGGTTGAAGAAGCTGAGTAAAAAGAAGAGAGAAACTAGGGCGCTGGCAGCGACCGGAGCGAAGGAGGATGAGAATGACGTGGCAGGAGGTGAAGCGCACGCGCCGAAGATGAAAGAGGCGAGTGTCGGTGGAAGAGAAGGATCGGAGGGGGCTGCTAGTCTTATTCTTTCTCAAATTACTGCTAAGAAGAGAGAGGCATGGAAGTCGAAGAGGAATCAGAGGAAAGGAGAGTGGAAGAAGGTGACTGTGGAGAAAGTCGAGGAAGAAGTAGCCGGAGGTGAATCGAAAGCGAGTGGTGAGAAGGCGAAATCAGGGGATGCGTATGTGGCTGATCGGACGGTTGAGATTCAAGGGAAGTTGAAGGACGTGTCAATCAACAGTGGAAGAGAGAAACCGGTGGGGACAAACAATGGGGGACATAACGGAGGCCGTCATCAGAGTGGTGAGAAGGAGGAGACGGCAAAATCGGGAAATGCGGTTCTGATTGATCAGACGGTTGAGATTGAAGGGAAGCTGAACTACATGCCAGCCAACGGTGGAAGAGGGAGAGACAATGGTAGACCGGCGAGGGCAAACAATGGGGGACATTACAGAGGCAGTTGTCACGAGCGCCACCTGAGAAATGCAGGGATGGTTTGGGTGAAGAAAGGAGATGCTTTTGGTGGCAATGCTGGTCAGGTACAGAGCTCCGGTGGCTCCATAAATGAATCGGCATAGTACAGTGAGTACTCATTATTACCTGCACTTGTTTAAGATAACAACAGGTCATATAAATCTGTCATATAAATGCGCTTGTTTTGGTATGTTTGCTGTAATTGGTTTTAATATCATTAGTGCCATATAACCGTATATATCTTAATAATTTAAGATAATTATCGTATATGCCTTGACCATTTAAGATAATTACTGTATACACCTTAATACTTATGATAACGACTCATGACATAATTTTGTCATATAACATTTTGTGCATTTAAATGTTTCTCATGAATTATTATAGAGTATGAAATGAAAGAATCATTACTTAACATTTTGTGGTGAAGTAGTTCAATGTAAAAGTCAGAAATATGATGCTATGATCTATATCCACTGAAATGATGAAACAATTTACGATTTAAGAACTTTCTAGGAATATTATGTACCTTATGGAGGTGTTTTAGTATCAGAATAACTTCTTAGTTTGGATGATGAGGAAATTGTAAGATATCTTAGATTGATGTTGCTGTTTTAGGATACTCTGAAGTCAGAAGCAAATAAAAGGAAATGCATCACATTAGGATGTTTTGAAGTCATTCCCAGTTATGATGTGGTTTTAACCAGATTCTACGTTGAAGCAATGTTAAATCAAGAGTTGGCCTCAGAAAATTTTCTCTCCTAGAGCTGTTCTGCATTTAAATTTAGTGAAGTGAAATTTATAGTAATTTCCATCTGTCTACGCATATTTGAAATTGGGTTTTCTAGTACGGTTGTACAGCAGTTGCATGTTTTAGTTCTTCAGACTATTTTTGTAGATCATGTCATATCAAGGTGATTAACTTCCAAGCACCCAAGAGTATAGAAAGTACTACTATTGGTTAGACATGAATATATATGCTGGTGATGTCCATGAATTTGAAGGATACACGTACAGCCTTGGAAGGTACAGAATTAGATGTGTGTACTGTATGCATATGTAGATCATCAGATTGATATATCAAGGATGTAAATTAACACTGTAATAGGGTTCGTAGGATGATTGCTGGAAAGGATATGCTAGAGAAAGTTAGATGTACATTGAAGGCTATGAGTTTTCTTATTCTTGTCTTCTGTTTTTGCTGCTAAGATGGAAGACTATGAATTAGAAATATATTGGACGGAACTTTACACTGAACAGCTGAAAAGGAGAAAACTAGATAAGTATATCTGTTGTTAAGTTGTGCATAATGCGATACATGGAAATGTGTGAAGATGAATTGGCTAATTAATGTTGATGTTATGGCTTGAACAAACCACGACTCAATGTGGTTTGTTAGCAAAGAACATTCATTTAATCTAATAATGTCCTAGGTTCAAGTTGTTCGGACCATAAGTGGCATCGAAAAAAATAAATAAATAAACATAATAGCCTTAATAGGTGAAGTGGATCATTTATAAAATATATTTTAATTAATAAAATTTTGATGAATAATGAGTATGACATCTTACTTGTAAAGAGTTATCCTGAAATGCTTATGTTTGGCATTAGGTTATGCTATTAATAAGTTCACTTGACTTGCGTACTAATCCTTTGATGATTATGATAATTACTTGCACCTAAGGGCTATGTTGCTGTCATCTGGGTATAGGTTTCATGAAATAGTATGGGTATAGAAAATAGATCTTTAGATTAAGAAAGCCAAATATTAATTAGTAATGAATTCGGGAATGAGGTGGCTAGGAAGGTACAGAGAGCTGAACGCAAGTAGATTAAGTGAAGACGGATGTGACCCAAGGTTGGTAAGCTTTACAGACACGTATTTGGTTTGATCGTGGAACATTTAAACTGACCTCGGCTTACAGCTCATGTTAAAAATGGCAGGCTAGGGACTGAGAGCTGTAATCGCAGAAGTTCGTTGCAGTTTATTGATTATCTGCAGAAAACCCCATGTGCACTTAATGTTTGTGGAGGAGAGATCAGAAAAGGCCTTTGTTTGTCAGCTTGAAATTGATGGAATGGGAATGAAATTTCATGCTGTTTGTTCTCTTTCTTGGTTTCCTACTTCCATTATCGTGGTCAGTTGAATATGTTATCATAATGAGAAATTCCAAAAATTCCATTGCACATGTGGTTTTATTGAATAATTCCATTAAATTAAACTGATCTTAGAGTCAAAAAACCACCGGTTTTCTTACCTTTTTCCTATTTCATATCAGCCAACGGTCATCTTTAGGGAAGGGTTCATTCAACTAACCAAACTGATTTGATTTTCGTTTATTTTGGCAAACAGCTTCTTTCTCTTCTTGATTAGCATAAGTTTTCAATCACCAACAACTAAATTGACGTATATCAGTCTAAACTTTTGCATCATATTTCACTTTGAATGCAGGCTTGCTGATGTTGAATGATGAAGAAAGGGGGAACACTAGAAGAATTGTGGAAGTAGGGAGATATTGTGTGAAGAATTAATAGAAAAATATATCGAACTCCTTTGGTCAATTTGGACGGAAGCGCTCATTGATATTTGCTTCTGCTCAATCTACATGTGAATATAAATTTCAGGCATTTGGTCTTTGAAGTTAATTTCTTCAGCGCATTAAATGTTTGTTATTAAGGTGAAACGATTGGCCCTATTGAGAAATTGAATTTCTATGATAGCAATTAAAAGAGTTATTGTGTGTTGTACGTTTTAATGATTGGCCCTAATGTTTTTCTAACGACTCTACCGCTTAAAATATCAGCAAAAAGAAAAAGAAGTAATATAGAGCAACAATGTACCTAAAATATCATGAAAGTGTGTCAAAAATCAATATGGTAGGATGTGGCTTCGTCTAATTTGAATTGTTGCAATAAATTAGAAACAATTAATTTGTAATCTCTCATAATCAGTTGTTATTACAAAATTGTAACGGTAGAATGTCATCAATTCATCGAACATTGAAAATCTGATTGTGCTTCAATGTCGAAAAAAGTTGTGAAAGAGTGTCAAACATCAATATGGTGGGATGTGGCTTCCTCAAATTTGAATTGTAGCAATAAATTAGAAACAATGAAATTGTAATCTCTCTTAATCAATTGATATCACAAAATTGTAACGGCAGAATGCCATCAAGTCATCCAATATTGAAAAAATGATTGTGTTTCAATTCTCATTCTCTCTAAATTTCCCTTCCTATTGATATTCTCTGAGAAGTGAAAAGCTACAAGGAGGAGGGACATGGCCACAGGCGATGGCAGCAGGTGGTGGTGAGAACAAAAAGGCTGAAGTAGTAGCACCACAACCGCACCCGGTTCAGGAACAGCTACCAGGGATTCAATATTGTGTTAATAGTCCTCCTCCATGGCGTCCGTACACTCTTCAATTTCATTGTCTTTTACTTTGTTAGATCATACACATTGCCTGAATTCATACGTTCCATGCATAAATGTTGCTTCTTTGATAATGCAGCTGAAGCTCTTGTTTTGGGGTTCCAGCACTATCTTCTGACTCTTGGTATCACGGTTTTGATTCCCAGCATAATTGTTCCTCAAATGGGTGGTGGAAATGTAAATGTTTTCAAGTTTCACATTGCTATGTCTTTTTCTTTAATACCCTTGATGCATTTTTGTGATAAAGTTTTATAACTTGAATCTTTATTCTGTCACAGGGTGAGAAGGTTAGGGTGATACAGACCCTACTATTTGTTTCAGGATTGAGTACCCTGTTTCAGTCCTTGTTCGGTACCCGGCTCCCTACCGTAGTAGTAGGTTCATATGTATATGTTATACCCGTAACAACAATTGTTTTGGCCAAGAGATATGATTCTTACATTGATCCTTATGAGGTGGCACAGCTTATCGCATCATGTGTTTCAAAGTTCTGTAACATCAATATTAAGCTAGTTAATTTTTTATTGTTATTATTAACTCGCATAATTTTTCAGAGGTTTGTGATGACAATGAGAGGAATACAAGGTGCCTTGATTGCAAGTGGCTGTTTTCAAATGGTTATGGGTTTCCTAGGATTGTGGAGGAATACTGTAAGGTAAGTCTAAAAAATTGCAGGTTTCTTGAAGGGATTGGATTAAATCCCCATCTGATGTTGTCTGATATTTTGCATGATCAATTTTTTATTTTTTATTTTTTGTTTTAGGTATTTGAGCCCTCTATCAGTGGTTCCTTATGTGACTTTCACTGGACTTGGACTATATCACCTTGGTTTTCCCATGGTAGGGAGTCTTTCATGCTCCCGAGTTTGCTTCAAGTTAAACAATTTCATGACAATAGTCATATTGAAACTCATAAATCTATCTTATTCTTCCTTGTAGCTAGCCAAATGTGTCGAAATCGGGCTTCCAGGGTTAATAGCAATGGTTTTCATTCCACAGGCAAGTGGCAAATTTGGTTCTTGTACATTTATTTGAGTTATTTTATCTTTTTTTTTGTGTTTCCAGAGCACACAAATAGAAACATATTGTTGCATGTTCTTTTTCTTTTTATACAAAAAGCGAACATGAATGCATATTAGGCTTATTAGATAACAGAAAAGTCTTACGCCGTAAATATGCCATGTTGTGTTTAATGTCCCATGTTTGCTTTTACTTATTTTGCTTCTTATAACAAGACCAATTCATCATCTAAGTTCTGAATGTCTTTGCAGTATATTCATCGTTACATGGAAACAAAAAGGCCCATATATGATCGATTTGCAGTGCTGTTCTCAGTTGCAATTGCTTGGTTATTTGCACAAATTCTAACTTCAAGTACTGTGTATAACAAAAAGCCTGAGAAAACTCAGCTCAGCTGCCGCACAGATCAAACTGGACTTCTAACTGCAGCTCCCTGGTGAATTTTAGATAAAGCTCATTGATATCAGTGCTAAACCCATCTATGATTATGGACATTAAACAAATATCTTGCAGTTTTATATTTTGCAGTTTTTATAAAGCTTGAAAAACTTGCACATTTCAGTCTTTTGAAAGAAAATTTTAGCGACATGGGATCTTACTTCCTTTTTTTTTTTTTTTTCTGGTTTGTTTTTGTAGGATATATTTTCCTTATCCATTTCAATGGGGAAGCCCTACCTTTCACATCGGAGAAACTTTCGCAATGATAGCTGCTTCATTTGTTTCTCTTTCTGAGGTCCACCTGTTTACAAAACTTTCAATTGTTGAAAAGTATTTCTAGTTTATATGTAAAAGCATGTTAGCACTAGCATCCCTTGACAGTTTGAGACATCAATGAGATATTATGTATGGAATGACTCCTTTCTAAAATCATATCTTCTTCATACCTTATGAAGCTGATGTTTTACATTGGTGAAATTAAGAGCTTGGTAATCGATAGATGTAAATTTTATTGATGTATAAAAAACAAACATAGCTAGTTACATTTTTTTTGTCCAAATCTTTTTAAACAAGACAAATGCAGCAAATAAAACAAAATACTTCAAATGTCATCTCCACACTGCCCTTTTTAACCACAGAAACAGAATATAGCTTTGAAATTAATATAAAATTTTGATTTTGCTAATTGTCTTGTCTTCTTCTGCAGTCTACTAGTACGTTTTATGCAGTGGCAAGATACGGGAGTGCCACACCAGTGCCACCTTCTGTTATCAGTCGCGGTGTCGGCTGGCAGGTAGGAAGAGCTAATGTCATGTCGTACAAAACAATATGATTCTTTTAACGATTCTAGGCTTTGTCATCACTTGTTCAATTTTACGAACGTCAGGGAATAGGGGTCTTGCTGAATGGCATGTTTGGCTCTGTGACAGGCTTGACTGCATCAGTGTAATGAATCAAACCTCACTAAATATATTTTTCAGACAATGTTATCTTTAAGTACCAGTGGTCAATTTGGCATAATATTTTGCAAAAGGATTGAAATCCCATATTTTAATTGTGCATAGGGAAAATGCTGGTCTGTTGGCTCTGACCAGAGTTGGAAGCCGAAGAGTGATCCAAGTCTCAGCTGGGTTTATGATATTCTTCTCTCTACTTGGTACGCTAGCAATTATAGTCTGTTAGAATCTCATAATTCTATATAGTGGAAATAAATTTAATATTTCTAATCATTAACCATAAGCAGCTAATAGTACTCTTTATTCAAAAAGGCAAATGAAAATCACACAGTAGAATCGACCCACTATTCATGCTGTGTCATCTATGGATTCATTTTTGAGATCTACTGATAGTTTCTTATATTTGGTATCTTGTCTTAACCAGGAAAATTTGGAGCAATTTTTGCTTCTATACCTCTCCCAGTAGTAGCAGCTTTGTACTGTATTCTGTTTGGCTATGTCTGTGAGTAAATATAATTCCTAATCTTGTGATCACTAGTTGACTTCTCTATTGCACTCATTGAATTTTAGTTTCCTATAGCAAAAAATCTTTTGAAATAAAGCTAATCCACCATGTTGGCATGTAGCCTCTGCTGGTCTTGGTTTTCTTCAATTTTGTAACCTGAACAGCTTCAAGACAAAATTCATATTAGGCATCTCATTCTTCATGGGACTGTCTGTGCCCCAATACTTCAGAGAATACTATCAAGGAGGGTTTAGGCCTGGACAAGTTCAACCCAGCCCTAGTTGGGTAAAATCTTTTTGACCCTCAGGAAAAATATCATCAAAAGATTCTTTTAGTTGCTTTTTCTATGACTTGACCTTATCTCTATCTATTTTTTCTATGATTTGCAGTACAATGATATAATGGTTGTGATCTTCATGTCTCATGCAACGGTAGCTGCAATGGTTGCTTTGCTATTAGATTGCACACTTTCTCGAGAAAATGATGAAACCCGAAAAGACAGTGGCTTGAAGTGGTGGGAGAAGTTCAGCTTATACAATTCGGATGTCAGGAATGATGAATTCTATGCTTTGCCTTGCAGGCTCAATAAGCTCTTCCCAGCCCTTTAATTGTTATTCATTTTGTAGTTATTTTATCATTTTCAAGCTCCCTTTGAACGCTATTCAATTTGCTGCTGTTCTATTGTTTTCGAATTTTGATATGTCAGATGAATTTTCTTAGCGTCCTCCAGTGTTTTAAAAAATGATTGTCTCTCTTTCAGATTGGTTTTGATGATTTTATAAGCTTCTCATTAACTATTTTCCTGTGCGCTTCCCTTGTTGCTCTCAAATGGATGATTATGCACAATTTAAGTACCATATTTCATAGTTGATACGGAAAATTGATGAACTTGCTTCTCCTTGCTGGTTAACATCTTAAATAGTTTCATTTTTCTGATGTTGGCTCACTATTTTTCTGTCTCCGAAACTCAAAGATTGGTAATGTGGATGGATATGTGGTAGCTACCACCCATGAGAGTGCAAGTATAACAAACCTGTTTACATATTAAAAGTTGTATAACTGCTTGCTATAGACAGTTACATGTGCCTGAAAATGTGTATTTGAATTGAGAATAGGATACAGGACGGGAAATGAGAAAATGAAAACAAAATAACTAAATAGATTAGTAAGCCTAATTTTAAATTCACTTCCTACTCTCCACAATAGAATACTTTTCCTGTTCAATGCATGTTTTGTACCTAGCTTAGTGCCTTCACTTTACATTTAACTGGATGCAGCATGTCTAAAAGGTCATGTGATGATCACGGTAGATCCCTTAAAGGTTCATGCAATCACAAGATGGCCCTTTTTCACCTTCGTAGGTGGAGCCATGTTTTGCTTGCTAGCCAGCAGCGCATGCCACCTCTTTTCCTGCCGCTCAGCACCCCTTTCTTACATAATGCTCCGAGTGGACTATGAGGAATTGCTGCTCTAATCTCAACTTCTTTCTACCCTCCCATGTACTACACGTTTATGTGCCATCCATTCCTCTGTCAACTTTAAGTGTGTTCTGTTACAGTAATGGGTATGGCTGCCATGCTCATCTCTCTCCTTCCGTTTTCCAAAAGCCCAAGTTTCGAGTCTTTCGTACATCCCCCTTTTTTGGAATAGGTATGTAAGGTGTTGCACCAGTAATGCATAAGCTAACCATAGGCCCCGCAAACCACTAGTTATGAGATACTAATGGGGATATTCTATGGCCTTGGAGCTTTAATTTCTGCCTCCAGGATTCCGGAGAGACGGAAGCCTGGCAAGTTTGACATTGCTGCTCATAGTTCACCAACTTTTCATGTGTTGGCTGTGGCAGGGGCATTGACACATTACCAAGCTGGGCTAATTTACCTCAGGTGGCGGGACATGAAAGGTTGTTAGCGTTTAAACATGTTTTCATTTTTGTACATCATCCTCACCACATGTTGTCGGCGGAAAATTTTGCTTAATGGACGGTTTACATGAAAATCTGTAATTGTGTATAGGATCTATTTGCCATCTTGTTGTTGTGCTTTAAGGTTATTTCCTATGGAACTGCAATGTAACACGAAACAGAGAAGAAAAAATTCTGGGAATGGCAACTCACAAAGTTTGGAGCATTTGCCAATTAGACCATTTCAATTGTACTGTAACCAGTTTCTCTAATGCATTTTTTCTTTTAAAATCCTATATGTGATGTAGCGATTTAAATCTGATACATTATCAGACTAAATGAACGTTTTTATCACTGAAATGCATTAAATGGTAGTTATTTCACTAATTGATTGATAAATTTTTGCACATGATAGTCTTAAAAGGTTAGTGTCTACACATAGGTTGTGCTAAATTAATTTATGAAAACTAGGAACCAACCGATTCTATGACATTTATAAATAGATTAAGACGTCAAACTTATGTTTATTTCTGTCTTCGCGATATAATTGTTCTTTACCTTTTACCACTGAGATTATTAGTCAATAGAATTTATCTAGGTAGGACTGGCAGCATCAAAATTTAACTCAAAATTTTGATGATAAGATAAAATGAGAACATACATTGAAGCTGGCATATCATACTCCTATGTATGATGCATTGAACAGTTTGTGTGGAGTACAGAAGAGTTGCTACAGAGTTAATAATCAGGATTGCAGGCTCCCAGTTAGGTAGGGATGGAGCATTAAATAGAGAATGAGAACCAGTAAAGTTGGACACTGAGTTATGTGATGCACAGAATACAGATAGAGAGAGCAATATCTGGTACTAGGCTTGACGAGGACTCTGATAAAAATGGACCACAGCCAGTGTACGTTCGCGCACAAGATGGCTGGGCTGGCAATGTCATGCCACAATTTCATTTAAGTCCATCTAATCATTCAAGCGAGGTAGGCACCATGCCACAACAAGACACCGACTTCGATATGATCGCGATATTCAGGGTCCCAAAAATTTTGATGGTGTCTCCAATTTCCCTGAAGATATCCCAACTAGGTGACACCGCTTATAGAGCTCCTGTGGCACCAAATAGGTGCGAATCTGGGCCCATTCTGTCACCGTTTCATTTCCTGCCATTGCAGTATTTCCTTGATTACGGTTCCACTAATTTATTGCATTTCTGCTTCGAATAATAATTTCGTGTATTCATTATCCGACGATAATTCAAAATAATTAAATCTGTCTTAAAATTAATTATTGGATAATACGATATCACTATAGGAACACAACACAAAAATGTACTAGGAGATTAATCAAAACTCTCTTATTATTTATTTGGGTATTTATTTAACCCGAATTAAGTTGTTGAAAGTTGAATATTAAAATGTTGTATCAGGATCATGTAGCATGGAGTTGTCGATGGGATCCTCATGCAAATCCTCCAAACCTGAGTTGAAAATCAATGCATCACTCTTTTCAGGAAACCAATTAGGTCGCCACCATTTCGTTGGCCTTGAAACTTTGTAGGAAAGTAAGCCCTCCACGTCAGTCACCTCACTCGCTTCACTCCTATACACTTTGTCAACCGGCAAGTCATCGGAGGCAAAAGCGGCCTTGCTCCGATCCTCTGCAGTCGACCATAAAAGATCATTGTCTTCCTCGTCGTCTTCCCACTCTTGGATGGAGCGCTTGCGATTAAAACCCAGTCTGATGGCCCCACTGAGGTGGTCGAAGAAGTAGCCTGAACGAGAGAACGGCTTGCTCTGCTCATCATATGTAATTGACTGTCTTCTTTGCTCCGTTTCTTCTTTCAGGGTGGGGCTCAATACAACGTCGTTGTCGTAGTGGGTGACTGTAAAGAAGAGGAAAAGGAGGAGGAGGAGGGTGGCGGAGATCACAGCACAGGCGTAATGGAAGTGATGGTGGTAGTGGTTGTGGTTTTCGTTTTCCAGCATTTTTGTTGTAAATTTTGGATTGTGCCCTCTCGTTAGTCGTAAGTCACATTTGGTGTTGTTTATAATATGATAATTCAATAGTTTAGGTAAATGGTGCTTGGTAAAATTTTAAAAGTAATTATTTAATAATACGAGTAATTTGATAGTGGATTTAAAAGTGAAGGGAGAACTACTTTTGTAAATTGATTATAAAGTAACCTGTAATAGGATTAAATGATTAAATTACTCTTATTGATTTTAGAGTAATGTTAGGTTTTTCAGAAATTTTATCTAAATCCATGTCCAAATGATGTGGTCTGTGAGTTCTCAAGATCCTATAAATTATTATATCATTTCATGATTTATAAGATCTTGATAATTCATATGTCATATTATTTAGGTATAAATTTGGACAAAATTTTTAAAAAACCTAGCATTACTCTTGATTTTAACATAAAAATAATTATATCTCAAACTTAATTGCACGAAAATATATATTTACACTAAATAAAAGTTAAAATATTTTATTTTTATGTTTATTTAAAGTATTTTGTAAATTCACATGAATTTATCAAATTATAGTTTAACTAAATTTACTATACATTTCTTAAAAAAAAATAAATAAATTACTATAGATTATTTTTTTAGCTCAACTAAAGGTTATTATCTTCTAAGCTGCAGTAGATATGAAACTAGTCCTGGAGAGAAATTTTGTAGTGTGTGACAATTAGCTTTTGGGTTAATCACAATATTGATTCATGTTATTAATTATTCAAGTGGAACCAAGTGGCACCAACTCATCAATCATATATATTAGAATAATATTAGATTTCCTAAATTTTTTATTCAAATTTATGTCTAATAGATATAATATATGAATTGTCAAAATCTTGTTATTTATCATATTATCTCATGATTTATAAGATATTGACAATTTACATGTTACATCATTTGAGCATAAATTTAAATAAAATATTTGAAAAAGCGCTGTATCACTCCATATATTATTGAGTAATGCTAAACTTCCCAAAAATTTTATCCAACTATATGCCCAAAAGATATGACATATGAGTTATTAAGATTCTATTAATTATCACGTTATCTCATGATTTATAATATCTCAATAACTCATTTGTCACATCATTTATGTATGAATTTGGATAGAATTTTTGAAAAACCTAGCATTACTTTATATTATATTTAGCTACAATATGAATTTGATATGAGGCTGATCCAATCGTATGTCTTGCACATCTAAACCTTTGAAGTTATAAGTTCGAATCATATTCTCTTTTCTAAACCTCAAATTATCATGATGATTAAAAAAAAAAATCCGCCACTAAAGTACTATTTTTTGTTGTTTTCTTTATATTTACCCTCTTGAAATTGCTTCCACATAAATGGAGTGGAAGGATTATAGCCTGTCAATGTTGAAAAGCCAATAAGCTTGTACATGGTTAAGGAATTCTTCTTCTTTCTTTTTTCAATATAACAATTAACAAACGAGGATATCAAGAGTCGTGAAATGTACTAAACATTTTGCAATGTGCATCATATAACTTCTGAGCTATTTGCATGGCGAAGAGAGCAACGACATGTTATTGCGTATGCAGAATGTGATCATGTAAAAAAGGGCCCCCCTGCGGTGCACCCAGTTAATAATAACATGTTACGAGTGGAGAGGCTTCAATACAATAACATGTTTGTAAGTGGAGAAGCTTCAAAATCAGGCAGTTGGCGAAATCCTTGTCAACAGGATATACAGAAAATGAGCTAGGATGATGAGTATGCAAGATCAAGGGTCGTCAGCAGATCAAAACCGTAGATTGGGTACCACGTGCATGCACAATGGTGAATGATATGTGGCTGACCTGTAAGCAACTGTTTGCAAGTCCAAAAGCAGCACCCCCCACCCCCCCTAAAATGCGATATATTTCCACCCAAAAAACATGGCGAGTTGTACCCGGATGCCACCGCCCTCCTCTTCTCTATCGGGACCTCCCTATAACCCAATAATTCACAATTAACCTCACTTTTTAACTCATCTTACGTTGCTTTGTTTTTTCCTTTACAATTATTTTTGTTGTTATTGCATTTTAACTGTTGGGATTGTTACGTTGGCTTGTATTCAATAGTACTAGTGTGCCACAGCACGAGGCCATAAAGCAAAATTTGGATGAATAATTGAGTTAAGATTGAGATATATGTATACACATATAATGTCACTTTGAAACCGACCAAGCCGTGATCGCTTCTCGACGGTATGGATGGTCATCCTGAGAATGACATCCAATTACGTTAGGTCCACTTAAGATTTTTTTGGTACAAATCTTGCAATTTTGGTTGATTGGTTCACAGTGAAGACTTTGAAACTCGAAAACTTAGACTATTACTTCCACTTTATAGTTTTCCACGAGCATGGAACTAATCAATCAATTTTTTAGAAAGCTTTCCCTTCGTTGATATAATTCGCTCATTATTTGAATTTCCAGCGGACAAATTATACATGAAAACGTTCTAATTTATTAACTTGACAAATTGCTCTCTCATTAACTCACTTTCATATAATCATAGTACAAATAATTTCTTTAATCTCACTTTTCTTTTTTTTAATAAATTACCAATATTTTAGTAAGTTGTAGTACGGATTATTGTTTTTTATGATTTTATCATCAACATCATTGGTGATTTAATTAATTATTACCCAACGGTGTTAAACAAAGGAACTTCACTGTATTCTAAAGGTATGTTTTTTTAACCTTAGGCATCACCCAATTCGTAAGAGCAAATATTTCTTACGGTTTAAGATTTGCAACATATAACGTGGTATGTAAGATATTTGGTCCCGGTTACAATTTAACACAATTTCATAATTACAATAAATCTCAATACAAAAGATCCACAGTTAACACTTAAGAAACAATTTTTTCTACCCATTTTAATACGAAAAAACTTCATTTTAATTCTCGAAGTTTCAAAAAATACCAAAATTTTTAAAATTCTTTTAGAAATATCTTTTTTCATCATAACTTTTTCAAAACCCCTCAAAAAAATCCAAACTATTAGTCAACCGATGGTCAATAATTAGTTTAGGTCATTTTTAATAACTTAAATTTAAAGACATTTTAGATAATTTAATTTATAAATTCATTATTTTATCAGGATAATTTGATAATTTACGTGAAACTAACAATTATCAAAGATAAAATTATTTTTTACACATTCTTTTAATATTGACTATTAGTTGACTGACGGTTTTAAACCTTTCTGAAAATTTTTTAAAAATTAGGGATGAAAAGAGTTGTTTTTAAAAGAGTTTTAAAAACCTGATATTTTTCAAATTTTCAAAGGCTAAAATGAAGTTTTCCTTTTTAATACACTACTGTTTCGTAAGAAAAGTCGTGTCCTTTTCAATCGAAACCCATAGCAATAGGATCTTATATCCTATATTAATAATAATGGTCTAAGCAAGTATATATATAGCAACAGATTAATAATCTATCACTCTTTTACATTTTATCACAAACAGTGTCAAACAAGAACGAGTAGATAACGAGTAAATAGTTTGATCTGTGATTTCGCAATCATTCGTGCAACTAAATTAATGTGATATGGACATTATTTAATGGGAGAATTCAAGCACACCCTTTTGGAAGAATGCTGATTTTTCTTTGGAAGACTAAAGCAGAGGTGGAAATTTGACTATATTATTAACTTGACAAGGACTAGGGTGGGTTTGTTTGTTTGATTGTATCATCTATGACAGAGATGTAAAGTGGTCTTGGGAAGGGGAAGGTGTTTTGAATTTAGAGAGATGGTCGTGTATCCATGACCAAAGAGTAATGGCGAACTGGCTTGCTAGCTAGCTAGCTACATAGCTTTAACCTTCACATTTGTAGGGGAGGGGACCAAGCATGTCACCAATTCTCAAGCTGCAGGCACCGCCCATTCTTCTGTGACTAGCAGTACCAAGCTACAAAAGAAATCCAATTTATCAAATTTCTGAATCATCATTAATTCATTATCCATACAAGTATGCGGCCTAGAAGCTAAAATATAATATGCTACATGTTACCAAAAATGCAATCAGTCCCTCTAATAACTCCCTACTACCAAATCCAGGGGCATTTTCTAAATACAAAATATATTTTATAGTAAAATATAAAATTATTGGATTACTTTTGTAATTAGGTTATAAATAGTAGAAGCACAAATTTTCCACATGGAGGTGACTAGTATAATTAAAATGTTGTGAGCCAAAATATTGTCTTTTTCGTAAGTGCATGATATTAGGATGTTAAAAGTCATAAAGAGAGAGAGAGAGAGAGAGCTCGAGTCAGCTAAACAGGAAAAAAAAGTATGAAAATGTAGTAATAGAATATATATAGATATATATCACAAAAGCCAGCTGAATCCGATAAATTAACCAACCCAGTCCCTACACAAAGATTGCGGATCGTGGACTGGCAAAGGGCCACAAGCTAGCCAAGTGCATGTGCAGATGAGTTTAGTGTGTCTGGGACCATTTTGATTCAGCAGAAGATCCAACAAAAACGGCTACATTATTTTCTTTATAAGGGCTCACACTCTTTATTACAAAATCTGGGGCTCTGGCTTTTCATTTCTTTTAGAGTCACTTATATATGCGTCATGCACTCACATTTTTTGTATATATTAATGTTCAGCATCCGTGCCCCAGGTTTCATTTGCTATAATTTGTGGTGAAGACTAGACTTTTACAAAGCGAAAAATTAATTGTGGTAGAAATTACAGTGACTAAATATTCAAGACTTGAAGGGATAAATAAAGCAAAAGTTGATCATTAGCTGTATATTTTGCACTGTAAGAAATGAGCATTATTAGTAGGGCCCAAGAACAGCTATCTTGAATGTACTAGGATGGAATTTTCCACCTTAAATTGGGAAAGGTTTTTGTCGCTGAGCAAATTGCTCGTATGAACAGTCTACACTTACATAATCATGATACATCATTTGTGTGCTTTTTTCCTTATTTTTCTACCTAACAGATTCATTATTTTGCTACTCATGTCCTGTAAGATATCAAGGTTTTTTCTCCAAGACGTAGCACGGATGCTTGGAGTTTTGTGGCGATGAATCAAATCAATGAGTTGGTTTAATGACTTTAGTCTAGAATTGTAGTCTTGTACTGATCTAAAATATCATTCTTAAATCACCTGGAAGACGATCGAGTCTCTAGGTGAGACCATTCAACAACATGCAACTTCAAGTCATCCGGACAAGGAAATTCAAATTCGTACTCGATCTTTCTTGTGTTAAAGTTTAATATTATTGTTCGTGTTCTCACATGTAAATTTATATTTTTATATCAAGTGGTCATGAAAACGATGTTAAGATTAGTTTTTACCAGAAAAGGTTGTTAACCTCTTGTGTAGTTGAATTTATTTTCCTTTTCTTTGCAACTTAGAAAGAAGAAACTACCTGTTCAATATTTTCAATACTTTGACGTTGCATCTACCAATTCAAGTCTAGTTTATATGGGGTCAAGCTGGACCCATGTTTTCCAACTTCGAGTTTCAGAAGTATGTATAAATTCAGGACCCCTCATCTACCACTAATTGTTATAGTTGTACTATCCAATCTCATTGCGGAACTCAACCAAAGGAAAAGTTTTTGCCCGATTCACTTGTTCTCTTTACCCAAGACTTTACAACTTCTAGTACTCAAGGTAAATGCAATCAAGATCCTAGCTGTTATTGGACAGAAAAGTAAAGATAGATAAACTAAAGATCACGAAAAATAGGGAGTCATTATCTAGAGTAGACTAGGTCGTGGTGGAATTATTTCAAACGCTTGTAAGAGAAATTGGTGTGTGTATATATATATATATATATATATAAACCAATCTAAATAATATATATTTCTATTGACAATTTATTGTTAAAGAATCGATTATGTTAAAATTTTAATTTTAGATATTATAATATATTATTAAAGATGATGGATAAGAGAAGACTGAGAAAAAGTTTATATCATAATGTAACATATTGTACACCACCAATCAGGAAATGAAGAAACAAAAGATAATAAAAATTGATGTGATATAAACGATAGTATACATATATGTATAAACATAAAAATAAACCAATTTAAATAATATATTATGCTAAAATTTTAACTTTAGACATTATAATATATTATTAAAGATGATGGAAGAGAGAAGACTAAGAAAAGGTATATATCATAATGTAACATACTGTACACCATCAACCAGGAAATGAAGAAACAAAAGATAATAAAAATTGACGTGATAGAAATGATAGTAGTGAAAAATGCAGTCAATTTTCACCAGATGATACAGAGTCCTATTGTAGTACAAGCTTCGTATTACTACAATGCTACATGAAACCATAACCGCTTCCTTGTTACCAATTGACACTGTTGTCTCTGTATCTATCTATCTATTATCTATTTAAACACAGAGCCAACTGGCAATTTTGGTTGATTCACATACAGATAAAATAGAGGGAAAAGAAGGATAAAGCAAAGGACAAAACTAGTCTAGGATTTGAGAGTGATTCATTGGGTTTTTACTTGCTCTACTCCTTTCTCTTCCACTTAAATAGACAATAACTTGTATAAGGCACCCTGTCTACAATCTCATTTTCTTTATCTACCTTAGTTTTTTAAAGAAAATCCTTTTTGTTTTTTAAGTTTGGTTGGAGTGTGTGTGTGTGTGTGTGTGTGTGTCTGACAATGAATCTATCAGCTTCACAATGTGGTAGTGGATGTGAGTCTGGTTGGACTTTGTACTTAGATCAATCCTCTCTTTCAAAAAACAAGTGCTATAGTTTTGGTGGGATTGTTGAAGAAGAAGAGTATGCAGGAAAAGGAGCTAGAGTGGGAGATCATGAAGAAGAGGAAGAGGACTTGTCCATGGTGTCTGATGCATCTTCTGGACCTCGTCATTATTGTGAAAACGATGAGGAATATTGCTTTGATGAAAATGCTTGTTCAGGTTCTCCTCCTTTGGTTTCTGAATTGGCCAAAAAGAGCAAAAAACAGAAGAAGAAGCTCACACAACATGTTGGACATCAACAACATTCGTATCTTGATGACACTGCTAGCTCCCCTGTGCTAGGCTTTTCCAAGGCAAGTTCAATATAAACTAGTAAATATTATAGTACCATTTTATTGGAAACTAAAATTCCCTAGATGGGTTGTTGATATTCTTCACAGAAGAGTATTAGTTTCTCCAATGAAGAAGCTTCAATGGAGCATGTCTTGGATTTTTCACAAGGCTTCTCCGCTACACATTTAAAGGTACTAAATATGTTTTACTCTTGTTATGATAAAGAACTGTCACAAGGAAAATTAACATTCAAAATGCATTTTGATTTCTTTGCAGTCCTCTCTGGCAGGAAAACGAGCTTCAGGTTAGCTTCTATGTTTGTAATCTTTTAACAGTTAGAATGTTCAAGTTATGAAATTGAAATGATTGATTATATATATATATATATATATCAAATTTGTAGTGCATTTATCTATTATCACTTGGCAGGTGGTGTCCAGGGAAGAAAGTGGAAGTGACGAAGAGGCCATTACAACATGTTTTGTCTCTAATGCCACAATTGTTCTAGATAGAGAGAATTGGGAGGCATGTAAAAAGATAAAAAGCATTAGATCTCAAAAGGATCTTGTTCTTTTTTTTTTTTTTTTTTTTTAATATATATTTGTTCTTCTTTTTTCAATTCTACTCTTTTGAATGTGTTCCTGTCAAGGCTGCGGGAAACAAGAGAAAAAATAAAAATAAATTCTCTTTCCCATCATTAAGATATATTTATATATTTATGTACATTTTTTCCCTTTTGTCACAAATAGTAGAAGTTGCCACTACTTCTGTACAATTTAACTTTTTTCTGCCACAAATGGTGTCCCATTACCACAGAACTAAAGCTGCTTCTGATGGCATGAAAGATGAATAAATGAGTGAAAAAGAAGGGTGGAGAAAACAAGAACGGCTATTGCACAAGAGTTATGGTCTTTGTAGAAGAGGGGTGTCTCAGCATTCTCCATAGATAACCACACAGATACCAGAGACAAGAGCCAGCAATGCAAGTCCAGAGGCCTGCAAGTGACCCACTACTTACCAGTTATGTAATTGCCAGCCTCGCTTAAATCTAGGTAGGGTTGGTAAATTTGGTAGTGGGTGGCCTTCTAGACTCAAAACAGACAATTTTCCACATGGAAGCAACCAAAAGGTAAGCTTCATTTTCCACCAAAAGGGACCAAAAACAGCGCCCTACCATCTTTTTTTCTGATAGCTACCTACTAAGAATGTGATCCATACTTAAAACTGGTGCAATTATTGAATCTTGTTTTGGTCTGTTTCCTTCACAATCGCTATTGCGGTGGTTACCGTCCTCAAAATTAGCACCCATATCTTGGAAAAGGACTTGGGATTTTAGGAAAACGACAAGGATCATCATCCCTAGCCTGTCAAACTTTCTTTTTTTCACCTCATCAAGTAACTGAATTTTGGTTCTTTTTAGGGCAAATGCCAAAGTACAGCATGTATGATTAAATTAGACAATTGGAAATGAAAATTATAGGGTGCATTACTTTACATTTGCTAATCAGATATATTCACAGCTCCGGAGGTTAACATAGGAAAAATAAAGAAAATTGCACTCCAGAATCAAAGTTTATCAATCAAACACAACCTATGAAGTTGTTTGCAAGGAGGCACTTGTCAATATCCGACCAGTTATTGTGATAAGAGCCTTCAAACAAAAACACTAATCTGCCTAGAAACAACGAAGTTTTAGGACCCTAATTATAAAAAGTATTGCGAGGTTTTTAGACCTTAATTATGTAATGAATCGTTGTGAAGTTATAAGACCTTAATTACGAAATCTGTTGCACAATTGTTAGTACAATAAGATCCACAATGAAGAGAGCATTGATGTGCTCAACAAATGCATTATTCACTCACATTATACCTTGCGACATACAATTATATATAAGTAAATTTTTATACCACATAGGACATGTGAGAGAAGCATACCATAAAAGTCATATGTATGAAAGGAAACACTACATAAATTCCAAGCGCTTTAAGGCATTTTCCGTCAACTAGAAAGAAGAAAAAAGGATTACCCGGTTCTGAACCGTCCAAATGGACGACAAAGCATAACACATCACATGAGAATTGATTGAACTTCTATAGTTTACTCGTTATTCAAAAATACATCACGATGGGAGCTCCATTTCCTCCTTACATGAACCATTAACTCTAAACTGAGACATAAGTAAATTCACTGTGAATTAACCAATGCACATACACATTGAACATACTAATATAAAATCGATAAAAGAATTATGATAAGAGGAAAGAAAAAAAGGACTAATTTAACAGGTTAACAAAATTTTCATGACGAATACAATACACATGTCGTAACCCCGAGCGGAAGCCCCAACCCAACTTGTTTGTTCTTACTTTTTCACTTCCTGTCCCCTTCTCAAGTTACCATTGAGAAGATAAGTGCCCAAGAGACACAAGCAAATCAATGCCATGACATATTAACTCTCCCTGGTTGAAAAACAATTATGTCCCAAAAATATGTCTGTGAACAGGGGCATCAAAAGTTTTAACCACTTCCATCCACGGTTTGTCCATGATCAACACAGAATTTTTGGAGAGGTGTCCAATAAACAAAACAGGATCTCTAAAAGCAAAAAATTCAAAATTCTTTCTACTATTGAGTTTAGCCACTGTTTGACAGTCAACCCACTTACGTTTCGATCTCCCATTAATGGGACTATTAGCTAACTTTTTTAAAGTGTTGTTTCCCTGAACATTTACCAAATCACTGTCATCATCTCGATCCACCGGCATCGCAAAGTCAATCAAGCACATTGCCCTACAGCAGAAAACAACATCTTAAATGTTAGATTTCCATTAAAATTGAGCCTTAGAATGTTGTACAGAAAACCATATATCAGAACTACTGGCCTCCAAGCCAGTTGCATTACTCCACTTACAAACTCACATGATGATAGTCCTGCATTTTAACTTGAGACTGGGATGGTATGGCAGAGGATTGAAGGTAGGTAACGAGAAACTTGGAATTAAATATCATACAAAATGCATATTCAACTAACTAACTAACTAACTAACTATATATATAAAGGATTATTTCCTGCTAATAGTAGTAATCTCAAGTCTAACGAGAGTTATCTACTCCTTGGCCATCCATCTACCTTCGCCTTCTTAACTATAGCACCATCCAACCTTTCAATCACCATATTCTCAATCCTTGCCCACAGACATTAGCCCTCTTCCTCTCTCTCCTATTTACTTCCTTTTCTTTATGCTATTACTTTGATATGACGGTTTGAGCACCCTGTACGGCTTCACCCCCTAAAACAAACCCTTCCAGCATATACATCCATCACATATAAAAATCCAAGAATTTTTGGAAAATGAGTTGAAGGGGCAAAAATTTTAGCAGAAAGACAAATGGCAGAATGAAGGGTCAATTGGTCATATTAGGAATAAAAAAATGAAAAACAAAAAAGTAAAAGGAGATAATTTTTTTTTATCAGAAACTTCTCCCCTTATATGGTGTTAAGGGCATATGTGGCACACATTCACACCACTCTATTAATATGAAGTATCTAAAGCCTATTCCAAAATCATGTTTATGCATGAAGAGTCATACCTGGCACTGTATATAAGAACAGATGACGAACTTGGTGAGGGTGAGAAAGAGAGCCCAATAACCTCCCCAGGAAATTCTTGATATCTCTTGGGCAGAACAAATGTATGCCTCATTGACCATTCTCCCAATTGTCTAGCCTCCACATCAAATGCGTAGACTTTGTTTGAAGATGTTGTAACTATAAGCACATTGTTGTTGTGGGGGGGGAACCCACCAGCAGCAACAGAGGCTCCTTCCAATCTTGATATGAACCAGTGTTGCCTGTTTCAACAAACCAAAATAGTTATATGCAAGAAAATAAAGTTAAAAAGTTCAAAAACAAGCAAGGCATGATCCACAAGAGGATTTTATAAATCCAATTAGAAGTTCTGATACAGCATAACTGAAGTGAGAACTTCTCAATCTCTATCCCACACTACTTCTCACAGTCATGAACAGGTTTCAGGTAAATTTATTAAAAAAAAGAAAAGGAAAAAGGATCCTACAATAAAAGCCACTCCTAGCTTAGAAAAAGAGAAGTGTCAATCATCCACATCCGATAAGAGAAACCAAAAGAGTACACAAAAAGAATTGGGATATTGATTCAAAAGACTGCCTTATTTAAGAATATCTTTCCGTATGTGTGTGCTGTCAAATTGGAGAGATCAATATTCTAGATGCTGTGCATTTCACATACAATGGCATGATATCCATAACCACAGTCCATCATCCAACATTAATGCTTCATCAATATCTACTAGTACCTTTCATTCACATCTGAGAATGAGCATGAAATAAATATAATAATCTGCAAAATTTATAATTTGATCACAATTACACAGATACTGCATTTACGACCTAATGGAAAACAATCATTTTGTTAATAGAATATGTTTAACAGCTAAACAGACTGAACTACACTAGTGTATCATAATCGCAACAAAAAAATAAAAATAAAAATTAAAAAATGCAGACACCAGTACTCTTGAAAACACCTTTGTATCTCCAGATTGAATATATATACATCCCCAAAGCAATTGACAGCAGCAAGCCATTGCCCATCAGAACTAGTAAACATTTTTGTTATAGGTGGCTCACTAGGCGGTAATCTCTCATCACACTCCTCACGGCAAGGTGTGAATGTATGTAGTAGCTCTGAGCTGCCCACATCAACAACCTGTAACACCACAGAGGTGGAATAAAAAAACCAAGGCAAAGGAATGTGCCTGTGCATGTTTTTTAGGAAGGGGGATATATCTAAACCAAAATCAAAAGAAAGCTTACATATATCCTTCTATCGTGTCCCGCTATCATCAATCGTGAACAATCATGACTGAAAACCATGGAATGAGCAAATGGTAGTTTCCGAGGAAGTTGCCTTTTGTCGATAGCCCATGCACTTTTGCCAACTTCATGCCTCTTCAACTCAAACAGGTTGGGTTTAACATGGTCAGAATAAGCAAATAGTACCCCTGAATTAGAAATGGCACTGCATATAATCTTCCGGGATGCTTTACTCTTAACCTGGGCCACCAACTCTGTGGATGCACGGCCACCAGACGGGCCAGAATCTATAATATTATTTAAACGAACAGAGAGAATATCTAACCAATAAGAAGCTTGGACTAGGAGCAAAGAAGTATGATTGAATAATTTGTTATGCACCAGCTGAATAGGTACTCTCTGAGGTGCAGGACAAATATCATGTGGAGAGAACTTGGTGAACTCCTTGACAGAGTAGGCAAAGAGCTTGGCGTCATCACCAGCCGAGATAAGCATGGGAACTCCCAAATGAGCCCACTTACGGTAACTAAACTCTATGGGCTTCTCCTTACTACGAATTCTTTTTACATGCTCATCTGGCAAAGGATCTACAAGTAAAAATAACACAGTTCAATAATTGAGAAGCAGGTCTAGAACGTCTCATAACATTAAAAATGCAAAAAAAAAATATATCTAAATAATAGAACATAAGTAACTTTAATAAAAAAAAAAACACGAGAGAGAATTTAAAATAAATAAAAATAAAGCCATAGGCAGTAAAGTAGAAATTTGGTACACCTTCACGGCAGATTGGTACTGCCACCGTCAAGGCCCTCACATCATGTGTATGAGCTCTTACATAACCAACATATACCCATTTCTTCACAACTTCAGAAGAAGACTTATCATCACTTGACCCAACTTTGTCACTAGAAGCTTTATAAAGAATGACCTATAAATAACTTGAGCATCATTAGTAAGAGAGCAACTTTATCAATCAAATAAATCAAAAAGCACAACATGTCTTAATACTTTACTCACATTACCCTTGCAAAGATAATTTCTTAAATACAAGATGTAACAATATAGGGAAAATAAAAGTGGATACCTTTCCCTCTAAATTAAGGAACAAGAAGGAACAACAATAGATTATAACATTTAATTTCAATCAGTAGAGCAGGCCATTTAATGAGAAAAAGAACCACCATGGCAAAACATGTGACAAGGTACTAGCAATATCTTTTCTTCTTGTTAATATGTCAGCAAAATGATTATGAAAATTATTGCCAAGTATCTGAAATTAATTAAGCCTTCGAAACAATAATATAAGGGCAAGACCTGCATCCCATACCTGACCATCAGAACCAGCAGAGAACACTCTGTTGTGACTAGGAGAAGCCGCCAGAGCATTCACATCACCTTTATGGAAAGTAAGTGCCTGCAAAAGAGTTCCATGCTGACTGTCCCAGAACTGAACACTGCCAGCACTGTCTGCACTAACAAGAGTCCCACACCTATACTCAATAATAACCATTTATCAGCAACGAAAAATGTCATATTACTAATCTTAAATCAAACCAAGACACCAACATACAATGGTTCAGGAAAATAGGTAGTGAAGCCCTTTTATTCATACCTCAAAGAAAGTAACGACCAGATGCAAAGTTCAGGTCCACTACCTACACCCCCTAGCCCAACAGTAATCCTGTACATCTCATGACCCAATTTGGCATCCCAACATCTTATAATTCTGCAAGAGGCCATTTATGCATTACTATGTAATTGTTTCAACTATGAAGAAAAAAAATACAGTGAATCCTTTAAGTAACAGAATATACAAAACACATAAGTTGATGTTAATATCAATGCAAAGCACACACCAAATCATGAACAGTCAGATACATAAATAAAGGATATATGTACATTAGTCTATAAAGCAAACTTACCCATCACTGCTCCCCGAGTACAGCCTATTTGCATCAGTGCTCCATATCACACTTAATACACGCCCTACAAAGTAAAAATACAAATTTAAGATATTTAATATATGATTAAATAGATGCAATAACTCAAAAAAACTAGTCACTAAGGCGCAGATCCTCACCACTGACCCTAGGCAGCGACTTCTGATATATCAACTCATCTGAGTCAGAGATCTTGTATATTCTCACACACCCATCATCACAAGCAACTGCTAGATGTGTATCTTCAACTACTGATTGCACATGAAGCTCATCTGAGTCAGTATCACTTTCACTATCACTGGTTTCGTGATCATCACTATCATTAGATTTATCATTTAAATACCCATTTCCAATATATTGAGAACTAGGGTCTGTATAAATTTGAGGATTATTAGAGGGAGCAACAGCCATCTGCCAGATTGAGAACCCAATTGACTCTAGCACAATCTGCAGATGCACACAACACAAAACAGATTACAAATAATACAACAGAATCATCTAACAGACTGATAAGCTTAATCACACCGAAGCAGCAATTAAAAAAAAAAAAAAAAAAAAGGTTCTCTTTGAAAGCCACATTCATTCTGCTTGTAAGATAAACTTCAACAAACTTATAGTGCTGTCATCCATATAATATTCCAAACAGGCAACGATCTCACTTATCCATTATATATTTATAACAACATTACCAAAACGGCACTCAACTTAAAGAGGCAGCCAATGATTCATGTGGACTATCAATGATTGTGATTCTAATTGCAATATACATTATATAAACAAGTACCATTTGGAACATCTAAATGTAACCGAATCCACATGGCAAGGTCCAAATTTTCATTTTACAAAAAGACAAGAATGCAACTGATTATACTAAGCTATTTATTTAAATGCCTCCTCTTTTCACCTTCTGCTTCAAGTCAAAAAGATCCCACTCTGAAACCGAGCCATCGATACTAGACGAGAACAACCGTCCACAAGGCAACCCCTTTTTACCAGCACTGCACCAGACAAGCGACGAGACTCGAGAATCAGGGTCTCCATGAATCGTCTATACACACACACAAACAAAAACCACAAAAAAAGACACGTGTCAAACATATGCCAAGCTTGGAACAATATGTAATCAAAGATTTAAAGTTAGTTGTAGAATTGATACCAGTTGACAGTGCCAGCCGACGGCGCCAGGAGATACGAGCCAAATCTCGAGCGAGCCGTCTTCACGAGCTGCGGCGACCTGGGAGTCGTCGGCGCTGGTGGCTAGGGCTACTACCGGAGACGGCTTCCAGTCGATTGTGCTATTCCGGTAAGCTTGGGGCATCTCAACAAGCAGGCGCGAAGGCTAAGGGAGACACACAAGCTATGATCTCGACGGATTGTGCGAGACGGCCTGAGGGTGGAGATGGGTATGGAGAGAAAGCATATGAGAGAGTAAGGTAATGTTAAGAGAAGGCGACTCTTAGAGAAGTTAGGTTTTTGAGGGTTTAAGCGCGAGTGTGGTTTGTTTTAGTGAACCGGTTACTTTTGGACCGGGTCACCGTTTGTGTCGGTTTTTGGGCCCGCTTAATGGGGTCTTTTCTATGCCATGTAATCTATGGAGATGGGCTTGATTTTAACACAGTAAATTTGTCAACAACTTAGGCCCAAATTTCGTTCACCATACTCCAACATCAACATTAAACTCAAACAGAGTTCAATCTTGTATTGGCCGTCGTGGGAAAAGTTATTGCCACGTAAGTTGCAAACCAAGGATAAGACGGCCTAACAATTGTATGAACACTGCATTTGTTAGTACATCCTGTTAAAGATTTAAAAAATATCTAATTTGTAACTGTACCCCACGTAATACTAAAATTATCCATTTTGTTAATATTGTTGTGATTGTTGCAAAACCAAGAGATAAAATTAAAACTAAAGTGAGAACTCTTGGGAGAGAGAGAGATAGCGAAAAAGAGAAAGCCCAAATTTTACTTATGCATTTATTCAACTGAAATTTTCACAAAGCTAATACACATTTATAGTAAAACAAAAAGTGACTAAGTAGTCAACATGTACTTGTCAACTGCTTTGACTTTAACTAATTAATTACATGGTTGAATCTACCTTTTTCAACACTCTCCCTTATATGACACCATTATATTTAAATTTTGTTAGTAAAAATCCAGTGAAATAAAAATCTAAGCAAATGATATTTCATGATTTGCTAGATCAAAAATATAATAATCTTTTTTATTCAATTAGATGTGCTTAAAGGAGACTAGCTCATTAAAAACGTTGTAAGAAAAATCCAATGCGACAAAACCTAATCGAAGGGAAAAAGAGTATTATAGTGCACAAATGTCTATATTGACTTAATATACCCCCCCTGAAGGAATGCTTCATAATTAATCATATAGCTTACATAATCAATGCATTCTAATACCATAAATCAATTTCTCGAATGTTAATATTGGTAATGTTTTGGTGAATAAATCTGTAAGACTATCCGTGGAGCGAACTTGCTTAACATCAGTCTGCTGCCTTTATTGGAGCTTATAAGTATAAAACAACTTTGTTGAGATATGTTTAGTTTTATCTCTCTTGATATATCCTTCTCTGATTTGAGCAATGCATGCAACATTATCTTCATATATGGTTTTTAGGGAATTTGATGCAATAGGTAGTTCACATGTACTTTGAGTATGATGAATGATAGATTTCAACCATATACATTCTCGGTTTGCTTTATGAAGTGTAAGAATTTCAAAATGGTTGGAAGATGTGGCAACAAAAGTCTGTTTTGTAGAATGCCATAAAATTGTTGTATCATTATATAAGTAAAAACATATCCAATTTATGAACGAGCCTTGTGGGGATCTGAAAGATATCCAGCATTCGCATAACCAGTTAAACCTACACCACTAGTAGATTTTGAATAGAATAACCCCAAATTTGTTGTTTCACGAAGATAACAAAAAATAATCGATTAAACTTCATATAAAACCTCAAGGGATAAACTTTATCCATATTAAAATGTTTTAGGATTTTTTCAATATATATTCTTTAATTGATAAGTACTTCATGTGATTTATGCTCGATCTGCAAGTTGAGACAATATTTTGTTTACCCCAAATTTTTAATCTCAAATTCTCTTTTCAAATATTCAATAGTTTTTATAAGCTCTTTAGGAGTTCAAATTAAATTTATGTCACCGATATATACTGCTACAATTGCAAATCCAGATTCTGATTTCTTTATTAACACACATGGGCATATAGGATAATTAATATATCCTTTATTTATCATATATTTGTTGGGGTTTATGCCCTAAGAGCTTGTAATAGTGTAAACGGTTTTATAAATTTTTAATAAAGTATTCATTTAATTCAATTTATATATTTTACAAAAATTGTATATATCATGAGAAACATCATTGATTACTGATGTAATTTCAAACTAAGTGTATAAGTGTTATATACAGGTGGATTTAGTTTGAGATAAATAATTTAAAGAGTCCATAAAAAACAAACGAAGCTGGGTACTTCATTTGTGGTAAATCTACAGCTACGGTCCCTTTCGTATTTAATACGATAGTCTTATTCAAGATTGTTCATGTGGTGACATAGAAATGAATACACCTTATATAATAAAGATTATATATGACTGGACTACAATAAATATAAGTCTCTAAATAATATCCGTTAAACTTAGAGATTTATATTTATCAATCAGATGATCATATATGAATTTATCTTAATTCTGAGTGTATTATGAACTCCTACTTGTTAAGTTATTTCATTTCATTTACATAGGTGAGATCGGTGTAGATACCCGATCAATAACTTCGTACTTTGGGGATATGATTTAGTAAGTAGCTGGGAACATTCTATACAATAGTGAAATTCACTCCCTCTCGCGAGAAGTAAAAAAGTAGTTCCATTAAGGGTTGATTCAGGTTTTGAACGATAAGAGCGCTCAACTTTTTGTTCATATGTTAACAGAAAGATAAATTCATAAATTGTTATGAATATATTGTTCATTAGAGAATCAATGATACTTAAAGATCAAGAAATAATTAGAGAAGTAAAACGAAAATTTGACCTAGCTTTAATTATGAACTATTTGTGGAGGGTCAAATCATATGTAGTGATTAAATCAATGGACACTGAAAAATTTCAGATTGTATAAAATACATCTACAGTTTTGAGAGTGCAATCTTAAGTTTTAGTGGAGTAACTTTAAGATTAATAATAGTGAATTATTTAATTAAAGAGTTTAATTAATAATTCTGATATTATTAGAGCTCAAAACTGTAGGTCCATCGGGTCCCCTTGATAGCTCATTTTACTATAAGAAACGTGTATATAGAATATTGTAATTGAACCGTCCAATTACAGGTATTACATAAGTAACAAAAATTTGTGTTCACTTAGTATTTAAATAATATTGATTATTTAAATTATTTAATTATTAATTATGAATTAATAATTATCTAATTAATTTTATAAGAGGTTACAAATTCTATTTCAAAATATAACATGAATTAATTTTGAATTAATTATGTTATATGGGGCAAAAGTTTAATTATAACAAAATTAGGGTCAATATTAAGATTGATTAATTAAAACCCTAATTATTTGCATATATATATATATATATATATAAGAAATATTTTCTTTTCTTAAGAAAAAGGTTTTTGGTTGTTGTTTATGTTTTTGAGAAACAATAAAAGAAAAGAAAAAGAAGTTTTTTTTCAACAAATACAAAGAACAAGAATTTGTGTCTTTGTTCTTTGTATAACCAAAAAATCAAACACTCACCTCTTATAAGCATTGATTTAATTTGATTTTTTTTTTATAAAGAAATCAAAAAGTAAGTGAGCACAATTCTATATAATTGTGCACACTCACTTGTTTCTTAGTTTAGAGATATATCAAGAAAGGTAAAGTGCTGAGCAATCCACAGATATCAATATAGAAGGTAAAAATATGATTTTTATTTCTTTATATTATTTTATTTCATTGTTTTATCAATCATGAGTTCTTGAGTTTTCTAAAAAGTTTTGAAACTCAATGTTCCGCAAAATTCTTAACTTCATGAAAACCAAATTATTGTTTTTTGTTTATTTTTAACCAACAATATTTGCTAAGACGATTATACCACATGCGCCCAGATTGTTTCAATATATACAAGGACTGTTGCAACTTAATTGAATAAACATTATTGACTTTTGATTTATATGCTTCAAGCATTTTAAATCCTTTAGAATTTTCATATAGTTATCAATATCAAGTGACCCATATAAATATATTGTCACTACACCCATAAGACGCATTTGGAGCCTTTTTGAGACTGCCAAACTTATTAAAAATCTAAAAATAATTGTATCCATTATAGATGAATATGTCTCATCATAATCAATTCATGATCTTTATAAGAAACCTTATGCAACAAGCCTTACTTTATATCTTACAATCTCATTTTTCTTAATGCATTTCCGTACAAATACCCATTTGTACCCAATAAATTTGACGTTGACGTCTTCAGACGTTTGGACTACAGGTCCAAATGTTTTACGTTTAGTCAAAGAACTCAATTTTGCTTGAATTGTATCTTTCCATTTAGGCCAATCATATCTTTATCTACATTCATTAACTGTATGTGGTTCACAATCACCGTATATGGTTCACAATCATCGTTCATAATTTGAATAGCAACTGTATATGAAATATATCGTCAATGATTGTTTCATCACAATTCCACATATCTTCTACAAAATTCAACAAAATTTCTTCATTTTTAGAATTTTATAGCCTTATAGGGATTTGTGCCTCTCTAAGGGTTTCAATCTCCTCAGGCACTGATAACTCTTTTAAAGTTGATTTTTCAAGAATGTGAATTTTGTAGTTGAATATTATTTTCAATAGAATTGTGATTTTTCATTCTCTGCTTCTAGGGAATACTATCTTTTGAACCAACTGGTCTACCACGCTTCTGATGTGCAGTAGATAATTCATTTGTTGCATTCTAATTATATTGTTCTACAACATAATTATTCTAGTTGGTGCATTTACAGTTGGTATATATGATTTTATTACTCTAATTACATTTGTAAATGTATCTGACAACTGATTCGCAATCATTTGGAGATTAACTATCCTTCATACTTTATTTTCATATTGGATGGTGCGGGGATCTAGATGAAATATTGTTGTCGCTTTCCATAAGAGTTCATTTTTCTCTCAAATGTTGACCTTTTTCTTATGTTTCTTTTCAGGAGAAAATTTTCCTCCCTCTAATGATAGGAATATTGTTTCATCAAAATGACAATCTGTAAAACAAGCAGTAAACAAATCATCTATCAATTATTCAAGATATCTAATAATTGAAGATGAATTAAAGGCAACATATATCCTCAAACGATGTTGAGGTCCCATTTTGGTTCATTGAGGAGGAGCAATAGGTATCTGTATAGCACAACAAAAAATACATATATGAGAAATGTCAGGTTGGTGCTCAAACACAAGTTATAATTGAGTTTTACTGGTGATAGGTTGTTGGCCTAAGGTGAATCAATGTTGTTGTATGTAAAACAACATGTCCCTAGGCAGAAACTGGTGATTTTGTTTGCAATAACAAAGTTCTTACAATTACTTGAATGTGTTTGATGAATTATTCTGCTAGACCATTCTGGATATGTACATGTCGAATGGGATGTTTAACATCAATTCCAATCGATGCGTAATAATCATCAAATATTTTTTAATGTAAATTCATCAACATTATCTAGTCGTATGCTCTTAATTGGATAATCTGAAAATTGTGCTCAAAGTCTAATAACCTAAGCAAGCAACTTAGTAAAAGCAATATTACAACTAGACAATAAACATACATGTGACCATCTTACGGATGCATATATTAATATAATGAAATAACAAAAATGATCAACGTGATGGATGAATAGGTCCACATATGTCTCATTGAATTCTTTGTAGAAAAGATAGAGACTTAAAACCATCTATTTCTAAGATTGGTTTTTATTGTGTGTATTAACCAACCTTAGAAATAGATGGTTTAACCATCAATTTTCCTTGTGAACAAACAGTGCATGTATTTCTATTGGATGATAGAATCTTTAGGTTTTTTAATGGGTATCCATGAGAATTTTAATAATTCTATACATCATTGTAGATCCTAGATGTAAACCCTCTATTTTTATTATTGTACGGATACCCAGGAACAGTCCTTAAGTGTCGATTAGAGACCCTAAATTAATTATGGAGACGCTTAAGGTCATAGATAACCCATTGGCATTGATTTAAACCCAATTGGAGATTAAACGAGAAGTTAAAATGATAAATGAAGTTGAATAATTTTTAAGGTAGAAATGGATTAAAGTGAAAATAACTTTTAATAATTGTGGTCGTTGTAAGATTAAGCTAAAATCTAAGGGAGGAGAATGAAATTGTTTTAGGGTGTAAGTGGAATTAATGAGACTTGTGTGGAGGAATATAGAAGTCAAGAAGTATGGTTGACTTTTCAAAATAAAAAGCAAAACCAGTCTCTCTCGCGCAAAGGAAGAAAGAAGGGCAAATTGCACAAACCTCCCCTGAGGTTTGACGAAATTGCATAAAAATGACGAAGTTTGGGTAACTCGCACGAACACTACTTGAGGTTTTAAAAACTCTACACAAACCTCCCTTACCGTCAGTCGACTATGGTTAAATCCTGACGGTCAACGGTCAAAAGTATGAAAAGACAAAAATACCCTTTAGGTCAAACTTAAAGTCAATATTTTATTTTTTTTAAATTTAAAATTAATAAAAAATCTTTTTAATTTGATTCAGAAAAAAAATGAAAGTTAAACAATATATATATTTTTTTAAAAGGAGATCTTGTCTCCGGCGATGGAGACCAATTTCATGGTCTCCATCGCCGGAGACCAGTCTGGTCTCCAACGCTGGAGACGGTGGTCTCCTGCGCTGGAGACCACCGTCTCCAGCGTTGGAGACCATTTTATCTGGTCTCCAGCACGCTGGAGACCATATGATATGGTCTCCAGAGCGCTGGAGACCAGATCTGGTCTCTGGCTGCTGGAGACCTGATGAAATGGTCTCCAGCGCTCTGGAGACCAGATCTGGTCTCCAGCCAGAGACCAAACTGGTCTCCGGCGGAGACCAGACAACTGGTCTCCATGGGAGAGGAGACCAGTGGTCTCCGGCGATAGAGACCACTGGTCTCCTGGCCTCCATGGCGATGAAGGCCGATGGAGACCACTGGTCTCCAGGTCTCCCTCGCGGAGACCAGATCGACCCCGATCTGGTCTCCGCGAGGGAGACCTGGAGACCAGTGCTCTCCGTCGGCCTCCATGGCGATGGAGGCCAGGAGACCAGTGGTCTCCATCGCCGGAGACCACTGGTCTCCTCTCCCATGGAGACCAGTTGTCTGGTCTCCGCCGGAGACCAGTTTGGTCTCTGGCTGGAGACCAGATCTGGTCTCCAGAGCGCTGGAGACCATTTCATCAGGTCTCCAGCAGCCAGAGACCAGATCTGGTCTCCAGCGCTCTGGAGACCATTTCATATGGTCTCCAGCGTGCTGGAGACCAGATAAAATGGTCTCCAACGCTGGAGACGGTGGTCTCCTGCGCTGGAGACCACCCATTTTTTCTGGTCTCCAGCTGGAGACCAGAAAAAATGGGTGGTCTCGCACTGGAGACCACCGTCTCCAGCTGGAGACCAGACTGGTCTCCGGCGATGGAGACCATGAAATTGGTCTCCATCGCCGAAGACAAAGATCTCATTTTTAAAAAAAAAAAATATTTTTTTTAACTTTCTTTTTTTTTTTTAATCAAATTAAAAAGATTTTTTATTAATTTTAAATTTTAAAAAAAATAAAATATTGACTTTAAGTTTGACCTAAAGGGTATTTTTGTCTTTTCATACTTTTGACCGTTGACCGTCAGGATTTAACCATAGTTGACTGACGGTAAGGGAGGTTTGTGTAGAGTTTTTAAAACCTCAGGTAGTGTCCGTGCGAGTTACCCAAACTTCGTCATTTTTGTGCAATTTCGTCAAACCTCAGGGGAGGTTTGTGCAATTTGCCCAAGAAAGAAAGAAGAAAGGAAAGGAAGAAGAAGAAGAGAGAAGAAAGAAGAAGAAGAGAGAAGAAAGAAGAAGAAGAGAAGGAAAGAGGACCACCGCCGGCCGACGCCTCCACCACCGTTCACCACTGCCGTTCAACGCCGCCATCCAACCGCAAACGGAAGACAAACCCGCAGCAAAATCAGATCCGATCAACACTGAAGAACGAGCTGAAACCGCGACGAAACAGCCCCAATCAACGCCGACGAGCTGCTCCAGCTCAACCTGCACCAAGATCAGCTCAAACCCGACCTGAACGGAGCTGAAACGGAGCTGATCCAGCGCCCAGAACAGCCTTCCGCGTGTGCAAATCGGCGGCAGCAACGACGGCGAACCGCGGCAAAACCAAGGGGGAAAGAGAGAGAGGAAGAGAGGGGAAGAAAAGAGGAAGAAAATCAGCCCAATCTCAACTCAGATCCATCCCAAAATCAGTCCAAAACCATCCCAAAAGCGAAGTAACGCAATAGAAAAAGGGGTGAGTTATTTAAGTTTGAAAATGATGATTTTTGTTGGTGTATAAGTTGATTTGAGATGGATTTCGTTGTGATTTGTTGATTGGTTGTTTTTGAGTGAAAACGAGTTGAAAAATAAATGGATTTAAGCCTATTGGGAGTTTAGAAAACCAAAGATTCAAAGAGAATCCAAATCGCGCAATAAAGTAGTTTAAAGGGCAATTTCGTAAATTGACCCTTATGATGTCCGTTGAGAGTTTGGATGACCATAATGAGTTTAATTAGGTATGTTGAAGCTATTAAAAGCGAAATATTAAGATTAGAAACTAATATGGAGAGTTGAGCGTAAAAAAAATGGGTCATATAGGGACGATTACGTAATTTCAAGTTTTCAGAGATTTACGCGAATGTATTATGTTGTGTAGGTGACGAGAGCGCTCGAGGATCGAGACGAGAGGATTAGGGGCTCCACACGCGATATTTTCAGTCATCAGTTTTGTGAGTGAATTTTATTTAAAGATTTTAAAAGTATTTCAAATTATCAGATTTGATTTGATAAGTAATTGCTTGAGTTTATTTTAATGCATTGATATATGTATGAGCATGAAATGAGAATGTGATTTTATATGCATAAATATATATAAAAAGTTGTTGCAATGAGATTTCAGAAACTAAGTTTTCAAGCTTGAATTGAGAAAATCAGTTTTAGTGCTTAATGCACTCAGAAAATGAGTTTTAGTGCTTATGACACTCAGAAATCAGATTTTAGTGCTTTATGCACTTAGAAAAGAGATTTGTGCTTTTGCACCAGAAAGTTAAAACAGAAAAGAGAAAAGTGTTTTCAAAACCAGAAAGTATCCCCTCAGGGATTTTCAGAGATTACAGAGCAGTTTAGACCCGATCGGTCTATCCCACTTCAGTTGGCACAGTCCTGGGAAGGGATAAGTCACTAACATGGGGGATAAGTGTCAGAGTCTGTCAGTCGAGTCGCCATTACTGATGTGGGGTAGTGTTTCGTGAGCTATGGTTAGCGCTGGGCAATTCTGCACATAGCCACGGGATGTCTTAGAGCAGGCGAGCTATGGTTAGCGCTGGGCAATTCCGCACATAGCCGCGAGATGTCTCAAGAGTTGACGAGCTATGGTTAGCGCTGGGCAATTCCGCACATAGTCGTTAGACTTGAGAGACCCCAGATTTAAGGATACTATGGTAATTTTGAAAGATATCGAGAAACAGCTTTTAAAAGAAAAGCTTATTTGAGATAAAAGATATTTTATAATTATTATTGAAGTTATTTATGATTTACAGTTGCAAGTTTTGTATTTAAATACATGCATGTGCTTAGAGATGAATTCTCATGTTTAAGTTGATGTTTTAAAGATTTAAGTTTGAAATGCTTTAGAAATAAAGAATAGTTTTCAAACGTTTTTAGAGGAGGACGTTTTGAAAAACAGATTTTCAAATAAACGAAATATTATCACTCACTGAGCTTCTAGCTCATTATTTTTCTGTTTTATATAAAAACCTCCTCAGGTACTCTCAACAGGTAGCCGATCAGTAGTATTACCTCCAGCGGGCGAGCCAGCGCGACACGACATCATTAAGTAGCTCATTTTGTTTCAGCAGTTATATTTTCATGTAAATATATTTTGAAATGTATAAGTAATTTAAAAGTTGTAATTATTTATTTATAACTGTTTTTAAACTGTTTTTGATTTAAATGCGGTTTATTAATTTTTGTTTGAATTTTCATAAGTTGATTTAACAATCAAATGCATGATTGAGGCCTACGGGCAATCAGAAGTTGGGTTGATAAATTTTAGTTGAAGTGTTGATATTTTTGTAAACAGGTTTTTCGGAAACGTTAAAAATACAGCTGTTATGCTGCCGAAATTTTTAATGAAAAATGAGTTTCGAAAAAATGAATTTAAAATTAAAATTTAAAATTTTCCTGCGCGTTTTCCGTTTTTAAAGAAAACCCAACCCAACGATGTTTCAGAAAGTATGAAAGAGTTTAGGGTTCGCTCCACAGGTTTCGCTTAGCCCGACGAGTCGGGTCTGAGAGGGATCTGTTGGGGTGTCCGGCGTGATCGACCGGATCAGAGTTAGAGGTATCCGGTTCGGGTCGCGTTACTAGATGACTAAGACAATTAAGCCAAAGTTGAAACATTATCGGTTTTGAGAGCTTCTGGCTCAAAACTACATATGTTTCAATTGATCTTATAATTGTATAATACAATTCAGATGAGAAAGTTTTGAGCTTTTCTAAAATAAGTTTCTGACCTGAAATAATTCTAGTGATGCATAAAATTTAATATTCTTTTCATTTGTAGTTTCAATATGATATACGTTACTATGTATATTTTTGAAACTGAGTAGATTTATTCTAGATCTACTTGAGTATAATGCATTATTTATACATAATTTGGTACCATTTGTTAATAAGAAAATGACTATTCTAGAACCTTCTATTAAGTCTACAGGACCTGATATAATATTTATCTTAATTTTGATCACTGGCAATTTTGAAAAATATTTCTTATTCTGAAAAATAGTATATGTTGTTGTACTGTCGACAATACATATATTTGCACCTTCCCTTTTGAAAATAGATAATTTATCCATGTCCATCTTTCATTAAAGAAACCATATGTTAATACATCATTGATAACAAGAAATAAAGCAAAAAGTTAATATCCTTCTAGTAGGGTATAAAAGTGTGTATTAACATAATTTATAAGCAAAAATAATACAAAAGTAAACATAATAATATTAAGTAGACAACTTCCTAATTGGTATGGATATTTCCATCACCAATTGAGTGATTCATTTTTCCATTTGCATTTTCAAAGAAATCTGATAAATCCAGACTTGTGATGTCTATGAGATCATTATCTTGATATGTAAAATTTGTACAAATTTTATTTTCTTTCCTCTTTATAGAGGCCTGAAACAGATCAACCATATGCTTGGTCATACGACAAGTATGCAACTAATGTCCAAGTACGCCACATCTAAAACAAACATCTTTATAATCTTTAGGGGCTTTTTTCTCCATATTTTTGCTCTTATCATGTTTGACGTTATAAACATTCCACTTATGGGGCATGTTTTTCTGGTTTCGATAACCCAAAAATTTATGACCACCATGACTATGATAACTGCGTCCACGACCATTTCCATATCCATGCCCTCTGCTTGTGCTGGCATTTGCTTCTGGTAGTGCTACAATGCCAATTGGACGGAGTTCATATTTTTCATCAAAAGTTCATTGTTTTGTTCTGCTACTAAACGACATAAGATTAATTCAAAATATGTAAATTTGCGCTTTCTATATTGTTGTTGTAAGAGCAAATTAGAGGTATGAAAAATAGAAAATATGTTTTTTCCAATAGGTCTGCATTAGTCAATGTTTCACCACACAATCTCAGCTATGAGGTTATTTCAAACAAGGCAAAATTATAGTCAGCAACTGATTTGCAATCTTTTAGTCTCAATTGACTCCATTCATACTAGATTCTAAGAAGGACAATAGTTTTCTGATGATCATATCTATCTTTTAGATTTTTTCATAGAGTTAATGGATCTTTAATTATGAGGTATTGAATCTTCAGGCTCTCTTGTAAATAACAACAAATAATGATCATTGTCTTAGCTTTATCTTTTAGAGATGTTTCATTATTATCTCTAACAGTATCAACTAAGTCTTTGGATTGTAGGTATAGCTCTATATCAAGAATCCATGACAGATAGTTCTTCCAAAAATATCAAATAGAGAAAAGTCTGGTTTAGTTGTATTCAACATAGCTACATGCATAAAACAACACAATTAGTGACATGACCACAATGGTAAATACTATATTAACATTATATTCAAAAAAAATTTGTATTCAATAAATTTCTTTATGAATATATTTAGAACTTTAGGTTGCTAGAAATTTCATATATATTTTTAGAACTTTAGGTCCAAAATCATTATAACTTCATGTTTAACAAATTAAACTCTAGAACTTCAAATTCTATTAATTGAAATCCAAAACTTCAGGTTTTGATTGAATTTTGTTCACAACTTTAGGTTCTGATAATGCATAATAATAATAGTAAATAAAATTGGCAGAACCGTATATATAATGTATATCAACAATAATTAATAAAGTTGGCAGAGCCACGCATATAATGTATAACAATAAATAATATTAGTATAAATAAAGTTGGTATATTGAGTCGGTAGAGCTATACATTGATTAAGTCAGCATGATCATACATTTATTTAGTATAGTCAAAGTTACAAGAATAATAGTACCTAAATAAGTATGAGTAGTAAATAAATAATTCATAATGAAAATTTATTTACTTACTTGGATCATGCCGATAACGTGTTGTAAAACAAAGAGATAAAATTAAAGCTAATGTGAGAACTGCTGGGGGAGAGAGAGAGAGAGAGAGACAATGAAAAAGAGAAAGCCCAAATTTTGCTTATGCATTTATTCAATTGAAATTTGTACAAAGCTAATACTAGGGGTGGGCAACACCGTGTTCGGATCGGTTTCGACTGAAACCAACCCGAACATGATAAGTGTGCGGATCACCGTTTTTGGATCCGAACATGATCCACTAAAGGGGAGGAACCGAACATGATTGAACACCTAAAGTGCGGATCGGATCGGATCGGTTTCCATGTTTTAAACTCAATTTTGGGCCTTCGTTTGGGCTAAAAATTTAAAAAAAAATTAAGCTTTGTTTGAGTCTATTACTATTGGACTTTTAAGTTTAATTGTTTTGAACTATTTTGGGCTGAATTGTCTTGTGCATGGAATCAAAACAAATAGGTGGATGAAGGAAAAAATTAACAAACTTCTATTGAAATTTGTAAGCAAATTTTGCCCAACAGTAATTTAATTTGACCTTGCTTTCAATATAAAGAAAAAAAAATCAACCTAGCTTCAATTATCAAGAGTCCATCACTAAACAAATTAAACATTAAACAAGTTCAAAAATCCAAAAAAAATAATCCCCATCAGTCCACATCACAAATTAAACAAAATAGTCCACATGAAAATACAATAAAACAATAAACATAAAAATACAACAAAACAGGATGTAAAATTACATGAAAGTGAAAGTATTTATTGTTAGGGTTGGTTTAAGTGAAAATATTTATATGACTATGTAAAATTACATATATATCCATGTTCACGGATCGGATCGGTTCTGGAGACCCAGACTTGATCCGATCCGTGAAACATGGTGTTTTCAAAAATGAGGATCCGAACATGTGCCACTTGAACATGTGAACCGGACCGAACACCCACGGATCGGTTCGGATCGGATGGTTCGGTTCGGTTCCATGTTTTTGTGCCCACCCCTAGCTAATACACATATTTATAGTAAAATAAAAAGTGACTAAGCAATTAGGCAACATTTACTTGCCAACTGCTTTGACTTTAACCAATTTATTAAATGGTGGAATCCACCTTTTTCAATAGTAATGTATTTTTGTAAACAAACCCCACTTATATCTATTTTATTATCTATTAAATTTTATCATCATCTAAAAGTTCGATATTTTCTTTTTATTTAGATAAAAATTTTTCTGAATCTTAAATAAAAGATTATATCAGAATGGGTTAGCTTTAAGTCATTTATTTACAAGTTGTAGATGAAAATCACAAAAGAAAAATGAAAATTGTCTCTAGATTTAAGTTTGTTCAATTTCTTAGGCTAATTAATGGTTCTTTTGATTTTTCTTTTTTCATGACGTTTACTTATGTGATAAGCTATCACGTTATCGAAATTGTAAGACTACTCTAGTTATGAAGAAAAAGGATAAGAAAATTGCAAAGATTGTTTGAAAGAAAAAAATTATGAATACTAAAAATAATAGCGCAGTAAGTAATCATGTTGTTTTTCAAGATAATCATATCATTATTCTATAAAATATCAAAAATTAATTTCAAAGTTACATTTTCACAAGTAACTCCATAGGAAGATTTTAATTAATTTTTCATTATTTTCAAACAATTTGCATTCCTTAAAAAAATTTGGTATTTAAGATTACTATTTAAAAGAGAAATTAGGGTTTAAAAAATAAACCAAGATTTTATCATATTCATAATATTTAAGATTATTATTTAAAAGATAAATTTTGGTTTAAAAAATAAACCAAGATTTTATCATATTCATAACAAACTGATTAATAATTTATAGGTGTATCTATAAACTATTTATCCCTTCAGTAATCTTAATTAAAGGTAATATTGGATTATCATAAATATATTAATTTGGGGTATACATACAATATTTAAGGGGTGTTGATATTGTCAAATGAGTTTGGGTTATATCTTTTTGGGATTGGATCATTAATGAGGTAACATATCTATTTGATTAGAGTGATGATATTTCCACCCCTCTAAATTTGTATATACAACCCAAACTCTAATTATTTTGAAAATTTCAACGTTATCCATCAACACATTTGGCCAACTATTGAAAGAAAAAAAAATTTGTTGCACAGAAAGACTAAAAAAACCAACTTTAGTTAACCACTTTGTTGAGAATGGTTGTGCTGTGCTGAAGATATAATTACTTAAATGTGAAGGCCACTGCTGGCTACATAAATGTAAAGGCCAAAAGAGTTTGTTACTATAAAAAATAAAGTTTTTATTTGCTTTTCACTTATAAGGTGCTCGAAGGAAGATCTTATAGAGTGCAACATTCTTGGGTTGGCATTAAAAACCGTTCCCAAGCAAATATTAATAGAAATGTGGACATGATTGTTACAAGGCAAAAGAAGTGTGAATATTTTGCTACCAGTCCTGATTGTAGACACTTAGCCAACAAAATGGGTTCAAAGCATTTTGCAAGGCTTCTCTCAAAGGTTTGATTTTGGGTGGCTTTCAATATAAGATGAGTTTTGTTTTTTCGATGGGTATAATTTTGATTTGCATTGTTTTCAGCATTTGGAGTCTATCATTAGGGCTCTGATATCTAGTATCACATCCTTAATAAACAAAAGCATTAAGGAACTTGAATCCAACATGGACCATCTCGGTCTCCCTATTGCTGTTGTTTTGTTGATTTGTTTAACAATTACTGCAAACATTTATTTATATAATAAAATGTTTCACTAACTTTTCTGAACTTCATTTTGATATCTCAGTCGACTTGGAGGTGATCATATTTATGGAGCCTTTGACAACCAGCTTCCGATTGCTCTGTGTAAGCCTCCAATATTTGATCAACATCTTTCTATATAAAATGTACAGAAAGTGGTGTCAAAGGCAGATGGTTCTTAAAAGATTGCGGATATGTGAGAGGGCAAAGATGACTCTCTTATTTACCACCCAAACTATAATTGAGATTGACTCTCTGTATGAAGGTATTTATTTCTATTTACGACTACAAGATCAAAATGGGAATATTAATGGAGAGCATGATGATGATGGTCGTAGGGATTAGAAAGAAGAAAATGATAAATTAGTAATTTATGAGGCGTGATTACAAACTATTAATATATATATATAATAATGGGGTGAACATACAAAAAAGGGTGCATGTACAGTATTTTTGGAGTGCCAATATCGCCCCTCGTCTGATTAAGTAAACAGATCAAGTTGGGTTGAAGGCCTTTTTAACTCAATAACTTATTTAACATGGTAAAATATCAATATTATTATTATTTTAAATTATATTTTGAACCGATGTTAATTATTTTCCTTTATTAATGAGGTCAATATATCAAGTTATGTCATTAAAATAAGTAGTTTAGATCAATTTATAATTGTAAATAGGTAAGTGGATTAATCAAATGATATAATTGACATGATCTATAAAGTACTGAGTTAAATGGTTTTATTGTATAACTTATTAATTTAATAGACTGTATTTGGATTTTGACTAATGATACAATAAGCTTTGTGAGTTGTGTTTGGATTGAGTAAAAAATTAACGAATCATGTTTGAATTTATACAAACACAAAAGGTAACCCTTATGGCTCGCTCTACTTAACATCTCATATAAAGTCTATTTTTACTATATTTTAGCAAAAGAAAATAACACACCATGCATAGTAAGCTTTATGACATTTCTTAGCAATCCTGAGGTAAACTGGATCAATCGCAATCGCTTTGTGGAATCAATTGACGAAGCTATTTTGCTAGCTAGTGGGGGTTCATTTCTAGTAAGCTATCAAGTAATTTTGGATTAACTGTATTACTCTAAGATTGCATATGAAATCGAACAATTTTTCTGCTGATAATATCTGTTTATTTGCAAGTTGCACGATATTTGTAGGTGCACTTTCTAATGAGAGATGAGGGACAAACGCTTTTTACATTCATGAAATTTCAAATAAATTGAGTTGAAGGGATTATTTTGCTAGTTTCTGCGATGATATAACTTTATTAAATAATATTACACTTCCCAAAAACTTTCCTAAATTTTTTACTCAAGTGACATGACAAGACAATTTTTAAAACCCACCTTAATTATAAAATGATGTATTGATGATATGATACTATAAGAAAATTGCTTATTGGTGACATGATTATTGGTTACATGAGAAATGTCTCACCAAATCTGATAATTGGTGGCCCCTCTAAGCATGATGTTGTTAAATATACGTCCTTAAAGTGACACATCAATTTGATTTTTTCATGACACAATTTGATTTTTTCATGACATAATAGTAAAGTTTTTGTGAGATTAATTTGTTGTCATTATAGTAACATTATAAATTAAGTCGTTGAATATGTTAAGCATAGCTAAAAACCTATTATTAGTGACACTTATCAATGTGTGTAACCAATGTGTCACTAAATTATAATTTGTAAATTACAAGTAAGAAATGATGAATTTTTGTTATTTTTATATTAGTTATAATATAAAAATCATATATATAAAGAGGAACCTATTTTGGCTTTTTTTGTTTTTCTTTTTTTTTGTAAAATAAGTCGTGACCTAATTTTAAGTACTCTATTTTAACTAAATTAAACTTTTAGCTTTTATTCATTTTTAATATGCCAAATTTTTTTCAAAATTATAATTAAATACAATTAAATATTAATAAATGTTAAATTAAAAACATTAAAAATCTACTATATCAAAAGATGTAAAGGTTTTCTATACATGTAAAATTTTTATAGGGCAATTTTTCTACTGTAGTAAAACAAAATTGGACTAGGAGGAAAATGTTCCTCTAAAGTAAATCGTTTTGTATCAGTACATGATGGTTTTATGACTATTATTTTAGTAAACAAATAAGTCGTAATGTTGTTATTAGTTTTAGTTGCAAAACTTATTGGTCAATTAAAATATACTGAACTATCATGCCCAATAGTATTTATCACAATTCTTATGTTCAAACTTTAATTAAAATTAAGAGCATGATCATAATGCATATTTAACTTAATAATGAGTTTTAACTCATTGTAGATAATAAACATTTTAACATTTAAATATTAATCTTGAACTAGATCTAATTTGTAGTTATCTGACTAAAATACAATTTTAACAAGTTGTCAATTAAGATCAATTTCTTAACTAATGAAGGTATTACTTCTTAAAAATCCAAATATTGATGTTAATAACTCCACAACTTCATCATGCACATCTTGAAATATAAGCTAGTTAGTACTCAATATTGAATCATATGCAAAAAAGTTTAAATACTTTTTGGGCACAATCATGCTTAAATCAATTGTGTTGATATTTAACATCATCTAGTAATCATAATTTAAGTTTAGCCATAATTAATAATAAACTCAACAATTTCATGATTAAAATTACAATGATAAAAGAAAAATTCTTTTATGATTTAAGGCAAATAATTCTTCAAAGTATATATATCACTTCTATCTTTTAACTTATTGTTTTACTTGATTATTTTCCATATTTACTATCTTGTCTAAATCAATCCTATAGAGAGTGGTATCAAAGCCTAACCCATTCTTTTCTATGATATATATGTGTCTAAGATCTTATTTAAAAGAAGAACTTAGTGGTAAATATTATTTACTCAGCCTCCATAAACAATTGCAAAAGCATGTAATATTAGCTTTTGCTCAAGAGCTGGAAGATTATATTCGCCAGTTAGAAAAAGATATCAGACAGATATAGTTTCAACTCGAAGTTAAGGTAGAAAGAGGGAAGTTTGTCTGAAAGCTTCTGACTCTAAGTTGATTTCTTTCAACTTATGGGTTGAACATCTAGGTCGAATTGATGAGAGAAGCATTGTCGCGCAATAGCCGTTAAGCCAAGGGAAGACTTTGTTGGCATGTAAGTCGTTGACTGGCTATCCTCTCATTTCACGCGAAACCAAAAAGCCGAAACCATAAAAAGAAGAAAGATATTCAAAAACTTGGGTTCAAGGTTCAAAAATTCCTCTTCTACTTTTGGCTTATCCTTTGACAAAACACTTCATCATCGAAATCAAGTACTTCATTATCTGAATCATATGTCTCTACATCTTCTTTCTTAAAGATAAAGAATTAGTCATTATCTCCAATATAGAGCGACATCTACAAAATTGGGATATTCCTAAAATAGATTATTCAAAAATATATAAGAATTGTCACTTTAGGCTTACTATCGATTATTTAATACAAATGGTAGAAGAAACTGTCCCTATAAAAGACAATATGGCTGAATTTCAGATGTTGCCTTCGCAACTCTTCAAAAATTATAAAAATATATATAAGTTTGGCCATATTGGATTTGTTCAAACAGCCATCAAATCTTTAACCAGAAAATGATTAAATACTATTGTACTTGTATATCTTAGGGACAAAAGGCACAATAATTTCAAAGATTCCTTATTTGGATGTATACAAAGTGTCTTTAATAATAGCATAGTATATTTTGATTGTGCTCTTAATCTTACATTCAATTTAAATAATAATAATGCAAGGTACACACTAGTCCTAAAACTTCAGTCCAGTGGGTTTGATATGGCCCCTGAGACAAGCTATCTAGTAGTAGTATAAAAAGAAGCAACTACTCAATTTAGTATTAACGATGCTAAATCGAGTATAGTTGTTCCACATCAAATAAAATGGGATAAAGTCCAGTTTCCAAAATCTTGGACTCTAAAAAATGTCATCCCTCCAAAACCAGTTCCTCCCACTACAATAAAAAATATAAAAGAATTGGATGATGACTCGGTTCAATTAATATTCAAACCAGTAAAGCCTCAAATAAGCTTAAGAAGGTCTACTTCCTCTATTCCTACAAATTGAATATTTAGGGTAATAATAAAAGACGAAGGATGAATCAGCAGACTTGCATATATAGAAGATATTGCTGAATTCAATAGATCAAGTAGACCTGATAGTCCTACACTTTCAAATATTGACTATTCAAGGTGTACTGTTATAGTAATTTATAATGTCATGGTAATTTCTATCGAATACAAAGAAATAACCATTGATAAAGAAGAGCTAAAAAGAAAATATAACTCTCCTGAAAATAAGCAGATCAAAGAATGGTTTGAAACCGACTTCACCAAAAAAACAGAAAGTTTGACTTCACAATAAATATAAATAATTCTTAATAAAAAAGTAATAACAATAACAGTGAATTTCTTTAGCCGAAAATATTTCTTTACCTTTCTCAAAGAATATTTTTGGATGAAGAAATATACAATACTAGATTTCTTTCAAAGTACTCTTCAAAAACTAGAAGACCAATATACTACTTTCAAAGCACCAGAGGGAATAATATCAGCTATACATCCACCAGAAAAATCTCTGGAAATATCAAAGGATGTAAAAGCTATTCCATATAAAGCATCGACAACTTTTTCTCCAAATGACCCAATAAATCATTTGGTGGGCCAAAATAATTATACAGATCTATGCTTACAGACACTTGGAAGATAGACCACAAGAATAGAATATATTCTTGCAAATATTCTTGTGTTTAAAGCACTCAAAGTTCTAGTATATCAAATAAAACTAGAGTCATCTCTGGTAAAACCTCCTCCAGAAATCAAGTCCTTCAATATGTCAAAAGGCAGGACTTCTGATAAAAATTTCAAGGATGAGTTAGTATCCAGGTTATCAAAATTAAAGGCTTCTGATCCTTAAATAAATGTTCTTTCTAGCATTAATAAAGAATAATTAGAAAAATTTATGAGTGACAACATAAATCAAGTTACTTGTAATGTTCCGCAGCCAATCTACCATTCCAAAATATATTACTCAAGGTCTTTTCCTTTAGACATTGATCTAGAAGATTTAAAGGAAGAACAAGTCAAATATAGTGGTAATCAAATAGTAGAGTAGAATATAGATGGCTTGTCAGATAGACATATATTAATGATAGCCAAATATATGACTATGTTTGCAAAAACTGCTAGATACAAAGGAAATTCTGAACAAAATATATGTTCAACAATAATATCAAGATTCACAAGACAACTTCAAGGCTGGTGGGATCATTTTATGTCTGATCACATAAAAGGCCAAATATTATTAGCTAAGAAGCTTGTCAAATAAGAAGCTTCATCCCCGAACACTCTTATGATAGAAAGATAGGAGGATGATTGTGTAAACACTCCTATTTGCACTATTATCACAAATTTCATAGGAGGAGGAGGTCTTGTAGAAGAGAGAACCCAAAAATTATCAATAAATATAAAATGTCAATCTTTGTCTCACTTTTGGTGTTATGAAGACACCTTCTTTTCTAGAGTTTTCTCTCAAAAAGATGCTAATAATGATTTCTAAAAACAAAAAAAAAAAAGTTTTTATTAGGGCTTCCACCTTTCTTTACAGAACGAGTTCGAAAAGGAATCAGTGATAGATGTGGAGAAATGATGGCATATCATCCCTATACCTATAGAGAAGTTGCTTCTAAAGCCATCACAGAAGGATTAGGTCTCTACAATGAAATTAAGCTTCCAAAGTAGATAGCTAAAGAGAAACTTTATGACGAATAAACCCTCAAAGAGTTCTGTGTGAACAATATGGGTTTGATTCTCAGCCATGGAAGCCAAAGAAGAAGAAGAAATATTATAATAAATATTTTGATAAAAGAAGTAAGCAATATAAATGTCTTTTCAAAAATAAAGAAACTTGTCAATGTTATAAAAGAGATAAAAGGCCTCCAAAACCCAAATTCTCAAAAGCACTTATATACTTTAAATGTGGAGGAAAGAGTCATTATGTAAATAAATGCAGACAAAATAAAAAGATGAGTGAAATAAAAGCCTTAATTACTGATTCATAATTGCATGATAAGATCATTTAAATTTTGTTTTTTGAATCAGAAAGCTCTTCAGAAGATGTTGAAGAAGAAATCTATCAAATACAAGATCTTTCTTCTTTCTTATCATTTAAAGATTTATTCTCTAATGGTGAAAAAGAGAGCACTTGTAAAATCGACTCTTATGAAGCCATATTGAGGATAAATGGGCTAAATATAAATGTTCTAACTGCTGAACAAAATCTCATTTTGGATGTAATAGATAAAATAATAGATCCAGAAGAAAAAACGAAAAGCTCTTGAGAAATATATTGAGTTGGCTCAACAAAATGAAGAGCCCAAAAAACTCATCTCTAATTTTATGAAATATACGAATTCTTATAACAAAATAATAAAAAGAGTTTGTAACTCCGTAGTAAAAAGAGAACCTACTGTCAAAGATTTAAGACAGAATGTCAATATACTCAAGAGAGAGCTCAAAGAAATAAAATAGAAAATTCAAATTCTTGAGTTACCAAATTATACTATACCTTCAGAAAAAGATGAAAATGATGAAATATCTTTCAACAATATATTTTCTAAAGGAAAACAATTTGAAATAGAATAATCATCTTAGTTGCCATTAATAAAAGACGAAGAGGAAGATCTAAAGTTTATCAATACTCTTGACAAAGTAATCATTCAAAAATGGCATACTTATGTCACGATAATAGTTGATAAACAATTCAAATTTACCAGGGAAGCCTTAATAGATTTAAGAACTTACCTCATTTGTATTAGTAAAGGAATAATTCCTTCAAAATTCTTCAAAAGACCTACACATGTTCTAAGCATTGCTAATGGCAGCAAAATGGCCATTGAATATAAGCTCTTAAGTGCTATGGTCTGTAATTAAGGAATATGTCTCGAAACACCTTTTATACTGGTTAAAGTTCTAAACCAGATAGTCACACTAGGAACATCATTTTTAACAATGTTGCACCCCTTTAAAATGACTAATGAATGTTTAGAATGTGAAAAAATAGGAAAAGCATAAAATTTGACTTTGTCAAAAGACCCATCTACAAAGAAATTCACAATCTTAAAACTAGAATTAATAGAAAGGAAATGTTTCTCCGTTTTCTGCAAAAGGAAGTCAAAGGTAAGGAGATAGAAAACAAAATGAAATCTCCAGAAATGAAATAGCAAATTCAAGCGTTCAAATATAAGCTTGAATATGAGGTCTTCAGTATCTTTCTAAATGACTTTGGGCTAGAAACAAACATGTAATTTAACTACCTTACGAGCTTAGCTTTGATGAAAAACAAATTCCCATGAAGGCTAGACCTGTACAGATGAATAGTAGATATCTTGAGATTTGCAAAAAAAGAAATCCAAGACCTACTTAAAAAAGGTCTTATAAGACCAAGTAAAAACCCATGGTCTAGCTCAGCTTTCTATGCAGGAAATACAGCTGAAATAAAGCGAAAGTTTCTAAGGCTGGTAATCAACTATAAATCTCTAAATAAAGCTCTTAGATGGATTAGATATCCTATACCCAATAAAAGGGATTTATTGAACCGTCTTAATAATGTCAATATCTTATCAAAATTAATATGAATAGTGGATTTTGGCAAATGCAAATAGATAAAAAAGACAGATACAAAACGACATTCACAGTCCCAATTGGATAATATGAGTGGAATGTAATGCCACTTGGTCTTAAAAATGCTCGCTCAAAATTCTAATAGATAATGAAGAGATCTTCAATAATTACACTCAGTTCATAATCATCTATATAGATGATGTGTTGGTATATTATGAGTCTATAGAATAGCACTCGAAACACCTTTAAATCTTTTTACAACAATAAAAGAGAAAGGTTTAAAGGTGTCATACAAAAAAATAAAATTGTTCGAAATTGGTACTAAATTCTTGGTACATAATATTAGCTAAAGATCTCTTCCCCCAATAGATCGTTCCATAGTCATTGTAGAAAAATTCTCGGATGAAATAAAAGAGAAAACTCAACTACAAAGAGTTTTGAGAAGTCTGAATTATCTGGCAAACTTCTACAAAGATCTTGCCAATGAAACTAAGCCCCTTTATGTAAGGCTTAGAAAGAATCCAGCTCCTTGAAATCAAGATTGCACCAATGCAGTTAAAAGAATCAAGTTAAAAGCTAAAGAGCTTTCTTATTTAGCCATTCTTCACCCAGAAGCTCTCAAAATAATCGAAGCAGATGCTTCTGAAAAAGACTATGGAGGAATCTTGAAGCAACAACTTGATAATAAAATATCTTTTGTTCGTTTCTTCTCTGGAAATTGGAAATTTGCACAACAAAATTATCCTACAATAAAAATGAAAATTTTGGCAATAGTCCTTTGCATATCCAAATTTCAAGATGATTTATTAAATAAAAAATTTCTTCTTAAAATCGATTATAAAGCCACCAAAGAAGTGTTAGAAAAAAATGTTAAAAATTTAGCTTTAAAACAAATATTTGTTAGATGACAAACTGTTCTTTTTATTTTTTATTTTGATATCAAATATATAAAGGGGAAAAATAATTCACTCTCTGATTTTCTAGCCCGTGAATATTTGCAAGGCACCTAAGCGGGTCACAGCATAAGTGTCCACTTCTCAAATCCGGTGTAAGAAGGACAAAGTAAAGTTATGCTCATCTCAACAAAACACAAATCCACATAAGGTTTTGTGGAAACAATTTCCTTAGCCCAAATTGTAATAGAATTAAAGGAAGTTGATGAAGATCCTTACAAAGTGGCAACTAAATATATGTCAATCCATTTGCTCCTGCCCTTATATCCAAAAACAAGGAATTTCTATGAAGCAATCTTCATAAAAACAAATTGTGTGTTTTTTCATCGTCATGATATCGATGGAGAACATGTTTATAGCAAATTTTTAATAAATCATATTATCCCTTAGGAAGCTTAAGGACCAAACATATACAATAGAAAGGTTTTCTCCAACCCCAAAATCGCAATAAACTTTCCTAGTGGATATCATTATCTTGATTATGTCTAAGTATGGACCTTTGTATTAAAGTACCAGAATTCTGGTAAAACATATAGTTGGTTCATTCAATGGAGGACTAATATATCCAAACCTAATATCCTAGTGTGGTTCCATAAATGGCTTTTAAATTTTGGCATATTGAGAATGTCTTCCCTGATGAAGTAAAATGGGATAGCAAAGAATTTAGAATTGTCAATTTTCCTATTCTTTATCAAGGAGATCATTGTCTTGATGTTTTTTTTTTTTTTTTTTTTTATGGCTATACATTGGATATCATGGATCCTCATATAGGACTACACAATTCAAGCTTTTCCGGGTGACCCACCACGACTTTCCAAAAGAATCTTCACTAAGTGGTGGAACAAATATACAACTCTTGATAGTTTTTGTCTTAGTAATTACAAACCTTTGGATCTAGACAAAGTTGATCCTATTTTGCTTACTATACAAGATCCATTTGCTGATAAAAATGAGATGGAGTTGTCCGATCTTATCTCTTCGTTTAAAAATATGGGAAAAAGTATCGAGAAAATTAAACAACTGTTTCAACCTGTCAAAGATTCACAATCTAGCTCAGAGGACCAAGCACCTATCCACCTTGTAGGTTAAAGATATGACCCCTTTGACTTTTAGCAAGTCAAATCAAACGACTCCACCTTTTGCCTAGTGCTGACACCTTGTCCTCACTTGCCAACGCTATCTAGGACTCCACTCAGCCAACTAAAAAAAAGGAATTTTCACCATTTGCTTTTTAACTTTATAAGAAGTAGTATCACTAAGTCAAAAAATAGGGTCATATCACAATTTACTTTTCTGACTTTAAAAAAAAAAAGTCACTAAATCAAAAAGTAATAACTATTTACTTTTTAAAAAGGTTGTACAATTATTTATGTAATAATTTAGTTGTGATAAGGACAGCTAGAAGATAATCTCTGTGATTGTTTATAAAAGGCGCGACTCTCTTCAAAATTGATCATCGAAAAATTTTCTAGCTGTCCCTATCACAATTAAATTATTACACTAATAATTGTACAACTTTTTGAAAAAGTAAATAGTGCTTTTTGATTAAGTGACCCTTCTTTTTATAAAGTCGAAAAACAAATAGTGATATGACCCACACTTTTTGACTTAGTAATACTACTTCTTATAAAATCAAAAACTAAATGGTGAAAATTCTTTTTTTTTTTTTAATTGGCCAAGTGAAGTTCTGGATAGCGTCAGCAGGTGAGGACAAGGTTTTAGCACTAGACGACATGTTGAGTTGTTTGATTTGACTTGCTAAAAATCAAAGCGGTCTTAACTTTAACCTACAAGGTGGATAGGTACTAGGTCCTTTGAGTTAGATTGGGAATCTTTGACAGGCTGAGATGGTTGTTTAATTTCCTCGATACTTTTTCTTATCTTTTTAAATGAAGAGATAAGATCGGACAACTCCATTTCATCATTACCAGCAAGTGGATCTTGTATAGTGGGCAAAGGAGGATCAATTTTGCCTAGATCCAAATTATTAGGGTAAAGATTATCTAGAATCGTATATTATTTCCACCACTTGGTATAGATTCTTCTTGAAAGTTTTGGTAAGTGGTCCGGAAAAGCCTGAATTAAATAGCTCAATCTAAGGATCCATGGTGTCTAATGCACAACAATAAAATACATTGTTTTACTAAAATTCTAATAATTTAACACAGAGTTTCATATCTGGATATAACCAACATAATGATATCCATCGGGAAAGTTTATTACTATTCTAGAGTTGGAGAAAACCTTTCTATTGTACAGGTTCAGTCCTCAAGCTTCCTAAGGGATAATATAATTTATCGAAAATTTGCTATAAGTATGTTCTCCATCAATATCATGGTGATGAAAAAACTCATCATTGATTTCTATTAAGACTACTTCATAGAAATCCATTGTTTTTGGATATAAGGATGAGAGCAAATATGTCATCGTTTCTCCACACTTATCATGTATTCTTTTTCAAACTCATTTTGTAAAGAGGAGTGGAAGCCCTAATATGAACGTTTCTTTCCTGAAATATTATTAGCATCATTTCGAAGGAAAACTCTAGAAAAGAAAGTGTCTTTGTACCACTAAAAATGAGACAAAGATTAAGATTTTAGATTTATGAATAATTCTTGGGTTCTATTTTCTATAAGACCAGCTCTTCTTGTGAAATTTGTAATGATAATGTAAATAAGAGTGTTTACACAATTATCCTCCTATCTTTCTATCATGGGAGTATCCGAGGAGGAAAATTCTTGTTTGACAAGCTTCTTAGCTGATAATATTTGGGCTCTTATGTGATTAGGCATGAAATGATCACACTAGCCTTAAGGTTGTCCTATAAACCCTGATATTATTACTGAACATATATTTTGTTTAGAATTTCCTTTAGTTCTAGCAGCTTGTGCGAGCATAGTTATATATTTGGTTGTAATTAATATATGTCTATCTGACAAGTCATCTATGCTCCACTCTACTATTTGATTATCACTATATTTGGCTTGTTCTTCTTTTAGATCTTCTAGATCAATGTCTAGAGGAGAAAGCCTTGGGTAATATGTTTTGGAATAATAGGTTGACTGTGGAATCTTAAAAGTAAATTATTAGGGTGAAGACTATTAGGAACTGTATATTTTTTCCACCAGCTAGTGAAGATTCTTCTGGAAAGTCATGGTGGGTCACCTGGAAAAGCTTCAATTGTGTAGTCCCATCTAAGGAGCAATGGTATCCAATGTATAGCCATGAAATACATCAAACAATGGTCTCCTTAATAAAGAACAACAAGATTGATAGTTTTAAATTTTTTGCTAGCCTATTTTACTTCATAAGGGAAGACATCTTTAAGAGGGTCAAAATTTGAAAACCATTTATGGAACCAGGCTGGGATATTAGGTTTGTAGATATTGGTCCTACATTGAATGAACCAGCTATGTGTTTTACCATAATTCTGGTACTTTAACAAAGAGGCACATGCTTGGATATAATCAAGATAATGATATCCACCAGGAAAATTTATTGCTATTTTAAGGTTGGAGAAAACCTTTCTATTATACAAGTTTGGTCCCCAAGCTTCCTGAGGGATAATATAATTTATTGAAAATTTTCTATAAGCATGTTTTCCATCATTATCATGGTGATGAAAAAATTCATTATTAGTTTCTATTAAGATTGCTTCATAGAAATCCATTGTTTTTGGATATAAGGATGGGAGCAAATGGATTGACATACATTTAGTTTACACTTTATAGGGATCTTCATCCACTTCCTTTAATTATATCACAATTTAGGCTAAGGAAGTTGTTTCCACAAAGCCTTCATTTGGATCCCTTTTTTGTTAGCAGGAGTATGCTTTTACTTTGCCCTTTTTACTCCGGATTTGAGAAGTGGACGCTTTGCTGTAACCCGCTTAGGTTCCCTATAAGTACTCATGGGTTAGAAAATCCGAGAGTGAATTATTTTCCCCCTTTATATATTCGATATTAAAATAAAAAATATAAAGAATAGCCTACCATATAGCAAATATTTGTTTTGAAACTAGATTTTAACATCTTTTTCTAATAATTCTTTGGCGGCTTTACAATCTATTCTAAGAAGAAATTTTTTTTTTAATAAATCATCTTAAAATTTGGAAATGCAAAGGAATATTGCCATAATTTCCTTTTTTATTGTAGGATAATTTTGTTGAGCAAATTTTTAAATTCTAGAGGTGAAACGAACAAGAGATATTTTATTATCAAGTTGTTACTTTAAGATTCCTCTATAGCATTTATCAAAGGCATCTGTTTCAACTATTTTGAGAGCTTCTGGGTGAGGAATGACTAAGCAAGGAAGCTATTTGGCTTTTAACTTGATTCTTTTGACTGCATTGGTGTAGTCTTGATTCCAAAAAGTCAGATTCTTTCTAAGCCTTGCATAAAGGGGCTTAGTGTCTTTGGCATGATCTTTATATAAGTCTACCAGATAATTCAAATATCCCAAAAATCTTTACAGTCGACTTTTCTTTTTTATTTCATTTGAGAATTTTTCTGTGAAGACTATTGAAGATCTATTATGGTAAGAGATCCTTGACTAATATTGTGTCCCAAAAATCCAGTATCAATTTCAAATAGTTTTATTTTTCTGGATGAAACCACTAAACGTTCATTTTCTATTGTTTTAAAAAAGATTTGAAGGTGCTTTCAGTGCTATTCTATAGACTCAAAATATACTAACACATCGTCTATATAGGTGATTATGAACTGAGTATAATAATTGAAGATCTCATTCATAATCTATTGGAATTTTGAGGGAGCATTTTTAAGACCAAATGACATTACATCTCACTTATATTGTGCAAATGGGACTGTGAATGCCATTTTGTATTGGTCTTTTTCATCTAGTTGTATTTGCCAAAATCCACTTTTCATATCAAATTTGGAGAAGATATTGGCATTGTAGAGACAGTTCATTAAATCCCTTTTATTAGGTGTGAGATATCTGATCCATCTAAGAGCTTTATTTAGGGGTTTGTAATCAATTACCAACCTTAAACCCCTCGCTGTATTTCAGCCGCATTTTTTACATAGAAAGCTGGCTAAGACCATGGGCTTTTACTTGGTCTTATAAGGCCATTTTCAAGCAGGTCTTGGATTTCTTTTTTGCAAATCTCAAGTTATCTGCTATTCATCTATATAGGTTAAGCTTTTGTGCATTTTGTTTTTCATTAACACTAGGCTCGTAAGACAGTTAAACTATATGTCTCTTTATAGCCCAAAAGGCATTTAGAAGGGTACTGTAGACCTCAGATTCAAGCTTATATTTGAACGATTGAATATGTTGTTGCATTTCTGGAGATTTTATTTTATTTTCTATCTCCTTACCCTTGACTTCCTTTTAGAGATAAAAGAAACATTTCCTTTTTATTAATTCTAGTTTTAAGATTGTGAATTTCTTTATAGTTGAGTGCTTTGACAAAGTCAAATTTTATTATTTTTTCATCCTTTACATATTCTGAACCTTCATTAATCACTTTAAAGAGGTATAAGATTGTTAAAACTAGTGTTCCTAATATGACCATCTGGTTTAAATCTTTATTCAATTTGAAAGATATTTTGAGACATATTCCTTGATTATGGACCATAGTATTTAAGAGCTTATATTCAACGGCCATTTTGCTGCCATTAGCAGTGCTTAGGACCTATGTATTTTTTTGGAAGAATTTTGAGGGAATGATTCCTTTACTGATATAATTGAGGTCAGCTCAGGAATCTATTAAGAATTCCCTAGTAAATTTGAATTGTTTATTAACTATTATTGTGACATAAGTATACCATTTTTTAATGACTACTTTATCAAGAGTATTAACAACCTTTGAATCTTCCTCTTCGTCTTTTAGTATTGGGGACTAAAAGGATTCTCCTATTTTAAATTGTTTTCCTTCAAAAAACATATTGTTGAAAGATATTTCATCATCTTCATCCTTTTCTAAAAGTATAGTATAATTTTTTAACTCAATAATTTGAACTCTCTATTTTATTTGTTTGAGCTCTTTCTTGAGTATATTGACCTCTTGTCTTAAATCTTGGATAGTAGGTTCTCTTTTTGCTACGGAGTTGCGAACTCTTTCTATTATTTCATTATAAGAATTTGTATATTCCGTAAAATTAAAGGTGAGTTTCTTAAGCTCTTTATTTTGCTGAGCTAAATCAATATATTTCTCAAGAGCTTTTCTTTTTTCTTCTGAATGTATTATTTTATCTATTACATCCAGAATGAGATTTTGTTCATAGTTGATGCGAACCCCATATATATTGATACGATACCCACAAGGAAATTGAAACACAACCTCAAGAAAGATTAAAACAGGTTTGTAATGAAAACTTTGACCGATTGATTATGTCATTCAAGAACCAAGATTATAAAGAATTTTGACCAATTGAATATATGATAATCAAGAACCAAAATTATAACAAAAATGATATTGACACCACTCCCAAGACATAGATGAGAAGGTGGAAGATAAGTCATGCTTTCGATCGCCACAAGCATAGCTTGATAAAATCACATATTTAACAATGAACAAAAGAAAACAAATCTCTCAATTACTTTATTCCATAAAACAATTTCTTCAAAATTTAGGTTTAATAAGTCTTATATAGGCATACAATCCTAATCCTTATTGGAAATTAAATAAAATCCTATTTTTAATTGACTTTGACTTCGACTTTAACCTTCGACTTTGACTTTGACTTTTTCTAAATACACCCATATTGGACTTTTAATTTAAATAAATGACTTAGCCCTATAATTAAAACCTAATAAATTAAACTAATTTTAAACAATCCCATAATACAAATTAAACTCAAATTAATTAAAACTCAATTAACTTTAGTTTGATTTCAATCGCCTTCAATTAATGTTCAAAACCTTCAAGATTAAGCGTAATTGCCTTTAATTGCCTCGTTGTCCAATTGTATCTTTATCTTCCAGGTCGTTATCTTGGTTTCCATCAGTATTTAGAATATTTATATTTAGCTCATTTATCCCTAATATGGCTTCATAAGAGTTGTCGTTACAAATGCACTCTTTTTCACCGTTAGAGGATAAATCTTTGGAGGATAAGGAAAAAGAGAGATCTTGTATTTGGTCGATTTCTTCTTTAAATTCTTCTAAAAAGCTTTTTGATTCAAAAAATGAGATTTGTATTATCTTATTTTATAATTCTAGATCAATAATTAAGGCTTTTATTTCACTCGTCGTTTGATTCTATCTGCATTTATTTATATAAGAACTCTTTTCTCCACATTTAAAGTACATAGGTGCTTTTGAGGATCTAGGTTTTGTAGATTGTTTAGCTCTTTTGTAATATTGGTGAGCTTCTTTATTTTTGAAAAGAATTTTATATTGTTTACGGCTTTTATCAAAATATTTATTAGAATATTTCTTTTTCTTCTTCAACTTCCACGGCAGAGAATCATATACTATTCACAGAACTCTGCGATGGTTTGTTTGCCATAAAGTTTTTCCATAGTCATCTACTTTGAAGCTTAATTTCGTTGCAGAAAGCTAATTCTTCTGTGATGACTTCAGAAGCAAGTTCTCCGTAAATATAGAAATGATATGTCATCGTTCCTTCACGTCCGCCATGGATTCTTTTTCAAACTCGCTCTGCAAAGAGAGGTGGAAGACTTGATTTGAATTTTTCTTTTCAGAAATAATTATTAGCATCCTTTTGAAGGAAAACTCTAGAAAAGAAAGTGTCTTTGTACCACCGAAAGTGAGATAAAGATTGACATTTTAGATTTATTAATAATTCTCAAGTTCTCTATTCTATAAGACTAGCTCCTCCTATGAAATTTGTGATCATAGTGCAAATAAGAGTGTTTACACAACCATCCTCCTGTCTTTCTTTTATAAGAGTATCTAAGGAGGAAGGTTATTGTTTGATAAGCCTTTTAGTTGATAATATTTAGGCTTTTATGTGATCAGCCATAAATGATCCGACCAGCCTTGAAGTTGTCCTGTGAACCTGGATATTATTACTGAACAGATATTTTGTTCAGAATTTCCTTTAATTCTAGTAGCTTGTGAAAACATAATTATATATTACGTTATCATTAATATATGTCTATCTAACAAGCAATCTATGTTCCACTCTACTGTTTGATTACCAATATATTGGGCTTGTTCTTCTTTTAGATCTTCTAGATTAATGCCTAAAGGATAAGGCCTTGGGTAATATGTTTTGAAATAATAGGTTGGCTGCAAAACCTTAAAATTAACTTTATTTATGTTGTCATCTACAAAGTTTTCTAATTTCTCTTTATTAATGCTAGAAAGAACATTTATTTTGAGGATCAGAAACCTTTAATTTTGACAATTTGGATACTAACTTATCCATTAAATTTTTATCAGAAGTCCTGCCTTTTGACATATTGAAGGGTTTAATTTCTAGAAAAGGTTTTACCAAATATGACTCCAGTTTTATTTGATGTACTGGAGCTTTGAGTGCTTTAGACATAAGAATATTTGCAAGGACAAATTATATTCTTATAGTCTACCTTCCAAGTGTTTGTAAGCATAAATTTGTATAATTATTTTGCTCCACTAAATGGTTTATTGGGTTATTTGGAGAAGGAGCTGCTAATGCTTTACATGGAACAACTTTTATATCATTTGATATTTAAGAGATTTTTTTGGTAGATGTATAGTTGATGTTGTTCCCTCTGATGTCTTGAAAGTAGTATATTGGTCTTCTATTTTTCGCAGAGTACTTTCAAAAAAATCAGGGATTAGATAATTCTTTACTTGAAAATATTCTTTGAGAAAGATAAAGAAATCTACCATTATTTTCTTTTTTATTAGGAATGAGTTATATTTATTGTGAAGCAAAACCTTTTGTTTTACGGTGAAAGTGGTTTCAAACCATTCTCTGATCTACTTATTTTCAGGAGTGCTCTATTTTCTTTTTAGCTCTTCTTTGTAAATGGTTATTTCTTTATATTCAACAAAAATTATCATGACATTATACCTTGAATAGCACATATCTGAAACTGTATGACTATTAGGTCTACTGGATTTAGATGTATTTTCCACATATATAGGTCTGTTGATTCCTTCTCCTTCTCTTATTATACCATTGAATATTAAATTTGTGGGTATAGAGGAAGTAGACCTTCTCGAGCTTATTTGAGGCTCTATTGATTTGAATATTAATTGAACCGAGCCATCATCTAGTTCTTTTATATCTCCAATTGTAGTAGGAGGAAATGGTTTTAAAGGGATGATATTTTTTTATAATCCAAGATTCTAGAAACTAGACTTTATCCCATTTTATTTGATGTGAAACAACTATACTCGATTTGGCATCATTAATAGTAAATTGAGTAGTTACTCCTTTTTTTATCTCTTATTAAAGCCCTTAGGTTGAGTTCAGAAGCTATTGTGTGCATGGTTTTCAAATATACTTTATATACTACTGCTAGATAGCTTATCTCATGGGCCATATCAAACCCACTAGACTAAAGATTTAGGACTAGCACGTCCCTTGCATTATTATTATTTAAATCGAATGTAAGATTGAGAGCACAGTCAAAATATACTATGCCATCATTAAAGGCACTTTGTATACATCCAAATAGAGAATCTTTGAAATTATTATGTCTTTTATCCTTGACACATATAAGTATAGTAGTATTTAATCCTTTTCTAATTAAGGATTCGATGACTATTTGAACAAATCCAAAATGGCCAAACTTATATATATTTTATAATTTTTGAAGAGTTATGAACGTAACATTTGAAATTTAGTCATATTGTCTTTTATAGGGACAGTTTCTTCTACTGTTTGTATTATATAATTGGTAGTAAGCCTAAAGTGACCCTTCTTATATATTTTTGAAGAATCTACTTTAGAAATATCTTAATTTTGTAGATGTCACTCTATATTGGAGATAGCGACTTATTCTTTATTTTTGAAGAAGGAAGATGTAGAAACAGATGATTCAGATGATAAAGTGCTTACTTCATCGTCGGAAGATGAGCCAAGAGTAGAGGAGGAATTTTTGAACCTCGAACTCAAGTTTCTGAACATTTTTCCTTCTTCTTCTAGTTTCGCTTTTCTAGTTTTGCGTGAAATGAGAGAATAGGCAATCAACGACTTACTTGCCAACAACGCCTTCCCTCGGCTTAATGATTGTTGTGTGATGATGCTTCTCTCACTAGTTCGACCCAAATGTTTGGCCCAAAAGTTAAAAGAAATCAGCTCAGAGTCAAGAGCTTTGAGACAAACTTCCCTCTTTCTACCTTAACTTCAAATTGAAGCTGAATCTGTCTAATATCTTTTTCTAGATGGCGAATTGAATCTTCCAGCTAATGGGCAAAAGCTAATATTGCATGATTTTGCAATTGTTTATGGAGGTTGAGTAAAAAATATTTACATCTAACTTATTTTTTTGAAATAAGATCTTAGACATATATATGACATTGAAAAGAATGGTTTAGGCTCTGATATCACTCTGTACAGGATCGATTCAAATAAGATTATAAATATGAAGAATAATCAAGTAAAGCAATAACTTCAAAGACAGAAGTGAGAATCTTATATAGATAAAGAAACTAGATGGTATTTTACAGGTGTAGATGATAGACCCCTTTCCCTAAGCGATCTGTCGGCACCCTACGGTGACCCTCCAGCTAGCCCTTTTCGCTCAACTAAAGGATCCCCCGCAGAGTTAAGTCGTATTTTTTTTAAACATTTTTGAAAACAACAAAAACGAGTAGAAATTTTTCATTTTTATTTAACCCTTTACAAAATATTTTATAAAAATTTTGAACAGCATCCCGTCTATTTTTCGGACTTTGTCACCCTGCAAATTATAAAATTTAACACTTCTAAAATGTTGCAAATCATTTTCCCCAAACTACAGAGCCTTAGGCTCTCATTTATCATCACAACCACAACCACAATTTCATATTTCAATATATAAACTTATTATTAACTAAATCATATGTTATGCATCAATTTTCTTCAAAAACACAATTTAAATCCATAAAATGATATTTACAAATCATATAGAGATAATAAAATATATACATCTCTTAATATCAAACAAAAATAGGAATAGGTAATCACATCAGCACTATCGCCGCGGCTGCCTAGTATCGTCTCGGGGCAATCAGCAGCTACGGTACCTGTGCCTGGGGAGGTTTATAATATAATTTATAATATATTATAAAATAATTTTTATTAATAATTTTATTATATGAATATGTATGAATATATTTTATTATAAAATATATATTAATAATATATTATAAAATAATTTTATTAATATATATTATATGAATATAATATTTATCAAATTGGGTGTTGGAGATGCCATGAATCTTATTATTTATCAATTTTATTGTTGGAGATGCCACTTGTTTATGTCTCAAATAGTAACTAAAGCAATATAAATTTATTAACAGAATTAGAATAATTTTGACAAAAAAAGTGAATTACTAAGAACAAAATATTCAAAATTTAACAAAACAATAAAAACAATCTAAGCTAATATTGCATACTTTATAGATGACAACATAAATAAAGTTACTTTTAAGGTTCCGCAGCCAACCTATTATTCCAAAACATATTACTCGAGGTCTTCTACTTTAGACATTGATCTAGAAGATTTAAAGAAAGAACAAACCAAATATAGTGGTAATTAAATAGTAGAGTGGAATATAAATGACTTGTCAGATAGACATATATTAATAATAGCCAGCGTACCAATTATGCTAGCACAAGTTGCTAGAACTAAAGTATATATATATATATAATTTATTTAATAGTTAATATATTTTTATTTTTTTTAAGAATAAGCATTACATATTTGGAGTGATTATTTGATATACAACAATATATCTCCAAAATACTAGTATAAATATTTTATAATAAAATATTGATATCATGATATAGTTAACTAATAAAGCAACATTGAGATATTAAAAGGAAAAAAAAAAAAAAACAATTATATAACCATCATTATTTGAGGAGTGGGGCCAAGTATCTAGCCCATCAAATCAAACCCCAAGTTGCGTTTTTTCTTTTCTTAAAATAAATATAAATAAAATATGACATATTTGTTAATATTATTCAAATTATTTGTAAAACACAATATATATTTTAATTTATTTATTTTTTTAAATTTAACTGTCATTCATTAAAAAATGTATCTTAACCGCTTCTTGCCACTTTCAATTTTGGATTTTTAATTTCTAATTTTCGGTAGATTGGGTCGCACCAGTTCAAGGTGAGCAATGAAGATTCTATTTTCATTGAGAGATTGAAGTTCTATTAAGTGAATCATAAGGTGGGTTGACTTTTTTGTTTGCTTATCTATGTATAATTCACATTTACTATTACATTATATTTTTAGTATTCTAATTGTAATGGATTCTTTCAAGTGCTTTAATTGGTTTAAAAATTTGTGTTTTGATTTTACTATTATTATGTTGCATTTTCAATGATTTATTGTCACTAATGCTCAAGGGAACAATTAATTTTAGCATAATGCAATAATGCTTAGCGTTAGTTCTTATGTTTAATGGTTAGATAGAGCTAATTGGTTATGTTATCCATTGTCTTTAAAAGTTGTCGACAATTGTTTTATTTTGTTGAAGTGTGTTGCTTTGTGATAGGGTGGACCACATGAGTAGGTGCATACTCCTATTGCTATATGCTAAACATTTACGTGTGGAAGTTGATGACTAAACGTGGCCTCATTTTTTATATAGTTAATAGATATATGCTTGGGGTAAGTTTATGGGAACTTTTAAGAAACAGTTATTACTAAAAGGAAAAATATGATTTTAGTCCTTTTGTCATATAAATTTATTTCCGACCTTTCAAACAAACTAATTGCTCCTTATACCCAAGTTACCCAAATTGCCCCTAAGTATTTTTCACTTTAAAATTCCCATTAAACCCTATTCGAAATTACCAAACTACCCTTCTTCTTATTCTCTTTTCTCTTCCATAAGATTTTCACCTCTTCCATTGTATACAATTTTTTATCATCCATTAGAGGTTGTTTATGGCACCAATTAATCGTTGTTTCACTCCCAAAAGCACACATTCAAGCTTCTTTATCTCCAACAAGTCCTACATTCAAGTTATCTTCAAGATTGAAGGTATGTGTTTGTTGTTGGTCGGTTTTCAAGTTTCTTTGTTGATATTGTTTAGTTTTAGGCCGTAAGAGTGATATTTGGTTGTAATTTAAGCTTATATATGTAAGATCCGCAAAAAACGAAGGAAAAAAATGGACCGCAGTTTTCTACGATTTACCAATTTTTATGAGTCCACATAAACCGATTTAGCTTATGTTTACTCACATAACCCGAATCGGTTTATGTTTACCCACAAACCCTAATCGGTTTATATTATATAACATATACCGAATCGGTTTATGTAATCTAACACAACCCGATTAGAGTTAACTGATCTCACACAAGCCAATTTTTTTTTTCCTTTCTTGTGTTCTTGATCATATGTGGTTATATTTAGTTAGATTTTTTTTATGAATTTGACAGCATAAATTAGATATTAATATGATTAGAGTATGAGGGGAGACTAATTTATTTATTTCTATTCAATTTTTACAGGAATAAGTGAAGTGACAATAATAGTCAAATGCAATGGAAAGTGGAATGAGAATAACTATACTCGAGGTGAGATGTAGATGGGGGTCCCCAAGAATGTCAATTTTTCTCAGTTAGTGGACTTTGTTTACATAGTGACTGGCATTGATAGAAAAATATGAGATATCCGTTTGTATTATTTACTCCAAGCTAGAGGAATGTCTGTAGTTAAGATACCTATCACTATCGATCTTAGTGTCCAGGGTGTGATTTCAAATAAAAAGCTTATTACAGAGAAATTTATGTTGACAAAAATGTGAGAGATTTCGGAGGTATTAGCCCTACCGTCTCTTCATTTGTCATTAACTCAATAACAGGCCCAAGGCATGCGGAGACACTTACGGATAGAATTGTAAGTCCGACTATGGCTGAAAGTCAAAATTGTTTTGTTTCTTGTTGTGGTAGTAATCAAGTTTCAGCTTCTGTTGTAGCATTTACATCCATAGAAGGTCCAATGCGCGAAATTGCTTTTAACAAAAATGATCGTGATGATAAAGAGCGGGACACAGATAGTGATGGTGATGAGACATCTAACACTGAAGATGATAATGAGGAAATCAGAGCTGATGACATTGAAATTGGAAGTGATGCAGAGAACGCAAATTATTCAGAAGTTAGATTTTCGAGTTCACAATTTGAAACGAACCCATCACAACTATACTGGATTGTTCCTGGTGTAGATCAGTGCGAAATTAAGGCTACTTCAATAGTCATGTCTACTTTCATCCGATGTGATACATTATATAGAGGTGTATTTTATGATAGTAAATATGAACTGAATATAGCCGTTGGAAAATGTGATCTTGATTCGAGGTATCAACATAAGTTTAGACGTTCATGTACGATTCGATATGAGGTCGATTGCAAGGATCTGACATGCAGCTTTAAGGTTTGTGCAAGATGTAGAAAGGGCGGTTCGATGTGGTATGTGTACAAGTATGTGTCGGAACACACATATTGTCAGGACGCCTTCGAGTCACATAGGTGGAGTGTGAAGACTGTTGTCATCGCAACATTATATCAGAAAAATATGGGGCTTGATAGTATTACACCTCAAGTTTTGATTACAGTAATGTTAGAGCAATATGACGTGCAAATCATGTACACAAAGCTTGTAGATCTTTACAATATGTAAAGAAGATAGCATATGGGAAAATTGATAAGTCATTTCAGCAGCTTCCTTGATACTTTTACATGTTGAAAGAAACAAACCCCATTACAGTAACGACAATTGAGATGGATGAAAACCATCAGTTCTTATATTTGTTCGTTGCACTTGGAGCCGCAATTGAGGGTTTTCGGTCTTACATCATATCAGTTCTTGCTGTTGATGCCACTCATTTGAAAGATGAATATAAAGGAGTGATTTTTGTTGTTGCATGTAAAGATGGGGAGGAGATGATTTATCTCATCGCTTTTGAATTTGGTGATAGAGAGTTGGACAATTCATGGATTTGGTTTTTAAGTAGATTACGAGAGATTATTGGTACGACACAACATTTCCCATTGGATTTGATTATCATATCTAATTGTCATAAAAGCATTATGAATGCGATGAGAATCGTTTTTCCTAAAGTCCTACAAGTGTTGTATTTCTTCGACTTGAAGCAAAACTTGAACAAACACTGTAGAAACCAAACAGATGTGATAGATATGTTTTACCTTACAGCATATTGTCAAACAATGGATGAATGTGATAGATATTTAGAACAAATTCGAAGGGTATGTCCAAAAATATAAGAAAAATTGGTTAATATTGGAGTGACAAAGTGGTCACGTGCATATTCTCCGAAAAGAAGATATGATATGATGACTACTAACATTGCAGAGTTGTTCAACAAATGCATGATGAAAGCACGTCAGCTCCCAGTAATAACTGAACATTAATATATGAGACATATGTTATAGAAATGGTACAACGATAGACATGTTCATGCCGATGAAGTCAGAACTTCGGTTACCAAAATTGTAGAGGATAATGTGAACTCGATGGCTAATGAATTGCTGAGTGCCATGATATCTACCATTGACCAATCGATCAAGTTCGGAGTCATACATAAACTAGGCTGTGGGTTCGTTCAGCCTTTTGCGCAACCATGCAGTTGTTGTCATTGGGACTTAGATCAGTTGTCATGCCATCATGTAATTACTGTTGCCAGGTATCGTAATTGTGCTTTATTATTTTTCGTTATTTAATATCATATAGGAACACTTTGCCTTTGTTATATATATCAGGTTCAATAGTGTTCACTAATATACACTTTGTTATAATTATTATAGCAAAGAATGACTCAAAGCTGCACATGCACATTCAATCAATCTTGTCCCTGGCCTAAAAGATTGACATGTTCCCACGGAAGTGAAAAGTGTAATTGTATTACCACTTAAAAGAAGACGACAAGCAAGCAGACCGAGAGAGTTACGAATTCCTTTAGCTAGGGAAAGTCGTCGTAAGAAAATGTGTGAAAAATGTGGTGAAAGAGGACACAACCGTCTTCGTTGCCCTAGCCCCCCCAGATCTACCATCGGAGGGACAAGCATAGCTACTGAAGATGTTAAAAGCAGTGAATAAGCTACTGGAGAGGTTAGAACGAGCGTCGCTGCCACTGCTGAAGATACCGGGACCAACACAAACGCTAGTGGAAAGGCTAGGTCGAGCGCCACCCCTATTAGACGTGTTAGGACCTCCCGAAAATGCAGTCTTTGTGGTGCGATAGGGCATACCCGACGTCGATGTGATCAACGATTTCCTATTCCACCCTTAATAGATGATGAAAACAACGATAATCATGAAATTTTTGAATAAATAAAGATAATGTTTGTTTGATAACAGAACTTTATGATTTATTCCTATTGACGAGCATTTGCTATTAGAATAATTTGCATGAAAACGCTGAATACAACACATTATTATAATACCTGTGAGATTTATTCGGCATAAAGACGGAGTCTCTTTCTGTTTTCGTGGTAGTCGTATTGGTGTATATTTATATAAATTATATTTAGTAATCTTTAATGCATGTTGGATTAGATTATGATAGTAAAAAAAATGAGGGAGGTTCTGTCAAAAATTATATATATATGTATATATGTATATATAATGAAATTTTTGGTTTTCGGACGTTTTTGATGATTGATAAAAAAATAAAATAAAAATAAATAATAAATAATACAGAAAAGGAAAGCCGATATTAGTTTTTATACTACAACAAAACCCGACATCGGTTTAAGTCTATAAATAAAAACTGACAACGCATTATGTCTAGATAAAGAAGTTTCAGTCGACATTAGGTTTAGTTATCCAACAAACACTGATATCGGTTTTTGATATAGTACATAAACCGACATCAGTTTTAGTATAGTAAGAAAAACCGACAACGGTTTTTGAAGACCCGACAAAATTCTTCAGCAATTTTTTTTTCCTTTATTTTGTTCGTTGCTATTGTTTTTTCCCTTTAACTTATCACCAATCGGTGTCATTTGTTCCATTAATTTAATTAAATAAAGAAAAATAAATTTGAGCAAATTATATGTTAATCACATTAGATTTTGAGATGGCATAAGGTGACTATGTATTCTTACTTGAGATACATTGCATCATGTTTGTTTATGAGATGAAATTTATAACTTCTAATCAATTTGGCCATTGAAAACATATATATATATAAATTATTTGCTGTTAATGAAAATCATTGGGCTATGTGATACTATATACACCGACGTCGATTTTTGATGGTAGGTGAATACCGACATCGGTATAAAGTGTATTACCAACTCCGATCTTTTGGTTAATGTTAAATCGGGTTCTATCAGTATGGGAAGACCGATGTCGGATTTTGTTTGAACTTGTAGCCCGACATCGGTCTTTGTTGGTACATGAACACTGACGTTAGTATAAAGTGTATTATTAACATCGTCCTTTTTGTTTATGTTAAATCGAGTTCTATCAGCATGGGAAGACCGACGTCGATTTTTGTTTGTACCTGTAGCTCGACGTTGGTCTTTATTGTATCACTAAACCCGATTTTTTTGTTTTTTTGACAATTCTCTTTTTCCTTTTCTTTGTTTAAATTTATGCGCTATTGGTGTCATTTACTTACTCTTTTTTGTGTCTAACACACTTGATTTATAGGTGTTATTTACAAGGTGTAGTTGACTTAATTTAAAAATATGAAAAAACTCATTTGTATTTTGTTTAATTTTGTAAAAAATTTGGCAGAGTCTCCCCTGTTTTTTCACGAATCCATTAATTCAACCTACATAGAAACAATACTTCGACTATTTCATCAAGAGACTCATTTTCTCTATCCATCTCCGTACTACCAAACAATATTTTTGAAAATTTAAAATTCATTAAGGAATGAATAAATGTAACAACAAATATCAATCATATATAATATTGTCGTCCTCATCTAATATCCACTGTCCCTATTCATCTGCCCTGTACCTTAGGGTGGAATACATATATATATATATATCATAGGCTATCTATGCCTGTATTTGACGTGCACTTTCCTTATCTTGTTTAGACTTCTATTTACCCTCTTGGGAGCATAAAAGGTCGTGGATATATATTACACAATATGCACCGCAACTAGTGCTGTATTACAAACAAAACAAGTTAGATATTTTATTAAAAACATTCTTCTTTAAATTTAGCCTAAATATATGACAAAGAAGTGAGATTTACCTATCAGGTTGCTCAGGCACATCCTGTATATTGAGACACTCCACATACCATATTTTTTCTAAGGGTAGCATTTTCGTGTTGGTCTTCTCAAAGTTGCCAATCTCCCGCAATATTAATGGTGTGAAGCGGACCAAAGAATCAATGTCATTTCTCCGATGTAAAAACTCTGTCTTTGCTTGTGGATCATATATGACTATCTTCCATTCTTTCAAACACACTTTACAAACTATCCAATGGATCTAATAGAGGCTACACGGGAGCAACAACTGCATTTTAAAGACGTTAGTGGTATAGTTCTAATTCGAACGATCAAATAACAATTCTGAATCGTGGAACGATACTATATTGTCAGCAGACCACCAAGGGATTTTAGCTTTTTTCCATACCACTAGCGGTCCTTATCCAGTGTGGGGGGATTTCTATCGTAGCGGGATCAAACGTCTTTCCTTTATTTATGTATTCCCTATTCATAACTACGGTCATGTCTGCCTGCAAGGAAAAAACATTAAAATGTTAAATTATTTACTACTTAAAAAAGATGCACAAAAAATTGAGTAACTAAAATGTAGGCACTCACAAACAAAGTCGATCCATGCACTACGTATCTTTCATCATGCACCTCATCCCATCACTCACGTTCTTTGGTCCGTAGACACTACAAATATTCGTCGATATGCTCTGAAGTTAACCAACAGTCTTCATTCTTGATAGTAAGAAACATATCGGGGGTGAATGGCACGGGATAACCATCAATGTAGTGCCTCAAATAGGAAGTAAAAGACATTAATATTATATTAGTAATTTTAAATATAAAAGTATAATCAAGATTTTACCCATACCAAAGGTTCTAAGAAGAAGTTTTGTACTCTTTGTACACATTCTCCATCATATCCTCAACCACTGGCACAGTCTCCTCCACCTGCTTCTCTAGCAATTTTTTTTTTCTTTTTTGGGCGTTCAGGATCCGTGTATGGTGATAATAGAGATGCCGATGGTTTAATCTTTCATTTAGCCCGTTTTAGTTTGACTTTCCCCTGTAATATTAAGAAAATCAAAATTTGTAGTTACACATTAAATAATTACAAATTAAAAAATAAAACTAATCTAAAACACAAAATAAATCAAATTTACCTTATCACCATCATGCTAGGATGGTGGGTCATGATGAAGTGGTGGTTCCTCATGGGATAGTGGGACCTCGACCTGCCCTAGCAGTTGTGATACTAAGTCCTTGCACCTCCATAATGTACAGAAAATTAAAATTTGTAATTACACATTTATAATAGTATGAAAAACTAAACAAAAACACAAAATAAAAATAAAATTTACCTGATCACCATAATGCTAGGATGGTAGGTCATGATGGAGTGGTGGGTCCTAATGGGGTAGTAAGACCTCGACCTCCCCCATCAGTTGTGATACTAAGTCCTGGACCTCCTCAATCTGCAGAAAATCAAAATTTGTAATTAATGATATGAAAACCTAGCCTAAAACACAAAACTTATCTGATCACTATCATGCTGCGGTGGGTCTTGATTGGTTGGTGATGGTTGTTTAGGTGATAAAGAGTAAGGGACATGCTCATCCTAGATAGAGCTCTCATTATCATCATCATCATCATCCAGGTCATCCTCGCCATCCAAAGGCTCCCGGATTTTCAATATCCTCTCGATCCTACCTAACCTCTCGTTTTACTCTTATTGTGTCTTCAAAATAGAATCTAATAATGCCATAATCTTGGCTACCTTCCTCTGAGGCTCCTACAAAAATAATTAAATAATTATATAAATTAGATATAAATTAAATTGATAGTCATATAATAATGGAATACGGTAATATAATCATATAAAATTCTCACCTGATACTAAGAGGGTTCAGGGGCCATACTGCGACCTCGTGGGACTACCGTGTCATCATGCTCATCCTCTGCTCGCTTAAAGTCATTTACTCCTTTTGTCCTTGGCTTTGAATATGCACCCTCTGAGTCGACTCATGGGGCTGGAATGTCATAATGCTATTGCTCCTCCTATTTCCTAGTCGACTCCCTCTCACCCTCCTCATTCTTTGAATGATCATCTTCATTTTCATCAACACCTCATTCGCCGCCTACTCTATAAGCATTGTCGCTAATCAAATGTTCTGGGTTAAAGGACTTCCAATGATCATTTTCCCTCTCCACGACAGTGGGTTCAAAGGTATTACTCCTCCCTATTAATGACACAAAATATATTATATTTATACTTAATATTATTGCAAACAAGAATAATCAACAAATGGAAATAAATGTAGGTTAGTTTAGAAACTTGCACGAGGAAGCTCATTAAGCCAACTTATTTGCTTTCTGCTATTACACCCAATTCACACACCTTGCCATCAACATATCGCCTCCTCTAGCTCTCTTCCCTACCATTTTTTCCAACCATGGAAACATTTCGACCAACAACCACTATAATTTGCATAGAATTAGACAAAAATTTAATAAACATTTAGTTAGTATTTATATAAACATTAAACAATTTTCATTACTTATAATGAGAGTATACTAAGTGTTGTACCTGAAATGCCCAAATAAAGCCAAATAAAATGTTACTTCCATTCATAAACGAATCCTCATCAAGCGCCCAATAGAGGGATTCTAAAAGCCTACTGTAGCCAACTGTAGCTCAAGGGAACGAATTCCACACATCAACATCCTCTATCAAGACCTACAAATAATCGTCCACCCTAGATCGATCATCATAGTCATAGAATAGACTGAAGGTGATAACTATATTAGCCAACTTTAAGACGTCCTCATCACTTATATTTTGCCCTCGTACCCTTAATATGTGCATAATTTTAGCCAATCTCGGGGAATTTCCTTCAAAACATCACCACAAAAGACTATTTCTCATTTTGTTGCTTCGCTTTAAGAACATGTAGGTTAACATGCCCAAACTGGAGTCCTGACACTAATAAGAACTCTTGCCTTCCAAACCTATATGCCTTTCCCCCAATTTCAAACCACATCTCATCAAGGCGTGAATCAGGATATACTAACTCTCTAGCAAGAATGACTAGCATCAGAGGAGTAACAAGCAACTAGTGACCGGACATTTTTATTAAATGTGCAATTGAGCTCTCCTTCTCGAACCTTTCTAGGAGATTTCTCTATGAAAGAAATACATTTAGATAACCAATATGCTTGAAACTATTGTGTGAACTCCCCGATGTTTCGTTTGGAACATTCTGCACAGTGTGCCTATAATTGAATTGCATCTGTAGAAAGGAAAAGCAACAAACGGTTTGTTAAATTTTTATAATTTGTTAATAAGTAAATCAAATTACACTAATTAAATTAATTAAAATAAACATAAGATCATCAATTTAATAAAATGATAAATTCAAAAATTAATTTTTTTTCATTTTCATTAATTTATAATTTAATTACTTTCAATACATTTACTTTTAAATTTATTTCTAATTTAATTTTTATTAATTAAATAATTTATTTTCTAAATATTAATTAGTTGATTAAATTAATTTTATTTAATTAGGAAAATCGCCCTATGTTGGTCAATTTAGACCAACGTCGGGTTAATCCACAGACAAAGCAGATCGACTTTTGTTTATACAGATAACTCGACGTTGAGGTACATTGACCAACAAAAGCCGACATTGTACTAGTACGGCTTTGTGTTCGACATGAACTGACGTCAGTGTATGTATACCAACAAAGCTCGATCACAAAAGTGAACAGCTTTTGTTCGTCAACATAATCCGAGTTGATATACATTAACCAACAAAGTCGATCGGCCTTTGTTTGGAGACTTGGCCAGATATTGGCTTCTGTTTGTAAACATAATCCAACGTTGGAAAGAGTCTGCAAACAAAGGCCGATCGGCCTTTGTTTGTAGTCTTGTACCAACGTCGGGCTATGTTACCCAACAAAAGTCAATCCTGGTCACACATTACGAACTCAACCAAACCTGTAATTTCAATCCAAATCCAACCACAGCCTAACCAAATATAACATAATCTCACCCTAATCATCAAATCCTAACATATAAAACACAAATCAACTGTGCAAATCGCAAAGAGAAATCCAAACGTCACGAAATCAAGCAAACCGGAGCATATGGGCGTACCTTCACTAATAGAGGTGGACAACGAGCTCATCGACGGTCTACAACGGGTTGGTAACATCTACAAAGATGTGAGAAGGCCGGCGACTGTGTAAATTGGTTGTCAGCTTGCGTGGTTTGATAAGACTAACTGATCTGGCTTTTGGCCTGATTTTTTATTTTATATATACAAGGGTAGTTTCATAATTATGTTATCTATTGTTTGTTTTTAAATGTCTAAATATAATGGCAGTTTTGTAATTTTGGGTTAGGGGTGATTTCGGTATATTGGGTATAGGATGCAAATTATTTGTTTGAGATGTTAGAATAGAATTTTTTTAAAATGGTGGGTGCAAACGTATTTTTTATTTTTTGTTTGGATCATTTTGGTATTTTTCACTAAGTTAATTGTAATTTGCGTTGAGACACTGTAGCAGGTTGGGGTGTGATTCAAATTTGCGGGTCTCTTAAAGCTAGAAATGGACAAATGAATTTTTGAAGATTTATTAGGCAAAACAGCAATTAAAGAGAAAGCCGAGTGGTATAGCGTAATTTGTGTTGAGATACTGTAGCAGATTGGGGTGTGTTTATTAGATTAGTGCCCTTTTGGTGCCGGAGATTAGTGTTCTTTTGGTGCTTGCTAATGTGAATATTAAAGTAAACAAGTTTTAATATTTACTTGCTGCATTTTCAATATGATATCTTGTCATGGTGGGAACACTTTGAATTCAGACTTAATAAAACTTTGGATTATCTAATTTATTTTATTTTTTGTTTAGATAAATCTTTTATTTTTATTTTTTAATTTTTGAATTGGTAATTGATGGAGCTTGTTTGGTTTTGTTATCTTAATTCTTTCTATGTACAAAATTTAATATCATTTTTATTGACTTTCACATATTTTTTGTGCAAATGTACATAGATAAATATTGGTTACAAGTATGTGTGAGAACACACAAATAAAGATGAGAAGATGTAAACATTATAATTTTGCTAGTAGATTCAACTTATCAAATTCTACTAGATCATTATCTCAACTTTTTCATTTTCCTTGTAAAAGTATAGTTGTGAAATTTAATATTATTAGTATCAACGATATCTAGTTGAATTGATGTAATGAAATACTTTGAATGTTTATTGTAAGGTTCTTTTTCTTTTCGAAAATATGAAATTGTTCCATTTTAAATGTTTGTATCCAACTTAATTTTATACAGTAAACAAGATAGGTAAAATTAATTAATTTAATTATCAAGAAAAAAAATTATTATCCATAAATAACTTGTCAATTAATGTATGGCTAGATGTTAAATATATATTTTTTAAAATACAAATTTATTTAACATTATCTAATTATATTTAAATTAGTAATAATTTACATTTGATTAGTAAAGATTTATTTAAATATATTTTTTAAATTTTGATAAAAAAATAAAATTGTTTAAATATAAATTTTATATTTTGATAAAAAATTGTGTCAATATATATTTTACTTTTTTTTAAAAAAAAAAGTAAAATTATTTAGAAAATAATTTTACTTTTCATAATATATATGAAGTAATGTTAAAAGTTTCCGATGTGTAACGAACTGCATTATTTTGAGATTATGGTGACACTATACTTGCGTAACAAAAAGTAGCTCCTTTAAGACATATATTCTAAAACGTAACTTATACTTTTTAGCGACAAGGCTAGAACAATGAGGTGGAGACGCTTGCTTTGGTGTCACTAAAATCATTTGGCAACATGGAGTTAAACATTTGTGACATCTAAATGACATTGCCAAAGAGCAAGTTTCTTATAGTTACATATACGCTTGTCCCATCATTTGGGCAATAAATTTGGGTGAAATTTTGGATAATGTAACATTATTCAATTTTATCACTATTCATCCCATAAACTAAACATATAGTTTTCGCACTATGTGATTTAAGGGTATTAGTGGTATAGAATTACCTTTCTATCACCTTATTATTATTATTTTTTTATCATGATTTATCCAATGAATAAAACATATAATTATCATAAAATATGATTTGATGATAAAAGGTGATCATTCAATTTGATAATATTAAAGTCCAAAATTGTGTCATAAAAAATTAATTGAATTTATTTAACAAATGTGATCATTTTATATACATTCATAAAATGATTGTTTTCTTTCTCCCAATATATTTTAAAAATATTTTGTTGGAAAGTTAACGAAGAATAAGATTACTAAACAATGGAAAAATAAAAAATAAAACACATATCCAATTCAATATTTTGACATACATATATTCATACATACATACATATATATAATGATTTTAACATTAGAACCTCCATACTTCAAAAAGTTTAAACGAACAAATTAAATTCATCTATTGTATTTTCATTAAATAAGAGTGACATATAATGGATGAATTTGATTGATTCATCCTAATTTTTTAAAGTTAAAAAGTACTGATGGTAAAATCACTCACTTTCTCTCTCTCTCTCTCTCTATATAAATACATATATATATGTAATTCAGATAAGCAAGACAAATTTACTTTTAACCAAAATATAAAGATAATCTTAGGTTTGTTTCAAAAATAAAAGTTATTTGTTTATTAACCCAAACAAAACCTTATTTGTTTTAGCTATTAACCATTTGAAACCTTATATGTGCAATATTGTAGACGAAACATGAAATTTTATAAGTGTAATATTTCACATATAACATACATGAAAAATATACACCTATATGAAATGAATATAAACGACTGAAGTTTCATTTGAAACTAAAATAGAATGACTTTAACTTTAGGGTCAAAAATGAATTTTTTACTTTTTTCATGGTACATTGTCTTAATATCCATCACTAACAATTACGTGCACCTCCTTATCCATCTTAGTGATGGGATTGTAAGTTCAACCAATTAAATTTTACAAGCTTTTTGTAGATATTATTCTATTCATTTTGTGGACGTGGACACGTGTGTCTTTATATACATATACATACATATATATACATATTCATGGCGCAGGATTGGAAGACACAAATTTTAACATAAATTGTTGATCATTGGATGATGAAGACTTCAATGGTTTAGATCTATTTCACACATTTGTGTACAACTTAATATTACACTATATATAAATGTGATGATCTCTCTTTTCTCTCTTCATCATTACGTCATCTCTCATTTCTTCAATTAATATAAAAAACCCACCAATTAAAAGCAATAAATGTTGAAATTCTTATTTTTTTTCTCTCATGTATTTAATATAAAGCACAAGTTTTAATATCATTTTCCAAAAAGATAATAAGAGAATAAAAATGCAAGAACCCTTGGCAAAGGTTTCTAGGCAAGGCATTCGAAAAGGAGGGGACAATGGGCCGGAGAAGATGATGTTGATGGGAATAAAAGAGATACGAGACAACCAATTTCCTTTAGAGATGCACTTATGAAGGACTTAGAGAAGGAAGGCATGTCTGAGATGGAGAGTCGGAACTAGAAGAAGTTTCATCAGAGGAGGAGAGCGATGGTAATCAGAGGTCACAAAAAACCTTGAACCTTATAGATTATAAGATTGGTGAAAAGGATGGTTTTCTGGTTATTTCTTTGTTCGGAAAACTAAAGATGAGGATTGCAAAACCATGGAGGAAATCGGTGGTTGTGAAGTTATTTGGTAGAATTATTGGTTACAAAACATTGTGTAATAAACTGCATGCATTATGGCATCCAAAAGGTCGGAATACAGTGATTGATTTGGAGAACAACTATTTTCTAGTAAAGTTTTTGAAAAAGAGGGATTATAAGCATGCATTAATAGATGGTCCATGGTTGATTATGGGTCATTGTTTAATAGTAAAGGCATGGGAACTAGATTTTAGTCCATTTGAAGTAGCTTTCACTAGTGTTGTGGCATGGATTCGATTTCCAGGAATTTCGGTTCAATATTATGATGAAGTAGTATTGGAGTATTTAGAAAATTTGATGGGTTGTACAATCAAAATAGATGGGAATACAAGCAATGCACAAAGAGGAAAATTTGCTAAAGTGGTAGTGAGTTTGGATCTCTCTAAACCTTTAGTCCCAAAGATTTGGTTAGATGATAGGTGGCAAAGATGTTTTACCTATGGAAGAGTTAGTCATTACGCCTTGAATTGTCTCATTAAAAGGGTGATTAATCAAGATCCCGCACTGCATGCTGAAGATATGTAGGAAGAACCACCCTAAAATATGAACAATCAAGCATCAAAGATGGTGGTGGATGGAATCGAATCTAAATTTGGACCATGGATTATTACCTCTTGTTGCAATCAAAGAGTTCCAAAAGGTACTAGTATTGGAGGAGGAAAAACTGATGGTAAGACTGGAATTCATGGGACAAGGTATGACATTTTAGCGAAGGAAAATGTGGAAGAATCAATTTTGGAAGAAGACTAGACGACTTATGGTAAGAATCCTTTACTTGCTGAAATTATTGATTAAATCCTCAAACAGGAAAGAATATTCAAGCAAACAACATGACAAACATTTGACACTACTGGGCCTTACGCGCCATTTGACCTCTACTAAAGGCTTGACTTCCATGCAAATTGAAAAGAATAAAGCTACCCAAGTAATCATTTCTCATGCAAACTTATGAAAAGACATGAAAACTCCTTGCCAAACCATGCATATTCCATGCAAACTCAAGTACCCTTATCCCAAAATATCGTGTACCACCCAAAGTCTATCTCTTTGAATTCCTTTGATCCTCATCTAGCACTGAAAATTTCCTTGCGGATGGAGGCGGATGATGAGGACCCCCCGAAAATTCCTCAGATTTTAGGTAAACGGAAAGAGAAAAATAGTAGGCTAGATGGTAGTATGATTCGTTTAAGCTATATGGATACTCATGAAACCCATCAAACTTGTCTAGAAATTAAGGGTACTAGGGGGCGGTTGAGCCATGTGGATGTGCAGAGAGTCAGGCGTGATTCTTTAACAGTTGAGGAAAATACTAGTTCTAGGCAGTAAGTTGTGTTTTTTTAGTTAGTTATTATATTTTATGATGATTAATCAGAATAGTTTTTATTGGAATTACCAAGGAGCAGGTAGCAATTTGTTTTTGTGCACAGTACGTGATTTAATCCGTAATCACAAACCTATGGTGGTAATAGTTGCAGAAACTAGAGTAAATTGACCAAAAGCGATGGGAATTATTTCAAATATGGGGCTTCCTATGTCGTATAAGGTAGAGTGTGATGGTTTTACGGAGGGGCATTTGGTTTTTATGGGATTCAAAGGTGGTGGATATTGAAATAGTTGAGAGTCATTTTTAGTATATTCATACGAAGGCTAGAATAAAGCATCAAAATCATTGCTAGTATCTCACGACCGTTCATGCAAGTCCTCAACCTATTTCACATTGTGAATTGTGACAAGCTTTACTTATAATAGAAGGTAATTGTCAACTTCCTTAGACTGTTATCAGGGATTTTGGTGCTATCTTATCTTTTGAGGAAAAGAGTGGAGGCAACCTGTTGTGTTTGAGGTATTGTGATGAATTTTGCAAATGCATGGAATAGACAAGTTTAATGGATTTAGAGTGTAAAGGTAGTGGCTACACTTGGTAATAGAGAAATGTGCATGAACGTTTGGATAGAGCCCTTTATAATTCGACCTGGCTTGTTCGTTGGAATCAAGCTGTAGTGCAACATCTTCCCAAAACGAAATCAGATAATTGTCCTATTGTTGTGCAAATGAAGACTAAGAGTTTTGGCAATCGAGAGCAGCCATCTAGATTTCAATTACCTGATTTACTTCTTGAATCATTTGGGAATGTGATGGAATAGAATTGGAAAAGGAGAGGTCCAATGGATGTGTTAATTGCTGATTTTATCAAGGAGTTGAAAGTTTGGAATCATAAAGTTTTTGGCAACATTCACATTAAAACGAAATAGTTGTTAGAGAGAGATTGAAAGAGGTCCAGTTAGCTCTTGGGAGGAGACATTCTCAAAGACTTCAATTGATGGAGAGTGAGCTTAGAGTAGAGTATAACCAAGTATTTTTTCAAAACGAATTGTCGTGGTTTCAGAAGGCACGAAACAAATGGCTACAGTATGGAGATAGAAACACTAGTTATTTTCATACTTCTACTGTCATACGAAGGCAACAGAATAAAATTTTAAAGCTAAAGAACAATGATGGGGAATGGATTGAGGATACTGACCAACTAAAGAATATGGCCATGGAATATTTTATAAAGCTGTTTTTGGATGAGATGGTTAATTTGACCTCTTATTATACTGGTTGTTATCCTTCTTTGGAATAGGCCTAGCATGTCATGTTAGCTGCTACAGCGTCAGAGGAAGAAGTTAAGGAGGTTCCGTTTAGTATGGGAGGAACGAAAGCCTCTGGACCGGATGATTTACATGCAGCTTTTATCGCAAACAATGGGATAATGTTAAACAAGTGGTTTGTGAATTTATCAAAGATATTTTTCTTGGTAAAGTGTCTTGTGCTTGTTTGAATAAGACACACTAATGCTTGATTCCTAAAGTACCGTGTTTTGAATATATGAGTTAGTTCCGCCCTATTGGACTTTGTAATGTTTACTTTAAAATTATTACAAAAATTGAGGTTCATAAATTGAAGAGAGTGATGCAGGAGTTTGTTAAATCTACACAAACAAGCTTTGTTCCAAGGAGATAATTTTCAGTAAAATTATTATAGCCCAAGAGGTTATTTATTTAATGAAAAATAAAAAAGGAAGGAAAGGTTATATGACTATAAACTTGTTCTTGCGCATAAGCTTTGACAGAGTTTTAATCTTGAAACTTTATTGTATATTAGCTTCCTGGACATCTTAATAAAAGTCATCATGGATTGCATCACTTCTTCGACAATGCAAGTTTTATGAAATGGTAAGGAAACAAACTCTTTTAAACCAACTCGGGGTGTTAGATAAGGTGATTCTTTTTCCCTATATATTTTTGTGTTTTGCTTAGAAAGATTATTGCAACAAATTGTCAAGCAGGTGCAGAGTAAATGTTGGCATCCAATCTTCCTTACAAAGGGTCCTCCTTTATCACTTCAGTGTTTCGTAGATGATATATTTCTGTTTGCTGAAACGTCGATACAGCAAGCATATGTGATTAAGGACTGCTTTCAAAATTTTTGTGTCTCTTTAGGATAAAAGGTTAATGCCAATAAAACACTTGTTTATTTTTCTAATAATATTTCAGAGGATTTGGCGGTGAACATCAAATCATAGATTGAGTTTTTCTAGAACTAATAATTTAGGTATTTATTTGGGGATGGCTCTACTGCATGGTAGGATTTCAAAAACTACTTATATTTCTATCATGGAAAAAATTAATAAGAAGTTGTCTGGGTGGAAGGTGGAGAAATTATCTCTCGTAAGGAGGATTACGTTGGCAAAATCAATTATGAACACTATTCATCTGTATGCAATGCAAACTATCAAACTACCCAAAAAGTTGTGTGATGATATTGATAGAAAGGTCATAAACTTTGTATGGGGTCCAATGACAGATAATAGAAGACTTTACCTAATTAAGTGGAGAATCCTTTGTGTTTGTAGCTCGAAAAATCAATAAGGATTAGGCCTTTGCAGCACAAAAGAAATGAATGAAGCTTGTTTGATGAAACTTGCGTGGACTATATGGACCTAACAAAATGAGCTGTAGGTTAGAGTTCTTAAAGGTAAATATGAGATTAATAGTTCAGGTCTATGTGATTTTAAAACTAAAGGGCATCACTTTAGCATATGGAAGAGTATTTGCTCTATTTATCAATGGGTTCGGAAATGAATGAGGTGGAGAATTGGGGATGACAGTCATACTAAATTTTGGCAAGATGCTTGGATTAAAGATGAAAGACCTCTAGTTACCCAGCTTCGTTCCCAACTATTGAGTGAGGAGGCACATCGCACAGTAGCATCTTATATGGATGCTAATAGGAACTGAAAATGGGAGGAATTCCAAGATTTAATACCAATTCGAGTTGGTTTAAAAATTGCTACCACCTTTCGTCCTAAACTTAATGGGAGAAGAGATCGTAGAATTTACAGTTTTGAGGATTATGAGAAGTTTGGTATCCGAAGGATTCATCTTTTGACCAGTGGTGATAGTATTATGAGATCTAAAGGGTTATGGCAAAGAATTTTAGGAAGTTGGAAGTTCCCTAACGTATTAGAACTCTAGTTTGGTTAGTAACTAGTGAGAAACTCCTTGCTAATGAAATAAGAGTCAAGAGGAATATACGTTAGAATGCAGTTTTGTCCACATTGTCCTTAAAATGACGAATCTCTAATCCATTTATTTTGGGACTGCCCATGTTGCTAGGCGAATTTGGTACAAGCTAGTGGATTCCAAATGCTGGTGTGTATTTTTTGCAACCACTTTTACAATAATAGTTAACCATGAATATGTCAGTGGCTTGTAATAATGGAGGTAATTTGACTGGAAATAGGCATTTTGGGTAACTGTGTAGTACCTATAGAAGTGGAGAAATGAGTTGGTTTTTAACAAGAGAGATGGTTCTGCTTTAAAGATTATTGATTGGATTATGCAGATAACTCATGAACATTGCAATGCTGAAAACCAGTTTCAAAAGATGGAGAATAAAGCCAAGACGGAGCACTTTGTTAGCTGGAAGAATCCACAAAGAGGGTAGGTTAAGCTTAATACTGATGGAGCTTTAAAAATGCCTATTGGATTAGCAATAGCAGCAGGTTTGATTGGAGATGATACGGGAATGTGGAAGAGGGGTTTGCTCAAATTTTAGCTGGTTGCTCGATCTTTCAGGTGAAGGCTTGAGGAGTTTATACTAGGCTTCAAATGGCTTGGGATATAGGGGAAAGGAAGGTTATTGTACATTGCGATCCAAAGTTAGTGATTAATGCGATATCAAAGAGACCATCTCTCGCCTTAATGCATGATCTGCTTATTGCAGCTATCTGTCAGTTACTTGAAAGGAAAATGGGAGGTTCACCTAAATCATGTGTTTAGAAATACTAATAGGTGTGTTAATTGGCTTACAAATTGTGCTTGCAAAATTCCATTAGATGTCTATGATTCTGCACCATATGGGTTGTATGACTTGTTATTTTATGATTTAGTGGGGGTGGCTTGGCCACGAATGATTAATTTTAGTTTGTAAGACTATAATGTTAGGCATTGTGCCCTAAGAGCTTGTAATTTGTAAACGTTTAAATAAATTATAATAAATAAAATTTATTTTATTCAAATTAATGTGCATTTATGAAATATTTGCTTCATACGAATATCATGTAACATCCATGATTACTTATGTAGTCTCAAATTAAGTATGTAAGTGTTATATACAAGCGGATTTAGCTTGAGATTAGTAATCAAAAAAGTCCGTAGAAAGCAAACAAAGTTTGGTACTTTGTTTGTGGTAAATCTACAACTGCAGTCCATTTCGTATTTGATACGATGATCTTATCCGAGATTGTTCATATGACGATATGAAAATGGAGGCACTTATATAATAGAGATTATATAGGACTGGACCTGGATAAAATGAGTTTCTTATTAATATCCGTTAAACAAAGAAATTCTTATTTATCGATTAGATGATCATATATAGATTGATTTTAATCCTGAGTGTTTAATGGATTCCTATTTGTTGGGTCATGTCTTTTGATTTACATGGGTGAGACTGTTATAGATTTACGGTCAATACGCTTCGTACTTTGTAGATGTGATTTAATAAGTGGCTTGGGAACATTCTATACAATAGTGGAATCCACTCATTCTTGCAAGAAGTAGATGAGTAGTTCCCTTAAGTGTTGATTCGAGTCTTGAACAATAAGAGCGCTCAACTTTCTGTTTATGAGTAAATGGAAAGATAAATTCATAAGTTGTTATGGATATATTGTTCATTAGAGAATCAATGGTACTTAAAGGAACAAGATATAATTGGAGAGATATAATGGATTTTAATAACTTAGCTCTAATTATGAACTACTCGTGGAGGATCGAATCATATGAAATGATTAAATTGATGGACACTGAAAATTCAGATTGTGTAAAACATCTACAATTTTGAGAGTGCAACCTTAAGTTTTTAGTGGAGTAACTCTAAGGTTAATAATAGTGAATTATTAATTAAAGATTTAATTAATAATTCTGATATTATTGGAGCTCAAATTGTAGGTCCATTTGGTCCCCTTGCTAGCTTACAACCACATAAAGAAACAAGTTGAAGAATATAATTGGATTGTTCCGATTATTGGTGTACATATAAATTTATGTACATGTTCATAAATTATTTAAATATTTATAATTATTTAATTAATGGTTAATTATTTAATTATTTGTAGAGGTCATGGGTTCAATTATAAATTATGTCATTAAATTAATTATAATTTAGAATCATTTAATTTAATGAAAAATCATTTAATTAATTAATGGAAATAATAATTTTAATTGGAATAAGATTCCATTTAAATAATATTAAAAAAGTTTTAATTTAATAGGAATTAGATTCCATATTAAATTAAAAGAATAGAATTCTAACCCAATAAAGAATTTGACTTCATATTGAATATGAATTATGTCTTTCAATTTTAATAGGAATTTAAATTCCTTGTTAAAATTGAAGAACCCTAATTTGCCAATATAAAAAGATAGTTTTTATGATTGGTAATAGTAATGGTGGTAGAGAGAATTTTGGCTACTTGAACTAAAATTTCCATTGATTAAAAAATCACCAAATAACCATCTACTTCAAAAGGATCTTCAAAAGATTATGTCCACACACAGTTTCTTTTGTGAAGAGTCATAGGAAGGAAGATCAGGTGGTGAAGAATCTGCGAATCAAAAGGGATAAATTCAATCTTTATGCAAGGTAAGATTCGATCTTATCAATTTAATTATTGAATCGTTATTACTAGTATCGATCGGGCATGTTTTGTTCTAAAAATTTTTAAAATTCACGTTTCTGTATTCGAATTAAAATCGAAATTTTTTCCCTTTATATAAAGCCTATTTTCTAATAAAAATAAAAAAATTTAAAAGCATAAAAAGTTACATAATCAAAATTTGTTATTATTTTGTAAACACATTTATACAAAATTATTTTTTGGAGCAACAAATGTTTGATGGACATATATGGAATATATGATACCGATCTAATTTAACTCGATAGGTATTTTTTGAAACATGTATAACATGGAAACGATGGAATCAATTGCAAATAAATTGACAAATTACAATCCAATAAAATAGGTGATCAAATAAATAGATAAGAGTATTAATTAATTGATACAGACGGTATTTGATATCAATCTCACAACAATTCACAACAATTAAATATTTAAAATATGAATTTAATTTTATGTTTGATCCATTTGATGTCACCTTTAAAACAGAAGTAAAGAAAAAATAACAAATTGTAAAAGTGATTTTGAATTTCAATAAATGTCCAACTTTAATTTCAAAACTGCTACTGAAACTACATAACTAAATGCATATTTAAGGATTATTTATTTATTTTTAGTGTCAAAACAAAATTTATACTAGCGTTACAAATAAACAAAGAAACCTAAATTGTTTATGTATCCCTTAATAATTTTGGTAGAACATTTTAGTTTTTTTGATAAAGAAGGCCCAAACAGTGAGGCGCAAAAACACACGGGCCCCCGTGAAAACCATGCAGTTAACACCACTCAAAACCCAAAACGCTGCGCAGCCCAGCGCGAGCTTGCTTGAATGTAACGTTCTTGAGTTCTCAACCTGCCCAAAGAAAACCCACTAAACTCCCCCATTCATCCGCTTATTAGATCTCAAACAGCTACACAGGAAAAGGTAAAAAAAAAAAAGAATGATGGAATATCAAATGGAAACTCATTGTTCTCTTTGACTTTGAAACAACAACCATACAAAAGCTTTCTTCTTCGATCCAAAATTTAAATTCTGCAATGGAGGACGCCTACGCAAGATCTGTTACTGAGGTAATTTGCTCCTCCGCCAACTTTTTCACGAGCAGTTTTATCAAATTTGTTTTCAATAACAAAATTTCTATACAACACTTGAAGGTTTGTTGATTGCATGCACTCTCTATTTGTTTTTACTAGGTTTTGGATTTCTTTGGAGTCGACTTCACTAAAGGTCTCACGGATTCTCAGGTGCCTTATTTTTATTTTTATTTTTATATTTATTGGTATTATTCAACTTGAAATGCTTGCATGTCAATTTAAATTTGAGTTATTTAATTTTTCATTGTTTTTGCAGGTGTCGCAACATGCTAGGCTTTATGGTAAAAATGGTACGTTATCTGTTTTTAATGTTTTCTAGTAGATTGTGTACTTTGCAGTCGTTTATTAGTTTATATGCGCAAAACATGAACTTAAGTGTTGCGATTACTGATTACTGTGTGGTTTGGGACTACTATTAACTTCCAGTTTTACAAAAACTATTTCTTCTTTGTAATTATAGCGGAAGAAATACTTTAACTGTGTGGAATTATTCTGCATTTGATGAATCAGATTTCATTTTGGAAGTGGGTTTGAGTTGCTTTGAATACATGCCGTTTTGAACTTTCTAACTGATCGAAACTATTAATCTTTTGTTTTCGGTGTCTTATGCTATATATAAACGATAAAGAAAACAGCATATCTTATAGTTGAGGATGGAGCCTGTCGCTTCTTTTTCTTTTTTTATTTAAACAAATAAATAATGGAATTGGTTAGCAATTGATTGAAAAGGTTAAGTTGCCAATTTTAAATGAAATTATGCATTATATTCTGTCACTTTGTTATCTTTTATGTTTTGACATTTAATTTTGCTAGCTGGAAATTATGAGTTACCATGTGTTAGTAATTTGTAGGATCTTCCCATGTAGTCATAAATATATTCTTTTTAAATTGTAGTATTGATGTGTTTCGTCACATGTCTGGTTCTAGTTGTGGAATGACAAAAAGTTCTCGTATGAAGTTCATCTTCTTGTGATTCTTTTTATATTTTATATTTTATATTTTTATTTTAAGTTTTTCATTTAGTAAAATTGGTATGGAGCTTTATGTTGATCTAGGTTTTTTTCTAATGATGTCTTTTATTCCTTTGTTTGCATGCTTTTTTTCTGCGGTCTGCAGTACTGCCTGAAGAAAAAAGTAAGTACTTGGCATGCATCTTCCTCACCTCCGTTTGAGTTTACTTTTCTTTCAAATTGCTTTTATATATCATAGTGGCTTCTTAAAGTTATTCTGTAAATGAAAATTAAGAAAATTGTGCATCTAATTTTCTAAATATAATACGGCATCTGAATTTACTTGGTAATTCTTAACTAAATTTGCTGCTAGTACATGATATAATGACATTTAATTAATACAACAACAAAGCTTCAATAAAATCATTTACATTTGGTTGAAGGGGAAGGATGAGTAAAATATAGTTTAGTTTGGCAAGCATTTGGGAAAGACACATTGGATTAACTCAAGAACAAAAGTATTATCAAGATATCATTTAAACTGGATGAAGGGGCTACATGAACCAAAGAGGATTGGTTTCAATCATGGCTTTGAGTTGATAATCTGTCATCGGTGGAATAGCTACTGAAATTTTGACAGAAAGTTGCAATGAAGTTTCAAAAATTCATGAATTTTTTTATCACTAAGCTATGGGGTCATGTGAAGACCCAGTGGCATTAGAGTAATCTAAGGATTGCTATGCAATGTCCTTGTGTTTGTTTTTGGATATTCTTGTGATGGAACATTTTGTTAGAGAAGTTCTGCGATAGATTTAGTTTGATCAGTTGAAAAACTACCATCTTCATTCAAGTTCTATAGCAGGTGATTTGGCAGGTGATTTGGTGATTGTTGATAGATTTGAATGTCCATTCTTAAATGACAGAGTTTTCTTTTGTAAGATTTAGTTTTTTATTAAAAAGAAAAGATAGTTTTTGTAATAGGATTTGTAGGTTATCATATGTTGAGCTTCTTCTTTTGAAATTTGAAAAATGAGGGTAATTGCTTGTATCTAATTACACTTTTTGAGTCCAAAGTGAGCAATATATTGCAAGAAGACTGTCTTAGGATATGATTTCTGTATATGTGAGGTCAGTGTCTAGGGTTTTTACTGGTAATTTAGCCCAGCAAAATTGCATTGTTCTGCTTGAATTTTGTTGTCCTCTGTCAAAATTGTTAGTTAGCAGTCAGGACAAAATAGAGAATAAAGCTGGCTTCAAATTTGATATTACTGTAAGTCCAGGATATTGGGCTACATTCGATTATGGCAGTTTTTAATTCCATAACATTTTGGTTGACTGTCATCACACACACACACACACACACACATGAAATGGAAGATCAATAATGCCATCTTATTTCATTTATGCGTTATCTATATGTATGATTATTTTCATGTGGAATGGTTACTTTAGAGTGCCCTAAATCTTATGTATATTCCCTTTTACTGAATTCAGGGACTCCCTTCTGGAAACTGGTTTTAAAACAGTTTGATGATTTGCTTGTGAAGATATTAATTGCTGCTGCAGTTGTTTCTTTTGTTTTGGCTTTGATTGATGGGGAGACTGGCTTAACAGCATTTCTGGAGCCTTCTGTAAGATTTTATCTGCTTGATCATGCTTGTTTTTCTTTGCATTTTCTATAGTATGTTTTTTGTAATTTTAGATTCCTATAATTATTGAAGTGCAAGTAACATACAGTAAATGTATATTTTTCCGAATGTTTTAACTGTTGTCATTTTCTATAGTCTTTTTTTAATAATTTTAAATTTCAATAATTATGAAAGTGCAAGTAACATACACAATGTATATGCTTCCAAATGTTATAAATGGTTAATAAGTGATATATGCTCTCATGTTTATCGTTCTTCAGTTCCTGCTTTTTGCATGTATAGCTTATGTGGTTTGTGTAATATTGTCCAAGTCGAAGGAATTGAAGGATTATTCTTAAAAAATTATGACAGGAAAGAAGTAGGGGATTTTTTTTTTATTATTTTATTTTATTATTATTATTATTTATTGTGTGGTTTTTGATCTGCCAAAGTGTATTTTCTTTCCATCGTTAATATCTCTTTTGTATGATGTGATTTTCTTTTGATCAGATGTATGCCAATTTATGTATCTGCTATGGGAGGTTGAGAAAGGGATACAAAGTTCTCTAATTTGTAGGACAAGTAAATTAATAATATAGTACAAGGCAGGCTATGCCTGGAATTGCCACTGATCATTGGATACTAATGATACAATGCATTGATTATTTATAACCTGCATGATATACAAAACAACCTGATGCGATCTGTTGACTGTGTAAGTGCTATATATATATATACACACACATATACATATACATATATATATATATATATACATACATACATATATATATATATATATTACCTTGACTGAACAACATTAAAGTGTTGATATAGAAATCTAGTTACTGTATAACTTCAGGCTACATGCTTAATTTGTACTTTTTATGGTTGTTTAATTACATATTGATTTTGCCATGTTTACAGGTTATCCTGCTCATATTAGCTGCCAATGCAGCGGTGGGGGTAATTACTGAAACAAATGCTGAAAAGGCTCTTGAGGTAGTTACCAGTCTTTTTGAGGACACGAGTGTAAACTTTAGCAGATATTTAGTTTAAGCTACTGATGGATCTTTGCTTATTCTGCTCAAACTGAGTTTCCAATGTTTAATTTTATGCTTGCTTACTGGTTAGGTCATAGCTAACTATATAGTCTCTCTCTCTCTCTCTCTCTTCTTTTTTTTTTTTTCGTTTTTGTTTTTGTTTTGTTTTGTTGTTGTGTGGTTGAAGTTGACATCTGCATATCTTCAGATATCTTGATATATGTTTCTTCTTCTATTGTGTAGGAACTGCGGGCCTACCAAGCTGACATTGCAACTGTCCTCCGAAATGGTAAAACTTATTGATTTTGATTGTGTTATATAATGTGGTGACTTCATGCTTTAATTTGCAATGTTTTTATCAGATGGTCTTTTTCTTGTAGGAACATTAATTCCTCTTTGCATTTTAGTGCATGGCATATGGTAGTTTTCCATTATTTGTTGTGATGCTCTCTGTATTCTTTCAGTTTGGTCAAAACATTATTGTTGCATGTCGTTTGTTACTTGATGTAGAAGAGTCACGTTCCCGGTTTAGCTCTTAAGTTGCTTATATATAAAACTACAAATAATTTTTTTTTTTTTTGTAGTCCTCAAAACGTTTTTGAGTTGTGGACATCTTGTTCACCTTTATATCTACTTTTGTCTATAAAATTCTACTAGTTTCCCATAGAAAAAACTTATATGGAAGAGTTGTATTGATTGGCATAGATGTTTCAGACAGTTCATATTTTAGATTTTTATGTTGTGTGACAAATTTACAAGTTGCATAGGTATGTTTATTCATTGCAGAGGGCAATTTATCTTTGTCATTTTGACATTCAGGAGAAGGTATCATGTATCTCCTATCAATAAAAGGAATAGAAAGAAAGAAAATAAATAATAAAAGAATGTATTTCAAAAAAGTAATAATAATAGAACATTTTTTTTTTTTTGATAGGAAACAAAGACTTTATTTAATAAATAATAAAAGAATAAGTAAATAAATAAAAGTGCTTATCACATATCATATATGGGAAATTTCCATCCTCTTTTCTGTTTGGAGTTATTTCAGGATACATTTTCAATATTGTCCAAAACATAGTCCCCATTGATTCTTTAGTTTGATGAATTCATTTAAAGTATTTATGTTAGCTAATGTTTATTTAATACTAATGCAGATGTGATGTTGCAACTTGCAAATGTCATATGAAATTGAACACAAGCACTTGTTTCAATTTTGCTTACTAAATCTAAATGTGTTACTACTGATACAGGTTGTTTTTCTATACTCCCAGCAACAGAGCTGGTACCAGGGGATATAGTAGAAGTCAGTGGTCAGTTGGGCACATGCTGTTAATTTTTGAATTTACATATTTAGCAAATTATTAAATAAGATATTGAAACTGTCCCCTTTCATTGAATTGAATAGTGGGATGCAAGATTCCAGCTGATATGAGAATGATTGAGATGCTAAGTAACCAATTACGGGTTGATCAAGCAATTCTTACAGGTATGTCTGCTCTATGTATATACACATTTTTCCTTTTTCTGCTTATGATTAATCTTCATAAAAGAAAATTACGTCAAGTTTCCCTTTTAAATCTCACAAAATGACTGAATGATATTTAAACTAAGTACAAATGGTAAGAACGCCTTCTTTGGGGATCATTGTTGGATTTCTCGTCAGGAACTTATGCCTCTTATTTTTAATTAACCAAAAAGGTCCATTAGTGTGTGCTTCTTAACTTTAGTGTGCTTCTTAACTTTGGCATGCCTTTGGATTATTTGCTATTTGGATGCTGGATAAACTGAACAGTGAATACCTTGTGGCTGCTTGAATTCAGCAGCCTTGTCACCCAATTAAATACATTTGTTGGATTGCTTTTTAGCAAATAAGCTTTATTGGTGGATTGAGTGAAAATGATGAGTTGCCTCCAGCATTGATCTGTGAGATTTATGTATTGTATTATTAATTAAGAATATCTAGATTGCCAATTAGTAATGAGGCATGCTATCACTGTTACAGATTGATCTCAAGTATTATCCTGATTTTTGACTATTACATGTTTGCTTTGAATCTGGTAATGATTGCATCGTAATTGAGCACACACACAATCCCAATTTGCTGATAATTTAGTCTGAATGATGGTAGGTGAGAGCAGTTCAGTGGGGAAAGAACTCGAGTCCACTGTACCAACGAATGCTGTATACCAAGACAAGACAAATATTCTTTTCTCGGTAAAAGTTTTGTTATGCTATTTGAGTCTATGTATACAAATACTACTCGATACTTACGGCAAGGAATAAAACTCTGGGTCTTATTGGATCTTGCTATTTTTTTCATTGGATCTTTTTATTGGCTATTTGGTGACAGTAATTGTTGATGTAATCAGGATAAGTACCTCTATTATGGTGATTGATCTACTTGGGAGAGGTATTACCGATTCCACAATTGAATCAGGACTAAGAAACCTAATTTTCCCCAAAGGATGAACCTGAGTGGTTTCATATTTCATGCAAATATTAAAAAAAATTAAGAAACCTATAATTTTAATTTAGGTAAAAATACTATTGCTGCAGCTCATTGGACATGAGACATGTACACAGGCAGACTTAAGACTATCTTATTTTGCCTACCATTTTGTTGTTAATTTGCTGTCAATGGTTCATTTTACCTTGGGATCTGGAGTAATCAGTCTTTGATCTATGCTTTATGCTTTAAAATCCTCTGCCTATAGTTTGATTGTGTGGAATATACTTTGATGTTATATTTATATATTGAGGAGGAACAGAATCATATGACTAAAGAAATTTGTTTGTTGTCTGTAAACGGATTATGTATTTCAAATTATTGAATGTTTTGATATTTTTCAACTAAATTTTATATTTTGACATTAAATTATGTAGAGATGGAATGTTGAAGTATTGTTCAAGTAATTGCTAGACCCTAAAATTTAAGCTAGGAAATTGTTTAGGCACTCTAACATACCCCTCATGTGCAAGACCTATAGCTTGCCACGTGGCTTAAGTACAAACATAAACACATAACAAATTCAAATAATAGATAACAATAATCATGTGAGAGGATTTGAATCTAACCGCTCTTGGTTAATCTGGTTTTTGAAACCATGGTAGTAATCATTAAATTCAAAAACTTAAGTCGGTCGGAAATAATCAAAACACTCTTAAAAGTTTCTTAACTGCGGAATTCTTTTTTTTTTTTAATTATTTTTTCCTTTAAAACCTTTGTATTTAACTTTTTTGCTTTTTAGAAGTATTAGCATCAAACACGTTCCAAAATATTTTGACTGCCAGGGTACTGTAGTTGTTGTGGGCAGAGCAAGAGCTGTTGTAGTTGGAGTTGGTGCTAACACGGCCATGGGCAGCATACGTGATTCCATGTTGCTAAACTGATGATGTAAGCATTGTTAATTTTCAGTCATCTTTAGTATTCCCTGCGTAGGAATTATCTATTGCAACATTCTTTGTCTGCATGCATAAGAATTATTCTTTTATATTCATACCCTGTAACCTGCCTCAATATATGGTTTTCAGATACACCCTGCTTCAAACTTTTGAAATTTGTTCCCTATGTTAATGATGCAGAAAAATCATGTGTCTTAGAGCTATTGAATTTGTATGAGATATTAGGTGTTCTGATGGGTCGCTTGGCAATTATGTATTGCAACATGTGTGTTAGTGAATAGAATAATTTTTTAATTGCATGGGAGGGAACTCTATTTGTCACAAATGTTTTATTATAACTTGGCATCCATTTTCATCTGGTCTTCAATAATTTTCTATATTTTCATAAAAAAAAGGATAACAAAAAAAAAAAAAGAGTTCATTTGAATATTTTTTTTGCTTATATATACATTCTGGATTTTTAGTATCTGCTATTATTTGCAGGAAGCGACACCCTTGAAAAAGAAACTGGATGAATTTGGTACTTTTTTGGCTAAGGTGATAGCAAATGCTCTGCTCTGATGCTTTTCTTTCGAATTAGGGAAAATGTCATTCAACTCCCTTGTGGTAGGAGAGGTTTCAGGCTTTCAGCCTATTTTTGAAACCAAGGGATCTTGCTGTGATTAAGTCAAACCACAAGGAAGTTGAATGGATGGATTTTTTCATCATTTGGATGCACATTACACACACAGAATTGAACTTGCAGCTTTGATAATAATACTTGTTTGTTCAAAAACTCTTAGATTATTCTTGTTCTTTTTCCTCTTCGTATTTTCCTCCTCAATATCATCCATATGCATTTATAAACATTTGCTGTGTTTTTAGGTTATTGCAGGAATTTGTGTACTAGTATGGATTGTAAACATTGGTCACTTTCGTGATCCTTCTCATGGTGGGTTCTTGCGTGGTGCAATTCATTACTTCAAGGTATTGTTCTGCGGATGGGGGCCGATATAACACACACACACACACACACACCATGTATGTTATTTCAAAATAACAGCAGTTTGGGTGACCATGTGCAGGTGCAGTGTGATCATCATTCATCCCCCACTCTTATTTTATTTTATTACTATGTTTTTGCATTGTAACTTTAAGTTACTCTTTATACCTTCCTAGATCGCAGTTGCTTTGGCAGTTGCAGCAATTCCTGAAGGGCTTCCTGCTGTTGTTACAACGTGAGTGCTTAAAGTCTTCACTTAATTTACATGAGAACTCACATTAAGACAGAAACTAGATAATTTAGTCGTTTTTGACAGTAACAAACTTACATGGATGTAAGGTGCCCAATGCAGATACCTGGAAATCAAGTGAACTTGGGCCATGAAATTAATTTTAACACAGCATATAACATAATGGTGCAAATAGTCTGAGGTTGCTAATGAATGGTTTCGTGTAGATTTCATGACTAATGTTGACAAATTATCTTATATGAACTCGAACATGAGTAGTAAACTTGATTTTCATGCAACTTGTGTTTATGTTTTGCAAATTCTCATGTGATATAAAGCTCACTTTATTGTTTTTGGTTCGTATGGTCCATTTTATATAATCTTTTAAATTACATTAACTCTTTATAGGTGTTTGGCTCTTGGAACAAAGCGAATGGCTCGGCTGAATGCTATCGTACGGTCTTTGCCGTCTGTAGAGACCCTAGGATGCACTACTGTTATTTGCAGTGATAAGACTGGAACTCTTACAACCAATATGATGTCTGTTTCAAAGGTGATAATCTCAGAATATCAAAATATTGAACAATATTTCTTCTTTCCTGATCTGATTTACCATTCAAATTATTTTAGTGGTGAGTAGTAGCCATGAATTCTAAGGCATTTGGAAATAGTTGCTGTTCTTTTACATGCTTCCTTGTACCTTATTTTTGGTTTAGCCACTTGAATCATGCAGAGTGCTGTTGATACTTCTTTTTTTTTTTTTTTTCCCCTTTCTGATATGTTTTACTCAATTTGAAAGACTAATGGCTTTTCTCAGTGAAATTCGTCAAAACTATTTCATTTTTGTTCTTTTTGTATTCATATCTCTTAGAACTTTCATTTTAGCTGTCTTAGATATTATTGATTGGTTAATTCAAGCATTCTTTAAACTCTGTCAACGTTTTATTCTTTTTTTCATAATGTGTCAATAACAGCGCTTTTATTCTCTGGAGTCAACATGATTTTGTAACAAATGGTTTCTATTAAGTATGTATTTATCGTTTTCCAAATTAAATCTGATATTGTTGATTTGGATTGCTTTTAGTTTGATACTTCAAAGTAATTCCCAGTCCATGATAAAATGCTAGATACTTCTTTATGGTATTTACTGACCTAGTTTTTTATAATTGGATATAATTTATAGTCCAATTACAAAATAATCTTGTAACTTGTTATAACTTCTTAAGTTCATAGATTATGTTAGATTTTATTTCAGTGCATTTACCATAGGTGCACTGCTAGTTCACCCTAATTTATTATGTTTCTGACATCTATAAAATTTCTTCTCTTTCTTGTTTAATAAAGACATTTGTGTAAAGGAGGATTTTTTTTTGGATTGATTAATCATGAACTTTAAATTATTCTCTTATTTTTGTGTATATCTGTGAAGGTTGGCCTTATGAAAGAGCTGATAGAGAGTTGTAGTTTTTAATGTTTTGCCTTATGTCATTATTTTTTAGGTTGTCATTACCTTTTGGTTGCTTTTTCTTCTTTTATCCTTCCAAGTGTAATGGCTAGAAATTTATGCTCAGATCTTTTATTTATTTCATTTTTGGATCAAGCTTTTAGTGGTGGAATTTTGTGATGCTCTTTCTTAGCTAGGAAATATTTAATATATTTTTTATTCAAAATAATTTTAGGACAAAGAATGCAAATGTATACAACAGCATGATGAAATCAATTATATTGTTTGGAGTGCGTAAATGATGCATTATGACATAAGCACTCCGAACAATATGATAATTCTGGTTTTATTAGATCATAAACTGAAATGCCTGCAATCTTTGAGTGATAAAGTTTACAAGTATTGCATCATCTTTCCACTCTATTTTTCATTTTTGGCTTGTGCATTGTTTTTGTAATGGTAAACCTAGAATAATATATCTGTATTTGCTTGTTTCCTATCAAATATACATAAAAGCTGTCTCTGCTTCATGCATGACAATGACTGCTCTATACTGAATTCTTCTCAATGATGTTTTGATTACCTGATGCTTGATCTTCGTAGATATGTGTGGTTCATTCTATACAACAAGGCCCTGTTATTGCTGAATATGGTGTTAGCGGAACAACTTATGCACCAGAAGGCGTTGTCTTTGACAGCAGTGGACTACAGGTATGGATTTTTCAGACATTTCTGATCTTCAATTATTGCAGAGTGCCAGACCCCCCAAGTCCAGTGCTTTCAGTTAAAGAGTATCATGATCATGCATGGGGCATTACATAAGACATCGAGTGGGCAAGTCTATTCAGTTTCAAACAACAGCAAACAACAATTATAATACTAGTGCCAGCAGTTGAAATAGCTGAAATCCTTCTTTTTGTCCCTTCTTCCTTCCCCATTTCTTAGCATATCAAACAAAATTTTGATTATCCTGTTTTATTTGTGGCTTCAGCAGTAATGAAGGTTTAAGCCTACTGTACAGCAGTTTCTGATATCTTGATTAACTGAATACGAAATTATTCCCTACATATAAATAAAAAATCCGTTTGTTAGATGTGTTTATTTAAGTTTTTAGTTTATAAAGGATTTACTAGGGTTGAATGGCAAACATTTTTCAATGGAAGTTATTGTATGTACCAATCATGATTGAATGGGTGTACATTATGCTAATTGCGATACGTGGATAAATGTCAGAACTTATTAAGTGCCTGGCTTTGCGACTATGTCATTGTTGAGTAAATGTTTGTGTTTGGAAAACTATCTTAGTTTATCGAAAATTAATTTTGACCAAATACTTTATGACCAGCTATTGCTTGCTCTTTGTGAACGAATATAACTGTAGATTAATATATGGCTGAAGTGGGTTGTTGGTAACCTATGGACTTTTTAGGATTTCCTATTTGCATCATATTCATAAACATTTGGTTATTTTGCAGCTTGAATTTCCTGCTCAGTTGCCTTGTCTTCTTCACATAGCCATGTGTTCTGCTCTTTGCAACGAGTCTGTCTTACAATATAACCCTGACAAAGGGAACTATGAAAAGATTGGTGAGTCCACTGAGGTGGCCCTCCGTGTTTTGGCTGAAAAGGTAGGTTTGTATACCTTTAATTATTAGATACTAATTGTTACAATTGTTATATGGTTTTCTTTGCTTTTCTTCCTCCTATCCTCATCCTTTCCATCTTGTTAGAGGTCACTAAGATGTGAAGAATCCCACTTTGAAAATATAGAAAAAAGTGAAGGTTATATATCCAGGAATGGATGTCAGTCACAATCTAAAAAGATAGTCTTTTGGGTTGTAAGTCTATCTACTGACATAGCACATCTTTTCAAAAATAAAATAATCCACCAATTATTAAGAATTAAAATTATATTAAAGCCTTGAGACTATTGTCAATGGCAAAATCATAAGCTCTACCAAGTAGCAACTCGGAAAATAAAAACACATAGTAAATAATTTGACAAATGCCAACTAGGCTCGGATGTTTGAGGGAGTGTTAGAGAATACCTACATTTTAAGGTTAAGTAAAGAAGATGGGAATAAATCCCACATTAAAAAGACGGGAAAAAAGAGAGAGGTATTTGTTGCAACTGAATGTTGCAATCGAAAGGCTAGTTTTTTGGATTGTAAGATTATCCACTAATAAACAAACCACTTCAGTATTTCAATAGCTCAATTTAAGGTGTAGACTTATTTGTATGACTCTATATTCGCAGGTCGGCCTTCCTGGTTTTGATTCTTTGCCTTCTGCTTTGAACATGTTGAGCAAGCATGAGCGTGCATCATACTGTAATCATTATTGGGAGAACCAGTTTAAAAAGGTTTGCTTTAGAAAATGAATCAATAGATATAGTATGATTTATTATTCCCTTTGTCTTTGTTGAATCTAAAATGAATTCCAATAAACTTTAGTAAAAGAACATTTGTAGTGAAAAGTTGCTAAATGTGTTGGTAAATTGTTTTCTTGGTCTATTGTAGCTTAGTAATTATTGAGATTCCTTTGGATTTTAAAGCTGGATGCAATCTTATTATGCCGTGACTACTATGTTAATCTCTATTTGATCATGTCTTGAATGACACTTTCTTACTGGTGCTTATCCGTGCTTTTTTTTTTTTTTTTTTTAATTTAATTTTTTAATTTTTTTAAAGTCAAGTTATTAAAAATATGACGGGTTATCTTTAGTGACGTATGACAAATTAGGAAATAAAGTTTTTATTAAAATAGGAAGAATTTCTTTAATATTAAGTTTTCCTATTTGGCTATTTCAATTAGTTTTAAATTAGTGCTTTTTTGAAAAGTTGGTCTAAGATGATTCTCTTTCTACTTTTGATTTTGCTAACCTTACTTGGAAGTCAAAGGCGCCAAATAAGGTCAAGTTTTTAGTTTGGCTTATTGTTCATGGGAAATTAAGTACTCTTGAGTTTATCCAAAAAAAGATTTCCTAATAATTGTCTTTCTCCCTTTTGATGTGTCATGTGCAAGAAATAAGGGAAAAACTTGGATCATCTCTTTCTTCGTTATTCGATGGTCAGCTTGTTATGGAACAAATTGTTTTCTTTAGTTGGTTTGAAGTGGGCTACTCCTAAATCTTTATGTTTATTATTATTATTATTATTATTATTGGAGGCATGAGGAGGAAAGAAGGCTAAGATTCTTTGGTACGTGGAGTTTTCGCCACTTTATGAGTTATTTGGGAGGGAAAAAACAAAAGAATCTTTGATAAAGTCGAAGGGAAGGAGAATTTTTTAGAAGATAAAACGTATTATTTCACGTCTTTTTGGGCATTTTCTAGTGGAGAATTCAAAGATTTATCAGTTGTTTGTTATTATACTAAATTGGAAGGCTACTGTTTGTTGATTGCTTATTCTAATTTTGTTTTTAGTTTTCCTTTTTGTTTGTTTGTTGGTTGACTGCTGGTTTACATTTGTAATTTTTTTATTTTATCAATAAGTCTTTGTTTCCTATTAAAAAATTTCAAATTAGGAAGTTAAGAATACTTGTTAGTTAAGAATATTTATTAATTAAGATTTGTTACTTGATTAGGAAATATCTTATTAGTTAAGGATACTTGTTAGTCAAAAATATTTATTTCCTTATTAGTTTAAGAAACTTAGATTGGAAATATAAAATAGCCTTGAGGTGTTTATGCTTCGTGTCTTCTTGTTCATGATTTTCCTTTAGTAATAAAACTTTAAGTTTTAGTTCTATCATGTTATTTTGATTTTATTCGTTTCGATTTCGAAGCGAACTTCCGCTGCACCAAAATTGGTATCAAAGTATAGTCTGCCCTCAGCTGATGGATGAAATTGGTTCAAGTGGACAATGAACAACAGTTTGCGATAATCGAGCAACAACTCGATAGGATGGATGAAAAGCTTCAACAACTTGATAGAATGAACGAAACACTTCGAAGTTTTACTAAACCCTTGCAGCGTTTACTCGTGAGAATTGTGGACAAACAATGACCTGATTTGCCAAGTGCTCCGACCACGACCACCGGTAAGGATGCCGGATATGATAGGGGATGGCAAGACGAACAAACCCTAGACCTGTAACCCTTGCTTGACTCACATGACCCGTATTTGAACAAAAAGGACCTGCACGACCTGCAAATTCCACTTGACCTACAAGGAGACCGACAAATCCACCTTCCAAACCCATGCATAGGAATAACTCACCTACTAGACCAACGAGACTTGGTTGACCTACCTCGAAACCACCTGGATCTGCGTAACCCGCTTCTAGGAATCTAGACCTGTGTGACCCCTATTGCAACCTTACAATCCTAGATTTGTGCAACCAAGCCCAGAACAGTGCTGACAGAGGCTTAATCGGCGACTACGAGGGTCGACAACACCATATTAGTGGTAGAAGAGATCGGATTGACAACGGAAAAGGTTGGTTTGAGGGAACCCAACACCTAGCAGCTCCAACCCGACATTCTCTACATCAAACGGACTCGATTCATCAACCCGACCCATCTTGAGTGTTTGAACGGGGTAACAAAGGTGTTTTTGGATGGCACGATCGGTGGGATCCAATGTTGATGATATCTTCAAGTATTTTCCTTCGGATAATTTATCTTTACAATCACAAAACTCGAGGACGAGTTTTTCTCAAGATGAGGGAAATTGATGTAGGACAAATCAGGAAATAAAGCTTTTATTAAAATAGGAAGAATTTCTTTAATGTTAAGTTTTCCTATTTCAACTAGTTTCAAATTAGGAAGTTAAGAATACTTGTTAGTCAAAAATATTTATTAATTAAGATTCCTTATTAGATTAGGAAATATTTTATCGGTTAAGACTACTTGTTAGTCAAAAATATTTATTTCCTTATTAGTTTAGGAAACCTAGATCAGAAATATTATAAATAGCCTTGGGATATTTATGTTTAGTATCTTGTTCATGATTTTTCTTCAGTAATAAAACTTCAAGTTTTAGTTCCATCATGTTATTTTGATTTTATTCGTTTCGATTTTGAAACAAACTTGTGCTGCACCATTTAGTTTCTTTGATCTTTTCAGGTCTTTTTCCTTTATTTCTTTTCCCTTCTCTTTGTTTTCTTTGAATCTCTATTAAGTACTGCAACACATGTGCAAGATGAGTGTTAATTGAAATAAAATTGTTCTGTTGAAAAGAAATATTATATGAAACTTGAAAAATTTATCAAAATAGCTGTTCACTATTTGTTTATTTTTGGTATAGTAGTTGTTATTCATCTGTACAATCTAAGAGTTTGATGCTTCTCAGGTTTCAGTTCTGGAATTTTCGCGTGATCGTAAAATGATGAGTGTCCTTTGCAGTCATAAGCAAATGGAGATTATGTTTTCTAAAGGTGCTCCAGAGAGTATCATTTCTAGATGTACAACTATCCTTCGCAATGATGGTGGCTCCACTGTTCCAATGACCACTAACATCCGAACTGAGCTTGAATCAAAATTTAATAGGTTAGATTTGTTCTGTTATTATTCTTGTATCAACTGACATTACAATAATTTTTTCTCTTCTTTTGCATATGGCCAAAATTCTGTGCTTGAGATACTAGGTGTCTGTAGAATTTAGCCCTGGTTTAGAAACCTGTCTCTTTCTTGGGGATGTTGGATAGGGATGGGGCTCTTGCCTGGCAATAGAATGACACCAATGAAAATTTTCATGGTGCCAAATATCATGTTACCTTCATGCGTAGAGTTACATTCTGTAATCCTCTTAGATTTGGTCTACACTCTAAATTATTCAATGCCTCTTCACTGCTCATTTTAGGGACAAGACAGCTGTACCCATTATTGCTTCAGCTTACTATTCCTGGTTTCTTTTGCTGAATATGTGGAGGTTTTGCTCTTTATTTGAGGCTGAGATGTATGTAGGCTTTTTGATGAAGAAGAACAATATTATGTCAGAATCTAGAGTAAGTACGGAGAGTGAACTAGCAGTCTATCGAAAGTTACAAGAATCAATTAAAATCATGAATACAATCATTTAACAACACCTGCACAATTATGCAGACTGAGAACTAAGAGGACTCTTGAAAGTGCGAGGTTCATTCCTCAAACTACAAGGTTCTCATGTGGCAAGTTAATAACATTTTGTTCAGAGTCCAAAAGCGTTTTCTAGATTTTTGCATGTTAAAGATTGTTATTGCATCTAAAGAATCATCTTACAATGTAGTTTCTTATTTTCAGTAAAATTTCTTTATGCTTGTTTTTGTTCCTTTCTTGGAGCTGATCCTGGTGATTTTGTAAGCCGAGGACTGCTTATGCTCCTTGGCAATCTTCCTCTGTTGAAATACAAGTTTCTGCTTTTGGTAAAATAGGAAAAAGGTATAAATCTTGTGTCTTTCTCAAAAGGGAACAGTACTTTATTAAAAAAGGGAAACTGAGATTTTTTGGAGAAAGAGATCTTTTAATGGAGGAAAAAGGAAAATAACAAAATAGATTAAGCAAGTTTGGTAAATTTTGAATGATCCCATGTTGTGCAATTCTCAGCTAAACTGTTAATGGTTTATTGAACAATTAAAAATCAGCATGCTTATGATCCTCTATCAAGTATATTGGTGGTTCCCTTCATTATAGAACGTCTCTACTGGTTTTGTTTCAATTGATTTGTATCTAGAGGGCAGCATTTGTGTATTATATACCGTAATCATTCTCCTACTGCTGCTCTAGAGGTTTCTATTTCTTATCCTTTGTTCTTGTTTTTTTGTTAATTTCTTGTCCACTTCTACCCTATTCTTATTTTCTTTGTGGATAAATGTTGTTTCCAATAAAACAAAAAATTTTTATCCTTAGTCAGTTTTCATCAGGATGGGATCTTTCCTTCAGTTTTTATAATATCCTCTAAAGTTGAAGCTCTCTTCCCCGGTGACAGTTGCTCTTGACTAAATCTTATCAGAAATGCAGATATTTGAAAATATACCACAATGTGAACCTTTGATTTCCTGTAAAATTTAATATGACCTTCAATCTATTACAGTGGTCCGATTTTGGAGTAGGATTTTAATTTTCTTTCAATAGTAATTGGAACTACTACTTTACAATCAGCTTGATTTCATCTTATTAAAATCTGCATTTTCATGGCTTTCCATGGGATTATTCAGTTTTGATCACATGTCATATTGACTCTCATATTTATTGGTCAGTCTTGCAGGAAAAGAAACATTGAGATGTTTAGCTCTAGCCTTTAAACAGATGCCCACTGGTCAACAAACTCTCTCTTATAACGATGAAAAAGATCTTACATTTATTGGGTTGGTATGATTTCTGTTTAATCTAACACTTATTATGTTAACGTTGTATTTGTGCATACAAATATCGACATTTGCACATATGGTTTTTATTGTCAATTTAAATTCTGAGTTTCCTATGATACAATGTTTAACTACCTAAAGCGATATAACTGGGAGCCATAGGTATTTGGGTATCATTTATGTCTGGTTCCCTTGACATGTCAAAATTAACAAACTGATTGAAGTAGTTGTCACTGCAGTAGGAGAAGATTAAATATAATTTGTAAAATTAAAGGTGCAGTTTTCAATTATTTATACTATGCTACTTTTCCTCATTTTTCCTATTTTAATTTTTCTTTATGTAAAGGTTGGAATGCTTGATCCACCAAGAGAGGAAGTTAAAAATGCAATGCTGTCATGCATGACTGCTGGTATACGTGTTATTGTAGTCACTGGGGATAACAAGGTAACTAAAAGATAGTGACATATTTTCTGGTCATTTTGAATTTTGAATTACTTTTTGTTTTCGACACTTGCCTTTTGTAATGTGAGACACAACTTCAGTCCACAGCTGAATCACTTTGTCGTAAGATAGGCGCTTTTGATCACATGGTAGATTTTGCCGGTCGTTCCTATACAGCTTCTGAGTTTGAAGAACTTCCAGCATTGCAAGCAAACTGTAGCACTTCAGCATATGGCACTTTTCACCAGGTATATTTTGAGTCCTCTATGCTATGTTTGATAGGTTATATATGTCATTATCTGTTGCACTTTCAGTTTTTCATTTGCTATTGATCATATAAATCCATCGAGTTGATGTGCACTTTCTCAATAATTTTTTAGGGTTGAACCTTCTCATAAAAGAATGCTTGTGGAGGCCTTGCGGAACCAGAATGAAGTGGTATTGCATCATTTCTCTTATGTGTGTGTGTGTGTGTTTTTCTATCATTTGCTGGATTCAATCATTGTGCATTTTATACACTGTTGGCAGGGATTCTGTAATTTCATTGATACTGAAATGAAATTCTTTTTTTTTTTTTTTTACTATACAAACTGCAATAGACTTGGTTACTGATGTCATCCACTGAATTCTGGTTCACGTTTGTATCTCATTTATATTTTATGAAATAAAGTCATTGTTTCCTATCAAAAAAAAAAAATGTGTATAGCTTCTTGACAGTATTGTTTGTAGTTTGTGTTTGTCAGTACTGATGGAAGTATGTTAGAGTGGATTGAAAGACCATTTAAAGTCAAATATTTTTGGTACAAGAGTGAGTATGAAGCAGAGGAGAAAGCCTGGTGATTCATTGCCATCATTTAATATTTCTACATGCTAGCATTAAAGTAGTTAGCTGTATTTATAATACATATCTGAAGCTATTTTCAGAATGTGAAATTCAATTGGTCAGGTAGTATTGTTGGAGTGTTTAAATACTATTGTTGAGCCCTTTCCTAACAACTTAGGTTTTTAGGTTAAGATGTTGCTTAGCATGGTATCAGAGACTAATTTACTAAGAATGCCATGAGTTCAAATCCCCACGCATGATATTTAAATATGTTATGTGTTAATGTGGTGTTTGGACTTGAGCCATATGGCAAGCCTGTTTTTCTTGAATGTAAGAGTGCTTAAATACTATTGTTGGACCTATTCTTAACAACTTAAGCTTTTGAGTTAAGCAGTTAATTAACGAATATTAACGCAGCTGACTTGAAATATTCACACTAGGTCATGAAGAGTTGGTTTGTTATATTATGTAGTTGTTTCCATGTATGTGGTTTTTCAGTATATGTATCTTTCTTCTAATTATCTAGTTTGTTTCTCTGATATTATCTGCATTGAGCTTTTGCATCTTCAACCTTTTTGAGCAATCACATTATTGATTTTAGGTTGCAATGACTGGTGATGGTGTCAATGATGCACCTGCGCTAAAGAAAGCAGATATAGGAATTGCAATGGGATCAGGAACAGCAGTTGCAAAGGTATAATTAACTGGTTCTCTTTCAGGGGAGCAATTCATTTGATCTTTCTTTATATTCCAAGCCAGTCATATATGGTAGGATGTTTTATTTAAAAGGAACATTATGTCTAGTTTTTGTTTTCATGATTCTCTTGCTCTATAAAATAAATAAGCGGCTTTAATGAAGTTTTTCTTATTTAACTTTGTAGTGTTAATTTATAGGGACAGTGGGCAGTCATTTCAGTGTTTTACTATTAATTATTTTCATGTTGCTTCTAGTTGTATATGGTTCCTAAATTTAGCAGGATTAAGGATAGCAACAATTTAAATCTAGTGCTTGTGTAATAAAAAAACTCTCTCTCTCTCTCTTTTGCCTGCTAACTTTCTTTTAATTTATATTCTTTTCCCAATTCCCTTGGAAGAATTTTTGTTTTTCTTTTCTTTCTGTAATCATTGATTTTGAATTTTCTAATATTTCCACTTTGGAAAACATATCAAATGCCTTAATGAATGATGCAGCTTTAAATATCAAATTGTAGCCACATAACAAGATTACCAAACTTCAAAGTGTATTTATAGGTCCTTGATGATATAGTATAACATCCTTGGAGCATTTCTGCTCCCTGAAGCTATTCTTGGCATGGAGTTTTTAATGAACTTTCTCAAATTAGTTTATGGAGTTACCTAATAACAAGAAAATCAAATGTAATCATTATTGCATTTTTTTCTCATTAAATAGTTTTAATTTTGTTTTCCTCATCATCTTTGTCCTTTTGAATTCCAGAGTGCTTCTGATATGGTTCTAGCTGATGATAATTTTGCTACAATCGTTGCGGTATGCAAGTGTTCCACCATCTCTATCAATCTGAGCTTCTGCCTGCGTTGTCTACTGTTTCTTTTGTGAATGTGCATTTGTGTACCACTCAGCTTTTTGAACTGTTTGATTTTGGGCAGGCTGTTGCAGAAGGAAGAGCTATATACAATAATACAAAGCAGTTCATCAGATACATGATTTCTTCAAATATTGGAGAAGTAGTTTGTATTTTTGTTGCAGCTGTACTGGGAATACCTGATACTCTTGCCCCTGTGAGTTTTATTGCCTTGAAGAATATGATTTGTAATGCATTATATTCATTGTATTTGCAAAAATGAAAGAACCACTTTTTGTCTATATGTGATCAAATGTACACAAGTAGCTGAGTGTATTAATATATGCCTAAAACCTGAATACAATTTAAACCAAATATAAGTGCCTTGCACTGTTTCTTCATTACTATAGTAATAGTTGGCAATTAGGAATGATTTGATCAGTTAAATTATGATGATAGAGGGATGCCAATTTATGCTTCTTGGGAGCTATTGCTTAAATTTAGGATCCTTCCAATTTGCCTGCATCTTCTTTTATGAAGCCTGACTTTGCAGGAGTTGTTATTTTTCAATATGATAAATTTTCTTTGTTATTACTACAATAACTTTATTTTAGTAAGAGAAATTTATATTTTGGTTAAACTTATTTTCAGGTCCAGCTGCTGTGGGTCAACTTGGTAACTGATGGATTGCCTGCCACTGCCATTGGATTCAATAAGCAAGACTCTGATGTCATGAAGGCCAAACCTCGTAAGGTATTGCCAAAATCTTTAGAACCATGGTATCTTTTTTCTTCCATTTATCCCTAATTGTTGGTATGGTTGCTGGATAGGAGTGGAGAAACAACTCTGCCTGTTTCATGTACTTGAGCTTGAAATGTTGAGACTCAACTTTCTCTTCTTTGTTTCTTCATCAGAGTATAATGAACATAAGTGTGATACTTTTCCTTTTATGTTGAGTTTGTTGCATGAGTTGTCTGTTGGTGCATGAAAATGACTAGAGTTATCAGTGTAAAGTTTGAGCATTTATATATGTCACTGAACTTTAGCTGTTTGTCCAAATATTTACCATCTGATTTGATCCTAATTTAGCTGTATTTATTAGATGTTGCTTGCTTGTACAGAAGAGATTTTCTTATTTTCTCATGTTATATCAATTTTCACTCTATTTAAATGTGCAGGTTAACGAAGCTGTGGTAACTGGATGGCTGTTTTTTCGTTATTTGGTAATTGGAGGTACCGACAAATGCCATTCCATAGTGCTTCTAATTCTTATATTTTATCTTGCTGAGTTATAAGAGATGCTTTGCTTTATTTATACGATATTTACTAGTGACTTCCCAAATCTTGGTTTTATCACTGACAATGTGAACTCTTTTACCGTCTCCGTAGTTGTAGATAACTCAATGATTTATATCTAAAGCTTGACCTTCTCTATAACAAAATTTGGTTAGCTGGCTGATCTAGCCTCACGATAAATCCATTCTCCATCCCGATTGATGTCTTAATCTTCATGTATATTTGTTTATATTAGGAAGGATATATTGGAAGCTAGATGAGTTGGAGCTTAAAATTATCTGAAGTTTTCATCTTTTGGCATTTAGATTGTCTATGTGCTGTGTAACGCTTAGAACTTTAGGACTATTATCAGTCTATGTTCCGAAAAAGGAGTATCTTATATATGCTCAACATGTTCTGCTCTGTATTATTAAAAGATATTTTAACAGGCATTCAGCGTCATTTCAATTTAGGCATCATTATTATAATGTTGGAGAATTGTCAAATTCCAAACAGGTTTATTGCTTCTTATTATTTGATGCAGCTTATGTTGGCCTTGCAACTGTTGCGGGGTTCATATGGTGGTTTGTCTATGCTGATAGCGGTCCCAAGCTACCTTATTCTGAGCTGGTAAGATGTTTGTTAAATAAAATTTTAAAGTTGTGTTCACTGCGTAGATAATAGACTATTGAATTGGCCTGTTAAATTTGAATCTCTTATTACTTGGTTTATTTTAGATGAATTTCGACTCTTGCTCGACAAGACAGACAACTTACCCATGCAGTATATTTGAGGATCGACATCCCTCTACTGTATCAATGACTGTGCTTGTGGTTGTTGAGATGTTCAATGCTCTGAATAACCTCAGTGAAAATCAATCTTTGCTGTAAGTATGAAGTGTTTATGTTTCTTACTATAAAAATAGAACATGTTGATTCTGATGCTTTTGAAATGTGCATATTTTTCCAGGGTTATCCCTCCCTGGAGTAACTTATGGCTTGTTGCTTCAATTATCCTGACAATGATTCTTCACATACTAATTTTGTATGTGCGTCCACTGTCTATTCTTTTCTCTGTAAGTGTTCCTTTTTACTGCCATCTGCTTGATCTGGTGCTTTTTCTCCTGAGGAAATTCATTTAATGGCTACATTATTTACTGCAGGTAACACCATTATCTTGGGATGATTGGATCGTTGTCTTGTATCTTTCATTTCCTGTATGTATCATCTTCACAGGCCCAGTTACTTATTTTGATGCGTCTCTTTTTTTTTTTGGCTACACATTTATCTGGGAACTCTTATTTATAAGCAACTGTGTTGCAATATCTGCTTCCATAATGAGCTGCCCTATAATAACATAAACCATAATCTACATTCACCTGGTTTCCAAGAATGACCTGCCCTATACTAAAATAAACCATAATCTACATTCACCTCGTTTCCATAATGAGCTGCCCTATAATAAAATAAACCATAATCTACATTCACCTGGTTTCCAAGAATATTTAGCTAGGTAAATTGCATCACATATGTGGCTTGGAATTCATTGTTATTTATACCTAACATTGAGAAGCTGCCTGGTTTCTTCAACATTGTGTGCATGAAGAGAACTTAGCATGAGAAACTCATTTTGTTTTTTGTTTTTTTCAGATTCTAAGTCTTATATTTCTATTTGATGTAGGTAATAATTATTGATGAAGTGCTTAAGTTCTTCTCAAGGAAGTCCAGCGGTACTATTTTGTTATAGTATTTAGCTTTTATTTTTCAATTGTTTTGGCTCATGAGTCTTTAGCATATATAGACTTGTATCTACTGGAATGAGCATAAAATGCATAAATTCCATTTTTGTGGACATTCCATTTGGTATATATATCTAATAAAATCGCAGTGCAATAAATGCATCGATGGGTTTATTCACCATCTCAATGACCCACTAGCGTTCCTGCTTCAAAATTTTAGAGAATTAATGGTCCGATATTGATAGTCTAACTGTTTTATTTATATTCTCTTTGTTACAGGCACAAGGTTCAGGTGGAGATTTAGGAGGCACGATGTACTGCCAAAAAAGGAGTTACATGATAAGTAGAAAAAAAGACGCTACTGGATCCAAAGTTCGAAGGTTTAATCACACACCCGGTTACACATAAGTATAGTCTCTGAAAAGTTTGTAGTGCATCATACTTGAATGGATATGAAGCATCCTTCACAATCCGTCTCTGAAGTATATTCTCGTTGGGAAGATGAGGAGTTACAGGAGACAACATGCATTGATGACAATCTTATTATACAAGGTGGTTGTACCGAGGGGCAAAAATGAGGGCTTGTCCATTTGGCGGCTTTTACAATCATCATTGTGTTTTGGTAATGAGTTTGGGTTTTAGGGAGCGAAAATCAGTGAGCTGAAATTTTCTGTTTTTGTAAACTCAAAAAGGTGGTGTTACTGTATCATTTTTTTAATGCAAGGAAATTATTTATTTTTATTGTAAAAAGAATCTGAATTTATGGGTTGATATACAGCCTCTCTACTGCATTTAATGGCAGCTTAGTTTAGCTTACCAGTAAATAAATCAAATATTGTCTTGGGCAACTACAGACTGACAAGCTTCAACTCAACAGCGAAGGTTTTCTAGTTTCAATTTATGATGATTGGTGGAATTTGTACACCCAAAATTATTATATTTAGCCACTGAATATGATAATGGAAAAAACTTGTAGCAGGTAAGAAAAACTGCAGATAGCCAAGTATCAAAATGCAGAATCTGTGCTACCAAGTTCAGGAAATTTCCACCAAGATTATTAAATTTTAGGAATAATCCTAAAAAATCATATATAGTTTGAAAAAATATTCATTTTAATACGTTAGTTTCAGTTTTTATGCAAAATCTTCCCTACTACTATTAAGTTAATAGAAAGGTTGAAAATTTGGTAGAAAGAAAATTTTAATCCTGATAACAATATTTTTATTTAAAAAATAAAAATTAAAATAATTCTAAAATAATTTTTTAAATAGAAAATATAAACCAATAAAAAATTTCAACCTCCGTCTTCATCACCAACAATCTGCATCACCAACCTTCCATAGACTCCGCCAGACTCCGCCAGACTACCACCGCCAGCCGGCACCTCTTTCTTTTTCTTCTTCCCTCTCCCCCGCTCTTTTATCTCTCCCCCCATTTCAGGGTTTCTAGTCTGGGTTTCCAGTGGTTTCCAGTGACTGGAAACCTAGTTCTGGAAACCCAGTTATCATCATCCCAAATCTCCCACATTAACCCAATCGTCCATCATCGATCATCAACACCATTATCATCAATCATCAACACAATTACCAGCCAAAATCAAAATCAAACAAAATTAACAACCAAAACCAACCAAGGAGAAGCACGGCACCGCAATCAGCCAACCACCAGCGAGGAGAAGCACGGCGAGGGAGAGTGCAAAAGGGAGAGAGTGCGTCCGAGTGATGGACCGACGACGGGGAAACCGAGAGGGAGGGAGTCGTCCGTGTGAGGGACCGGCGATGGCGAGGAAAGACTCTAGAGAAGGACGACAACTCGGCGAGGGGATGGGAATGGGTGAAGGGATGGTGACGTCTAATCTGTGTGTGAGTGGAGTGTGTCGGCTCAGCGGTGGTGGAGATAGGTACGACACAGTCATCGGCGGTGGAGATGGATGGCGACGGTGATGAGATCAGTGGAAGAAGAAGAAGAAAAGAGAAGGGATGAAGAAGACAAGTGGAGATGGGTGGCGACGGCGGCGATGAGGAGGAGAAGAAGATGTGGAGACAGATGGCGGTGGTGATGAGATCAGTGGAAGAAGAAGAAGAAGAAAAGAGAAGCGAAGAAGAAGACAAGGGGAGATTGGTGCCGACGGCGACGACGGCGGCGATGAGGAGAATGAGAAGATGAAATGGTGGAGAAGATGAAGAAATGGAAGAGAGATGAAGATGAGAGATTTATTTTATTAATTTTAATATTATATTATTATATTTTAAAGGGATAATCCCAATTTCCCCCCTGTAGTTTGATGAAATAGCCAAAATCCCCCCTTGCTTTAAAATATCGCTAATATCCCCCTCTTGATTTACAAAATGGATAAAAAACCCCCTGTAGTTTATTAAAATATCCAAAAAACCCCTTACCGTCAATTTGGACGTTAAAAGTCAACAGTTGACCGTTAATATGGAAGGGCAAAACTGTCCAAGTGAAATAAAATATAAATATTTAATAAAATAATAACATAATATTTAAAAAATTGAAAAAAATCTCCACCGTCCATCTTTAAAATGGACGGTGGTGATCGAAACCATTAAAATAAATTTAAAATTTAAAAAAATCTCTCTCTCTCTCTTCATTTCTCACTCTCTCTCTTCCTCTCTCTCTTCTTCTTCTTCTTCCTCTCTCTCTCTCTTCTTTTTTCTTCTTCTTCTCTCTCTCTCGGCAATACCCAAACTGGGTTTCGTCGGAAACCCAGCTTCGATCTATGGGTTTCCGACGAAAACCATAGGCTCTAGGTTTCCGTCGGAAACCCATAGATCGAAGCTGGGTTTTCGTTCGGAAACCCAGCTTTGATCTATGGGTTTCCGACGGAAACCAGAGGCTCGGGTTTCCGACGAAACCCATAGGCTCTGGGTTTCGTCGGAAACCCATAGATCAAAGCTGGGTTTCCGATGCGAAAACCCAGAGATCGACGGGTTTCCGCGTCGGAAACCCATAGATCTACGGGTTTCCGACGCTGGAAACCCAGAGATCTCTGGGTGTCCGCCCCGGAAACTCGTAGATGGGTTTCCGGTGCGGAATCCCAGAAATCTCTGGGTTCCCAGTGCTGGAAACCCAAGGATTTCTGGGTTTCTGGTGCCGGAAACCCAACCCAGAATATATTTGGTTTTGATTTTTTTGTCATGTTACTTGTGTTTTTTGGATCATGTTGCTTGTGTTTTTTGGATGGTTTGGTTGAATTCTTGTTTGATTTGGGTTATGAGTTGTTAATGATTTGTGTTGATTGTATGTTCTGGATTCTGGTTTCCAGATGGATTTCGGGCGACTTTTTTTTTTAAATTTCATTTTAAATATTTTTTTAAAATTATTCTGATTTTTTTAAATATTCTTTTTAAATATTGAGGGGCAATTTAGTCCTTTCACACACGGATTCCTCTTTCACTAACAGAGTTGACAGAAGGGGTAAAATGGGATTTTCAGAAACTACAGGGGGGCAATTAGCTATTACATTAAACTATAGGGGGGAAACTGGGATTATCCCTATTTTAAAATGTTTATTTATTTTCAATTTTAATATTATATTTTTATATTTCTAAAAATATATATTATCTGTATTAATTTATTTTAATCAATTTTATTTTTTTTTATCATATTTCCATTTTTGCCCTTAAAGTTAGACGGTTAACTAAATCAATCTAACGAAATCTACCATCATAAGGGATATTATCGTCCTTTTACATATTTTCAAGTGGTATTTTGAATAATTTTATTAACATCAGAATGGAATTTAGAATAAAAATGAACTATAAGTGGTAAAATTGATATTTTTATAAACTATGGTCAATTTATTAGGATTACCCCTAAATTTTATTATCTCATTTACACTCTAGCAAATGGATCATGCATCAGTAAAAGTTCTTACCAGACTTCTAGCTCATGATACTCATGGTACAACTGTTGCCTATTTATAATCGTCTCTTTTGATGATAATTAGCTTGCACGACATTGGCTATTGAAAATATCAACCGAAAAAATATTGCACAGCATAAAAAAAAGGCAGATAGCTGAGTGTAAAAGCCTGTGCTACCATTTCCAAGTTCATGATGCAACCATTACATTTATTTAAATCAAGTCTTTTGACAGTAGTTGTAAGCCTGTAGCATGCCCAATATATGACATACGTTTTTGGCGTTAATAATACAATTGCGAATATTTGAAATTGGAGATACTACAAAGGGCCATGAAGTATCCACCTTGTAAACATAGCTTGACATTCTGCAGGCCGGTATTCAGGAGCTGTGTGCCCTCCACCCTGTAAACAGTCCAAACAAAATACATAAAAGAAGACAATTCATGCATTCTCTCTTCAGTTTCATTATCATAAAAATTTCGGAGAAAGATCTAAAGAATTTTCTTGCCTTCACGGTAGCAAAGGTCATATTGTTCGAGTAAGTCCTTGTGAATCTTCCAAAGCAAATTACACCATTTTTAGCTTGCTAAATGTCTAGAAGAAAGTACATTAAAAGCAAAAATATGAAACCTCAAGACAATCCAGGACTTACCCTGCAACTTGGCCATGGAGAATCCATGGCCTCCAGTCATCAACAATGGAGTAGTTCAGGGATCTTATCCATGCTTGTGTTCCCAAGAATGGCACCTTCATGTCGTGATCCCCACTGTCACTCAAATCAAATTAAAAAAGAAATAGAATGCTATATTAGTCCTCCCAAATTGAGAAACTAAACTTAATGAATGAAAATATGAGACCTAATTGTCCTAACCTCACCTGTAAATTAAAGAGCGGTAGCCTTTAGCACTGAGGCTTACATGATAGTGTAAACTACTGTTGATTTCGTGTGTATAATTTATATCATGATTGCAACGTATCCATTCCCCTATACTTCTCTGTATTAAAAAGAAGAGTGCTTAATGTTCTTTTTGTTATGTTACAGCTTCTATATTTTTAACTTCCAATCTCACACCTCTCTTATATTAAGTGCATTTTGGACACCCTTGTCGTTAATCCAATAATAAGAAAGCAAATACCGGTAACTCTATAAAACAGGAAAATGAGTTAAACAAACAGTTTGGTAGACAAAATAGAAAAATATATTAGAACAAAAAGTAAGTAGAAAATAAATAGTTACAAAGCAAGTTAATTGTAGGTAGTGTTGGTTCAGGATCAAGTAATTGTTGACAGTGTTGGGTGAGAGATCTTCTCTTATCAGACATATCTTGTGGCTTTGGGGAGACAAGAGGACAAAGTGCCATCAAAATGTATGCATGGCTAACTCCTGAAACGCACTGAGTACGGAAATCCAAAGCATGAAGCATATAATAAATAGTCAATGATGATATGTCATTATGTGAAAATCAACTATTGAAATTAATGTAATGGTTGCTTGCCTTTTCGAACGCCTGAATATCATTGAAACAGGCTACATTGCTGGTATCTACGTTTTGATACTGTCCTCTACAAGTTCTCTTCAATGACTAGAAGAAAAAATTTCATGAACTAATTTCACTCCAAGAATGTTAGTGGTACTTTTTCCTTCACTTGACTAATGATATTCAAATTTTACCTCATATAGTTCATCAGAAATAAGCCCCATTCCATGAGCAAAAGGGATAACTGAGTTCTTATCAATATTTGTGTCTGTCAAGGCATTCCCCAGGATGTATCCCTGAAACCATATCATATATTGTACTAAAAATTTGCCAAAGCATCTTACAAACAATAAATAGGAGTAAAATTATGAACCTGGAGATTTATCAATGGTTTGATATTTTCTTCATTTTCTGCGTGACCACAAACCAAACGATTATTATTCCTAACAATTAATTGATGAAAAGTTTTTGATCAGTTATCACATGTCGAACCATTTGAGATCTGTTGAACGACTCCTGGCACGATTATGCCGGAGTATGAATCCCCTCCAATGTAGACTTGATTTGAGAGGAACTCAGGGTGATCCATCAGCCACTATACAAGATTATTGAGCATGGAACTAGAACAATTAAGATAATACTAGTATACTACTATAGGAAAACAATATATCAATCATAATTTTCTCTTGATATTGAAATAAAATTGTTACTCATCACCTATGCATACTTTTCTTAAAAACTTTGCTGCCTGTTGAATTTGTTTGAAGTCGCCCGTTTGAGAAGCAAGTGAGGTTTTTGCATAGGAAAATCCAGTGCCAACAGGCGAATCCACAAATAATATGCTTGCTACCTGAAAATTAATCACCACCATACAAAGTAAGAGAAAATGAATGTTATCATCTGATGTGGTTCAATTCTGATACAAAACATGTAAAGTCACCTTTGTCCATGAGTATGGATTTAAGACCAAAGTAGGCAGGCTACCATTGTACTCCACTATATTGAAATTTATTGGACCTGCAAATAATTGGACGTCCATAAACTCAAATAATAAGCAAACCAAAGATTTCAAGCACTTGGCCAATTAGGTAGCCAATGGCCTAAACACTCAAAAACATATTTAGGCCTCAATTAATTTTTTAGTATCAACTTATTTTTCCTCTGTTTTAAAAGAAATATATACTTATTTCTTGAAAATTAAATATGTATACCAAAAAATTCCTATTTAACTTATAAAATTAATTAAAGCCTCAAAACATTTATTTCCTTCTTAAAGCTTCATTCATTCATAACTTAATCACTTTCCTAATTCTAAAAACTTTGTCAAATACATATTAACATGAAATTTTATTTTGATGTTGTTACCAATTTCATAAGCAAGACCGGAAAAGGCAGAGCAACCAGGGCCACCAGTTAGCCAGAGCATAAGAGGGTCATCTTCAGGATTTCTCTCTGACTTAATGAAGTAGTAGAAGAGCTCTGACTCACCTACACTTACATATCTGTCAATACAAAAAAAAACAACATGAAAATATATAGTTTAACAGATCAATTCCAACAATTCTTGTAAATATGGTATATGAATTGGAAAACCAAAACCAACTTACCCGGTTTCAAGTTTAAAAGGAAGGGGTCCCTGGAATCCTGGAAGAAACTTGACTGTTGAATCAGACACTCCAAGCTCTACGTACAAGTGTAAAATTAAAAAAACTATATAAACACTGGCCGATTTCATACTCATACTCTAGTGAAATTGCTTTACCTAATCAGTCGGCAGAAAATGTTAATGAGGCATGAGGAGGAGGCCATGTGAATTCGTGATCAAATGTGAGACGGAATAAAAGGACAAATTACACAACGACCCTAAGGTTTGGTTAAATTACACTAATCGTTAAGTTTTGGACATGATGGCATGAATATTCCTTGGTATTCATAAAACTATACATAATCACTCGAGCTGTTAATCAACTATTAGTCAATTACTATTAAATAAACACTATTAAAGGTAAAATGGTCCATTCATAAGTTATAAACTAATTTAATAATAATTTTATATACAATAAAACAATAAAAAATATGGATGGTGGTCTCCATCCATATATGGAGACCACTAGAGACCATCTAGGTCTCCATCACTGGAGGCCCAAACAGTCTCCCTTGGATTGAAGACTATAGTTAGAGACTCAACCGGTCTCCAAAGCAGTCTCTATTTGGATCTCTGTAGTTGGAGACCTAAACAGTCTCCATTACTGTCTCCAGCACCAACGTTGGTTTATTGGATTGGTTTTGATCTCTACCTTCTCATAGGGAGATGGAAACAAGAGAGGTCAACTGGAGTGGAAGCCAAACGATGGGTCCAGAGAATCTGTGACCGATTCGAAGACCCTGTTGGAGGAGAAATCTATAGAAGTGTGATTTTTTTTTTTTTTTTGTTCGACCTCTCCAACTCTGCCTCTGCCTCCCGCCCCTGCTCTATCTCCTTCACCTAAACCGTCGCTTCTCTCCACCACGTGGTCGTCAACCTCCTCTCCCTTAATATGTCTTCTTCTTCAACCTTTGACGATCTAAGTTTCCATCTTTGTTGGTCGCTACTGGTGTTGCAAAGTGATGGTGTTTGTTTATAGAACAAATGTGCAAATGAAAACTGAAGAGTGATGGTTGATTTTGGGTCATGATATCTTTTAGGGTTGATAGTTTTAATTTTGGGTTTGTTGGTAATAACATTGATTTGGGTTTGTTAATGATGATACTGATTTTGGGTTTGTTAATTTTAATTTTGGGTTAGTTCTGATTTTGGGTTTGTTAGTGTGTGGAAAATATATATATATATATTTTTTTTTTTTTTTTTTCTTTTTCATGTTTGAGAAATCTGCAAATATATATTTTTTTAATGTTCGAGAAATCTTTAGAAGCGGGCAAAAAAATTATTACTATTATTATTATTATTATTATTTATGTTTGAGAAATCTACAGAAATTTGTGTGATTATTTTTTGGGTTTTTGGTTAGGATAGATGATCTTGTCTTGGGATGATGTTGATGAAGATGGAGATTAAGGATGATTTTAAAATCTGGAGATGACAATATTGGTGATGAATTGATGATTATGAACTGAAACCTGGTGATACATTGGATTGTGGAATTAATTAATTTAATTGGATATTTCTTTTAAACTAATGTAATGAAATTGAATGAATTGGAAAGAATTGGGTTGATTAAAGCAAAAGATGATGAAGAAGGGTGATTGAAGAAGAAGATGATCTGTGCTTGATGATCATGAAATGGAGACAATGAAGATAGCTAATGAGGATGAAGTAGATATGTTGTGATTTTTTTTAATTATTTTTTAATTAAAATAATAATATATTGATTTATTTATATTAATTTTTTAAGATTAGAGATATTTTAGTCTTTTGTTATATTTGACCATTGACTATGATAATTTGACAATAACTTACTAAGGTCAGAGGATATGTATATTGAGTTTTATGAATGTCAAGATAGGTTTATGCTATTAAGTTCAAAATTTAACTATTAATATAATTTCATCAAACTTTAGGGAGGTTTGTGTAATTCGTCCAAAAAAAGGTTAAAAAAATTTTGAAAAGAAAACGAAAAAGTTGCTATTATTATGACTCGGCCCCACTGTTGGTCTAGGTGGGGCATAGTAAAAAAATGTTAATATTATATTTATTTTTAAAAAATAAAAATTTAATGTATATTAATTGTTTTTTAATACAATACTATATATTAATTGCTTATGCTTACTGTTTGGCTTACGCTTGCTGTTTGGTATTTTTTTTTTTTTTTTTTTCATTTCATTTGGTGCTATTTACCTTGGCCCATTATTCATTGTTATTTAAGCGAGAAGATTAGCATTGTTGGCAATTAAAATTCTTTAGACACAATTTAAGGTATTATCTTGCATCTTCATTTCTTTTTACAAAAATTTGGTTTTACTTTTTCACTTCAACGGCAAAATAAAGTGATCTTACTTATTATATGAGTCTCAAAATGGTTAAGTTATTGGTGTAGTGGAAACCTCAACCAAGTTGAAAAAGCAAATACAAGAGTAAAATAAATTATATTGTTTTACCTAAGATTGAAACTTTGAAACAAATTTGATACATTCGACAACTCTATGAAAGTATTAAAACCTAATTATCTAATTTATAAAGTAACACCTGTAGTATCATTGTCATATCAAATCAAAAACAATTATCAATAAATACACTTCCCCATCAATTAATATGTTCCTTACAAATTGGTATTCAATAGTAATTATAATTTGTTCACTTAGTTACTATTCTCTTTTTTAGGCATTGCCCCCATTTTCTTGTTGCTTATTTGGGTCTTCAGTGTTGAACACTTTAATCTAAATATTAACCAACATAATTAAAGCCACAACTATAGCAAAGAAGTGAAACCCGATATACCCAAACACACAAATAATGACTATCTGTTTATATCTATAGTTTTTGATGACACAGTTTATACCATTTGCAACAGCAATAAGGTTATTTATCATCTTCTATATAGGTGCAAGTTTAGCAACAAATATGATCATAATTAAGGCCAAAATTTGTGTCGACCAAATGTGGTTTGTTGTTTGTGGTGTTGGTGGAAGTGGAGACAGAAACGATCGTGAGGTAGCACAGGTTGAAAAACTGAAAATAGATCTAAAAAAGGTAGTTCGAACAATTAGATTTGTTCTACTTTGTTTGAGTAGAAATGTTATAAGGGTCAGTAGAGGTCAAAATGTAAGAAAAAATGTGAGAGAAAATGTTATGAAAATGTTGTATATCAAAGTGAAACATATTATGACTATGGTAAAGTGTATTGTGTATTCTTTGTTGTTACTAACAGCTTCGGTTTCAGTTTTAATTTCTTGAGGAATCTTGGACTTCTCCTCCTCTTGATAGTTATTTATCACTAAAAATGATTAAAACATTATAAAATATTGGTACAACTATCTACAGTAACAACTTACAAGATCATTCATTATTTTTTAATAGAGCCCATACCCTTAAAAATACCATTGTTCATAATTCTTTCCACATAACTCAATCATCTATACAAATAGTTCTAACTTTATATACTTCTTTGCTCTGCTCAACTTCTCACAAGCAAACTTCTCCTTGTTGAAAATCACCAAGAATTCAAAACACAAAATTTAATCCTCATTAAAACTTAGTCTTGACAATCTAAAAATATAAAGCGAAACTTAGTGAATTTTCTTCAATCCTCCAAGATAAAACACATCATTTGACATCAAAATGTACGCAGAATTTGTTGTTCCACACTTTTCAACTCCAATCACCAAATAAAAAGCACAAGAAAAACATCCATGAAAGGAGATTGTAATTTGATCATACATACACATGGATACAAGTAACTGTGTAATAAAAAGGCAAATACAAAATAGGTAAATATTTCTTTTTATAAGTTACAGAACAAATGGGATTATGATTTTTAAGATTCCATTAAATAACTTTTACAATTATAGAGGTATCTATTTGTTTAGACTTTAGGAATAGACTTTGTCATTGATTTTGCGTGAAGGGTAATTTATGTTATTAATAACTAATAACAAAGAAACAAGAAATAATTGTACGATGAGTAAAATATTAGAATGACTAATCAAGGTTATTTAGATAAATATCAAAAACTTAGGTGTTAAAAATGAACTTTTTTCACAAAACTCAACTTGTGGATAGAGTAATGATCTGAAAATTCAATAAATAATTGAAAGATGAGTTATAGCTAAGATATGTAGAATGACTAATCAAAGTTATCTGCTTATTTAGATAAATATAACAAAGGATAATGTGGTAAAAAGAAAATGTTTCCATATAACTCAATTATGAGTTATTCTTAAGCTACATATAAAGATTAATTAAGGTTAATCATCTAAAAATACAAGCTTTTGCCTCATCCCACATACATGAATAGAAAAAACAACAACAATAATAATAACAACTTTTTAATAAACAAAATAGATCAAATAGAAGTTATACCATGTCTCGTGTTTCTGAGAGCCCTTCTATCACTTTCAGTCGAGACTTCTCTTCATTGTCTGTGTTACTTTGGTCATCATCCATAAAAGCTCTAATGATATAAAAGTGCCTCAGTTGTCAAGCATCTAGATGAACTTTGATGGCCGAATAAGGATGATATCGTTGTTGAAGAGGGAAGAGTTGCTTCTGAGTGGTCCATTTAAAAAAATAAGAACCGATCGATAAGAATTAATTGCCCATGCATAAGCACGCCACTATTTGGTTTTTTTTTTTTTTTTTTTGTCTCATTTGGTGCTATTTACCTTAGCCCATTGTACATTGCTATTTAGACGAAAAGACTAGCATTGTTGGCTGTTGAAAGTCTTTAGACACAATTTAAGGTTTTATCTTGCAATTTCATTTTCCTTTTTTACAAAACTTTGATTTTACTTTTTCACTTCAACAACAAACCGAAGTGAAGAACTAACGATATGAGTCTTAAAATGGTCAAGCTATTGGTGTAATGGAAACCTCAACCAAGTTCAAAAAGCAAATCCAAGAGTAAAATAAATTATAGGGAAAAATCTCAAAAAACAACTTGACGTATATAAATATATCTATTTTATAACTCATAGTTTCATATTTATCCGAAATACAACTTGACATTAAAATAAATATCCAAAATTTCCCCTAGAGGTGTACGAAAAGACGATAATACTCTTAATGATCACAGATTCTATAGGTTGACATTGTTGACCATTTAACATCAAGAGCCAAAAAGAAAAAACAATAAAAAATTAATTAAAATATAAAAAATAAAATAAATAATATTAAATATAAAAAATATATTTTTTCCCAACTCTCTCTCATTGCTTCTCTCTCTATCTCTCCTCTTTTCTCTTTCTACCTCCGGTGACCCTCTCTCTCTCTTTCCCATCTCCGGCAACGACATCTTCTTCTTCTTCTTTTCTCTTTCTTCTTCTCCTTATTCTCTTCTTCTTCTCCTTCTCACCCATATTCATCTAGGTTCGTTTCATCTAGTTCTAAAACAAACCCAAATTTGGATCCAAAACCCATATTCTAGAACGAACCCAATTCGGGTTCATTTCAGAACCCAGATTATGGAAAGAACCCAATTTGGGTTCATTTCAAAACCTAGATTCGTCTGGGTTCTAGAACGAACCCAAATCGGGTTCTTTCTAGAACCCAGACTAATCTGGGTTCTAGAACAAACCCAGAAGAAACTCATTCATCTAGGTTCATTTTAGAACCCAGATGAATTTGGGTCCTTGATATTTTTTTTAATTTTCTTTTTTTTTTTGTGATTTTTTAAAAATGATTGGGTTATTTGTTATGTTTTTGGGTTGATTGTTGATGATGATTGTAGGTTGTGGAAAAGGTGTTTGCTGGTGGATGGACTGGAGATGGTGAGTTTGCCAATAGAGAATTCTAGAACAAACCTAGTTTAAGTTCATTCTAGAACCCAAATTTTGGGGTGAACCCAGTGCGGGTTCGTTTCAGAACCCAGATGAAACGCATTCATCTAGGTTCATTTCAAAACCTAGATGAATTTGAGTCCTTAATATTTTTTTCAATTTTCTTTTTTTTTTTTGTGATTTTTTTAAAATGATTTGATTATTTTTTGTGTTTTTGGATTGATTGTTGATGATGATGGTAGGCTGTGAAGATAGTGTTTATTGATGAACGGACTGGAGATAGTGAGTTCGCCAGTGGAGATGGTGATTCAATTTTTTATTAAGGTTTTTCTTTATTTTTATTATATTTTTAAATAAAAATTTTAGGGGTAAAAATGTCTTTTTAACTTTTCTCTGCTGAAGTTAACTTTTGTTAGATTTTAGATAAAAACGAAATATTAGTGGACAAAATGATAATATTTCAAATGTCAGGTTATTTTTTAGGACTTTCCCTAAATTATATTGTTTAAAAGCGACATCGAAACTTGAAACAAATTTGATACTTTTGGCAACTCTATGAAAATATTAAAGCATCATTATAGATCATAAAGTTACACATTTCATATCATTGTAATATCAAGTCGAAAACAATTACCAGTAAACATACCTACCCATCATAATTATTCTTACAATTTGGTATTTAATAATAATAATAATTTGTTCTCTAAGGAACTATTCTCTTTTTTGGGCATTGTCATTGTTTTCTTGTTGCGTGTTTGGGTCTTCAATGTTGCACACTTTAATCCAAATGTTAACAAGCATAATCAAAGTCACGACTGTTGCAAAAAAGTGAAACCTGATACATCCAGATACATAATTTTGACTTTCTTTTTTTATAGTATTTGATGACATAGCTAATACCGTCTATAATAGTGATAAAGTTATTCATTATATTGTATATAGGCACAAGTTTGACAGCATTTATGGTCACAATTGAGGTCAAAATTTGTGCCAACCAGGTGTCGTTTGGCGTTTGTGGTGTTGGTGAAAGTGGAGACGGAAATGGATGTGGGGTAGCATGGGTTGAAAAACTGAGAATTAATCTTAAAATGGTAGTTCGAATGGCTAGATTTGTTCTCCCTTATCTGAGTAGGAATAGTATAAGGCCTCCAGAGGTCGAATATAAGAAAAACAATGAGAGAAAATGTGATGAAAATGTTGTATAGCAAAGTAAAACATGCTATGACTGTAGTGAAGTGTATCATGTTTTTTTGTTGTCACTAATAGCTTCAGTTTCAGCTTTAACTCTTTGAGGAATATTAGACTTCTCCTCCTGATAGTTATTCATCAGCAAAAGTGATTAAAGCATTATAATGTATTTGTACAATTAGCTACATTAACAACTTATAGGATTAGAGAACCCACCCCCCTAAAAATAACATTGTTAATAATTCTTTCCATATAACTCAATCATCTATGCAAAAATTTTTAACTTTGCGTACTTCTCTGCTCTACTCAAATTTTCACAAGCAAACTTCTCCCTACTTGTTGAAAATCACTGTTCAAAACACAAAATTTAATCTTCATTAAAACTTAGTCTTAACAACCTAAAAATGTAAAGTGAAAATCATGAATTTTCTACAATCCTCCAAATAAAACACAGCATTTGACATCAAAATTTATGCAAAATTTGTTCTTTTACACTTTTCAAGTCCAATTACAAAATAAAAGGTACAAGGAAAACATCCATCTTTTAAGAACATCCATCAAAGGAGATTATAATTTGATCATATACACATATGGATACAAGTAACTATATAACAAAAAGGTAAAGACAAAATAGGCAAATGTTTCTTTTTGTAACTTACATTAACAAATGACATTTGTGATCATTTGTTAAGGCTGCATCAAATAACCTTTATAATTATATAGGTATCTATTTGTTTAGACTTTAGAAATTGACTTTGTCATTGTTTTTGTGTGTGAAGTGTAATTTAAATAATTAATAAGTAATAACAAAGAAACGAGAAATGATCGCATGATGAGTAAAATATTAGAATGACTAGTCAAAGTTATTTATATAAATATCAAAAACTTAATTTTTTCACATGACAAACTTTTTTCACATGACTCTACTTATGGACAAATTAATGATTAAAAATTAAATAAATAATTAAAAAATGAGTTACGGGTAAGATATGTAGAAAGACTAATTTTAATTATTTACTTAATTAGGTAAATATAGAAAACGATAATGTGTTAAAAAGAAAATTTTTTCATATAACTCAACTATGAGTTATTCTTAAGCTATGTACAAAGACTAATCAAAGTTAATAATTTAAAAATATAAACTTTTGACTATCCCACATTCATGAATAGAAAACCCTTTTAAAAAAAAAAACATTTAACTTTTTAATAAACAAAATAGATGAAACAAAAGTTATATCATGTCACTTGTTCCCAATAGTCTTTCTGTCACTTTCGGTCCAAACTCCTTCTCATTGTCCGCGTTGCTTTGGCCATCAACCATGGAAACTCTAACGATATAAAAGTGCCTCAGCTGCCGAGCATCTAGGTAAACTTTGATGGTCGAATAAGGACGACATTGCTACTGGAAAGAGAACAGCTGCTTCTGAGGAATCCATTTAAAGGACTAAGAATTAATCAATAAGAATTAATTGTCCATGCATAAGCATACCACTGTTTGGTAAGTTTTTTTCATTTCGTTCAGTACTATTTACCTTAGCCCACTAAACATTGTTATTTAGGCGAAGAAACTAGCATTATTGGCAGTTGAAAGTCTTTAGACACAATTTAAGGTCTTATCTTGCAACCTCATTTTTTTACAAAAGTTTGGTCTTTTTTTTTTTTTTTTTTGAAATACAAAATCTTGATTTTACTTTTTCACTTCAATCAACAAAGCGAAGTGATCTTACTTACGATATGAGTCCCAGAGTGGTCAAGTTATTGGTGTAAGGAAAACTCCAACCAAGTTTAAAAAGTAAATACAGGAGTAAAACCAATTATATCGTTTAAAAGTAACATTGAAACTTAGAAACAAATTTGATGCATTTGGCAACTCTGAAATTATTAAAACATCATTATCTAAATAATAAAGTAACACATTCATATCATTGTAATAACAAGTTAAAAACAATTACAAGTACATATACCTCCTCATCATTTAGTATTTTCCTTACAAATTGGTATTCAAGAGTAATCATAATTTGTTCTCTAAAGTACTATTCTCTATTTTGGGCATTGCCTCCGTTTCCTTGTTGCTTGTTTGGGTCTTCAATGTTGCACACTTTAATCCAAATTTTAACGAGCATAATCAAGGTCACAACTGTGGCAAATAAGTGAAACTCGATAAACTTATGGTGCGTTTACTTCAATTAAGGAATCGGAATGGGAATCATAATGATCTGAAATTGGAATGGCTTGGAATCGGAATAATGTATAAAAATCAAAACAAGTTATTTACTTTAACTGTAGAAATCAGAATCGGAATCAATAGTATTCTCATTAAGTTTTTTACTTTGCTTTGGAATCAAAATAAATTAATTACAAATTACAAAAAAAATCTTGATTAAAATTATGGATTAATTGCAATATACAAAATATTATTTAAGATTTAGTGCCAAAATTTTGTCATTTAACTCATCATAATAGGCTAAAAAAATGAACTTTCTTTACAATATAATAAGCATATTGCATATCTTTTTTTTTTTTTTTTTTGAAAGAACATATTGTGTATTTATATTATATATCAAGTTGTGATTTTTTTTTTTTTTATATAAAATATTATCTAAATTTGCTTTGCTTTTGTAAATGTAGTAGCCTAGCAACCATGGCAATGATAGTAACAACTGTCATCAACATGTAACATTCATCAATTCATCACAACATTCGGGTGCTAACTACATATTATTAGAATAAAATATAACACTTTGCACTAACATATTCTTTTTAAAGCTTTTAGCATACGCAAATATTTATATTTATAAATATTAAAACAACCATTAATTTAATAGCAAAGACAGAATTATCAAAATACTTTTTTTTAAGAAAAAAATAAGAAGGGCATAAGGAATTTTTTATATTGAATTTGAGAATAAAATAAGATTCTCAAGTGAGGTGGGAGGAATGAAATTCTCATTCCACAACCCCAAATTGATGTGAGACACACATTTTCATTCTCATTACGGAATAAATTTTAAACAAGTAAACATCATCAATCAATCTCATTCTCATTCTCATTTCTTAATTCATGAAGTAAACATACAATTAGATGAAAAAATAATGACTGTCTTTTTATATTTATAGTATTTGATGACACACATAAGGTTATTCATTAGCTTACATATAGGCGCAAGTTTGGCAGCAATTATGATTATAGGCCAAACTTTGTGTCAACCACCTATTGTTTGGTTTTTGTGGTGTTTATGGAAGTGGAAATAGAAATGGTTGTGGGGTAGCACGAGTTGAAAAACTAAAAATGGATCTAAAAAGGGCAATCTGAACGGTTAGGTTTGTTCTCTTTTATTTAAGTAGAAATATTACAAAGGCTGGCGGAGGTCGAAATATGATGAAAAATATAAGAGAAAATGTGATGAAAAAGTTGTATATCAAAGTGAAACATGCTACGAATGTGGTAAAATGTCTCATGTATTCTTTGTTGTCAATAATAGCTTCAGTTTCAGCTTTAATTCCTTGAGAAATCTTGGACCTCGCATCCTTCTGATAGTTATTCATCAACAAAAATGATTAAAGCATTATAACGTATTGATACAACTAGCTACACTAACAACTGAAGCTATTATTCATTATTTTTTAAAAAAGCCCACACTCCTAAAAATACTCTTGTTTATAATTCTTTCCACATAACTCAATCATCTATGCAAAGTTCTCTCTACTTATTGAAAATCACTAAGAATTCAAAACACAAAATTTGATCCTCATTAAAACTTAGTCTTAAATGTAAAGTGAAAATTATGGATTCTCTACAATCCTACAATATAAAACGCACTATTTGACATCAAAATTTATGCAAAATTTGTTCTCTCATACTTTTCAACTCCAATCACCAAATAAAAAGCACAAGGAAAACATCTATTTTTTCAGAATATCCATCAAAGGAAAGCTTCAACTCAACAACAAAGGTTTTCTAGTTTAATCACTACAAGAAAACAGCTCATCCATACCGGGCAATGCCCGGTATGGATGACTATCAATACCGGACATACTGTCCGGTATGGATGCCGACGGTATGGATACTGAGAGTATCCATACCGGACACTGCATAAAAAATCAATATCAATATCAGGTCATAGAGCCCGGTATTGATATTCAATATCCATACCGAGCACAGTGCCCAGTATTGATAATTATTTTCCATACCGGTTATGTGTCCGGCATAGGATAATGTTAGTGTGTAGTATTATTCAATTGTGTGAGATCCACAACTGAAACATCAACAGTTGGAACTCGGAATGACATTCCAGTCAATTTTCCATTAAGGGCTGGCAAGACTTTTCCAACAGCCTGCATAGGTCGCAAAAACATACTCAGATATCTCTATCTAACAACGCATAACCTAACAAATCTTCCAAGAAATTAAGCATACCTTGGCAGCTCTAGTGCTGCTAGGAATGATGTTGAAGGAAGCAGCTCTTCCACCTCTCCAATCCTTCATTGATGGACCATCAACAGTCTTTTAGTGTGGCTGGATCAAAAAAAATATAAAACCAACATATCAATTAATTTCACCTTCAAGCATATACCAGAGAATCATAACAAATAATTGTACGGTATACAACCTACCGATAATGGAGTGGACAGTGGTCATGAGACCCTCAACAATGCCAAACTTGTCATTGATAACCTACAATAAAACATTCTAAATATTAACCACAACAACTCTAATCACACACATTTCAAACTCTAGAGCTCAAACAATGGAAACATATAACAAACCTTGGCAAGAGGAGCAAGGCAGTTGGTAGTGCACCTACAACAACCTAGCATTGGAAACAATGTCAAGTTCTGGCCTATACTCCTTCTCATTCACACCTACAACAAACATGGGAGCATATTTGCTTGGTGCAGAAATAACAACCTTCTTTTGCACCACCCTGTACAAACAAAACCAAAACCCTCAAGTCAACAACAAACAAATCACCACACCACAAACAAAAATGATTAAACAAAAGGTTCATAAAAAAACAAATTCATCTAAACAATGTACTAAAATCACAATACACCATCAACAAAAAGCGAGCCGTTGATTCTTTTGGGAGCCTTAGTTTCAACCGCTGATTTTTTGAATTACTATATTGGGTTTCACGCGAGGCTGTAGGCGTCTGAATTCGACGTGCTTGCTTTGGATGGCGGATGTGGGGGTGGGGGTGGGGGTTAGGTGGGGTTTTGCACGTGCACCGCCGTTAGAAACAGTCCGACCGACAGTTGTGGCCTGAATCACTCCGGCCGATCGCGCAGACCAAAGAATAAGAAGCAGAAGAAGAAGAAGAATAAGAAAATAAGAAGGAGAAGAAGAAGAAAATGAGAAGGAGGAAAAGATCGAAGAAGAAGATAATAAAGACCATCGCGTCGACTGTTGGAACCAGTCCAATCGACCGTCACGCAGTCGGAACCAGTCCTATCGGTCGTCGCGTGGTCGGACTTGTTCCTGTCGGTCCCGCGACGATCAGAAGAAGGAGAAGAAGAACAAAAAGAAGAACAAGAAAATGAGAAGAAGAACAAGAAGAGAGGGAAGACTCACTGTCACTAGATCGACAGACGACAACGAACGGCGAGGTGAACGGCGACCTCCCGGAGCGGTGATCGGTCGACGATGGACAAGAGGCAACAGCAGTAGCTAGGGTTATGAGAGAGGAGATGTGAGAGAAAGAGAAAGAGAGAGAAAAGAAAATGAAAATAGGAGGGGGGAAAGGCTGGGTGTCGCAAAAATGCTCGACTTTTCCATAGCGGACGCACCGCCCGGTATGAAAAAAATAATTCCATGCCGGGCGGATCATGCCTAGTAAGGATAATCCTAATTCCTTATCGGGCGGGTCGTGAGGATAAAAAGTATTAAATAAAATAGATTTTAAAAATATTATCCATACCGGTCAGGTCACCCGCCCGGTATGGATAATATTTTTTCATTACCGGGCGAGTCGCGCCCGGTATTGATAACTATAATTCCATACCGGGCGCGACCCGCCCGGTATGGATAATTCACTTTCCAAATTTTTTTAAATTAAATACTAGTATCCATACCGGACCTTTAATGTCCGGTATGGATAGTCCGGCATGATTAGCCTATTTTATTTTAGTAAATTTAAGATGACTAGTGGAATTTGTACATCCAAAAATTATGATAGTTAGTTATTGAATACAATAATGAAAAAAACTTGTCACCGATAAGAGAAACAACACATAGCTAAGTATCAAAATTCAAAACCTGTGTTACCAAGTTTAGGAAATTTCCACCAAAATCATTAAATGTTATTATCTCATTTACACTTAGCAAATGGATCATGCATTTGTAAAAGTTCTAACTAAATTTTCTAGCTCATGATACAACTGTTGCATTTTTATAATCACCTCTTTTTATGATAACTGGCTTGCACAATATATGGTAGAAGTAGTTGTTATTGATAATACACGAGATCCAATATGTAAAATTGGAGACAACTACAAAGGGTCATGAAGTCTCCACCTTGAAAACATAGCATAACATTCTACAAGTTGGTATTCGGTAGTTGTATACACCTTCCACCTTAAATAGTCCTTAAAAGAATGTAAAATAGAGAAAAAAAAATTCTTATTTTCTCTGCTCGATTTCAATATTGTTGATAAAGGTTGGCAAAAAACATAAGAACCGAATCGAAAAATGTAACCCGACCTAAACCGAGGGTGTTCTATTTGGATGACATGTTTTTTGGAAGGGTGTTTGGTTCTTAACCATAAGATCCGAATTTTTTTCCGGTCAGTTCAATTCTGCGTATCCAGAACTAAATCGAAAAATCAATCGTATAAGAGCACATGTGTAAATTCACATATGCCCTATATAAACTCCAATCCTAATAAGATCCCTAATCATCATCTTCTTTGTGCAGCCACCCAACCCAACTCACCCATTTTCTTCTTCTTCTTCACAACCATATAGTCACTATTCATGGACCCCATTTTGTTGTTGTTCTTCTTCTTGTTTCAGGTCGATGTTTCAACTGTGTGTTCTCTCAAGTTGACTTGAAACCTTATTTTGTTCAGTCTTATTCTTCTTCTGTGTTTTTCATGTTGGTGTTTCTTCTTCTTGTTCTTATTCTTCCTCAACCTGAAACCCCATTGTTTTGTTCTTATTATTTCAGGTCAATGTTTCAAATGTCTGTTTCTTTCTCTCCAATCATCATTTTAGGTTGGTATCTCTCCTTCAATCATCGTTTCAACTATGTGTTTTTCTACAGTCGCAATTTTAGGTCATTATTTCTCTATCACTTATCTATGTTGATTGTGTTCATTGGTTAGATTGTATTGATTATGTTGACCTGAAACCATTATTGATCTTTGTTGATTGCGTTAGATTGTTGATTGTAATATGAAATTGAACAAATTAAAGCTAGACACGTTTTAATGTTGATTGTCCAAGCACAAACTTGAGACTAGAACCGACGAAACTAAACCAAACCGAATCGAGGGTGTTCGGTCTCAATCGGTTCTATCATCTAATTTTTCCATGTTCAATTCTCCATGTTAAGAATCGAACATTTCTCAGGTTCAGTTTGATTCCAACAAGAGTCAAACCAAATACCTAATTGTTAAATTGTTTATATAACAGAGGATAAAAATTAGAGAAATATAATAAGGGCTTTTGTGTTGTAGGTTTTAAACCTATTGTCATTTTGTTTTAATCAACGAAAGTAAATTAGGCCAAAAGCCCATTGGCCCGTTGTTAAAAATACTATTGATTCATCAACCAATGTACAGATTATTCATCATTATATCAAAACAATGAGAACAAAAATGCTATAGAATTGAACCACAACATATCAATAAAAAAATTCTCTTCATATTGAATTAAAATGTTATTAGCATGTATGCATACTTTTCTAAAAATTGTGTTGGTAAGTAAGTATGAAATCACCAATTTGAAAGCCAAATGGGGTTTTTATATAACATAAAAAGGTCATTTCGTCAAAGGTGGATATTGGCCCTTGGCATTCTAAATGAAACAAACTCACGCACTTGTTTGAAATGACAACTCTTTGCTTGGAACAAATATTAATAAGGAATAATCTCAAAAAATCTATTATAGTTTGCACAAATGTCTTTTTTACCACATTAATTTCATTTTTATCTAAAATCCTCCCTGATATTAATAAATTACCAGAAAAATTATTTAAAAGATAAAAAGACAATTTTAACCCTAAAATTTTTATCTAAAAAATAAAATAATTATAAAATAATATTTTAAAATAAAACTACTTCCATCTTCATCATCAACCTTCAACACATCAGCCATGAACTCCACCAGACTACCGCCGCCAATTGTCATTTCTTTCTTTCTTTTCTTTCCTCTCTCTCTCTCTCTCTCTCTCTCTCTCTCTCTCTCTCTCTCCCCCCCCACCCTCACCCCTTTCCCCCCGCCTTGGTTCTTTCCTTTTTTATTCTCTCCCCATTTCTAGGTTTTCAACCTTTAGCAACTTAAAACCCAAAAAATCTAGAATTCTAGCAAGTGAAAACCCAAAAAAAATTCCCTCATAACGTCATCAATCCCACAAACCCAAAAATCTCTCACAATCATTGTCAATCCCACAAACCTCCACCACCAATTGATCAATCTCATATTTCTATCACAACACTCATTGATCCAAACTCTATTTCAAAAATTAAATCTTTAATCAAGTAAATTGAAAAAAAAAAAAATCAACATCCATTACTCATATAAACATTTCTAATCGCAGTCAACTTTAAAAAAGACACCAACTTTTAATATCTAGTCCAAAAGAAAAATCAAAACGAGAAAGGAAAAACACAAAAAATGACAAATCAGATCACAAAGCAGCAAAAACAATACCATGGGTGTGTTTGAAGAGCAAGTGACTGCAAGAATAAAAGCTGAAAGAATTTATAATGGAAGCCACTTGAATCGAGAGAGAGAGTGTGGGGATAAAAGCTGAAGAATCTGTAATAGAAACCATTGAATTGAAAGAGAGAGAGGAGAGAGAGAGAAACAAAGGGCATAAAGATTACGTCTAAGAGAAAATTGAGTGTTAAGGCCAGAACAGAACGTTCTATAGATTGTGTTTGATTTGTTGTTTCTTCTAATAATGGAGACCACTATCGAACAAACCTAAGAGTTCGTTCATGATCTGGTATGAACCCACCTGGGTTCATCACCAAATGAACTTAGGTGGGTTCGTACCAATCCTTCGAACTCACTTCGTTGCCGCTGTATTGTTGCCATCATCACCAACCTGAGGAAAAAAGAGAAAGAGAGAGATGGCTAAAAGAAAAAAATTAAGATGGTGTTGGGCATCATTATTCATTTTTAAAAATGAAAAACACTCGAAAATGTGTTTCCTATCGTTTTCAAAAACATACATGTTGTAAAAAATATACAATAAAATTTAAGGCAAAAGTAAAAAACGACAGTTTTTTTCGTTGTTTATTATTTTTAAAAATCATTTTGTTTTGTATAGTAAAACTAAAAAAAGTAAAAACACTTATTTCCAATAGTTACATCCTTATTTTTAAAAACAATTTTCATCCTAATACATTTTCAATTTTTACCTATTTTAAAAAATGGAACCAAACAACTTTTTATCATTTTTCATTTTCGAAATGTATTTTCAAAAATACTACCAAACGTATTATCGTTTTTGAAAACGTCATTTTCAATCATTTCAAAAATGCATCCAAACGCACCCTAAGATTTTTATTTTATTTCATTTATTTTATTTATTATTTTCAAACAAAAAATATCTTTATTTTTTATGTTTTTATATTTAATATTATTTATTTTATTTTTTATATTTTAATTAATTTTTAACATATTTTTTATTTTGTCACTAAAGTCAAACGATCATCCAAGTCAAACTAACTGAATCTATTATCGTCGGGGGCATTTTCATCATTTCACATGCCTCCAGGGAGTATTTTGAGTGTTTTTTTAACATCATAAGATATTTTGAACAAAAATGAAATCATAAGCGATAAAATGAACATACAATAGGTTTTTTTTAGATTAGCCCTTCTAATTTATGGTACAACATTGGCTATAGAAATCTTTCAAAGCGCAGGAAAACCTGTGCTACCATTACCAAGTTCATGCTACAACTATTACATTTATTTAAATCAAGTCTTTTGACAGTAGTTGTAAATTTGTAGCATGCCCAATATATAATATACATTGTTGGTGTTAACAACACAATTGCGAATTTGGGACCAAAGATTTGAAATTGGAGATACTACAAAGGGTCATGAAGTATCCACCTTGTAAACATAGCTTGACATTCTGCAGGCCGGTATTCAGGAGCTGTGTGCCCTCCACCCTGTAATCAGTCCAAACAAAATATATAAAAGAAGACAAATCATGCATTCTCTCTTCAGTTTCATTACCATAAAAATTTCAGAGAAAGAAAAGATCAAAGGAATTTTCTTGCCTTCACGGTAGCAAAGGTCATATTGTTCGAGTAAGTCCTTGTGAATCTTCCAAAGCAAATTACATCATCTTTTAGCTTGCTTCAAGAAGTACAATAAAAGCAAAAATATGAAACCTCAAGACAATCCAGGACTTACCCTGCAACTTGGCCATGGAGAATCCACGGCCTCCAGTCATCAACAATGGAATAGTTCAGGGATCTTATCCATGCTTGTGTTCCCAAGAATGGCACCAACATGTCGTGATCCCCACTGTCACGCAAAACAAATAACAACAGAAATAGAAAGCTGTATTAGTCCTCCCAAATTGAGAAACTAAACTTCATGAATGAAAATATGTGACCTAACGGTCCTAACCTCACCTGTAAATTAAAGAGCGGTAGCCTTTAGTACTAAGGCTTACATGATAATGTAAACTACTGCTGATTTCTTGTGTATAATTTATTTCAAGATTGCAACGAATCCATTCCCCTATACTTCTCTGTATTAAACAAGAAGAGTGCTTAATGTTCCTTTCGTTTTGTTGCAGCTTCAAAATTTTTAACTTTCAATCTCATACCTCTCTTATATTCAGTGCATTTTGGACACTCTTGTCGTTAATCCAATAATAAGAAAGCAAATACCGGTAAGTCTATAGAACAGGAAAATGAGTCAAAATAAACGTTGGGTGGACAAAATAGAAAAATATATTAGAACAAAATGTAAGTAGAAAATAAATAGTTACAAAGCAGTTAATTGTAGGGAGTATTGGTGCAGGATCAAGTAATTGCTGAGAGTGTTGGGAGAGAGATCTTCTCTTATCAGACATATCTAGCGGCTTTGGGGAGGCAAAAGGACAAACTGGCATCAAAATATGCGCGCTCTCAACTCCTGAAACGCACTGAGTATGGAAATCCAAAGCAAGAAGTATACAAATAATAGTCAATGATAATATGTCATATTGTGAAAATCAAATTTTGAAATTAATGTAACGGTCGCTTGCCTTTTCGAAAGCTTGAATATCATTGAAACAAGCTACATCGCTGGTATCTACGTTTTGATACTGTCCCCTACAAGTTCTCTTCCATGACTAGATGAAAAAATTTCATGAACTAATATCACTCCAAGAATGTTAGTGGTACTTTTTCCTTCACTTGACTAATGATATTCAGATCTTACCTCATATAGTTCATCAGAAATAAGCCCCATTCCATGAGCAAATGGGATAACTGAGTTCGTATCAATATTTGTGTCTGTTGCAGCGTTCCCCAGTATGCATCCCTGAAACCATATTATGCAATGAGTCATTGTACTAACAAAATTGCCAAAGCATCTTACAAACAATAAATAGGAGTAAAATTATGAACCTGGAGATTTATCAATGGTTTGATATTTTCTTCATTTTCTGCGTGACCATAAACTAAATGATTATTATTTTAACAGTTAATTGATGAAATGATTTTGATTAATTATCGAATGCCGTACCATCTGAGATCTGTTGAACAACTCCTGGGACAATAAGGCCAGAGTATGAATCCCCTCCAATGTAGACTTGATTTGAGAGGAACTCAGGGTGATCCATCAGCCACTATACAAGATTATTGAGCATGGAACTAGAACAATTAAGAGAATAATACTATAGGAAAACAATATATCAATCATAATTTTCTCTTGATATTGAATTAAAATTGTTACTCATCACCTATGCGTACTTTTCTTAAAAACCTTGCTGCCTGTTGAATTTGTTTGAAGTCACCCGTTTGAGAAGCAAGTGAGGTTTTTGCATAGGAAAATCCAGTGCCAACAGGCGAATCCACAAATAATATGCTTGCTACCTGAAAATTAATCATCACCATACAAATTAAGAGAAAATGAATGTTATCATCTGATGTGGTTCAATTCTGATATACAAAACATGTAAAGTCACCTTTGTCCATGAGTATGGATTTAAGACCAAAGTAGGCAGGCTACCATTGTACTCCACTATTTTGAAATTTATTGGACCTGCAAAAAATTGAAGGTTCATAAACTCAAATAATAAGCAAACCAAAGGTTTCAAGAACTTGGCCAATTAGGCCATGGCCTAAACACTCAAAAAAAATTAGGCCTCCATTAATTTTTTAGTATCAACTTATTTTCTCTCTGTTTTAAAAGAAAGATATAATTATTTCTTGAAAATTAAATATGTATACCAAAAAATTCCAATTTAACTTATAAAATTAATTAAAGCTTCATTCATTCATAACTTAAATCACTTTCCTAATTCTAAAAACTTTGAGCTTAGCCTTATTTAATTCTCGTTTTAATTTGTTTTCTTTTCATTATAAACCTCATCTCTCTCCTCTAACAACTTTTCTACCAAAAACATAAATAAATAAATAAATGTTACTCTTCCGATTATTAAGATTTCCTCAAAATATGAATAAAAAGAGTGTTGATTTTTAATCAATTTTAGGTTCTACACTTCAGCACTTCTTTTTGAACTTTTTGTTACATTATTTAAGTTGTTATTATTACTGTTTTATTTACTAATTTAATTTGTTTGTTTGCTATTAATCAATTTAATATATTTTCGTACGGTAAAAATATACTTCTAATAGGCTTCATTTATATGTTTCACCAAACCACTCAAAAGTTGTTGAGCCAGCTCTATCTGTATATCTCAAAATGGATGTTGTTACCAATTTCATAAGCAAGACCGGAAAATGCAGAGCAACCGGGACCACCAGTTAGCCAGAGCATAAGAGGGTCATCTTCAGGATTTCTCTCTGACTTAATGAAGTAGTAGAAGAGCTCTGATTCACCTACACTTACATATCTGTCAATACCAAAAAAAAAACAACATGAAAATATATAGTTTAACAGATCAATTCCAACAATTCTTGTAAATATGGTATATGAATTGGAAAACCAAAACCAACTTACCCGGTTTCAAGTTTAAAAGGAAGGGGTCCCTGGAATCCTGGAAGAAACTTGACTGTTGAATCAGACACTCCAAGCTCTATGTACAAGTGTAAAATTAGAAACAACATACAAAGGCTTGCCGCCGTTTTCATACTCATACTCTAGTGAAGTTGCTTCACCAAAATCAGTAAGTAGAAAATGTTAGTGAGGAATGAGGAGGAGGATTTGTGGAGTTGAGATCAAATGGGTGGTTTATGATAAAGTTCCAATCTAATACAACCAAAATCATTAAAAACCAAAAAAACGAAGAAAAGCCAAAAGGTTGCCAGTCATGGGAGTGAGAAATATGGACAAGAGATCTACATCGATTATACAAGTGGCGTATCAGTCCTAGTTTGATTCGTTTCCCTCGTTTGTATTTACTTAAATATTATGTTTACGTGTCTTCACGGCAATATGTTTTGACTTTTCAGCATAATTAAAATATAAAATTTGTTATGCCTATAAATTTATCTAACAAAATATATGAATTTACATAAACTATTAAAGAAATATGATTATCATCAAATATATTTTAAAACTCAGTTTATAAAAGTCAAGCATCAATACATTCAATACTATTTGATTGTAACATCTCCCGATTGATCGTAACATGTTAATAACATTTGATCTCAGCATATGTTGAATGAGTTTCAACTTATTCCTTATATACATCAAATAATAATAATTATTATTATTATTAAAATTTGAAAGTATAAGAATGCTGAGAATCTAAGATCGAGACGCTAAGATAATACTGATAATATTGTCCCACCTCTAAAAATGCATTATTGTTTGGGTGACCCTGAAGTTATTAGATTGTACATATAATCATAAATTATCAAAGTGCGTCAGCCATGACGAAAAAAAATTCATAAGAGTCGCCGTCACAATGTGGCATTATCTAAATTATTGGTTTTGTTTTTTAAACATATTGTAAGTATATATTATACGTAAAGTAACTATCTGTCAGACTCTCGTGATTGGAGCATTAAGTCGTGATCCGAAACTAGAATGAAAAAGAAAAATTGAAGACAACATTTCATTTCACAGGATTTATTGTGACTAAGAGCATCTCCATTGTGGTGCATCCAACTCCACACCATTTTATCGAAAAGACATCTTCACCAAATGTTTTTACACCAAATTTTTGTACATTCAAATTTATTTTACACTAAATGGGTGCAAAAAGTATTTTCAAAGAATATTCTATAAACTATTCTTTAATCAATATTAATTAATTTTTTGGTATAAAATATTATTCTTAAATAATTACTCCCATTATATAAAAAATAATAATTAACCAATGTTAATTAATTTATGAAAAATTGCCCATAATCAATAATTTCAAAGAGAAAGCGAATCATCCAATGCATTTGACTGGTATTTTGATGGTTATGGTGGAAGTGGAGATGACTTTCTGAATTTCTAAATAGTTGTTTAGAATTATTTTTATCAATTTTTTATTTTTAAGCTATGTTGGTTATTATTTTTTTTTAAAGGTTTTTTTATGTTGTTTTTTTTTATCATGTATATTTAGTTAGTTAATGGTAATGTTATTGCTTTTTATTATATCATTGATTTTTTGCAGTAAAAATATTACCCTTTCTTGAAAATGAGTTATGGGCGATTGGGAAAGATCTACATCTTGCTTGGGATTTATGTTTTCCTACTGTTTTGATGGAATCGGATAGTAAAAAAATCATTGATTTGCTTATGCATTATGATCCTAATCTGATTTGTTTTGAATATATTCTTTTGGACATTCGGAACAACCTGAAGAAAGACATGTTAAATTATTTCTTGTTCCACATGATGCTAATCACGCTATTGATTGGCTGGCAAAAGCTACTCTTGGTATGATAGTGGAGGATTTGACACTATCTACTGCTTCGCCTAAGTTGGAGCTTCCTCTCAATTCTGATCATTAGAGAGCTCAAAATCTTCATTAATGTTATTTCTCTCTTTTTAAGCTTTGGCCCAGTTTTTGTACCAAAAAAAAAAAATGGTCATACAATAAAAAATTTAGTCCGTTTTATATTAATATACTATTTACAATATATATTGAAAATTTAAAATATATTTAATATTATACTCATTTTAAAGGTCGAAACGAAATATTTTCAATGGTATAATTTTTATAACAATTTAATTTATATTTTTAATTATTAATCAAATTATACAAACATATTACTAAATGACGTAAAAGAAATAAATATTATTGTAGATAAATAAAAAGAGACATTATTAGAATTTGGGATAATTCCAAAAAGCCTATTGTAGTTTGAAAAAAAAATTCATTTTACCACTTACGATTTTATTTTTATCTAAAACCCCCCTGAAATTAATAAAACAACAGAAAATGTTTATTTTACCCCTTATGATTTCATCATCAATTTGTAACCATCAAGTACATTGTTATCTTTTCACATACTTCAAAGAGTATTTTGAATGTTTTTATTAATGTTATAGGAGATTTTGGATAAAAATAAAACTATAAGTGGTAAAATGAATATTTTTATAAACTATAATAAGTTTTGTAGGATTATCCCTTAAAATTTAAAAAAAAAAAAAAAAAAAAAAGGTAAATTACACAAACCCCCAAGGTTTGACATAATTACATAAAAATGACGATATTTATGAAACTGTACAAATCTCCTCTAAGATTTCAAAAACTCAACACTAATCTCCCCTACCGTTAGTCAATCACTGTTAAATCAAAATTGTGAAGGGAAAATGGTCAATTCGTAACTAATAAATATTTTAATTCAAAAATAATATTTTTAATTAATAAAATAATAATATAATATTTTTATTTTAAAAAAAAAAAAAAAAATCTTCATCTTTTACATCCATCATCATCTTCCTCACCTTCGTTTCATCATCTTCACCATCTATCTCTTGTTATTATCAAATCATCATCTCCATCATTTTCATCAAACCAACATCACCCGAATCAAACAAAAAATTCAAAGTTCACAAATTAAATATATATATATATATATATTAAAGATGGAATCACCATCTCCAACCAGTCTCCATTGTCAGAGACTGGTCTCCAATGGAGATCGTTTCCAATGTTGGAGACGAGTGGTCTTCATCGCTAAAGACACTTTAGCTATGGAGACATCCATCAATGGAGACTTCCAACGATGAAGACTTTCATCATTGGAGACAGTTTCTATAGGAGACCGAGATCTGGTCTCCATATTTTTTTTTTAATTTTTAATTTTTCAATTAAATTAAAAATATATATTATATTAATTTTAAATTTATTGAGAAATATTTTTTTTTTTTTTATACCTTTGACCGTTGACCATGAGAATTTAACAATTATTAACTGACGATAAGAGAGGTAAATGTTGAGTTTTTAAAACCTCATAAAAGATTTGTATGAGTTTCACAAATATCATCATTTTTATATAATTATGTTAAATCTCAATGAAGTTTGTGCGATTTACCTTCTCAAAGAAAGTAAACGCTACGAGACACAAGAACAAACAAATCAAGATGACACCAATTTTTGTATTAAGCTACAGTGCTAAATTTGGTGTCAGAGACTCTAAAACGGTGCATTTTAGCACCATTATGGTTTTTAAAAAACCAAAATGGTGCCATCATGAAGTGGTTCTGATCATATGGAGAATTTCATTGACATCCATTGAGTGCATAGAAACGTACACGTTATAAACAGCATATATAATTTGATTATATGATCAGTGAACATAGGACAAAAAATTGTCTACTACCATCTATTGGTGAAACATATGAACACCTGTGCCTAGATTTCTTGGTATAGATTGTACATATTTCACGAACATATGTTTAACAGGAGTCAACAACCATTTCATTGTCAGCAGGGGCAGTGCTATTCACTACTTTTTCCATTTCCATCCCCACTACTCCTTGCTGCCTCTTCTCATCCTGTGCTTTCGCAACCTTCAATTTCTGTCACAATATTTAAGACATTTTGATATCAATTTAATGAAGTTGTATGGTGCCGCAAACCTGACCAACTTTTAATTCTTTGAATGGTGGTCAAATTATCAATTAAGGGGTAACATCAATTACCTTGGTAGCCACAGATGACTCCCTAGTCTTGTGTGCAAACATGCTGCCATAGAGCTTTGCATCTCTTTTGTTACTCTCAGTTTGAAGTTGTTTCAACTTCTTCTGTAGTAACTTCACCTCCCTGATGAAAGAAACTTGTGTTCATCACATCTCTCAGTAACTTATCATGAATTCAGTCTCATGCAATCACCCTTACCTATTTTGAGGGTCAGCCTCATCAGCTTTCCTGATGTCCAGTTCAGCTGAGACCAGATCACCGATTTCCATATAGGCTTGTGCTCGTCTATACAAAGCTTTCACATTGTGGAATTCATAATCTAGTGCCTGTTGGAGATCAAAATATAGAGCATGAGACAGACATTTTGAGTTTTGACTCGCACATGCCCCTCTAGATGTCATGAATTTCTATTTCATATACTTATAAGCAACAAATTTACAGTATTCCTTTCTGGGAAAGGCAAATAGAATTTTCAGGTCAGTTGCCGTTTCAGTAAACAAAAGTACATTGATTCTTGCTTTTGCAATTCACCTTTGAACATAACTTGATCACTTCTTGGAAGTCATTCAGTTTGAGGCTACAAGCTGCACCATTCGACCAGCAAGACACTCTCAATGACTTGACTAACTTTTGCTCATCATCACCAAAGGATCCATCTTCACTGACATAATCTGCTGCCTGAGAGCACAGGAGAAGTAGCAAAAGACAGTCTATAAACACACACCTCAGGATTTCATTTTAAGCAGACAAGTAGATTGACTACCTTATCATATTTTTTTCTCGCTCTTTGATACTTCCCACTTTTAAAGAGCAAATTGCCTTCTTCTTTCTTTCTTCCAGCGACCTCAATTTTCTCCTGATTATTCATCTCCCATGGCACTTTCTCCTTTTTTATCAGATAATAAAAGTAGTAGACATGCACAAAGCTAACATTAGAAAATCCCTTGTTAAGAAGCAATAATCTTAAGATGGTAAAAACTAAATAATTATACAAACTATAGCTTATTTTGATTCCTCTTTCTCCTGCAGGTAAAAGTCCCAGGAGCTTTAATATCATATTATGATAGCAACTATAAAAGCTTATTAATTACATTATTCCTATAAGGATTTCATATAAACAAAATAATAACATTGGAAGGTATAATCAAAACCTCCTCACTTTAATCAGACATGTGACTCAAACAATTTGCATTTACAAAGCAAAAATTGGCAGTGGGGTTATATCTTTCTTTTCCTCATTTCATTCCCCCTTTTATTTTAATATTCCAAATGTGGGTTAAACTTTCTTGATTCATTGAATATGCCAAACGGTACCAAGGATCTGAGAGATTTGGACATGAGCACAAATACTAAGTGTCTTTCCTTTTAGCTACAGGAAAAGGAAATAAAAAAGGAAACCGAAGGATGTACTAGAGGATTATAAGATAAAATCCACAGATATAACAATTTGTACACACCTAATATTATCTTGTTACTTATATTCCAATAATTACCAATCATTACCTTGATAAAATCTAACATTTCAATTTCATAAATTAACTTTGAACATGATGGCACCGTTGCAAGATCCCGCTTTACTTCAACACTTCCAAAACCATATTCAGGATCAATAGTTGATACTGCTCGTTCCCCCTTCTTCATCGTGGCTGATACTCGGTCTAAACCAGCTATGACTTGTTCTGCATACAGGAAATTGCAACAATCGCAAGAGTTCATTATTAGAAGTTTTTTTTCCTTTTATCATTATCTAGCAAATCTATATTATATATAAAAATTTTATTATGTGGTCTTTCTTATGACACCACCTTGATTCCTTTGGTATCCACTGCACATGTATTCCAGTTTGTACCTTAAGTTTAAATTTATCATTAAGATTTAGCATAAAAAAACTTTCACAACCCATAATATTCAGTGTTGTGACCCTTCAAAAACAAAGGAAATGAAAACCTGCAACACTGTTTTTAACTTCTTCTTTTTTCTTTTTCCTTATGCTCCATCTTGTACTATTTTTCACGTATTGGCAATGAAAAAAAAAAAAATACATGATTACAGTTCAGTAAGAGTTATCATGAAGGAGAGCTAAATGCGAATTACAATCATTAAGAATATTAATCATCCAGAGCTACCATAATAATAGATCATTGAAAAACATTATTAGAATTTAGAAGTATTAGAGTTGTCATAGATTTAAAAGTTAAGTTTCTCCCCAATTTCTAGAAGGAAGTTTTATCTACATTGTCATTTTCGTTAATCCCCCATAACTAACAGAGTAATTGACTTTTAATATAATTTTTTAAGGAGTAGCGCCTATACAAAATGATAGACCTTATACAAAATTCAATAGATTCTTCGAGATAAATTTTTTGGTAAATTTAAATGAGGGTCAAAGAAAATCCATCAGATACTGAACTTCGATTATATGATCTTTTGCAAATGTTACTTAAATATTGTAATGAAATTTTGAAAGATAGTGCTCAAACTGAATCCTCCATCATTCATAACTCTTAGCAAATCCCACATTACATGTGACAGAGTGTACTGCAGTCTGCAAATTATTAACTTCACATCGTACAGTAAGGGATCAACCAGAATTCACTAACCTTCATCAGTGATAAATTCCAAAGGTTGATACCCATCAACTCCCTTCTTCTCAAATACAGTGCCATCTTCCAGCGTAGCCGTGTAGCTGACTGCAAGAACACAAAGAATTTAGGATGGAATAACGGAATTTAATTAGAGAAATCAAGAGGTGTCAAGGTTCACCATATGGTATCTTGTTGAACCCATTACAACATTTCACATAAGGAATTATTCTTTATAAAAACGTAATTGTACTAAGAGTGCATGTTAGTGCACTAAATTTTTTTTTTTTCTTGTGATCAGATTTGGCACGTTGATATATAATTTTGATACTTTCAAAGCTTAGGCAAAAAGAGAGATCCCTTACAGTAACACGCGACTTATTTGAATTTACTTAAATAATTTTTAAGTAACATTTATATAAATAAAATGATAACATTTTATATATATTATAAGAGAATAAATTTAATTTTGCATTATTAAAAAAGAAAAAAAAAAAAAAAAAAGGCAACCAACAACAAAACAAAACAAAACTAGTTTTCCATCCAGCTTAGATCCCACCTTTCATAAGTTCAATCCATCATGATTTTGACATTTTTGCCAAAAGCATTAGGCATGTATCAGTTTACTTACTGGTTACAGTAGCACCTTCGTTTGCAGTGTAGGCACCTTCTCCCTCTTTCAAGATTTTCTTGAATACCTTGGAATCACCACAAACATCAATGACAGGCTTGAAGGACACCAACTCCAGATCAAAATCCAGTACAGAATTTGGTGGGATTGTCTGGAGTTCATTAGTAGCTTCTCTTCCCTGCTCTCCAAAGGCATCTGCAAAGTTGTTCTCTTAATCTTCATACAAGCAAAGGCTTCTTAGTTTCTATTTTCTAGCGGATTTTAATAGAACTGGGAAGTTAATGTGCTCGATTTTTTCTGTGTCTAGCTGAAGTTGTAACACATTTCATTCATATTCTGTGCTTAACAATATTATGTTTCGGGTTGCATAAAAATTTACTATTACTGGTTAGTGTTATTCATCCATACACATCAGACAGAAACAAAATGTAGAAATTAAAGACTATTTAAACTGAGCATCAAAATAGACTTATCTGTAAAATCTAGAGAAACCCAATGGCAAAGAGGCATATACATATACAAGCAGTATTTTCAACCCAATACCAGAGTAATACAACATCTTAAATAACATGGCAACACAGCTTCAATTCCGAAAGACATACGTTGAGGTTGAACGATTAATTTGACCTTCTCTCCCTTCTTCATGGTCAAAACTGCTTTAGCCAATGCAGGACAGAAATGACCTGAAGGAATCACAATGATTAGTAACCAGGAAATGACATTATGAAGAAACAACAAAATCCTTCAGTGATAACATAAAACCCACTGCTTGATTATAAGTTTGTAAATTTACCATCTTTTACATAAAATTCAGTCCCTTCTTGGGGAGTTTTTGCCACCAAGGTACCATCACCAAGTGTCACTTGATACTTCACTGCATTAACAAAGAAAACCTTCTTAAAAATAAACTTACAAATCACCATCACCAACACAACACTAGTCTACATAAAACCTGATAAACATAAAAGGAACATAAATTCACATAATAAGCCACTTTAAAAGTACCAAGAACTTCATCCAAATCACACGGCAAGCCGTCCTTCTCTCCCTTCTCCAAAATCTTCTTGACGATCCCACCATCTTTACTCACATCCACCACCGTGATCCACGAAACAAGTTCAACTTCAAAACGGACAACCGAATTTGGCAGGACACCATTAAAGCCTCCTTCAACTCCAAACCCCAATTCAGAAGGAACCGTGAACAATGCACATTCCCCTTTTCTCATACTAGCAACCCCACTATTCAACCCAGCTACCACTTCACCTATCAACAAACAAGCAATCCCATTAAAACGTCAATTCCCCTAACACTAAACCAAAAACTAAACACACCCCATTGAAACTAAACAACAAAAACCCACCACTACCAAGCTTAAAAGTGAACGGTCCATCTGTATCTCTAGTGGAAAAAAACTTGGTTCCATCAAGCAAAGTACCCACGTAGTGAACTGCATTCAATCAAATAATAGATACATATAAAAACAACAACAACAACAAAAAGTGTGATGTGGTGTGTAAAGTGGTGGAGAGAGGTACTAACTAGTGACTTCGTCGCCGAATTCAGGGGTTTCCCAGCCGAGGCCGCGTTTGAGGAGTTTCTTTTTGATGCCGGAGTTAGAGAGCTCTCTCTCTTCGCCAACTTTGAGAGGAGGAGCTGATTCTATCACCTCCCCTGGTTCTTCCTCAAGCTCTTCTTCATCGCCATCCCTGACCGACACACTTGTCCCTTTCTCTATCCTCATCGTTTGAAAATTAAAATGTGATCGATCGGAAACGGAGGCAGTGAGCTTATGTTATGTGGCGGGACGGTGACGCCTTTGTTAAATTGTTTTAGATTACGATGACTCACGTTTTTGTTAACTTCTGGATTGTTCATTAGCAAGAAAATCCGTTGCTTTTTCTTCTTTGAGCTAAATGCAAATCTGGGCACCAAGCCCATCAGCCCATGGACTTTGTTTTTTTTTCTTTCAAATTGGGTATCGATTGAATCGAACATATCATGATAACAAGACCAATCGAAATCGGTTACTATTTATATGATTTGAATATTTATTTTCTCAATTGGAATACACCACTTCCATAATTGGAGAAAAAATCCACCCAAACAAGTACGTAAAATGCCCATACAAATTCTTACGCTTCGCACAGAGAAATAGTAGAGGACCAAGTTGGTTGTTGTAGACTTGCAGTGAGTTTGGTTAACGAGTGACTACATACAGTGAAACTCATCTCAATCAAGGTATATAAAATAAGGAGATCAAGCTGAGCAAAAATTACATCTATTCGAATATGTTATGAAATTGTTTTTATTGATTTGGACAGACAAACAACTAGTTGATTTTTTGCTGTAAATTTTAGCTCCAAAGATCATTTTCACTCTTTTGAGGAATTTCATTTTAGTCTTTAATGGTTTGAGAAAACTTCACTTTTTTAACATAGTTGTTGCTCTTGGTATATTGGGTCCATAAATTATAATAATAGCTTAATTGAGTTTTTGTAATGGTTGTCTACCGTTAATCAAATTTAATGATTTTAAAAATATTTTAATCTTTTTATGAACAAACTCTTAAATATGCCATATGTCCATAAAAAAAAATTAAAAAAAAGGAAAATAGAGAAATAAGAAAGAAGAAACAAAAACTTATAAAATATTTTATAAAATTATAGATCCTTATTTACTTATTTTTTAAGAAAACCTATAAAATACATAAAAATATTGGGACAAAAATTAACTATAGATGTACATGCTTGAAAACAATTATGGATGAACCTTACAACATTTAAAAATTAAATTGGGTCAAATTTTTAAATTCAATGGAAATTTATTAGAAGATCAGAGGCATCACCATTTTTTTGTAATTTGCAAATCTGGGGCCTTGAGGACCATCGTCAGGCTCAAATTTGGAACACACTTGGGAAGTGGATGTCAGTTTGTAACCATCATCAATAGCCAAACCACTGTACATTTCGAGTTTGCATTTTTTTAACCTTTATTATTATTATTATTATTATTATTTAATTTGCGCATATTTAGTTATTTATACTTGTTTTTTGTAATTGGGTACTTCAAACTTGCACAATCAATGTAGAATTTTTTACAGTCGTTAAATAGTCGTTTTAAAACCCGATTTACTCCAGCCTTGGTTTGCCTCCAAATCTAACACTATGATTGTGTGTGTTTATAAATCTTACAGTTGTGAGTTTTTTTTTTTTTTTTTTTTTTATTTCTTTTTCTACCTTAGAGAGGATGATTTAAACTCAAAAACCTTCACTCACTGGAGAAGCTTGATGGTACTGGGACCTTATGTTTTTTAAAACTCAATTTTAAGAATTGAATGTTTATAAGATTTTAACTTGGGAACTATGACTTTGTATTGGCATAGCAATTAGCCTATAACAATTTCCACATTAAAATTCACACACTTTTCAGCAACATCTTATTTCGCACCCCTTCAATTACATATATCGGACAAAGGTATACTAACAATACTTATTAAAAAAAAGCTGATGTATCTAATGATGAACAAACTTAAAACTAATATTGATAAAATTAGTTAGTTTAGTCTTGAGAAAAATAATATATCCAATAATCCATAAATTTAACATAGATATCAATAAAATCAATTTGCCTTCACGTGAGCGAAAGTATACACATAAATATGCATGCGCATACACACACACTTTTAAAAATAAATATTATCTTGTAATATTATTAAAATTCAGTTGCAGCTACACTCCATTTCAAATATGTATGCCTCTGAAAACAAATATTATCATGTAGTATTTATTTATGATAATTCAGTTGCAGCTACTCTCAAGTTCAAATGTGTATCCATTTGCAGCGGTGAAAGGACCGTCCACCTAAATCAATATATTAGGTAGATGTTGTCCCCTTTCTTGGCCCCAACATAATGGACAATTGCTATTTTAGTTTAATTGTTAACGACGCATGGACAACCTAAGATTTTTTTTTTTTTAATTTCTTAATATTCCAAACATTATGATCCATTAATGTTAATATTCATGTAAATCAATTAATGATTTGGATATTAATACCATATCATTTAAGACAACTAGTTTATAATAAAATTTAAGATGTAGGATATTAAATCAATTTTATCAATAGTCTCTCCTCATCCACATTTCACCTTTAGTAAGACAAATGTCAACTAGTAATATTAGACTTTTCTAGTTTATTGTCCAAATTCATACATAAATACATGATATGTACATTATTAACATTTCATAAATTATGAAATATTATATTAATATAATATTGATATATTATAGTATTTGAATAAAAAAATTGAAAAACCTATCTTTACTCAGTGTGGAATTCTCTCCGGCATTGCTGTGAATAAAGCATTCAAAATTCAAACAAAAACCTCACTCTATGGGAAGAAAAAAAAAAAAAATCCATTATGATTCCCGTGGTTGCGATTAAACGATAAAAATGTCAATGTATGAGAAAAAAGATAACGACTATTTTGATAGTAAGATCACAATGAAGCAAGTTTCAACAAAAAAAGAAAAATCACAAGGAAGAAAACTAGCAAAACCAAATTTGGCTGGTAACTCTTCAACACCTGCAAAGGACTATTTGAACAACTGTTAACATGACCAAACCCACATTGAAAAGGCAAAAACATGAAAACATTCTGATCAATCATCAATAAACGCTACACTTCAAAATTCAAAAAGATTTATACAACAACCAAAAAGGAAAAAAAAAAAAAAAAAAGCAACAACAGATGGAAATCAATCGATCAGAGGGAGTAATTTTCATTTCATTTTACCTCTGGCCAATATCTAAAACCCAGTTGATCTGCTTGTAACAGAAACAGTTCTGCTTCTAGAATACAACTGATCAGGCTTGTTATTATTATTATTATTAGCCGAACCAACACTGTCTTCACCAAAATCACTATCTTTTTCCTCATCAATTCTACCCATAAACCCCATCCCAACACTGCAACTCTTGGGGAAACCTTTGGACCCCACCACCACCTTGGCCGTCGACTGCAGCCTCAGCTGTTGCTGCAGCATCTCAGTTTCGTTGGTGTGGCCCATGCTTCGGACACTAGCAGCTCTGACTAGCTCCCTGTAGTCCTCGTTGTCGTTGGACCTGGAGGAGACAACACTGAAGCTCTTAGGCAATGCAGTGAAGTGGGCAGCCGTGGTGTTGCTGTATCTGGCTCCTTTCGCGTAGTCTGTCAAGCTGCGGACGTAGAGATCCCTGGCTTTGCCTAGAACTCTGATGGGTATTGTAATGAACCGCACGAACTTGTTATGGCTGTGTTTGCTTCTCATGTTCTTGTACTTGTGCTGCTGCTTTTATGTGTTGTTTTTCTGGTGTGATATCATACAAAGAAGGATTGGAATCTGGAAATCAGAATAAAACCTACGCATACATGATTGAAGATCTAGATGTAGAAATGAGGAAGTCAAGAGGAGATTATTATTATCATTTTTTTCTTTTGGGAGATAGGATAGGTGGTGGGGGAGGTTGGGTTCGTGTAGAGGTGATTGAATTAATCAAAGTGGTTGCGTGGACGGTTTGATGTGAGTCAGTGGGCTTTTTATATTACACATTCCACTTTTTGTGTCTCAATTTGTGCAGAGACCAGCACACTGGAATATTATAAAACCTGACAAAGACAAACAACTTGTACAGACTTGGCGAGATAAGACATATAATTGCCAGGAATTATGGTTTTCAAATCAGGCCAATTAAAAGGCCGGATAAAATTGACTGCGGAGGGCTTTTCGTTTTGGACTTTTTGTGATGATGAATAGAGGATGATGGTGATATGTGTTTTATCTCATCTTTGCCTGCTGAGTCATCCGATGGCTCTTACAATTCAATCCATGTCTATAATGTCTTTCCACGAAGGGGAACTTTCAATTTTATCTTTATTATGTGCCTGCCCCTCTGCTAATTATTGCACTTGGATTCAACTCTAATATCATAAATTGTTTTGAAAATTAATGGTGCTTTATCCCCCAACTGGTCCAGATTAGTTCGGTGAACAGTAAGCAAGTGGGCTAATTGGGTCGGCAGAGTCTGACCTTTGAGTGTAATTGTATTGAGGTAGGTTATGGTTGTATGTTGCATTAAGCAATAAATGTTAATCATCATATTAAAGAAAACGAATAAACGTCATCAATTTGATCCAATTATTTAAGTAATCAAGGGACAGACAAGGTCATCCGTTACTTTCTTCATTAAAATTCATTATGTGAAACAAAGAAACTGCAATTTTTAATAACATTTATATATCAGGCTGATGCAACCATTTTTTGACCTTTTTCTCGTTGGAATTGAATTTTTAGACTTAACGCAAGAGAATAGCTTTCAAGTGTCGGCTAAGGAACAAGGTAATATATTTATCTATTGGCGCCCCATGTAGCACGAGCCCTGTGGGTTGAAATATTCAAATAACTGCAAACTACCATATTCCTTTCACTAAAAGCATTTTCTTAATTATAGATTAAAAGATAGTCAACCTTTTATGGCAGAAATAAAGCACCTAAAAAGTAAACTAATGTTCACGCATGTTTGTCAGCTGACGCGTTCAATAGTATCAAAGGTAAACAAAACACTCCAATGTTCTCGGCATGGTCTAAGTCGAAGGGCTCCACCAATCATCAGGCCCAACATACATATAAGGGCTCATGCCTCGACCAGTTGTCTAGTTGGGCCAATGCAATGAGTCGATGCCCAACCTCCAAAATATATAGAAGGGCTCTTGCCAAGCCTCATCTGCTTGACTAATTGGGCCCAAAAGCAATGGGTCAATGCCCAACATTGCTTCGTCAGTTATGGCTATGAGAAGGTACACGAGACTAGACAAGCGACTGGAGAGTCTGAAACCATTCTCCACCACACAATTCTTGTAGGGTACTAGAAATTAAGTTCAAGCAATGGAGGCACATGTGTGTCCGCTCAATCCTCCTTCTCTTTTACCTTTTGATCGGCTAAGGAAAAAACGGAACAAAACGAGAGATGAGAGTATTGAGTTTGAAGCAGCAGGCAACACTCACGACAATATCCATGATGATGGTGTTGTGCAAGTGTCAAGCAGCAAGAAGCAGCAACCTCCACCCACTGATCTTGGTACCCGGAAGTGGCGGGAACCAGCTGGAGGCACGGCTAACCAGCGATTATAAGCCCACAAGCCTGTGGTGTAACCGTTGGTACCCAGTTGTAAAGGACAAGGAAGGGTGGTTCAGGCTATGGTTCGACCCCAGCGTTCTCTTTGCTTCCTTCACCAAATGCTTCGCTGACCGCATGATGCTTTACTATGATCCCCATTTTGATGATTACCGTAATGCCCCTGGTGTTGAAACTAGGGTCCCTCAGTTCGGTTCTACTCAGTCTCTCCTCTATCTCGACCCTACTCTCAAGTGAGTTCCTCAGGAAGTCTGCTTCATTTTAATGTGACTATACTATATTTTAACTTTTCTAAAGTTTGTAACTTTTATAACGATGAAAGAATGTGGTACGTGAGTTTTGTTAATCTTGAGATGACGTTCGTGTTTAAGTTATAATTCATATATTAGGTTATTTGAATATAAATTTAAATAATTTTTTTAAGCATCTAATATTACTCTTGCTATTATAATTTTCTTTCGAGGCATAGACTGAATACGGATTTATGTTATTATTATTATTTTTTTTTTTGAAATCGGATTTATTTTAATTTATTCCTTAGGGTGACTATTGCTTTAATTTAAAAGGTGAAGATCAACTTATTATCTGTGGTTATCTGTACAGACACGTAACAGCATACATGGCACCTCTAGTGGAATCTCTAGAAAAAACTGGTTATGTCGATGGGGAAACTTTATTTGGAGCTCCATATGATTTTCGATATGGTCTAGCAGCAGAGGGTCATCCATCCCGTATTGGTTCAAAATTTTTGCAAGACCTTAAAGATTTGATAGAAAAAGCAAGCAGTTCCAATGGTGGGAAGCCAGTGATACTTGTCTCACACAGTTTAGGAGGGCTTTTTGTCTTGCAACTTCTCAACCGAAACACGCTCTCTTGGCGAAAAAGGTTTATCAAACACTTTGTTGCACTTTCTGCTCCGTGGGGCGGTACAGGTTCAAGAAATGTTGACATTTGCATCTGGGTGTACACTAGATGTCCCACTTGTTGATCCATTGATAGTTAGACCGGAACAAAGGAGCTCTGAGAGCAATCTATGGCTACTGCCTAGTACCAAAATATTTGGCATACAAAAACCTCTAGTCATCACTGCCAATGCGACTTATTCAGCTCAAGATGTCGCAGAATTTCTCAATGACATTGGATTTCCACAAGGGGTCGGTCCTTGTACGTCGCGCATTTTACCATTAATAGAAGAGTTACCTGCCCCTGAAGTGCCTGTTACGTGCATTATAGGGAGCGGTGTGAGGACCCCAGAGACTCTCTTCTATGGAAAAGCTGGTTTTGATGAGCAACCAGATATTATTTACGGTGATGGAGATGGGACAGGTGAACATGGTTAGTTTGTTGGCACTTGAATCACTATGGGCTGATAACAAAAATCAACCCCTTAAGGTGATTAAAATTAATGAGGTCTCGCATATTTCTATACTAAAAAATGATAGAGCCCTTGATGAAATAATAGGCCAAATTTCTGACATTAACTTTCAAACTACGACCAAAGTTATGTAAAGATTGCTTTTACAAGATCCTGATTCTTTTAAGAAGATTGAGCTTGATTATTTCATATTATTAAAAGCATTGTTTAATTGTATGATGAGTTTGTTTCAGTGTTGTGAACTTGTGTGTGTGTGTGTGTGTGTTTGTTTTTTTTTTTTTAACATTACTAACTTTTTGGGTACAGATTTGGTTCCAATTCTCTGAGTTTTTGTAATTTAAATGTGGTGCGTGTACACCAAAGTGATTAAACAAAGAATAGATCAGAGTTAAAACCTAAGAGGCAGAGCAAAAAGCAAAAGGGAGACATACAATACGATGCTTTAAACCATGCAATGGATCATGAAAGTGGTCAAACGAAGACCGGTCAAAATGCAAAGCTGGCAGTTTATGAACAGGCACGTTGTGTGTCGCCCCAACCGCACGAGCTTAGTTCAATCCTGAAATAAGATAATAGTCTGGAAAAATACAGAATAGTTTTACCAGATCTAGGGGACTCACCTTTTGACCGTTTGGTTCCACTCCCACGTGTAGTAAAAGAGCCTCTCTCTCTCTCTCTATATATATATAAATATTCGAAAAAAAAAATAAATACTTCAAAAAAAAATAAATAAATAAATGGGAAGATATTGAAGTCTTTCTATATTCCACCGTGTTAAAGGGATAGGTAACCATAGAGAAGAATCTTTAAGCTAATGAGGCTTATCATTCCAATATCTGACAGACTGACACCACTTTCAAAGTCTATAAGTTTACTACATGTAAATAAGGTTCTAGGGCAGTAATTGTCTTCCATCTCGGTCATGTTACTATTGTCAATGTTGCAATCTTATGGTTCACTGTTTTATCATTGACTTGTCACACAGCTTGCACGACTGTTATGACCATCCACGAATATCTACTGACTGGTTCTTAAATATTTGAGTAGTAATTACGTGCCACAGAGAGTTTGCTTGGCAAGTAATTATATGTTTTTTGTAGTTGTTTTTCAAATTTCAACTGATGTGCATGTCTGTTTCCAGGGACGAAATTATACTAAACGTAGGGGGAGACCACCGGGTCAAATGGATTTCAAATCATTTTTGGCTGCATTGGATTTCAAGTTTGCCGCTACTGGTCAATTTAAATGGTCAGCAATTAAATGCATTCTCCTCTCTCAACAAGCTTTCTTTGCATAGAAACAAACAAAATTTCATCTTTTTTTAAAGGTTTTCTGAAGCAGTTTAAGTTACTGGTGATTTAAGTAATAAGAACCCAAAATTTCAATGAAATTATCTGTTGCTTGTATCGTACCTATAACTTACCAGCAACAACTTGTCATAATGGTAAAGGGTTAACATTTTTCAGAGGGGTAACTGTACCATAACTCATAAAATGGTACTACACCTAAAAACCTAGCTAGTCTCTACACATAGTATCGGTTTTCCCATTATTAATTAGAAAATAAATAATTTTAAATTTCTTCTAGTTTCAAAAAGAATAAATAAATTTCTTCTACTTTCCTCCATCTCTTTTTGAATGTCTAAATTAAGAGAATCTTATTGTTCAATGTCTTTTTAATTTCCTAAGAAAGAGAGGAAGTTAACATGTGCACCTTTTTTATTCTAGGGTTAAGGGGCACAGATTAGGGCTTAGGAGTTCCATAATTCAAGCAATTATTGTTATTCTATTTGGTGATTTGAGTGGAGGAAGGTGATTGGGTGGTCGTACTGTAGATGTTGAGTATCTTTTTTTATTTTTCTTTTTTGTGGTTTTATCCTCTTTATCCTTCACTTTTTTGCCTTATCTGGGGCTGATGATTTCACCCTTTTTTTATGGTCTTCAAGTGGAAGTGAATGAGGCATCTCTCTTGCTCTAGCTAGCTAGCTTTGGTATTAGAGCAGATCACATCTCCATCATGTCCTTGTTGATGATGTTGATGGTGATAATGAAGAACGTTAGTCTTTTGACCAGAGAAAGAGATCAGATAAAAATCCAAAAAGCAACACACCAAGAAAACATGTCCCCTTTGATAACCATTGTTGCCTCCTGTTGTCAATCCTCTCTTTTTCTACACCACACTCTTCTTTTCTAGGCCATCTTCCCCTCTTTTGCTTGCTTTTCAAATCCATTACCATTAACAAGTCTTTAGTTTGCTATTTTGGTCTATTGGGTGGCAAAAAGAAGATGCCTATTTATCAGCATACTAGGCTTGATGTCAATGGCAGCGGTGGGCAAGTTCTGGATCTGGAAACCGCTCTGAAAGATGGTGTCTTGGGTGGCGGTGATGTTGGTGGTCTGGTTTATAAGGGCGTTGAAGAGAAGCTGGATCTGAAGAAAATGATACAAGAGCTGGAATCCATGGAGGTGCCGTCTGTGTTTATTTGTCCTATCTCATTGGACCCCATGCAAGAGCCGGTGACTCTCTGCACAGGCCAGACCTATGAGAGGTCCAATATTTTGAAATGGTTCTCTATGGGGCACTACACATGCCCCACTACAATGCAGGAGCTTTGGGACGATTCAGTCACTCCAAACAAGACTCTTCAGCAGCTGATTCACAACTGGTTCTCACACAAGTATGTTGCCATGAAGAAGAGATCAGAGGATGTTCAAGGGAGAGCCTTGGACCTCTTGGAGACCTTGAAGAAAGTCAAAGGTCAAGCTAGAGTTCAAGCTCTTAAAGAGCTCAGGCAGCTTGTGACTGCCCATTCTACAGCTAAGAAGGCAGTTGTGAGTAACAATGGCATTGATATGATCTCCTCTTTGTTGGGTCCTTTCACTAGTCATGCAGTTGGGTCAGAAGCAATAGGGATCCTGGTGAATCTGGATCTTGATTTGGACTCAAAGAAAAACTTGTTGCAGCCTGCCAAGATATCATTGATGGTGGATATGATCAATGAGGGAACAATTGAGACTAAAGTTAATTGTTCTAGATTGATTGAGATTCTAATGAGTGCCAACGACTTCAGGTCCGAAAATGTGTCTAGCTTGAGTCTTTTGGTCGGTTTGTTGAGGTTTGTGAAGGATAAGAGGCACCAAAATGAGGCATTGGCTGGACTTTGTTTGCTCAAGACAATATGTTCACATGAGTCAGTCAGGAAGTCACTTGTGAGCATTGGGGCAGTTCCTCAATTGGTGGGGTTATTGCCCATTTTGAGTAATGAGTGTCTGGAGGTAGCACTGTATGTGCTAGAGGTTCTCTCAGCTGTTCCTGAAGGAAGATTGGCTTTGAAAGATTGTCCTCATACAATACCAAATGTGGTTAAGTTGTTAATGAGAGCCTCAGAGAGTTGCACTCAGTTTGCCTTGTCGATACTAGGGTCTGTTTGCAAGCTTGCTCCTGATGAATGTGCTTCACTTGCTGTAGATGCTGGTCTGGCCGCCAAGCTACTTCTAGTAATACAGAGCGGTTGCAGTCCTGTATTGAAGCAACAGTCAGCCGAGCTCTTGAAGTTGTGTAGTCTAAATTACTCGGCCACACTTTTCATTTCTAAATGTAAGCTTACAAGAACTATTCAATGAAGGAATTGTTGATATTCACCAGTATTATGCTCTCTATTTTCTATTTTACTTCACTTTCAACGGAGAGAGGTGCTTCTGGGATTGAACTTGGTTCGAATGCGACCTCAGTTTGGTTCTTGAGGTACCCTTTTCTCTTTTGTGTACATTACATAAGTTTGATTCTTCAATTGATTCCGTATGTAGTAGCATCATGTGAATTTCTTAGCTAACTGCATATTGCATAGTATTCAATTTGCTGTCTATAAGCTGGCATTTTGGCCAAAAGTTTCCAATAATTCTCCCTGCCAGGTTGTTATTCAATCTTGTCACTTGTTGCACAATGGTTTCAATCGACAAGGCATCAATGTTATAAACTGTAAAATCATGTTAAACAAAAAAGAAGAAGGCGGCATTAAGTGGAGTTTGGGCTATGTAAATGCAGGCCAAATATGTTCATCACCTTTTAACCGTTTTGCAAATTTGTTGGGTGCAATAGGGTTGTTTCATTTTCGTTTCTCAAACTTAAAACTTCCTAGTTTATGCAATCTATTACAGATCTAGCATACTTGTCTATCAATTTGATATATGTACATGATCAAACTTGCAAGAGTTGAATAACTATGCCTCCAATACAAAAATGGACCGTAACTAGCTTTTCCAACATAGATCAATCTAATCTCATGTGTGTTGAGTATACTCTCGCCTTTAATTCGAATCTCGAAACAAACATGAAAAAAAAAAAAAAAAAAAAAGAGATATAGACAAATAGGTAGTCAGTCTTTTTTAAAAGGCCATTGATTCCACGTTTGTCTAGCCACAGAAGAAAAACATACGCAAGTGGGGAAAAAAAGAAAGCAGAAATTCTGTCTACCTCAAAAGGAGAGCAGGCAAGGCGTCGGAGTTTGGCTTTGCATGGTTGTCCCTCCCCATTGGGAGGCTTTTTCAGGGAAATGAATATTCTATGTGTTTGAATGTAATCATCTAATGATATCATATCATCATCTAATATGAATATATGTTCAATAACGATTTTCATCTAATATTGTATGACTTTAGTGGGCGCCAGGGCGGCTTGATGGTTTTGTCGATTTTGTGCCAACCTTTGATCATTGTTAACCAAATATTTTGACCGAGTTGATGTAGTAGTCTAATCATAACAAATCATAAATATAAAAGTCAAGTATATTTTCTCCACATCTTGTAAAATTTAATATCTAATCATAAATATTAGTTACTTCAGTAAGATTTTTTTTCAATTTAAACTTGTTATTATCAACTGAACAAACCAATCTTTACTTTACTCTGGTTAGAAGGGAAAGGAAGATTCATTAAGGAATAAGGACACAAGGACAATAGATGTTGTTAAACTATTGGGACACTAATGTATGAAAACGAAAATTGATCGGATAACTGTTTTTATTTGATTTTAATTACATTTTTATGAAGAAAGCGAATTCATAAATTTGATTTGAGAACAAGAGATTCTTTGCAATACTAGGAGTTTAAATTTATTCAAATATAAAATGTATCCTCGTGATATCGAAAATATTCATAAATACTTCCGATATTAATTCTTCAAATTACAAAAATTATTGGAGATTATTGATATTTACTTCTTTGATTAACGTCAGTACAAGTAAACAAACGAATTTGTCATAAAACTATACAAACAGTCTTTTGATGTTGATGACAAATTTAACCAAATCGGCATCGATTATAAATTCCTAACAAAGATATGAGGGCTAATGATGGAGTGCGTAAAATAAAAAGTAAATTTTGATTTTTAATTATACAATTACATCCTTTTAAATAATTTTATTATTCTAACTGTTATTATTATATTTTTGCAATATATTTTAGAGAGAGGAATGATGGGGAACAAATCTTACCTTAAATTGGTGGTACGACAAGTAAACTTTATGACAACATTTAAGACCCATGTGGAAATTTTTAAGATTACATGAATATAGATCTGATGGCACACCAGATTGCTGGAAAAAAAATTTGAACCGAAACACATGCATTTATTTATCGTTTGATACAATTCAAATTGGTAGTTTCACTGTGTACTCGATTCCATTGCATTTAAGTTGTGTTTCCCCCGTCCATAAAGGATTCAAAGTCGTGGCCTTTTTTTTTTTTTTTTTTAATTTTATTATAAAAAAAGAAAAAAAAGAAAAATCAAAGTCGTAGGTTACACAGTCATTTTGGCAGTGTTGTTAGTTTGGTACATAAAAATAGGGGACAATTCTAATTTCCCACCTATCATTTGATGTAATCATTAATTTCTCCCATCAATTCTCATAAATCCAAAAGACCCATTTTCATAAGTTTTGATAGGAAAATGTTAGCGGACTGGTAAAAAGACCCTATTTACCTTCAAAATATTTAATATAATAATTAAAAAGTTATTAAAAAAATGATAAAATCAAAAATCAAAAGAAAAAAATAAAAAAATAAAGAAATTTATATAAAAAAAAAAAATTTCGCCGTCCATCTCTATGACTGGACAGTGAGATTAACTTCATATAATTTGAAAAAAAAAAATTTAAAAAGCAAAAATTTTAAAAATATGAAGATCTAGATTGAACCCTAAAATTTCAACTTGAAATGAAACCAAACAACCAATCTTGATGACCAAAAAATAAAACTTGAAACCAAACAACCGACCCAGAAACCAAATCAAATCAAACATACTAAAACAAAATCAAATAACTGGTCTTGCAACCAAACAACCAATCTTGGCAGCCAAACAATTACTAAAACAAAAAACTAAATCAAAAACAAAAAACCCAGAAACCTTCTCTTCTTCTTACATTTCTCAAGCGAACCCAAAAACCAAAAAAGTAGAGAATGATCTTCGAAGAAACCAGATGACAAATTCTTTAAGAGATGTTTGGGTTTCCAGCGATGGAAACCTAGAATCTTTGAGTTTCTATCATTGAAAATCCACTATCACATGCCTAACTTCTATCTAGAAATTTTTTGTGTGTTGCAACTAGGGATGCCCTGTCTATCCAGCTAATTTTCACCCACACACACTAGTTACCAAGTGTGTAAGTCACTATTGTTACAAATCCTACACGACTATGCACTAGTACAGCTCGACGTCTTTGTGTACTTACACAATGCTTTCTATCAGCCTAGTTATTCAGTCATACATATACATTTTAGTCCATATATATTAGCATCATAGAAATATACAAAGACAACAAGGATAACAAGGAACCACCCCTAACCAAACTTGATTTTATTGTTCAAATTAAGATACAATACACAAAGTGCTTGTAGAAATACAACAATAGCTCATGCATTCTCTGTCATAGGCATAATACAAATAGCTATTTATACAGTGTCAAAAACCTAAAGATTTCTGAGTTTCCAGCACTAGAACCAAAGATTCTGGGTCTTTGATGATTTTGGGTTTCCAACATCGAAAACCTAAAGTTTCAAGGATTTTAGAGCTGGAAACCTAGAGATCTTTAGGTTTCAGATGTTTTGGAGACCTATAATCTCTAGGTTTTATCTTTGGGTTTTTGGCGTGAAAACTTAAGGGTTTCTGAGTTTTCATTGTCAAAAACCCAATTTAGGTCTTCATTGATGGAAATCCAAAACTAAGTCTACGTCGACGAAGACCCACTGCCAAGAAAGAGAGAGAGAGAGAAGTGAGAACTTAATTTTTTTTTTTTTTAATTATGTTCACTATCCATAATGTTAATATACGGTGGACATAATCAAAACTATCAAATTTAGAAATGAACAATGAAGAATTTTTTAAATTTTTTTAATATTAAATTATCCTTTTATTAAACATTAATTTTTATATTTTATTTTACTTTAATAATTTTGTTCTTTAACATTAACTGTCAAACTGTTGGCTTTTAATGTCCAAGTTGATGGTATAGGGTTTTTTGGATATTTTATAAACTATAAGGGGTTATTTATCTATTTCGTAAATCAATAAGGGTTCCTTAGCAATTCCTGGAAGAAATTGAGTCTTTTCGCTATTATACCAAACTATAGGGGTCACAAATTAGAATTATTCCCCAAGGTAGTGCTTCGTGGCTCGTACGTACCCCTGTGTAGCAAAAGACAACATTTTGATTCAAATTTTGCTGTCGTGGCACCATCCAATAGGAGGACAAAACCAACAACGGTAACCGGAAATCATGTGATCCCATCACTCACAACAACGGCAACCATTTTTAAACGCCCAAGCTTTTCAACAATCACTTTTCTAGCCCTTCAAGAATCCCAAAAAGACAAAAAAAAAAAAGAAATGTCATGGCTAGCTCGATCCATCGCAAACTCTCTCCGTATCGACGAAGAAGACGGAGATGAAGAAGAAAACGACGTCGCACCAAACCAAACCCATCCTGACCCCTCACCCGCCCCTCTTCACCAAATCCCACCCGTTAATGAGCACCAAACGCAATTTATACCATCACCAGACTTGGACGACAATGAGGCCCAATCACGTGGCGTTAAAGAGGACTTGACGGAGCTTAAAGAAACCCTAACTCGCCAATTCTGGGGAGTCGCGTCGTTTCTCTGCTCCTCCATCTGATTCCAACACTCATTTGGATAAATCAGGGCCGTCGGATCATTCCGACGAAGATGATCCTGTGAATCCCGCGATCGGCGTGTCGGAAATGGCTAGGAATCATATACCGTATGGATCGGAGGAGGAGGTGGTGGAAGAGGAAGAGGAAGAGCAATTGGCTGCGGTTGGGATTACGGATGAGGTCTTGGCGTTTGCTACGAATATCGCTCATCATCCGGAGACGTGGTTGGATTTTCCTTTGGATGAGGAAGACGACTTGGACGGTATCTGCTACTACTTCTTTGCATTGTGATTGTAGTGTTTTGAATTCGACTTGTGATCATTGTTTGCATTTGGTAGGCAGTGTGCTTGTTGTTTGGTTGCATCTTTTGATATATGTGCGAATTGTAATGAAATTTGAACTGATGTTGTTGAAAAATTTAGCATAATGTTTGCTGTAAGTGGAACTGTGATTAGGCAGAAGGAAGTGGAAATGTGGATGTTATTGAATTAGTGTGCTGACTTTAACAAGATTATCAACGTGTGCCACTGCATATTCAAATTCGATTGATAATTTGAGATCGTTTGGTCATTCTGTGTAGCTGTGGTCTTGGAACTCAACAACCATACCTGACCTAGTGATTCAACATAGGTGTCTGCTATTTTGTAACTTATATTGAAATTGAATCAATTATAGTCCTTTTCCTTTAGTTATATGTTTGGAGTTCTTTTCAGGAGTTTAATCATTGTCTACTTGATGCGATAGGCAATTGAGTTGAGTTGAGCTTCGTGGTTTCTATCTACCATAAGTGTTATCATGAGGTTGATATTATAATTTTTGTTGATTATATATAGGTGATTAGACAGGCACTACAGGATTGTCTCTATTTTTATTATTTTTTTTGTAATGAGTTTGTTATTGTAGGCATCTTCAGTCTTGTGTTATAACTTTGTTATTAGTTTTGTTTTCAATTTAGATGTAGGCTCTCATCATAGCTGACAAACCGTTTGATGGGGTACAACCGTACGTAATTAACTTATGCATATGTGACACTTGTGATGTTTCACAGTATTGCTTTGTTTAAGTGGTTGTTGATTTTAAAAGACAAATCATTATTGAAACATTTCTGAAATGGTGAATATGTTTAAGTTTTTGTCAGAAATGCATAGCACCAGTTGGGCGTTATGTCTGTATCTATTTATATTGGATATGGTGAGCAGAAGTGTTATTTTCTCTGTAATCTATAGTGTAATGTTCTATGATTTTTATGTGCAAATGATTTGAAGATATCTCCCACCTTTCTCTTGTGTGATTGAATTTATCATTTCAGTTCGGTTCAATCATTGATTAGTTAAAACGAAACTGTTATAGGATGCTTGCCGTCATAGCAGCTGCAGCTATTTATTGTCTCAATCTAATATTGTGAACTTTTTTCAGAAGAATTGCAATTAGTAAACCAATGAAGCCGGTTGATAACTGGCAATAACATCTAAACATTGGTGGACTGTTAATTTTCATTTCTTGCTTCTTTGGTATATGATTTCAAGGATGAATTACTATTGTGGCAGTTGTTCCACTGTTGCTGATTCTGATTTATTGACTTATACTATGCTGCTTCAGTGCATTTATGATTCATGCTGTGTTTGTACGCCTGTCTTGTTTCAGATTTTCACATGTCTGATGCCCAAAAAGAGCATGTTTTTGCTGTTCAACATTTTGCTCCTAGATTAGCTGCTCTGAGAATTGAACTTTGTCCTTGTCATATGAGTGAGAAATACTTTTGGAAAGTTTACTTTGTTCTGCTGCATTCCAGACTCAACAAACAAGATGCTGAGATTTTGTCCACTCCCCAGGTGAGTTGCATTCTTTGCGACTCTCTAGCTGCATCTGTTATAATGTTCAAGACAGATCTGATGTTTCAAAAGTACAAATAGTTAATATCTAGAATAATTAGTAGTTCTACCTATAATATCATTATAGTTTAAAACAAATTATATTAAAAAAAATAATTTCTCTATTGCACTTCGTAAAATATTGTATTCCAATATGATTTAATGCAATGATGTGATCTTGTGATTGGAGTTTAGCTTTAATTTTTTTATTTTTTATTATGTGAACCTGGATTGAATCAGGAAATTTATTTATAAATAAAAAAATAATGGCACTAATTCAGGGGGACATAACTTTATCTTACATGATCTCTGGAGAATATACATTCTTGTATGAACAAATTAAACATGCGATGCATGATACAAGGGAATAAATGAAATCCTTGAAAATAGGAAAAAACTTACAAGAAGACAAAATTCCACCCTGCCATACGCCCATACCATAAGTGATAAGTCCATAACATATTGAATGATACTTCTCTTCAATTTTCCATTTGCAGGTCATAGAAGCCAGAGCAATGTGGATGCATGAGCTACAAAAGCAAACAAAGCCTGAAACGGACTGGCTTGGAAGAAGCACTTCGTATATGAAAGACAGCACAAATGTGCTGCAGGAAGATTGTTGTCCTCCTACTCCTACCTCGTCTAATTTTGCTAATTATGACTTGGTGTCACCCAGGATAGATACTTCTGAACCCAACAGTACTTCTACCATGATGACATATTATGAGGAGAAGCACCCAATTGAAAGCACTGAGGTGCAGTTTGTTGATAAGTCTGTTGTCGAGGAAAAACCAGTGACTGAAGATAAGAATATAACGATAGGACCATCATCTAAAATACATATTCCAGATTATGAAGACGAGGAGGATGACTGGCCAGAGGCAGATTCGGAACTAGGTGGGTACAATGAGACTACAATTTATGTGGGGAATGAAGATGACATTACTTTCAGCGATCTTGAGGATGATAGTCTTTCGCCTGTAAAACCAAAGAAGATTGTTTAAAGAGGGTCGAAACTCAAAGAATGAAATGCTTATGATAAAACTTCAGCCAAAGCCGAGCATGAGATCTGCCAATCCAAGGGAAGATGGATGGAGTTGTGATTCGTTATGAGCACTGAGATTTGGACATTTGACAACTTGCGAAATGCCCGGGTCTTTGGTTTCACATTGTTGAGTTCCTTTTCAGCTCCTTTGTACAGATTGACGATCAAATCAAGTGTTGAGAGAGTGACGGTGTGCTGGTTGTGCAACGATTGTATTTTAAACGGCTTTTTTTTGTTCTTGAAGGGTAAAAAAAACTGTGATATATTACAAATAGTATCATCATCTTCCTATTGTTTTCCTGTACTATTCAAGAAGTTTAAATGAGTATAGAATTATAGAAGCAGTGAAAGCAATCTTGTCTATGTTGTTCCACTCTCATTTACGAATTTCTTGTTGAGTAATAATCTCATCTTATAGGCTATATGTTTGTTACATGGGTTTGGACTTGATTCGGATAAAATTCAGCTCAAATTCATGTTTGCTAAGAGTATGGGATTGGGTTTTACCAGTCTCATCTCTATTTGTCATCCTGTTGTGGTGGGTTAGATGGGATAAAATAAACTTATTGACCACCTCTCATTTTTTTTTTTTTTTGTAAAAAACTCACATTCCATCAATCAACGATGGGATTTGATGCCCAAAGCACCATATTGAACCTGATGCCAAAAGGGCCATAGCCATTTGGAAGTAGCTGAGTTGGACGGACAAGCCGACGGGTCGAAGAAATGGTGTCGGCGTGAGAAAAAAATAGCGACAGAGAAGAACAAACAGGCATCGACGGTGAGAGAAAAGATCGGATGGGCAGCAATGATAAGAGAGGTAGCGATGGCCAGAGTGGAGGCGAAAGGAGAGTGAACAGAGCAATGAAAGTGGAGGAGAAAGGAGAGCGGCGAGAGCAGACATCAGACGGAGACAATGAGTTCTGGTGGGTCTGATGATAGGTCGAAGAGAGTGATAGGTCTAGGTGTTTATATGTGTGTAATTTAATTATCTAAAATTGATTTTTTTAAAAAGACATAAAATTAAGTTTAGCTAATCTCATATTATACCAAACATATCACAATACTAATTTATCAAATTTTATACTATATCAAATATATCACAATACTAATTTATTTAATTTCATCCGATTTTATTCAATTCTATGAAATAATTCAATTTAATCTCATACGTCATATGTTAGATGGGATTATAAAGATTGGTCGTTGTCACCAACTCACCACATTAAAAAGACAAGACAGCAGGAGAACCCAAACTAATGAAGTAAACAAGATGTGAACAGTCAAATCAATTTGAACGCTAAAAGAGTATATCAATCAAAAACAGATGTACATAAGAAATAATACTCACGCATATGATGCCCTAACTTAGACAAGAAGAAATCACTCAAGCCAAAGAAAAGATAACAACTTGACACTTGATTTGACTTAATAAAATATGCAAGTAAACAGCAAATCAGTATGACAGAAAGCCGCTTTGGTACGGTGCTGAATCACGTTCCACTTATGTTGTCTTTAAGCCATATTTGAATCAAAAGCCGAAAGGTGGATTCAAATTTTAAAATATCTTAAAATTTTAAATTTTATGTTAAACAGTAACATATGGAATTTCAAATCTAATTTTAAATTCTCTCGAATCCTTTTAATAGAAATACTTATTTTCAACCAATCCAATCTCAATCTATATCAAATATAGTATAGTATAACTTTAATTAAATTCTAAATTTTATAAAATATAAAATAATAATTTTTTAATCCAATATAATCTATTTTATTATCATTAATTCAATCTAATCCATTTTATTTCAATTTTATATGTCAAATATAATCTTAAATATTTTAGATATTACTTATAAAAATATCACTTATGTGAATATTTTTTTTCGTTTATGGGAGTTGCTTTTTTCTGCCTTTTAGGGGTTGATATCCATACCGATCCCGATAGCACATGCGTCCAAGAATGAAATAAAATAAAAAGGCAGGTCGGCTCGCAAAGTTTTATGAGAGAAATCACAACACTAGTCCACTCGTTTTACACACACACAAAAATCCAGCCGAGGAGGAGATTTCATTAATTTTCCAAGGTCCTGGCTTTCGAGCCAATCACATCTCGTTATTTTTATCAGCCTCTCTCTGGACGTAACATATTTTTTGTTTCACACAATTCTCTCTGTGCAACAAAAACAGGTTCGTCGTCTTGCTCTTCTCAACCCTCCTCTGCATTTCCATTGACAACTTCTATATACAATTACTACTGGTACGTAAAGATAAACACGTAATTGGACTCACCCATTCCCCAACTCGCATCTTTCTGGCACATCACCGCATAATTTCCTTTTTTTTTTTTAAATAAAAAAACAGAAAAGACAAGCCTAATTTTCTCTATCCTCTAAATAATTATTGCCTGTGTGTGTCTTATCTTGCTTAGGGTTGAAGTTTTTTTTTTCACAATTTGGAAACCCTAAAGTTTGAGTGACTGGAGTTCTAGGGAGGTTTTGATGGATCTTCAATTGCTGAGGAAAGCTGTGACTTTCTCTCAGAAGAGAAAGAAATGGCTGGTTTTGGTGGCTGTATGTGGTGTGTCTGGTTATGGGGTTTACAAGGTCTATAATATGCCTTCTGTGGTCAAGAAGAGGAGGAGATTGGTTAAAGTGATGGGCACCCTGGTTTCTATTGCTGAATTGGTGTCTGATTCTGCTGACTTGATGGGTGTTGTGTCTAGGGATTTGAAGGAGTTTTTGCAATCTGATTCTGATCAGATTCCTAATAGTCTGAAGCAGATTTCGAAGATTGCGAGATCGGAGGAGTTCTCGCAGTCTTTGATTAGGGTTACTGAGGCTTTGACTGTGGGGATTTTGAGAGGGTATGAGATAAAATCGCGAAATGGGGATGGGATTGGAGGTCGGTCTGTGAATTCGAGTTTTAGTGATAGGGTAATGGACAGGATTTTCTCTACTGCTGGTACTGGGTTTGTTTCGGTCGTGGTAGGTAGTTTTGCGAGGAACTTGGTTTTGGGGTATTACGCGAATGGTGAATCGGTGAAGGGGTTGAATGTTGGTGATCATGCTAGTGTGGTTCAATGTCGGGAGGGGTCATCGGGTGTGCCTGGGTGGGTGAATGTGGTTTGTGATGATAAATGTAAAGAACTGATAGCTGATTGCATACAGAAGTTTGTGAGCACAGCTGTTGCGGTTTATCTTGACAAGACGATGGATATCAATACTTATGACGAGCTTTTCACTGGGTTAACTAATCCTAAGCATCAGGGTAGCGTGAGAGATATTTTGGTTTCTCTTTGTAATGGTGCCGTAGAAACGCTGGTGAGAACATCTCACCAGGTATTGACGAGTTCGAACTCAGGTTCAAGTTCTTCATGTACAATTGCGGATCAAAGTGAGGGTGCAAGTGGAATTAAAAGGGATTGTTTTGAGCAAGAAGTAGGTTTGCAAATGAAAAGGCGAAGCTCATTTGATGGGATTCAAAGTAATGGATGGGTTGGCAAGGTATCATCCACTTTGGCTGTGCCCAGCAATAGGAAATTTGTGCTTGATGTGACTGGGAGAGTGACATTTGAGACTATAAGATCAGTAGTGGAGTTCTTGTTGTGGAGGATAACAGAGGGTTTGAAAAGAAGTTTTAGTCTAGTTCACGAGGAGGTCATCGACAGAGGACTGGAAGTTGTTAGATATGTTGGCGCAAAATCTTCAGTTATTGTGACCGTATGTCTAGCGTTACATTTACATGTCCTGGGTGGCACTAGAGCTCTCTTGCCTGCTTAGATTGGTATGCCAAGCATTTTACATTGATGCAATATGAAGGAGATTTACTGTTGTAGCTTCCTTGCAGAAAGCTCTGTATGTATGTTGTTGCAACATTTAATGGAATGTAATACTGATGCCATATTCTTTATATTAATTGGCTGATGTAGATCCTGGAAATTCTTAGCTTCCTCTAGAATTAATTTGTATTAGTTGATAGTTTCATCACTTCAAGAACTTTTTCCTTTCTACATATAGAAAATGTAAACCTTGATATTATTGCTTATTTTAGTGACTAGTAATGCATATAGTGAATGTGGAAAAAACATACAGTTGTTTAAACTTGCTTTTAGTTGATGAGGCTAAGGTTATGCCTCAATTTCTTGGTCACAATGAGGAGAAGCTTCCAGAGAAAATTTATCTAATATGATAAAGATGTAAGAGATCTTGGTGATTATAACTGGCTGTGAGTTCTTATTGAGATGCCTTTCTGTCTTTTTTTTTTTTTTTTTTTGTTTTTTGGTGTTACAATCAGAAAGATATCTTAACTTTACCGTTACTTGAGAACTATCAACTGTTAATGCCACTTGCCCTTAAGGCTCTGCTCTCCTCGGAGTAACAGTGCATCAACATTCTAATCATGTTGTCTGCTTCTGCACTACTTAAATGAAGTTTAAATGTGCATGTAAATTTTTAACTTTGTACATTATATTAGACTTGACATTGGACCTTGTAATCAGCTTATTCATTTGATATTTTTACCTTTTGTTTTAAAATTTTGAAGACGTTAGTTTACAGTCCTCTGTTGAATCAGCTATTAGTTTCGTACTCTTTTCTTTTCCCTTCACCTCCTCTTCCATCTTCCCAAAGAGGGTTAAAGAGCTAACAGCAAGGAAAGTGTGGTGAGGTGGGATCCAAGACATCTGTGAAGTGTATTTCATTGTTAGTGAGAGAGTTATCTATCCTAGCTTAGCAGGTTTTAAAATAGTATGGCATAGCATTAAATCTTGGGTGGTAGTTCAAATGATTGGAGCTTCTAGTTTAAAGACTTACCTTAGGGTGCTAATTTGCTAAGAAATTTAGAGGCTCATAAAATTATGGTGTTTTGAATTTGATGCATGTGTGCCAGTGCATGTCTGCACTGATAATTCAGCAGTGGGATAACTGCTAATGCTTCATTTTCATAATAGCCTAAAGATATTTTATTTAGGTGGCTGTTTCTGTATCTTCAATCTAAATTTGATAGCACAAAGATCCTCTTGTAGGAATTTATTTTTCTTCTTTCTTTTTTGATGAATAGAGACAAAATACATGGACCGAGTCTCACATAAAATTGTCTTGCATATATTCATTTCTTGCATTTATTGAAGTATGAGATACAGACTTTAAAATACTTGAAAACATTTAAAAGCACAAAGGCTCATTTAAGTATCTAGTTGCTTATGGTTTAATTATCATCAGAATATGCTGATGAGAAATAAGAAGTGGGTTTGGTTTGTGCAGAGATTGTGGAGTCTTGAGTGCAAAAACTTTTGATGGGAACCAGGCTAGTGACAATTACCATTTCCACTACTTAGAACCAACTCCAGCTAAATCTTGGATATTTTTTCATTTTTCAGCTGATGCATTTTCTTCTCTTTCCGTAGACCTGTTTGCTTCATGTTTTATACATTTCAAATACGAAGAAGATTTAAACCAGCATCCTGTGTGTCAAAATTGGTCTATTAAATAAGCAGATACGACCATGCAGTGCAATTAGTTGTGTATATCATTTATTCATTTTCATTGAATGACATAGTTCAGTAGCACCTGTGTTTGTGATGACAATTGTGCTTGTAATGACAATTCTCACGGCCGTGTACGACATTCCTGCCTCTACAGAATGATATACCCATTAGAAAAAAAACAGTCATCATCTTTGTGATTGTTTTCTGGGAAGAAATCAGGTTTGTGATTTGATTTGATTTGACTGAATTAAGCAGAAACAAGTGTGAATGATGCTCGTGAGAATCCTGAAATTGATGAATTAAACATTATTTTTAGTCAGGATTGTGATGGTCGCTTTTACTGACCTGGATTGACGAAATCAGAGTTTGGTATTGTTTGCTCGCAGATGCATTTACTAAAATTTAACTACCCTTGTCTTCAATGAAAGATGGGGTCTTTCATTTTCTTTCTTCGCAGCATCCTTGGTCGCTCTCAATAACATGACATGATTATGTTAAAAGTGATCGTTAAATTGTTAACAGAACCTATTTTCTTTGTCTTCTTCTATGACACTGTTTGCAAGAAATAAATAAATGTACGGAATTCTTTCATATAGCAAAAACTGGCCTGTGTCAGAACTTGACACTAATAAACAAAAAAAAAAGAAAAAGAAAAAAGCAATTCAAGTAAAAAGAAGAAAAGAAAATCAGATTCATTGTATGCCATGAACAGATCATGATTCATGAGGCTTGCAAAAGAAACGGAAATCCATGAATAAGAAATAGTGACATTTTTGTTTTCTATAACCGATTCACCGAAATATCATATCACACTAAAATGTATAGAGAAGGACATACATCTTTATTATGACCAAAATGATGACATTTATTTATATAACATAGTTATCAAGAGGATTTCATGGGTGGGGTGGTGCCTTCTGTGTGTATATGTAATCAAGATGAGCCGCCAGTGTCCTCCTCATCAAGCACTCCTCTTTCCCAACTCCCTCACAACTCTCTTCCTTCTCTGCCTTATCGGCCATCACCTACATATAAAAGTTTAACAATATTATACGATTCACACAATTGAACGAAACAGATATATTGAAGACTACGTTGAATTCTATATTGTAATTTTTTTATTAAAAAAAAAAAAAAGGATCAACATTAATGTACCTCAAGGTGGCTTTTCGTTGGGATGTCAGTGGCCAGACCTGGTTCTGTACGAGCGGTTGCATAGTAAGCTAACATGAAGGTGGAGAGAAGGGCTACCATGAAAAAGGTGTTGAGTTTAGACATGTTTGGCTTCGCTGAACAGTCGCTATTACAATGTACACATTACAACTACACAGTGGATCCCTTTTATAGAGAAAATTTATAAAGTGCACCGCATTGATCGAGTGCAGCTCATATCAGGTGAGCTTTTATGGCATAAAATCTTGGGCGAATCTTCTATTAAAGAAATTTTTTCTCATTGTTAATACGGTGAGATGGATCAATATAGAGGTAAGAAAAAAAAGAAATAGCATTATAATATTATTTTATTCGTTCGTATTACCGTATCTATAGAGAGATAGATTCATAAAAAACTATTTTCCTTTCATTTGATTAGATCACGTGTCTTGTTGATTCTTTAAACAAATTGTGTTGGGCCATGTGGACAATTTTTGAAGGGTTTGAATACTATTGAATAAAAGTTAAGGAGTGAGTGATGACGCAATCACGACATTGATTTCAATTCATACATCGCAAAATCTGGCATCAACGTTTGTTGTTAGATGAAAGCTGAGTTGGAGATTTTGTATTAATGTAGTTGATTTTGGTGATATTAATGTTGTTGGTTGTTTGATAGCACTGTTATCGCATCCCGAGTAGGATTAAAATTTGACCATAGAAACCCACCTACTTAGCATATTTATACAAAGTGATAATATGAGTAATGCTATATTATCTAAAAAATTATTTAAATTTATGATCTAAATGATATAATAAGTTATATACAATTACTATATTATCAATGTATTATTATAAGATTAATATGGTAGCTACCGATCAACTTGTCATATTTAGATAAACTTTTTGGACAAATTGTTGGAAAGTATAACATTATTCTAATAATATACCTTATACTATAGAGAAAATCTTGGATAGCATAAGAGCATACAAGGTTACTCCCTAAATATCAGCTTGAGAAAAAAAAAGAAAATACTCTATATTTAATTAGAATGATTCAACTTTACAAAATAAATAATAATATGGAGAGTAGATAGAGTCCACAAAATATCACATCACTAGTTTTTTTGACTAAAAATAATGAATAACAAGTATGGTTGGAGATGCTTTTACAGCTAATAATGCCCAAGTCGGTCTAAAACTTCAAAAATTTTTCTAAACCGATAGGAGAATTATTATTATTATTGTTATTGTTGTTGTTGTTGTTGTTATTTGTAAAAAGCTAACATCAACTATCATCCGATGTGGTTTGGTGGTACGTAGGATTTGTTAATTCAAACGTTCAATATTTCAAGTTTGAATCATTAAAAATATTCATTAAAAAAAATTAATATCAAGAATTATTTGGTTATATATAATTCACTTTTTCATCATTATTTTTTCCATCTAAATATTTGGTGTCCATAATGCAATTTTAATCATTATATGTAAGTAACAATCATTTTATGATTTGGACACTTTGAATATTGTACTTCCTTCGAATACAAGGAAATTCTTGGATAATCTTGATTTCATTTAGCTTTATTGGAAAAAGAAAATAAACTTTTGTAGATTTGTAAGGCCACAAGAAATTGATAAAAATAACAAATATCTGTTATTTAGGTACATTCAGCACTTTGTAATTCGACGGTGGATATTAACATAGGTTTGTTGAAATCTAAAAATTTCTTCATATATTAAATTTAGTTACCACAAGTAAGTAAATAATCTCATAAATAGACATTTTATAGATACTTTTCTTGAACTGACATTTGTAGACTTTTAGCCAATGATAAGATCTATATGAATATTATTTTATTCATCCAAAAGATTTTTCCAACTTTATACTTAAATATTTGGTATATAAATTTTTAATACCATGTCATTTAAGAAATGATACATGAATGATATGCTAATTACTATTTTCATATTATATTATTTAAGCAAAATTTTTTAAGAAACTACTGATACCCTATATATTTATATATAGTTAAATTGAATTTTTAGATGCTAAATGTGTAAGAGAAAATATTATTGAAGGACATAAAAAATTATAAAGGAGATTCAATATTTATTGCATTCTTCAACTGTGTCGGTCAAATCACTTTGTGAAAATGTCAAACGGATAAATTCCATCTAACTGATAACAGACTGATTTGGAAGGAGATCGAGAATAGGGTTTTCAAATTATGAATGCAGTTTGCTGATCTTACTATCAAATCATCATGACGTGTTTATTTGTAAATAGGGAAAATTATCCATACTACTTATAAATTTGATATTCACATATACGTATAACTTTTTGATTTTTTTACAATATCCTCCCTTAATTATCAGGTTGACTGGATTTGACCATTACATGGTCACTTTGACCGTTTAGAAAGTGTTGAAAGATGAAATTGCCCCTAAGTGCTATCAGATTGTTGTGTGTTGATTTTATAGCCAAATAAAATTACCAATATATCCTTGACATGAAAAGGGAAATAAAAATTAAATAAAAAGATTTTTTTAATCAGATCTCCACTATTCATAAGAAAAAAGTTTAAAAATTGAAACTTGAACAAAAAATTAAATTAAAAAAATGAAAAAAATATAAAAGATGAAGATCTTCCTCTTTAAACAAAACAAAAACTGAAAAATTAAAAAAAAAATCGAAAAAAAAGCTGGTGGAGATCCAACTGTTGATGGACTGTTGGTTAATTTTTTAATAAACCAAATTTATTAAGACCTTACAAGTGCACAAATCATTTATCGAATATAGTAGACAAGTAAGGGTCGATCTCACGAGAAATTATTATCTTTCGTAAATTCCAAGTTTATTTAAACAATTAAATTAAATGAAAAAAATTTTCAAAATTGGGTTGAAATCTAATTGCAATAAGAAAACAAAATTTAATAAAAAAAATCAATAAAAGAAAAACTTAGTTAGGATATCCTATCCACCACTAAATAATTATTTAATCTATAAATAAATAAATAAAGCATAATAATATTAATGTATTCACGACAAGGTATAATTAACTCATGTCGTATTGATTTTTCCTTAAATAATACACATATCACACGTTATCTACGTAGATGTGTGTATTTCTAATTATAACCTAGCATGATGTCTACTCAGGTTAAATAATGGGAATCCATTAAGCATTAGAAGAATATGAATGTCACACAAATCCTAGAACATAATATCTATCTCAAGTATTTATGAATTAGTGCCTTTCATTTGGTTCGTAAGTAATTGATTGTTGCAAATTAAGAATATTTTCGCATGATGTGTATTTTATATTTTTATAACACAATTCTAAAAATATGCTTCTACGATGACCAGTCAAATAAACAAAATAAATAAAATACAATTTAAATGGAGACAATTAATTTCATCATGCAAAAATAAAATATTTCATTAAAAATAATAATAGACTGAATTCATAGTTAGAGCTTCGAGTTAGCCCTAACTAACAAATAAATTAGTCATATATGGTTCTAAAATAAAGTATAAAAATAAAAATAAAAATAACTAGAAAAGAATAAACTTAAGAATAGCTGCTGCAACTCTAGGCCTCTGATCTCTCTACCTCTTATGTGTCTCTCAACTGAATGATGAAAATATCTATTTCTAGAGTGTTTAAGTTGGCCAAATAGGTTTATTGGTGGCCAAGAAACTCAAAAACACGCGGATTTTACTTCGTGACCCATGGATGAGAGCGTAGGTCCGTACCCGACCCGAACCGAAACTGCGACCAAAGGAGACAAGCATCGAAAACAAAAGGACCTGACCTGCCTGACCCGACCCACTTCAAAACACGCGGACCCTTACGCCCGACCCGAATCGATGTGCTAGACCAATCAGCATCTCCTTCAAGTGCACTTATGTGTGCGCGACCATACCTGATCTACGCCTGTGTAGGCGCGCTTCACACCAGCCAAAACGACAGCCTTTCTGCGCGTTTTACATGTTCTGGACTGGGAAATTGCGGTCAGGTCCTCAGCTTCTTCCATTTTTCATTTAATCTCAAATAACTCTGAATATTTATAATTTAACCCCTATTTTGATTCTTGACTTTCGAACTTCTTCAGTACAGATTTTTGATTTTCTTGTGCTACAATTAATTCTGAAAAACCACCAATTTCATTTCATTATTCTCAAAACCTAAGATTAATCATAAAAACACGAAACGAATTAAAAGTACCAATTTTACTAAAAAACATAACATAAATAATAAATAAAATATGTATAAAATAATGATAATTAATGACATAGCATTCACTCTCCATTAACAGTAGAGATCCATACCAGATGGGAATGAAGAATAGCTCGAAGAACTTGAAAATCATCTTCAATCCCAAAAAACCTCCGTCGGAAATCATCTTCAATCTCTCATTCCTCTCATTTTAAATCAAAATCATTATCAATCCAGCAAAATCATCAACATCAATCACCAACTTAAAATTATCATCATCAATCAATAAATAAACTAGTGTTCAATCACCAAAAATACCTTAAACCAACCCATAATCAACGCCAAAACAATAAAAAACAACCTAACTAAGTTTGCATCATTCGAACCCAGAACCTATTCAAACTCAGATGATTCTTGAACACAGTTCTAGGTTCAAATCATTCGAACCTAAATCTGGGTTTGATTAGAAGAAGAAGAAGTGAATCATTTGAACCTAGAATCCATTCGAACCCAAACTGGGTTCGAATGATTCTCGAACACAATTTTAAGTCCAAATCACTCGAACCTAGATTTGGGTTTGATTAAGAGAGAAGAGAGAGACAGGGACCAGTTGGAAAAAGAAGAAAAAGAAGAAGAGAGAGAGAGAGAGAGAGAGAGGAAAGAGATAGTGATTGGATTTTTTGTGTCTTTTTTTTTTAATTTATTTTTTCCTTAAATTAATCTTTAACATCCATCTTTAGATAGACGGTGGAGATATAATTAAAAAATATTTTAATTAAATTTTTAATTTTTATTTAATTTTTAAATTTTTTTCCCAAATTAATCTCCACCGTTCATTTTCAATGGATGGTGGAGATTTGATTAAAAAATAATTTTATTAAATTTTAATTTTTATTTCCCTTTTCATGCCAAAGGTATATTGGTAATTTTATGTGGCTGTAAAATCAATACACAACAATTTGACAATATTTAGAGGCAATTTCGTTTTTCAACATATTTTAAACGGTCAAAGTGACCACGTTATGGTCAAATCTAGTCAACCCATTAGTCAGAGGATGACATTGTAAAAAAAATTAGAAGGTTGTATGTATATGTGAATATTAAATTTGTAGTTAGTTATTGGTAATTTTCCCTTTGTCAATGTATTAACATGGGCAAATTCTTAATCACACGTAAAAAGAGAGGCATTTCCGCCTTAAATATTGTATATACACCTATTTTATAAACACACCCAATTAATCATTGTTTTAGAGTATTATTAATTATAGTTAATTGCACTAACATTTCAAAGCATCTAAAAATTACATTTAATGGTAACTTTAATATTTATTGCACTAACATTCTCTAAAAAAATATTAACTACCATTAAAACTAACTACTGACTAATCATTTATTATGAATGTCAAAAATGCCCTTAGTATATTTTATTATCTTATTTTTAATTATTATATATTTTTTTTAAAAAAATTGTTATATATATTTATATAATAAAAAATTAAGAAATCATATTATAATTATAATTGTAAGAGATATTATGAAAAATCTCCCTAAAAAGTGAACATTAGGTAATAAACACTGGATTTTTTTTTTTTATTAGATAAACTATCCATTACTGTCTAAAAAACCAAATCACTGTTGAACATTAAGGGCAAAATGGTAAATTAATAAAATAGTTAGAATTTTAAAATGAGAAAAAGATACACAAAATAATTAAAAAAATACAAAATTAAAAAAAAATCTCCACCGTCCATCTCTACATAATTTAAAAAATGAAAAAAAATTTAAAAAATTTAAAAATAAGAAATAATATTTTTCTCAAAAAAATTAAATGATTTCCACCGTCCACCATGTTGATGGATGGTGGACATCATTCTTAAAAAATAGAAAAAAAGTTTTTATTTTTAAATTAAAAAAAAAGTAGGGTAAAGATTAAATTCAAAAATAAAAAAGAAAAGTGAAGATCCAATCTCCATTGTCTCATTCTTCATCAAAAGCATCATTTGATCTTCTTCATTCTTCAACTACTGTCTTGACACCTCTATTCTTTTGTAAATACGCAAGCACATCATCAGTTAATCATCCACCACAAAAACCCCCAAATACCTCCCATTGCAAACCCATCTAGAATCATTTTCAAACACATCCAAACCCAAAAAGCCCAGATTTATGGGTTTCCAAGTGTACCCAAAATTACTCAGGAGAAAAAAGAAAGAGAGAGAGAGAGAGAGAGAGAGAGAGAGAGACATTGTCCTCCATCGCTGTCTTGCAACTTCGACCGCTTTGTTTCTTATTCCATCTAAATCGAATCTCCAAAAAAAATCAATCAACTTCAGAATATAATTAATTAATTTCAAAAAAATAAAAATGAGAATCAAATTGATGAACCTAGATGAATTCAATTGGGACGATGAACCTAGATGAATCGACCCAGATGAAGGCTGAATGTGGGTTCATCTTTCCTTTGGGTTCATCCTAGATGATGTATTCATCTGAGTTCCAATCGAACCTAGATGGGAAGATGAACATCATCTGGGTTCGTCTTAGATGATGTTCATTTAGGTTCCAATTGAACTGACATTGGAACCCAGATGAGGTGGGACATCATCTGGGTTCGTCTAGATGACCCACCATCATAATCAACAAAAAAAGGAGAAAATTAAAAAGAAAGAAAAGAAATGAGTGAGACAAAAGAATTAGAGGATGAAGAATGAAAAGAAAGAGAGAAGAAACAAGATGGTGACAAGTTGATGATGAGAGGGACAAGTAGGTGAGAGATGATTTTATTATTATTATTATGATTATTTTTATGTTTTTTTATTTAATATTGTTATCGTTAATAATATAAGGGTATTTAGTGATTACATAAATTTTAGTGATTACAAGTAGGTGAGAGATGATTTTATTATTATTATTATGATTATTTTATGTTTTTTTATTTAATATTGTTATCATTAATAATATAAAGGGTATTTTAGTGATTACATAAATTTAAGGGGAAACTTTATTTAAGTCCCTGAGGTTTCGGAAAGATCAGACTTTTAATGCTATTTTGAAAACAAGTTCTTTTTATCTCAAACTTTTCCAAAACTTTAAAAAAAAATTCAAACTATTAGTCAATTGGCGGTCAACGGTGATTTTAGATAATTTAAATTATAATTTAACAACTTAAATTTATGGATATTATAAACATTTTGACTTGTAAATTCATTGTCTTATAAGAGTAATCTGGTAATTTACACGTTATCAACAACCATCAAGGGCAAATATATTTTTTTATGTATTCTGTTAGTGTTGACCATCAATTGACTGACGGTTTGTATTTTTTTGAAGAATTTTGAAAAAAGTTAAGGATGTAAAAAAACTGTTTCCAAAAAAGCTTTAAAAACCTGATATTTTTTGAAATCTCAAGGGCTAAAATGAATTTTTTCCTAAATTTAAAGGGTATGATAGAAATTTCAAAGAATTTTAGTAATGGTACTTTGGTCATTTCATTGTTTTGGATGGAAAATGTTAACTTTTGGATGAAAAGTTAACGGTAGGAGGACGGTTCGTCTAATAAAAAAAAAAAAAAACTGGGTGGTCATTTCTATTAGTTAACTTTTCGGAAGGGCTTTTCATAATATCCCTAATTATAAAGAATTTTTTTGCTACTAAATTATAATTACGATATGATTTTTTATTAAATTTTTATTATATAAATATATATATCACAATTTTTCAAAAAAAAAAGATATTAAAAATAAAATAATAAAATATATATTAGGGACAGTTTTGACTTTTCATAATGAATGGTTAGTCAATAATTGGTTTTAATGGTGGTCAACATTTTTGAAGGTATGTTAGTGCAATAAATGTTAAAGTTATTATTTAGTGTAATTTTAAGATATTTGAGGAATATTAGTATATAATTAACCCTATAATCAATAACCTTTTAAAACAACCATTGATTGGATGTGTGTGTATAATAAGGGGTGTACATACAATACTAAGGGGGTGAAAATATCGCCGGTCCGTAAAAAAGTACACTTGAATGAAAGAGCTCCGTGATTCTGTTTTCGCAGAAAAACCCAACCTCGAAATTTTCTGGTTGCTTCGAGTGTAGAGGCCCAAAAACAGTACTTCTCTTTGGGTCCATTGGGTTACAATTTTAGTGTGAGACGTTGATGGTCCAAACCAAGAGAACAAGAGCAACAATCTGCATGTGTTAAATATGCAATGCAATGGAAACAGAAGATAACGAAAATCATAGAGATTCTTTTTCCATCAATTAAAAAGATGGCCATGCTGTGGTATTCAATGATTCCCAAGGCCAACAAATTGGTACTATCAAAAATGTAGAGGCAAGAATGAAAACTTTGATGACAAAATGAGATTCATCTAGTACTAGTACGTTTCGCCCCACACCCATATAATTGAGACTATGAACTCCAATTTTATCTCTCTTTCCAACTTCAAATTATTATAGTTCAATTCATCATAATGATAAGAAAGAGGGAATAAACACTTTGGTGAATGTCATCTTCAGCTGGAAATGGGTTCATTTTTTTCTTCTTTTCTCCCATCATGTCCATGTTTTGTATTCTACCTTCATCTATATATAGCCGGAATTAATGGGTTCATGTTTTCGGATTGCACAAGTTATCTTTTGAAAAAAAATAAAAAAAATTGAAGAAATCATCTTCTTTCGAAACACTGTAATAGACATACTATATTATCTTCATCATTAAAAAACCGTTTATTATAGCGGGTGAGTCATAATTCAACCTTTAAAACCCTCATACTGTTTTTTAAAAAGAAAAAATAATTCCCAAATTGTTAAAACACATACTTTAAGTCTTGTATTTAATTTATAAAACAGTTGTCTAAAACAAGAAGTCAAAAAAGGAGGCGGCATAGCACCTTTTTTTTTTTTTTTGAAACAAGGAGGCATCACTATTATTTTAGCTGGTTTTGTGAAAGTCATTGACAGAGAGTAGTACTGGTGAAAGCATCAGCTTTAGTCAATATCAAACTTTCACTTGCAACAAATTAATTTGTTGCTTCTGTCATGTTTTTATTACTCTTTTCCAGCACCACTCCTGAATATCAATCTCCAGAACCAATCATAGAAACAATCCCATGATCCAAAAAGATCTGTCTCATGCACTCACTCTTCCATTAAAACACAACAAACCCTAGAAAATAACAACCCCTGCATGGGCAGCTGATATGTATGGAGCAAGTAATAAATTTAACTTTTTCCTGTTAAGAAAATCTATCTGTTTTTGCTCTCGCTTTTTAGAGTAGATTTGTTTGATAGATAGGTACCATGATGGGGTCAGCCGAGTGGCTAACATATGATGGAACGCACTTTCGCCTTTGGGTCTCATCATTCTCTCTTTTTCTTTTTATTTATTTATTTTTTTAAATTTATTCTTATCATTCTCCTCCTCTTTCTCTCTCATTATCCTCTTTCACTTTACGTTTCTATTTTTCTTATTTTATTTATTAATTATTGTTTTGTATAATTTTATTACATTAACCTATTAGCTAATTTCACATAATATATAGGCCCTACTACTCCCCCAATCACCAATTTTGTAATCACTAAATCTGCTCCCAGCCCTCATCATGCCCTGTGACCTTTTAATTTTGTATAATATATATATGTATATTTATTTATTTAAACCTATAAATAGACGTAAAAAAGAAAAAGAAAAGAGAAAGGTTATCCACTGGGATGATATATACTAATTATAACTTTTTGATACATTTTCAAAACCATGTTTATATATCTTATATAATAAAAAATCGTCTAAAATCATAAATCAATGTTTTTGTAATATTTTAACATATATATATGGATATAGGATATGATTTTTGGCTAGTTGGTGGATGATATAAATTATATGATAAGAAATCAAGAGTGTCTGTAATACAAGTTCAATGAAATCACTTTAGCAATATATAACTTGATTATTATAGAAATGCTTCTATATTTATATATATATATATATATTTCTGGTTTTAGTATGATGTGAATCATAACATTTGCAAATTCAAATTTTAATGGATTTGAATATAAAGAAGTGATGTGAAGGAAAGAATTGAGTGTCGACAATGGTGGCCTGGGCCACATATCCCATGCACGCCGGGCCCTTCTCCTTTCAGTCAATATATCCCAAGCTAGCTGCGTGTGGTGGGGTAGCAGATTTGATTAAATTTCGAACAATTTATACGCTCACTCTTAACAATTTTTTCCATGACATAATTTAACAGTTGACCACATTTAATTTTATAACTCGAGTAATTATCATCGAATCTGTCAGTTTCATTTCAACAAAAATTTCTTACGCATGTTCTCACTTAATAATTGTTATATACAAACATGTTAAAGTAGTTTTCGTTGAAAATATATTATCTATTTTTCATAAAATAAGAGACACCACAGTTCTATAGATTTATATATGGAACAGGTTTTCTGATCATGGTGTCCCAAACAACCTAGATAGCAAGGACATTCACGCGAATCAATTTTAAAAATCACTTTCACCTGAGACACAAATTTGTAAATACTCTATTCATCAAGGGCATTTGTTGGAATTAGAAATGCGATTATAATTTATAAACGACCTAAAATAAAAGTGACATAACAACCATATTAATGGAAGCTTGAATCTTCTCAACCTTTCACAGCTTCCTGCGGCAACTTCTTCAACTTGGATCTCTACTTCATGGCTGCCACAACCTCCACTAGCTGTTCCGGCTTATTCAGCTTTCGACCAAACTCGGTCGAGTCCAAGCTGCGGAGCTCATCGAAGCCATGGTTCACCCGGGTGCGGTAAGCTTGATGGGATGGCTATGTGGTTCATCAATGGAGTTGCCTCAGCCTTTTTTGCATCTCTCGAGCGATGCTCTTGCATCCGTATCGCTACCGAAGACGACGGGGAGGAAAATGACGTGCCCTTGATCCATAATGATGGGAATGTGAGGCATGATGGTGGCACCATCAGTAGTACTAGCAAGAGGAGGACAGGGAAAGGCAAGAAGAGAAAAAGTTTAATTGTTGAAGATTGATTGGTATCATTGTGTACTTCTTTCGGTAAGTGAATTTCATATCATATCATGGTGTCTTCTAATTGTAAGTTTTGAAGTAATTAATTCCATGGTTATGGGATTGGGAGCCTTTACTTGTTAGTTGGTTTGAATATCATGTGATTATTATATCATCAAATCAATGCAAAAATAATTTCATTTTCTGCTTCCATATAAGAATATCACATATAATTTCATCTGATCATAACTTTGATATTGGGTTAGCTTTGGATTCAATTTGATTCTGCTGAAATTTTGGTTGACCAACTTTTTAAGTTATATGGTTTGATCTTTAAATTCTTTTCGATTTCATGCTCAGTTAGTAAATATTAAACAACTGTATCTAACCTTTAAGTTTCTCTTTTGTAATAATTTTATTTGAAATTTTGAGAATATGAACAAACATCTTCAACAATTCTACAGTACTGCAGCAGGCATATCTCGTGATTCTAGGGATTACAACATTGATTAAAGTGTGTATATATATATATATATATGTATCAAATGATATATTTTGTGAAACTGTAGGACGAAATACAAATTTAAAACTTAGATTTTGTTGTGATATTATCAATAGTAGTTGGCTTGATGTGTAGCTCTTTATCTCTCGCTTTTGACCACGGCTGGTACCATAGAACAGAAACTGTGATATAAAAGCATAAAATATTGGAGGAAAAAGTAAACCAACTACTTCGCTAAAGCTGCTTTAAATATTCAAAAATGCTTTTTCTAATGTATAATTTTTCCAGTTCTGTTACCATCATGTTGTTTGTTGTTGGCCAAAGTTTCTTTTACTTTGTTTTTTTTCCCTGACCATCGTGGATGGGAATCCTATGAGGGAAACTAGAAGGCTCAAATAAAAATCTAAATATTTTTTCATTTAAAAATGTCATAATATATAATTCCATGAATACTTTTATATGTTCAAAATCTACTTCAATTCTATTAAAAAGATTGGGAATAAGAATAATCATAATTAATTTTATGTTGTTTTAAAATATAAATGACTGTAAAAACATTCAAGATATAACCATTTTTTTTGACATATTAGAAGTGCATTTATTATTGTCGAGCTTTCCTGATTAGAACACTGAGACTCAATTCGGAACTAAGGCTCCTAGGAATGAGAAAAACAACTCATACGAGTTGGGAAAATTGTCCACAAGTCAAATGGAAATGATGCAGTTTGAACCTTGAACTAAAGACTCAATCAAAAGGGTGGGTGCCACTGCACCGCACCTCTAACGGCAGATATAACCAAAAAATTGAAAAACAACCTTACCATATTTAAAATTAGATAACAATTCACTTACATAAGAATATGTTTTGGTTAAGGATGTTATATATATATAATTATTTCCCGATTTTTACAAACTTGAAGAAATTTTTAAACTTCTCCTTCAAAAGTATTAAAGGAGAATCACACGAATTTTCACGAAGGTAGGTCAAACTAACATCGAAAAAGTACTGGTTGTTTAACTTTATGTTTCAATTTTATATTTAATGTGTGCCATCATCTAAGCATGTATTGTTATTTGTTAGCTTGATGTTTAGATGTGTATCATCATCTAAGCGTGCATGTAATGATATTGTCAACTGCTGGTTTTAGTTTTTGAAAAGTGCAGCCAAATATGTCTGATTTCGTTAACTATTAAATGATATCAATGATTTAAACGTTGGTTAAATAGTTTTATTAAAAACAAGCATAATGTGGAAGTTTATAATCATCTTCAGTAACCGGTTCTTTGGCAAAAAAGCCTCTCCAAATCCTTATCCACATTATCTGCATTCTGCAGCCATAGTATTAAAACATATTAATAGCTGTCTTCTCGCTCAGAAATATCTGATTCCGGGTCTTCAATCAAATCCATTATTTTGTCCCCAAATTACCAACTTGATTGACTTGAAAATGAAGATGCTATTTAGGAATGAATTATTGTTATATTGTCTTGGTAACACTGCTATAACATTATTAATGTCAGACATCCCATCTTTTATGTATCACTTATATATAAGTTATATCTCTACCATAATATAACAATTGGTAAGGGATAGACATTAATAATATTTTATTTAATTTATAAACTGTATCTATCCACCGATTAGTGGATTTATGTACTGATCACTGCTTAGGTTGATATATGTACATATATGCTTCAACCCCTTGCATCTAATTTCTAATAGGGAAAATCCTAAAACTTTTGACAATATATCTTTTTTCTACCACATGATTTCGTTTATATCTAAAATATTGCATGACAATAAAATAAACATTTAAAATACCTCTGAAGGCATATGAAATGACAACAATGTCCTATCATTAGGTTGATATGGTTGATCATTTGACTATAGGGTCAAAAGCGGCAATCAATAAAAATGGATTTTCCTTAAATATGATAAATGGGCATGAAAAATATAAAAGGAAAACAAAATTATAAATGATGAATGATTTTTATGGTGACTCGTCACCAAAACCGTGGACCACCTTAAAGAAATGAAAAAGATTTAGTGGGGTCACTACAAAAAACAAAAAGAAAAAAACGCTTATTAATCATGAACGATATCAGTAATAGATATGTAACTAGCATGCATATGCGTTTGCGCTGTACAAGGGTGTGATAGTAAGCGATGCGTTTGGAGTACAGGCCAAGCTTGTTCTAAAAACACCGATGAGTACGAGCCAGACCCGTTCTAAATACATTAACAAAGACGAGCTAAGTTTGTGCTACAAATATTATCGAGTATGAGTAAAGGCCGTGCTTAAAATATTAACAAGTACTAATAAAACCTGTATTAAATAACATAATCAGTACAGGAAATATCCGTAATAGTTATCATATTGAAGAGGGGTAGTGCCTATAACAAAAAAATTAACATTTTTTTTTTCAAAGGCAAAACTAATTTTACCTATAATTGATATTGTACACGTGTTACACCTTTTGTTGTGCAACATATTTATATTTTTAGTATAAATTTTCTAATATCAGTCAAATATCACTTTAATAATAAGTTGAAATATATATAAAGCTCACAAAATTTCTAAAGCATTCCTATAATATTGAACACGATCAAATTCATAACCATAAAAATTCTAAAATATTCATATAACAGTAGCAAATCCTAATATTAAATATAAATCCCTAAAAATTATCTACTAACTAATTATGTATCATTACTTATAAAACTATACTAAGTCATAATATTGTAATGTAATTGTTGGCCAAGCAATTTAGGTGCCTCTAGTATCTTCAAGAATTTGTAGGTCATTAGTAAGGCAAGTCAAAGGAACTTTACTCACTAATATCTTGCTCACAACAACTATCCAATAATCTGGACTAAGGAGCATATGAAGAACTACTATTGTTGAATCAGTGCAATCAATTTTAGCTTCATCCACTACTTCTCCACAACCAATCCAATGTAATAACTTGCATTTTTTACCTTTTAGAAATGAAGCATCTTATTCACTTGTACTCTGCAAGAAATGTATACATAAAAAAATCTCATCTACACCCTCCATCTCTTTCATCCTCAATTCCCAAATCTTATCATCTTGTTCAATTTTATCCCCCTTTTTCTCCTTTTCATCATCATTTACATCATCCATCAACTTTATCATCTCCATCCTTTTCATCATCTTCTTCTATAATCCCCTTTTTTCATCATAGATTAACGAGTTCACATCAATTTCTTGTCATTTATTATCCAACATCAATACAAGCATCATTCAAAAAATTCACATAAACTCACCTAGAAAAAAAAAAACTAAAAAAAAAAAAACAGTGGGTCTCCAACCAAAACTAGGTCTCCATTAGTGGTCTCTAATAGACCGGAGATCTAGATGGGTCTTCACCATAGCCGAGTTGCAAGTAGTCAAACACGTTACAAAGCTATGTTTTGTTCATGGATATGACAACCTGGAGCTCCACCATCCGTACGATCGGTACAATTGTCACGAATATATACCTTACTCGTGGCGCGAAGTTGTCACTGAAGAGTCGATATTGGACTATTTCAGTAACCATTTACAATGAAATGAAGACCAGGAAAAGTGGGAGAATATTGAACTGCATGAAATGGTATTTGATTTTGGGAAGAGATTGAAAACAATGGATATGTGATAAGGATATTTTTAGTGATAATTTAGGCCTCAAAATCTATATCTTGGTCATTATTTTTGAGTAGATTTTATATGTTTTTGAGTATTTTTCAGGAAATAAATTCATAAATGGTGAGCATGAGTAAACTTAAAGGTTTGGTCCAAGAATGAGGCGATGAGTTGAACGGGAACAATATCGTTGAACAAGCAATCGCCATGAAGAAAAATTCAACAAATTGGAAGCATCTTTGGATGGGAGCAGCCCATTTATCTTGGCACCCATTTTTTCACACCATCTTGATCAAACAAGAACCCTCATGTAGTTTTTGCACATTATTAATCATCAACCATCTTAGTCCAGCCTAGGTCCAAGCATCCACATCAGCGTGCACAGTACCCCGTTGTCTTCATATAGCGTGCCTACCTATTTACTGTGTCACCAGCTAGCGGGCTGCTTAGCATTACTTCCTGCCACCAGTGATCTTAGCTGGGCATACACCAGTATCTCAGTATACCAGGTAGCATGCTCGTACACTGGAAACATCCCAGCGTGCCTTTACAGCAGCTTCTGCACATGACAGCCCCCACCACGCTCGTAACAACCTTATTTCTTGCCACACAACATGCCTCTTGATGCGTCTACCTCTTAGCCTATGCACATGGCAGTGTGCATATACAAGCCTTATTACACCAACATGCCTCCTTGCATGCTTCCACATCTAATAGCGTCAAGCCAAGGACGCTTCAATCTGCTTTGCCTTTGTATGCCCGCTTCTCTTTATGCTTCTTCACCAAGCAAAGCACGAAGCTACCGGCCCATTTTAGTAGTGTGCAAGACATTTTCAACAAGAGTATTTTCCACATTTCCTCTTTCTTTTCATGCCCTAATTTTCACAACTTTAAATAGACCCAAGCCAGAAGATTATGGATAGTTTTGAAGGGCTAAGAATGGGGCTCTCATGCCCCTTTTCTCACCCTCGATTCTTACTTCTAAACATTTCCATTTCATCTTCAATCTTTTACTGACCAACATCATTCACCTATACTTTAGAAGAAAGCTTTGCAAGAATTGAAAAGAGAATGCAAAGGCTCGAACTCGGAAGAGAGGAGTTCCATGGATTCAAACTTGAATGAGGGAGATTCATGAGTTGTTTTCTCAACTTTTCTTTTGTATTTGTAATTTTTTCATTGTATGTAGCTATACTTTATTTTGTGTTGGGATAATGATGGATTTTAATTATTAATATTAATAGAGTTAATTATTTTGGCTTGAGGATGTTGTATATATTAAGTAGGGATTTTAGAACTTAATGCTTGTATGTGGTTGACCACCATATGCATGATTTGAGGTTGTGTAGTTGAGACCAGAAGAAATAACATAGAAAGTGCTAGATAAAATATCTACCCTGGGTTAGAAAAGAGAAATAGATCACTTATATAATAATCGGGTCACCATGAGTACTCAAGTGATAGCTGAGTAACTCATAAAATAACAATCCGACTTAGGTAGTAGATTATCTTGAATTTAATGAGCTCTCGTTTATTAGATATTGATAAAAAAGATAGGTGTCGGTGAATGAGAGTATATTTGATGCATTCTCGGAAGAGATGCATTGAGAAAATTAATGATAAACTACTTACACAACCGATAAATCTTAAATACTTTGATAAGTAATTTCTAAATCTAAGTGGAATCCAAAATCTTTGCACACTTTATTATTTATTTTCATCTAGAATCAATTTGACAATCGATTCTTACATCTCGGTGGAGACGATCTCGCAACTGTTATACGACATCTATACGATTCGTATACTTGGGAGGTTTATTACTTAAAATAGAAACTAAAAAGTAACCAACAATATGCTTGTTGGGCTCAAGTACTTTTAGGTGTTTATTGGACAACACAATTGAATGTTCATGAGAAGGCATGGAGGCTACGAACTTTGGTGTGGGGTCTGATGGGTTTGGTTTTTGTGTTGATTGAATTAAAGAACATCTAATTTAGTTGTTTTTTTTTTTTTTTTAATAATTTTGTGTGTTTTTTTGCTTGAAGAAGAATAAATGTGTTATGAGTGATTTGGGGATTAGGTTGAAGATGAAGTTTCTAGATATTGGGCTTGAAGATGATTGATTTGGGTGAAGTTTGGTTATTTTTATAGTTTAATTATTTTTTAAAAATAAAATATATTGTAATTGTTTTTAAAAATTAAAATAATAATATATTTATTTATTTAGGGGTATTTTGATACTTTTGTTCAAATTGACTTTGACGTTTCTCTAAATTAATGGTCATCTGAGAGTAGAGGAGGTTTATATCGAGTTTTTGGAACCGTAGGTAGTGAGAGTACGAGTTCCTTAAATATCGATATTTTTGTGCAATTTCGTCTACCCTCAAAGGAGTTTGTGCAATTTGACTTAAAACAAAAACATCTTAATTTACTAATAGTGATTAGCATCATTATTTTAAACTAGTCATTTTTAAAGAAGATTATTCAACACCATTGTTACTTCCTTGTTGTCTTGAAGGAACTAAAAGCTGTAATTATACAATACATTAACAAAGCATTAAACAAAACGTGACTTTTAAAAAATATAATTGGACAATTTTTTTTTTCGTTTACTGATGTACTAAAATACTGAACTCTTCTTTCAACTCTTGCTCCATCATTGCTCTAAAATTAAAATGTACTTAATATTAGATTTAAGTTGTTGGTCTTCATAATCAAATCAAAGTCTTAAAATTGCTTCATTTGACATACCTGAATATTATTGTTTAGCAATGTCATAAATAGTTGCTCGATATTTTTCATCTTTTCTTGAAGCTACCTAGTAATATAGTTAGTAACCACAACTGCATTAACTTTTGTTGGTGTTACACCAGACCCAAGCCTTTGAACTCGACCTCGATGCTCATTTCCTAAAACTTGGGCTACAACATCATAACTGATTATGTCTAATTTATTTTTTGGAATTATTTTCATCTCTTACTATATATCATGTAAAATGATAATAAAAAATATGATAACAACAATAAATGTGACAAATATAAGATAAACTACATAAATAAAAATATTATTCAACATGTCATACTATTTTTTGTTCAATAGTTTGGTTCACAAGTGTCCCATCTTTGTGCTTATGTCCAGCTATCCATATTGCCACTATATCCACCTCTTTAACATCTTTATTTCTTGTCATTTTTTTGGCCCTCTATACGTTTATAACATAATCATGACAATATAAGAAAATAATTTATTGTGTTTACTAGATAAACAAACAAATTCTCTACAACACACACCATTTCATACAAGTCACCAAGACCAACTCCCAGAAAAGTCACCGACATCATACAAACGTTGTTCATATTATTGTTCAAAACTGATTACTACCTTGTTATTTCATTAAAATATTAACATCATATTCTTACCAATTCTTCACAAAGTCGTGTCATTCCTTTCAACTAGTTGCATGCGACTCATTGATCTTTGCCAAGTTAGTATGTTGTTCACTTATTTCCTACAAGTAAAATATAAATCACAATATTGTATGGAAACTTTCCTTGGAATTACTACATATTTAGCATACTTACATCAAATTTTGCTGACAATCGATACTTGACAAAGTTATTCCAATCTTCAGTATTTTTTATGTTATCAGGCTTTAACATCTGGAGCTCTTTACTAGCATCAGGACCAAGTTGAACACTTCTAATTTGTTTGGTTATCTTACTTTTATACCTTCGCCAACTATTGTACATCGAAGAAAGTACATAATTTTTACCTATGTCACCCAAACCAAACTTTTCATGTTTGTATAATCAAAATTCATAAGGAGATCAATTAAGATTGCTACATAAAAAAATAAAATCTCTAAGGAAAGAGCAATAAATTAGAATTAAACCTTTGTAGTATCCCACACACTATTTTTCAAAATCTCTGATAGTTGCGACCAACTATCATAAGTTATTGGAATCGATGAAGTGACAATACTTCCATAAGATGTACTTAACACTTTGCAACACTCTCTAACTAGTTGTCACAACTCATTGAAAGGAATACCAATTTCTTTAGCCCTTGTAATTTTATTAAGGTCTAAATTGTTTTGACTCCTTACCTTTCAGTCAACATATCAAAAATTCTAAATACAACTATCATAAATTAAAAAAAAAAAGACACAAAATTATTATATATTAATAGAAATATATATCAAGCACAACATAATTATACAAAAGTAAATTAAAATTTTAGGTAGAAACATATAAAAAAACATAACAGAATTAGAACTAATAACCACATGATTAGAACTAGTAACAGTATATTTGTACAAAAAAAAAAAAAAAACACAATTATACCAAAAATATTAATATGATTAAAACTAGTAACAACGCTAGATTTATACAATTATATCCTAACAATCAATTCATTACTAATACCATTGGCTAATAACTATATGTCTTGGACATGCATTTCCAAGGGGGAAGATTGTATGTTACTAATACCATTGGCCAACAACTACATGTTGAGCTAAGGTTTTTAAAAGGATTGAATCCATCAGCAACCAAACCACGCCTCAAGTTACATAGTTCATAAACAAACCATGGTCACGTATCATCTAAAGTCTTCCGTGTAGGTGCTTTAATAAAGTGATACATTTTTCCATCTTGACTTGAATGGGTACGATGCCATGTCAAGTCTTTGGCAATTTCAAGTGATCTAAACATTTTCTTAGATCATGGTATTACCAAGCCTCAAGTTACGTGGTTCTGATACAAACAATGGCCATGTGTCATATATAGTCTTCCATACAGGTGAATCAATAGGGTGATGGATTTTTCCATCTTGACTTGTATGTGTACAATGCCATGTCAAGTCTTTGGCAATTTCAAGTGATCTAAACATTGTCTTAAATCGTGGTATTATTGAAAAATATTGACGTATTTTGGTAGGCACTTCTTTATAGATATCTTTTGTTTGTTTATTTACTTTCCATAGAGATTCACCACAATTCGGACATTCTTCAACATGCTCCAAATCTTTTCTAAACAAAAAATAATCATTTATACATGCATGTATTTTCTCATATCCTAAATCAAAGATTTTAATGAACTTTTTTTTTTTTTTATTGAGTATAATGACTTAAGAAGAATATTATCTTGCAACAACATATTTCTAAGAATGCCTAGAAGTTCATTGAAACCCTTATCAGAAAGAACATGTGTAGCTTTATGTTTGTACAAAAGTACAATGGCAGACAGTTTAGTGTTGTGTACTGCTTCCATACAAAGGAGTTTCAACATCTTCCACATTCTTATCAAGGTCTTTATCTCTTATTTCAATCACTAGTTCAACATGATCACCATAATCTTCAAAAAAAAAAAAAAAAACATCCTTATACATTTTAAATGTATTTAAAATCTTCTCATTTGGAATGGAAGATCTTAGGTTTTCACCATGAAAAACCAAATTAGTATAAGTTGGATCCATCTCATTAATGATTAAGTATTCATACACTATCTTTGTCAAATGACAACTTTGGTTTTGACATTTTTACAAGGGCACACTATCATATCACTATTTGCATTACTTTTAGCAATCTCAACAAAGTTTTTGGTACCATCTCTATAGTCTTTCTCAGTTCTAAAATTGAAAAAACAAAAGCAAAATGTGTCACTAACTGAGATCTAAAGTCTATATTTGTCAAATAACCATATTTTGAGTTTAGTGTGTTAACCTTAAAAATATTAGCCAATGCTTATCCATTTGCATTCAACTAAATCTGTAAAAAAATATAAAATTAAACTTTGTATAAAAAATATCAAATTATGTTTTGGCTTAATAAGATATACATATATTGTATAATTGTTAGATATAATACATAATAATGCGATAAATCCATGTATAAACATTAATCATTTGAAAGTTTTCATAAAATGAGATAAAAAAGGGTTTCAATTCATTACTACGATTGATGTTTTTTTTTTTTTTTTTTTTAAAGTGGATAGTTTTCTTCTTTTATCGAGAGCCTATATTGAATAAAGTTTTTAAGAGCCTATAGGGAGTAGAGATTTTGGTGGGTTATGACCAGCTAGGTGCTTATGCTATAAATGAATGCATGTAGTAAGTGCAACTAGCCGAAGTTGTTGACTTTTTAGGATTGTGTTAAAGTTTGGACTGTGTGTTTTGATGACCACCGACTTGATTGACTGTGTAGTGTGAGGTGTCGAGTGGTGTGTGTGGGAGATTGACCTTTGTTTGGTTATGGCGGTTTTTTTGGTTGGTGTTTGAGCTTGGCTTCTAAATTAGGCTCATTTGGGTTTTAATAGAATTGGAACCAAGCTCAAAGAAGGCAAGAGTGTGTTTGATGATGTGTTTAAAAAGTCAAAAGTGCTTTTTAGTTAAATTTTTAGAAAATATTTTTTAAAATTTGTAAATGATTTAATGCTAAAGTAATTGATGAGAAGGAAATCATTCTTAACTAGTTATTAGTGATAATGATTATGAGTTTGAGGATCTTTAAAATCTTGTAAAAATTTAGATGGAGAGAGATCAAATCAATGTCCAACATACATACAAATCCAATTCCACCCTCCTATATATAACCTACCAAAAAACATAATTAAGATACCAATTCGGTTACATTAAAATTACTAAACCATAAGTTTTTTTTATTTATTTTAAATTTTTTTTTATATAAATCATCCAATCAAACTCAACAAAACCAATCTAGATAAACGAATTACAAAAACTAAACAACCCTAAATAGACATAACAATAATTAAAGCATTCAAGTTCAAACAGACTAAGAAAGAAGAGATGATAGTTACCAGGCAACAAAGAAGTGAGAGAGAGTGGTGTGGTGTGGTGGTGTTGACTAGTCATGGAGGTGACGCGTGTGGATATGTATTCGATTAATTGTATTAGGAATTAAATTAACTAATCACATTACAAAACCAAAAAAAAAAAAAAAAAAAGAAAAAAAAAACCCTATAGCTATTGCTTTTGATATTTTTCTATGAGTCATATTACTAGTATCACCAACCATTTCATTACTTTTATCATTCAGCCTAGGGGTGCGTATGTTGAAACCAACCCGAGTAACCCGACCCAACTCGACCATTTATGATCAGGTTGGGTTGGGTTATAGTAGCCTAAATAACCGACTCGGGTTGGATTTTAGTAACCTGATTATTTTTCGGGTTGGATTGAGTCAAGAAATCAAATCGAGAACCCGACGCAAACCCGAACTATAAAAACTTAGTTTTGCACTGTTATCAAACCCTAACGTTGACCCCATCACTTTTTCACTCATTCTCTCTCAATTTTTCTCTCATATCTCTCTACCTCCACGCTCCACACACAATCGCGACCCGCATCCACACTTTCATAGTAGTCATTCTTGGTGAACCGGTGGTTCTCTAGTTTCGATCTTCGACCCCCACAGTCCACACACTTTAGGTATATGAACTCTTTAATCTCTATTTTTTTTCAAAATCAAATAACCTTAAAATCTAATTTTTTTCACCTTCAATCTTCAACTTTCATGGACCGATAGAGGCAAGTACAACTAGTTGAGTGAGAAACCGAGAGGTGAGGTGTGGGTGCGATTCGTTGAGTGAAAAGTCGAGAGATGAGGTGCGGGTGCGCGGTTGGTGGAATATATAAAGAGATGGAGTGAAAGGCCAAAAAGGAGAGGCTAAGAGGGCATGATTTAGTGGTGAAGAGGAAGAAGAGGGTGGAGCCGTGGCCTATTGAGGTGTAGGTGCTAGTGGGTGGTGAGAGTGGAGGTGGAAGTGGATTGGAAGATGTATGTGTTTGAGTGGAATGATGGAATATATAGATGGAATCATGGATGTGTCTTGTGTGTGTTAGTGTGTGCGACTATGAGTGGAGCCAATGGAATGGAATTAGGTTATATGGATGTATATGTGTGTGTATGTGAGGGGACCAAAGTTTGAAGATATTTTAAATTTTGTGGACCAAAGCCAAACCATGTTAGTGAGTCAGTGACAATGACTCAGTGAGAGTGGACTGTCAACTGTGTGTTTTTAGTGGTCTGTGCATGACTTTTAATTTAGCATGACTTATTGACAATTATGTGTGTTTTAATATTACCCTTGAATCTTTTAATGTGTGGATTGTTGTGGGTTGTGACTTTATACTACAAACATAAATTGTGGAATATTTATATAATAACTTGACCACACATGACATAACACACATAATATGATATTGGTATTAGTGGAGCAAATATATTAAAGAAAATATAAATTCTGTATGCATTTTTATTGGTTTGATATTTGTTTGCATTGTTGATTTTTTTTTTTTTTTGGTTTTATTGATTTTTTGTTGTTGTCATAAGTTAGGTTGGGTTATTGAGAATTGAGAAGAGGAAGACTATTATGGATAAAAGAGGAATGTCACATTTGCTGTGGTAATGTAAAATTTAAATACTTTTTGATAGAGTCCTCTAAAATTCAAACATTTAATCATCTAAAACTTTTGTTATTGAATAATCTAAAATTGTTTTGTAGATGTATGAGCATAATGATAATGTTGACAATGACATGAGAAAACCAAAAAAGGGTCGGTCAAAGTCAGATGTGTGGAAATGCTTAACCAAGTATAGTGATAAGTCTAGATATAAGTATTATTATGGTAAAGATTATGCATGTTCTACTAAACATTGTGGTACTACGACTTTATGGAATCATTCGCAAACACAATGTGCATAATACAATTCTGTATAGGCTGGGGAAGATGAAAAACAAAAAACCTTAACTTTTGGGTCTATTGGTGATAACAAAAAACTTATTACTATGGGTTTTGTTAAAGAAGAGTGTAGAAAAGTTTGTATTAAGATGATTATTATGGATGAATTACTTTTTTTTTTTTTTTTTTTGTAGAGAAAGAAGGGTTTAAACATTTTTGTAGTGCTCTAGATCCAAGGTTTTGTCCTCCATCTAGAAGAACCCTTGCTAGAGATGTTTATCAACTTTTCTTAAATGAAAGTATAAGTTTAAAAAATTTTTCATTGAACAAAAACCAAGAGTTTGTTTGACCACCGACACATGGACTTCCATTCAAATTTTCAATTATGTGGTAATCACTGCCCATTCATTGATTATGAATGAAAGTTGCATAAATGGATTTTGAGCTTTGGTATTTTACCTAACCATAGAGGGGAGACAATTGGAAAAGTTCTAGAGTCATGTTTGAAGGATTAAGGTATTCAAAAAGTGTGTATAGTTACTATAGATAATGTCTTCGCCAATAAAGTGACCATAAATTATCCAAAGGAGAAGTTGAAAAATTGGGAAGAATCTAAGCTTGTGTTAGGTGGAAATTTTTTGCATGTGAGATGTTCTGCTCATATTATAAATTTAATTATGTCTGATCGTTTGAAAGATTTGAATGATTCAATTGCTCGCATTCATAATGCGATACAATATGTTAGATCGTCATCTTCAAGACTTCAAACGTTTAAAGCCTGTATTGAGCATAAAACAATTGAGAGCAAAAGCCTTGTGGTAGTAGATGTGCCTACCAGATGGAACTCTACCTATTTAATGTTATTTAGTGTTTTATAATTTGAAAAAGCATTTGATAGATTATTGGAGGATGATGGACGTTATGGGTTGTACTTTGTTGAAGATGAAAATGGAAAAAAAAAAAAAGGGTAAGGCTGCCAAAAGAGAGAGATTGGAGTAATGCTAAAGTGTTTGTCAAATTTTTGCATGTTTTTTATGACATTACTTTAAGTTTAGTGTTTCTACATCCGTTGCTTCCAATATGTTCTTTCATAAATTGTGCTCTATTGAAAATGAGTTGATTACATTGGGTAAAAGTTATTTTTTGTTGTGTGATATGACAATTGGAATGAAATTGAAATTTGACAAATATTGAAGTTAAGGAAGTGAATAAATTGTTGATAATTATACCTGTTCTTGATCCAAGATACAAGTTGGATTATGTTAAATTTTGCTTTAGTGATATATTTGATGAAATGAAGGTTTTGGAGTTAACTAGTGACATTAAAGATCTTTTAATTAAACTCTATGAGTTTTGTAAAAGTGATGATAACATTTCAAGTGGTCAACAAGTTTCTAGTTCCAATCCTTCATTTAGTGAGGATGATGTGGGAAAGACGAATGAAAGTTTTGATTTTCGTTTAAAAAGGCTCAAAAGTTCAAGAAAATGAAAGAAAAGAATGATTTTGTTATTTCAAAGAATGAGGTTGAAAGGTAATTGATAGAGTCCGATGAACATTTGGATGATAAAAACTTTGATCTTTTGAGTTGTTGGAAAGTTAATTTTTCTAAGTACAAGACTCTATCATGTATTGCAAAATTGTCTTTGCCATTTTGGTTTATAGAATGGCTTCTGAGTCGGCGTTTAATACGAGAGGCAGCATTCTTGACTTATTTAGGAGTAGCTTGACTCCAAAGATGGTGGAGATATTAGTTTGTTTGCAAAATTGGTTGCAATCTACTAATATTTGTATGGACCTTAAACCGTCCACAGATGAGACGGAGTTGTATGAAGCAATTGAACAAGGTAAATGATTTGTTTAATTATGATAATGTTAAATATGTAATTTTATTTATTACTAATATTTTGTTCTTTCGTTTATGTAGAAATTCGAGTAAGCATACATTTGGATCCATGAAAAAAAATGTGTATTCATTATGTTTTCACGCAATTAAGGTAATTACCTTAAATAAAAAGTTATATTTTATTTATATATGTTTGTTCTTTTATGATTTGCAAAAGTTGAAAACATATAAGCTAGTTCACTATGGGTTAACTTACATGTTTTGTTTGATGTTGGATGTGGTGCATGTAGTTAATGCTTTGGGAGCTACCAATTGGATATAATATTTTGTGGTTTTTGATGCTTGTGAAGACTTTAATGATAGCAAACAAGTTGTGTTGTGGATTTTATTATGATTATTGTCTTAGTTTTTTTTTTTTTTGGTGCCTTTTATGGTAAATTGATTTTTTTTTTTTTTTTTAAATATGTAATGGCTTAAACTTTTATAGTTTTATTTGTATTAAACAAGTTGTGCAGTCAACGCAAACATTTTGTAATTGAACAAGTTGATTAATAGGAATGTTTTCTACTTCAACAAAGTGTCAACCCGATTGACTTAACCTAACCCAACTTGACAATCATTGGGTTAGGTTGGGTTGAATAATTGATTGGGTTGGATTGAATTGAAAAATTTTCAACTCAACTCGATTGAGTTGGGTTGGATTGAAAAATTTTCAACCCAACCTGAGTTGGGTTGGGGGATTTTCAACCCAACCCAACGCGAACCTGAAAATGCCTACCCCTAATTCAACCCAAGTCATGGTCAATACAAGTAAGGCCCATGAATCATTTTCTTATGTTCTTTACAAGTCCACAAGTTTTTTATTTGCTCTCAAGTTAATAAACAGAATAGAATAGAAGACATAAATAACAATATTGAAGTACTAGAATTATACCTAATAATATTTAATATTTATAATAGGTACTAAAAGGTCTGTACCTAATAGTATCCAGATTTTCAAATTTGTTAGAAATGCTTTGAACTTTGACTAGTTGTGAGATCAATTTGGACATTGATTTTATTATTTTATGGTGGAAAAGTAATTGTCAAGTGCAAACTAAACATATATATCCACATTGAAAATTTAGATAATGCCAACACATATAACTCGTCCTTTGATAGATAGAATTTGAATACTAATTCATTAGCATTAAAGCATAAACATAGAACTTGTCCTCTAACACCTTATGTCTAGCAAGCAAAAGGAACAACATGCCTACTACAATGCTAAATCGAATTTCAACTTTCATAAAGCTAAAATGAAATAATTATTTTGAAAAAACCATGCTAAGAAAACTCACATAAATCATTTCACTCTTTGTATGTCTACTACATCACACCTCTGTTCCAACTTTATCTTTGCAGATCTATAAATAGGACTATCAAGCAATACATATAACAATATCAATATATATAATAATGCACAAGGTCAGAACAGAGAGAGAAAGAGAGAGAGAAAGAGGACCACCAAGATATATAATATATATAATCATGCATATAATAGATATAGCATTACATATAACAATGCAACGTCGTGTGGGACCGAAGCAAAAGCAGGACATTTCTACAAAACACAATGCTTTCTATCTCTCACTCTTGAAAATCCTTTATGCTCTTTTTCTGTCTCTCTATTTCTTGTAAAACACAATGTTTTTTCCAACTACTACGATTTTCTATTTTTCATGAAACTCTAATGTGTTGGTTGCAAATATGTGTATGGACTGTGTGTGTTACCAATTTTCTTTCTATTTGGGTAAATATGTCTTTCTAGTGTTGGTGTTAAAAAACTCAATGATTGAAATAATATGAGTGAGTCCCAGTGAAAATAGAGATTTTTTTTTTTTTTTTTTGTGAAATCTTTGTTTTATTTTTCAAGATCTTTGACATGTTAAAGTCTCGACTTTTGCATTCGATTCTTTTTTTTTTTTTTTTTTTGGATTCTCTACAATTCAATCTTTCAAAGTCTTTTAGTGTTTCAATTTACTTGATTTATCAAGAACCTAATGATTGAAATAAAACCCATTGATTTCTAATTTGAAGACAAAAGTGAAATAAAAACAAGAGAGAGAGAAGGAACTTGAGATAAAATTGAAAAACCCAACGAATCCCTAGTCAAACTTCGAGTTGTGTTGAAGATGAGAGTGGCATGGGAAGAAGAAGATGAGTTGAGAGTAAAACCTAATGAGTTAGGAGTAGTAGGGAATTAGTGAACAGTAAAACCTAATAAGTTGGGAGTGGCAAGGAACGAAGAAAATTTTTTCTTCCCAAACTTTTGGACTATAATTAAATATGCGATTTTTGTACTCTTATATCTACCTAGTATTGAGCACGGGTGACTTGTGTGCTCTTTAATTGAATATCTAGCACAGGTGACTACCGTGCTCTCTAATCAAATATCCAAACAGCCATCACAGGCTTTTATTGACCCATACTAGATACATGTAAATAGACAGCTCTATTACAGGCTTTTAAAAGTTCATGCTTAATTATGTTTTCGAGCATGGGCCATTTTGTGTCTGTAATAATTAAACTATGATAATAAATGGTTTTTGTTATAGTGGGTGCCAATTGAATTAATCAGACACTATCCACTTGCTTCATTCTTCATTATGCCTCTCCATTTTGCGCCAAATCTTAGTAACTGTTCATGCATTGTCACTCAAATTTTCTTGTTTGCATGTTCCTAAATTGCTAGTCTTGTTTGTTCCTAGGTTGGTTTGAGGCTGTCAAATGAGGGTTTGAATAAGCATTGTGTGAAGGAATTAATGTATCATTGACAATGGAGGGACTGTAAGTTTTTTAAAAACTTTTTACATTTGAAAAGTAGTTTTAGATAGATTTGGTGAAAGGGATAAACGTGATGTCGTTTTGTTGGAGGTTTTGTATGCTGTTCAAGTTTTTTGTGTAAATTTGGGAGTTTTTTTATTGGACACTTAAAGAGTGTAATTGGTTGCATGAAAATACATATTTTGTGTGGAAATATGTTTAAATATAATGAATGGTTTGAAAAATGATGTGTTTGCTATTGACTTGTTTTTAGTAGATTCTATTTGATTTTGTTAACATGATAAACTATTTTTATTGATGTTTGATATTCTATCCATATTACGTGTGTATATTCTAATGTTGATGCAGTGTCTTCTGTGTTTGATGTTGCATGTTTCAAATTTTGTGTATATTGTTTTGAAATTGCAGGTTAGATATTATGTAGATATTGTGTTTGATGTTGTATGTTTTATATATAGTGTATGTTGTGTTTAATGTTGTATGTTTTGTGATGCACTATTGATATTGATAGTGCTTGTTTATATAAATACTATATAGTGTTAGTATTCCAATAGTTGTTCATTTAATTATCATGAATTTTAATTTAACATGTTATTCTTGATGTGTGTAATTTGTACAGTTATAATGCCATTGATAGAGGTTGTAGTGCATTACGGTGATAAAGTGATTGAACTATTTGAGCATGACCCTAATGAACCAAGTGTTATAGTGTTATTACGTGTAATATATAAGTCAAATGATGTAAACAAAGAAGATTGTAATTTTTATGCCATTGTACCTTAGAGTGAAAAGAAGTTGTTGATCGAGTTTAATAGGAAGTTGATGAATGTGTTTGAACATTATAGAGAGAAAAAGTTGGTCTATAGTTGAGTTTGAAAAAGAAGCTAAACACTACATCCTTCAAGCACTTGATATTAAGGAGAAAGAGAGTGAGAGTCTAGATAATTCACCAATACCACATGTAGTCGATGATAGTTATCATGAGTTTGATTTTAGTTGGTTGAAGGGTGACCTGTTTGTTGGTGGACAGTAGGGGTGGGGCAAATAAGGGAGGTGAGAACAATGAATGTGAGGCAGAAGAAGAAGGTGAGGACAAAGGAGATGAGGCAAAAGAAGAAAGGGAATATGATAGTGAGGTTGATGAGGGTAGGCAACCTATGAATGAAGGTGAGGTAAATGAGGGAATGCAACTTGTGGGTGATGGTGAGGGAGAAGAGAGAAGGGAATATATAGGTATGGACAACTGGAAGTCAATGGAGGGTTATAAATCTTATGAAGATAATAAGTTTAGTAGCGACTCGAACATGGAAACAACTTAATATAAAGTGATAAAACTTATGAAAGGTAATCATTTCAAGCCATAAAAGGGAGCGAGATTATGACTTTTATTAGATAGATTCATAATAGTATTTACAGTTTAAAGGAAGTTTTGAGGGGATATACAATTCAAGAGGGGGTGACTTTTCTTAGAAAGGTTAATGATAGGTCTAAGTTAACTTACAAGTGTAAAGCTCAAATTTATGATTAGAGAATTCATGCATCAGAGATCATTACAAGGGGGAACACGACGGTTAAGACCTACAATAATATACATGAGTGTCAGAAAATGGTTAAGAATAAGGAAGCAAAAATTAAATGGATATGCAGTAAGTCTAAAACCTTAATTAAGAATAATCCTAATATCAAAATATCAATCTTTGCTGACTTGTTGAGAAACAACTATAGTGTCATAGTGGATATGGAAAGATTATATAAGTCCAAAAATAGAGCACCAAGTGGGTTAGATGAAGACCATGGTGCTAGTTTTAGAGTCCTTAGAAAATAAGCATGTATTGTGTAAAAACATAACTTAAGTTCGGTTGTATTTATTTGTTTGCAACAATCACATCCAAGGATTGGTTATCAAGACATCGGGCCACAGTTAATTGCTATAAAAAGGAGGTTAGATTGGTCAGATTAGGGGAACTAGAGGTAATATTTTGAGGGATACGAAAAGCAATTACCGTTAGTATGATCACCGCTATGGCTGCTAGTAAAATGCTCCGTAAGGGATATCAGGGATCTAGCATATATGATTGAGTAAAGAAAGGATGAAGTTCGCCTCGAAGATATTTCGTGGTCAGAAAGTTTCCAGATGTGTTCCTGAAGATCTCTCAAGATTACCATCAAATAGGGAAATAGAATTTGAGATAGATTTAATTTCAGAAACTGAGTCGATCTCAATCACTCCTTATAAGATAGCTTCAGTAAAGCTGAAAGAATTGAAGGTACAAATGGAAGAACTATTAGAAAAAGGTTTTGTAAGACCTAGTCACTTGCCATGGGAGGCACCATAGTTATTTGTAAAGAAAAAAGATGGGAGATTAAGGTTGTTCATCGATTACAAGGAGCTGAACAAGGCGATAATATAGAATCAGTATTCGTTCCTGAGGATTGATGACTTATTTGATCAGTGTCAAGGATCCAAAGTCTATTCGAAGATTGACCAGAGATCAGACTATCATCAATTGAAAATCTGCATTGAGGATGTTCCGAAGGCTGCTTTCAGGACTCGATATGGGCATTATAAGTTCTTAGTCATGCTCTTTTTCTAACAAATGTCCCAGTAAAATTTATGGACCTGATGAATAGGTTTTTCGAGTTTACCTAGATAAGTTCGTAATTGTGTTTATTAATGATATTCTAGTGTATTTTGGCAGTCATGAAGAGCATGCTAAACATCTCAGGATAGTGTTACAGACTCTATGAGAGCACCAGTTGTATGCGAAGTTCAGTAAGTGCCAATTTTAGCTAGACAGAATTGGTTTCTTGGGTCATGTGATCTCGATGAAAGGATTAAGTGTAGATCCCCAGAAGATAAAAGCTATTATGAGTTGGAGACCGTCCACTAATGTGACTGAGATCAGGAGTTTCCTTGGACTAGTAGGCTACTACCGGAAGTTCATCGAAGGGTTTTCTAGAATAGCAGCCCCGTTGACCAGACTGACGAGAAAGGAAGAGAAATTTGAATAGTCAGTTGTGTGTCAACAAAGTTTTGAGGAATTATAAAGAAGGTTGACTTCAGCTCCTGTATTTACATTGCCCTCAGGGACAGATGGTTTTATGGTATACAGTGATGCCTCAAGACAGGGTTTGGGTTGTGTCTTGATGCAAAACGATAGAGTTGTAGCTTATGCATCCAAGTAGTTGAAGAAACACGAGCAAAACTACCATACCCCTGATCTAGAGCTTGCAACTGTGGTATTTGCACTAAGGATTTGGAGACATTACTTGTATGGTGTTCCCTATTGAATCTTCACGGATTATAAGAGTTTGTAGTATTTGTTCACCCAAAAAGAATTGAACTTGAGGCAGAAGAGGTGGTTAGAGTTGATTAAAATTATCATTGTACGATAGAATATTACCCCGAGAAAGCTAATGTAATGGTGGATGCCTTGAGCAGAAGACCTACTAGTTCATTAGCGTATTTGAAGACAATGTACCTACCACTATTGGTGGAAATGAGCTCTCTGGGAGTAAGGTTAGAGATAGCAAACTCAGGGGCATTATTGGCTACTTTTCAGGTTCGGCCCATCTTGGTTGATCAGATCAGGGAGTGACGGAAAGAAGATCCCTCCCTAGTTAGTCAAGATAAAAAGGGAGATCAGATTTCATGATCAGAGAGGATGGTACAGTGATGATGGGTCAGCACTTATGTGTACCTGATGTAGAGGATTTAAAGAGAGATATTATGGAGGAGGCTCACTCTTGAGCCTATGCCATGCATCTGAGTAGCACAAAAATGTACCACTCTGAAGGAGCATTATTAGTGGAAAGGGATAAATAAATAGATAGTAGATTTTATTTTCAGATGTCTGACTTGTCAATAGATAAATGCAGAACATCAGAGACCTGTAAGACTGGTACACCCCCTTCTTATCCATGAATGGAAATGGGAGAAGATTACTATAGATTTCGTTGTAGGACTTTCACGTAATTAGAATAGACATGATGCTATATGGGTTATTGTGGACAAATTAACTGAAATCAGCCCATTTTCTGTCAATCAAGAATGACTACTCCTTAAATAAGTTAGCTTAGCTCTACATCGATAAGATAGTCAAACACTATAGTACTCCAATTTCCATTGTCTCAGACAGTGATCCAAGGTTCACATCAAAGTTTTGGCCTAGTTTACAAAAAAGCATTAGGTACTCGATTGAATTTCAGTATAACTTTTCACCCACAGATAGATGGTCAATCTGAGTAAACGATTTAGACACTTGAAGACATGTTCAGTGCATGCGTTTTAGAGTTCAAGGGGAGTTGGGATATACACCTATCACTGATGGAGTTCGCTTATAATAATAGTTATTAGGCCAATATAGATATGGCCCTATATAAGCACTTTACGGACGTAAGTGTAAGACCCCAGTATGTTGGGATGAGGTAGGTGAAAGGAAATCGATAGGTCCAGAGCTTGTCTAGGTCATTTCAGATAAAGTTAAAGTCATTAGAGACAGGCTCAAGATAGCAAGTGACAGACAGAAGAGTTACGCAGCACCGTTATAGGGACCTTGAGTTTGAGATTGGTGATAAGGTGTTCCTAAAGATTTCCCCGTGGAAAGGTGTACTTCGATTCGGAAAGTGTGGTAAATTAAGTCCGCACTACCTTAGGTCATGTGAGATCACAGATAAAGTTGTATTAATAGCTTATAGATTGAAGTTACCACCACAGTTGGCTAGAATTCATAATGTATTTCATTTATCCATGTTGAGGAAGTACATCCCTGATCCCTTCCATATGCTGGAAGAACAACCTGTGGAATTAAGGGAAAACTTGTTATACAAAGAGGAACTGATTTAAATTCTAGATCACAAGGAGTAGGTCCTATGCAGTAAGGTTATTCCCTTAGTGAAAGTGCTATGGAAGAATCATGGATTAGATGAAGCTACATGGGAGCGTGAAGAGTAGATGCGTGCCTAGTATCCGCACCTATTCGAGATAGGTATGTAATTTTAAATTTTGAGGATGAAATTGCTATAAGGAGAGATGAAATTGTAAGCCCTCGATCTATATTTATGGTTTCCCCAGTAATAGTCCCTAAATGATAATAGAAGACCCTAAATAATCAATAGAAGTGTCCAAGAATGTAGAAAATTTTTAGAGATTGATTGAACCTGAATTGAAGAATAAATGGAAGGATAAAATGGTAAATGACATTAAGTAATTATTAAAGGTGATAAGGGACTAAATTGAAGTAAGTTTATCAATTAGGGATCAAAACAGAATGAAACAAAGATGAGGGACAACAATTAAATTGTCAAAGAACATGATTGTCATTTTTAATAAAGTTAGAGTATAAAAGGTTGATTTTTCTCGCCATTTAACACAAACAAGAGAGAGGCCTAGAAAGGGAAGGAGAAAATTGAGAGTGAGAGAGGAGAGCTAGGTGTGTTCGGCCAAACATGAAGACAAGGGAAAACAAGTGATCTTAAGCCATTTTAAAGCTCCAATCCAAGAGTTCAAGATCACCTAAACTAGAGAACCAAGTGTAGACAAGAATCAAGCCAAAAATAGGTATGTTTCATGACTTTGAACATTGTTTGGGTGATGTTGTTGATGATGTTTGAGTGGGATTTTGATAGGGGGGTTTTTATGTATGATATGAGTTGAGTATTTAGAGCTCCAAAGTAAGAGTAGATCATGTGAAATCATTAAGGATTGATGTGTTAGGGTTATGTGGGAAAAACTCTAAAATTTGAATAGAGGTTTGTTTGGTTGAAATATGTTGATTGATAGGTGTTTGATGAAATGTTTCAAAGATTTAACATGTAAAATTTAAAAGAAATGAACTTGGTATGAGTTAAGACATAAAATGCCATAGTTGGCAATGTGTGAATGTGATGAGATATTGGAGATATTAGAGATATTAAACATGATTCAATGTTGAATTAAGGTTGATTAAGTGTTAAATCAACTTAGAATTCAAAGAGAATTGCATAAAGACAATGTAGTTAGTTTTCACCCGATAAAGGTCATTTTCGGTTTTCACGAAATGCCACTCTTTATATGTATTCTAATAACATAGATAAGTGATATTAAGCATATTCGAGTTAGTGGTGAAGAGAATTGAGTTTAGAAACCAAAAGTGTAAAAGTTGTCTTGAAAAAGTGGTGAAAAAGTGAGATTTTTCCTAGGTTTCGCCTCCTAATAGTTGGAATTTTTCAGAACCGTTTTACGGGTGATCTAAATGCGAGTTAGGGAGATGAATGAAGCAAGAATTGAGGAAAGAAAATCAATGGGGTGGGTTGTGCAGTGCATTCGGCCAAGGGGTGTCAAAATCCATCGATTTTCGTTTCGAGTTTCAGAAAATTATTTTGGGTATATGTGGGTGTTCTTAGGTAAGAATAAGTAAGAATTATGAAAAGAAATCGAAAGTTTAAAACCTTCGTTAAATTAGAATCAAGGAGAGAAATTTTTACTGAAATTTCTCTTTTAATGAGTTAAGTGAGTTAAAAGTTTTGTAATGAGTTTTGTAAAGTTCAATTTAGCATATTCTAAGCGAGAATGTGATGTGTAGGTGAGGAGGAAACGAGCGGAGCACGACAAGGCCTTTGAATTTCATATACAAAACTTGTAGATCAGGTGAGTGTCTTTATAAAAAATATTTTTTTTACTATGATTGATTTAAATGCATGCCTAAATATATCATGTTGTAATTGATATTAAATGAATTCTAAATTGAAATTGTTCCATGGATTATGGAAATGATTTATATGAAATGTGGTTTAATGAGAAAGGAAATTTACAATTGAAATGAAATTGAAAACCTATGGTACACATGATTGTGTTTTATATATCTCCGGTCTAGGTTGAGTACCTTAAACATGCATTGGCTGTGTTGAAAGAGTCTGTTACTAACAGCGGGTGGAACCGTGTCTGTGTAGTCTTGAGTTGCCCAATGCACGTATGAGGCATATTATTAGCTAGCTTCCACCCGAACGATGTAGAATTCTGCTGGTAGCGACATGGAATTCCACTACGTAAAAACTGGATAGATGGCTGGAACAATGTAGAATTCTGGGATGACCTGAGTGATGCAGAATTCCGCTCTACTCTTAGGGTATTATGTGATACAAACCACCAATGGTTGGCTTATTTTGTTTATAAATCCTTTGAAAGATATTATTGCCACCATTGTTAAAATGTTTTGATAAAAATGGAAACCATGTAACCTATTGATTGAAATTTAATTTATTGAGTATGAATTTTATTGAATTTCGAATGATTTTTATTGTTATTAAATAGATAATAAATTTTAGAAATACTAAATTTTCAATCATAGTATTTGAGTATTTACAAAATGTCTTAAAAAAATTTTTGAGAGGTTATTTGATAAAGTTAGATTTAATGGAAATTATATGACACTCACTGAGCTATCAAAGCTTACCATGTTTTATATTTTTGTAAATAAAACCTCCCCAGGTAAGGTACAGGTACATGTATTTCAGTAGCAGGAACTCCAGGTCATGACTAGAGGTTTCGAGCTTAATGTGCTGTTTTGAATCATGGAATTTGTTGTATATAATTTTGAAATATAATATATAGAGATTTGTAAGAAATTTTTGAAGGTTATTTGAAATGATTTTAAAAATCTGCGCTTTAAATATTATGTTCGAAATGGATTGCAATTATTTATGCATGATTTATAAATTCAATTCAATATACCTTTCAAAATGGTATGCATGTTTGTGATTGCTTGTGGATTAGGAAAATTGAGGGCTTGACGCCCAGAAGTTGAGAAAATGGTTGAAATTTTGAAGTGTTTATGGTTTTTATAAACTTTACAAGGTGGTATAGTCAGAAAAAATAACCGTTATGCTGCCTAAATTTTGATAAATCCATTTGTAAAAGTGAAAAATTAAAAAGAAAAATTTCCTACCCGTTTTCGTATAAAAGAAGGTTTTAAAAAGATAAACGGCTTAACTTCACGGAAACCTTCCAACCGAACCAAATATCCTCTAGGAAAACCACCGTGAGGTTGCCGACATGATGCCTAGGGAAATGAGTCTATCAACTAAAGTAGACATAAATTTGATAAGAGAATCTATTCATATCATATTACTAATAATATGACTAAGATTTGTGATTGTACGTTGGGTGATCATAGGTGTAAATCTTATTTGGTGTTGTTAGAGAGCATAAGAAGGATGGTGATACAATTAATTAAAAAAAAAAAAAGTGAGTGGTTAGCTTGGAGGGATGATTTACCTTCTTTTGTCTAGTCTAGATTGTTAAAACCAAGTAAGGCTGGAAGAATGCACAATCTCATATATATAGAGGGAAAGAATATGAGATTTTAGGACCCGAAAGGAGTTATGTTGTTGACTTAGGTCAACAAAGATGTGCATGTGGAGAGTGGCAAATTAGTGGTCTATCATGTAGGCATGTAATACTATGTATAAACCACTACACTGCTACGTATGACCTGTAACTTATTTTGAAGGACTATGTTCATCCATACCTTACAAAAACCACTTTCCAAAACACTTACAATAGTATGATTCACCCAATTATAGATAAATGTACAGAGGACACAGTTGATGGTAAGCCAATCGACCTATCCCCATTGAAGAGAAGGGTTGGCAGACCAAAGAAGGTCAAAATCAAGGAACCTAGAGAGAAGGGTCTAGTTCAAGTACAAACACTAGAACAATGAAATGCACCAAATCTTTATAGCTTGGGCACAATAAAAGGTCATGCAAAAATGAGATATCACCTCTAAAAAGGCAGAAGGTATATTCTAAAAACTTGTTTTTAAATTTTATTTTACTTACTAACTTGCATAAATATTGTTTTATTTTTGTTTTGATAGAAGCAATCTAAGGATCACGCCTCAAGTTCGAATGCTATCTAACTTCTCATGCTACAATTTCTCATAAGGTAGTTTTTTTCCATAGTTCATTTTATATTATTATTCTACCATAGTAAAAAAAAAACATTATATTATTCTAACATTAATTTTATATTAACCAAAAAAAAAAAAAATCAAAATCAAAAGATGGGGCCTTTTATTCCCATACTGCCTCAAGCTCATAACCTCTAAGTTCTTCTCAGACTCAACTAAGCTCACAAGTCACACAAGTCTCAGAACCTTAGGAATTATAATTGTATTTTTAACTTATTTACATGTTTATTTCATGTCTCTTTTGCTGAATAATTTTCTTTAACACTTTATTGGATTTAGAATGGTTGGTACCACCATACCAGAACTGTCTCTTGTTTTGTTGGATTTTAAATTGTTATTTTGTTGTTAATTCATGGCATTGGCTTTAGTTAGGTTAGCAGGGCTTTACTGTTGTTAACAGTTTATGTTCTTAGGTTACAACTTCATGTTTTTATATATATTTCGAACAACTAAATATTATATATATTATGCATTTCAATATTGGTACGCATAATATTATATGACTATTACATATTACAATAGTTAGCAATAATTGTGATGCATACAAGAAATACGATTACATTGCAGATCATAATTGCCTTCAACCATCCTTGCGTTGCTTCTAATTTATGCATTCTATAAATGAAGCACATTCCTAAATTTTTTACTCTTGTATATAGACTTTGTAGTTGTGCCTGTTTTATTGCTGCATGTTTTTCTTTTTATGTTCCATCATATGTGATTGCATCTCATCTGCTTCTAGTTCCTAAAATGAGCTACACTGTCTTTTCTCATAGTGGAAATACATTTTTCTTAGATTGTTTACAAATTCTAATATCTTTATACTTGCCTTCTTTCAACGTTAACATCTTCTATTTTTAAACTTAATTACTCCTCCATTAATGTTGCATCTCGAGCTTGAGCTTCCTATTGATTCCATATTGTGGTTGTTTTTGTGATCGTTTTTGTGCTTCTTCTTTTTCTGTTTGTTGTTTTTGAAACAATTGTTGGTGTTGTTAATGCTATTCTGAGTCACAGATTTGAAAAGAATAAGAGTTTTGGTATATTTTTTTATATAGGTTGATAGGTGTATTTTTTATACAGGATTGATGTGTTTTTATGTAGATTTGATGAATAGTATAAAAAAAGAGTGGTTATGCATGCAACAATCATAAAGGGTAAATAGGTCTTTTTACAATTAAAATATCATAACCAGAGGCAATTAGGTCTTTTTTCAATTTGCACATGTCAAACACACTTTTTTTTAACAACATGATGAGATGAAGTATTTCATATAAAAACAAAACTAGCGTGGAGAAATTCACCTATTGTCAAAAGTCGAGGGCTTTTTAATGATTTTTCCTTTCTAATATTAATAGGCTTTCTATACAGATAAGAAAGAAAGAGAAAAAAGAAAATGGTGAAAGGAAGAAGTTACATTTTGGAAATTACATATTATAATAATTTCTTATAATATGTAATTACTCCAAACATCTCAACAGTTAGCTTGAAAAAAAAAATGTTAAATGGGTTTTGTGATAATCAAAAATAATATTCATTGACCTAATTAAACTTATTTTGTAACACATTTTTGGACATAAATAGATAATTTTATGGTACAAATCATCCTATGTTCACAATGTTTATACCTTAATTAAATTTAATGACTTTTGATAATATTTTATAAATAATAATAAAATTGCAAATTATATGTAATAAAAAATATGAATTTTTCTTTTTGGAATAAGAGATATTTCATTTTTTCTATCATCAATATCAACAATTAAAATTCATTAAATTTGATGTAAATATAATAAAAACTGCATTTGTTGATTACTAAAGAAAGTTAGTATAATACACATAAACACATTCTAGGGGTCTTAGTACCTTATTGGAACCAATGATATTATTAGAACAACAATTACTCATTGGATTTTTATCAATAATTCATAAAAATCAAATCTTTTAATACAAACTAAATTAAATACTAGAAAAAATAAATCTTTCTTATAATTACTCATTAAAGTTACAGTTTAGTATTATATGTAGTCATACCTAACTTATAGTGTCTTTGAATCGACCTTGTTATAATAAAAATTAAAAATTAAAAATAAGTAAAGAAACGACATTGTTGTTGATCAGTAGAAGTTTTGGGGCGATCTTTTGCTTTCAATGATTGGGCATCGAACTAGGGGGTTCGTTGGGTATGATACTCAATCTTGAGCCAAACTCCATAATTGGGCCATTAGATGCCCACATACTACTGTCCTCTGGACTGGACCCACTAGGTGAGTCTACTAGACTTACCTCACTTAGAGGTGACAATTTGAATCACGACACGACGAGTCGATACGAATTCATGAAAATAAATAGGTGTGGATTTGATTTAAACAAATTTGTGTTATAACTGTGTCAACTCACTTAACCTTTTTATTAAACGAATCGAGTTAAGTTTATTTAACAGATTCGTGGGTTGACACGATTTATAAGGTCAAATTGTAATATTTATATATATTATAAGAGTCAAATTATAATATTTATATATGAATATGATCAAAATATTATTTAGGTTAAATGGGTTAAACGAGTTAAATAGGTAAATGGGTCGACGGGTTAATGAGTTTCGATCTTTTATAATCTAAGTAATAAATTAATTAGTCGTATCATATTATGTCATCTATTTATAAACGAATTCGTATCGAATCTAATAATGTTGATCCGTTTATTGAACAAATTCGTGTCATTTTGATGGAAGTCATAAACGAATCAAATAGAAATCTAGCTCAACCCAACCACGAACCTTTTTTGCCACCCTTAACCTCACTATAAGTTGTCCCAATTTTAGATCTAATTATCGAGTGGTGATGTTTCTACCCTAAAAAATTGTATGTACACCCCTTTTAGCGCACATCCCATATAAAATTTAAAATTTTTCTAATATGTTTTTGAACTCTATTTAATATCAAGCATACCAGTTTTTCTTAATTTTATTATATTATATTTTTATAAATACATCCAATCTATACCTATTTTATTATTTATTTAAATTTTATAATATCAATATTATTTTAGCATTGTACTCACTTTTCTATGAGAACAAAAGAGAAAACTTCATTTTCTCCTCTATAACTAGGTGTCTTCTCCCTTTTGGATTGAAAAAAAAAGTTCAACTTTCACTTTATACCCAAATGTATTTACCATAACAAATCAAAGACCAAACTCAATTGAGCCACCAATTGATAAGAGAGATTCAAGATTGTGTGGTACACTAATTTTCTGTATGTACAACAGTTTAATTATGAATTTTTGTGATATTGAATTTTTTTTAATCTATTTAGTGTTTGAGTTAAGCTAACCATGTGTTTGATGAATTGTTTAAATGATTTTTTTATTTTATTTTTTTATCATTATTACTTTTTTTTATCTTAGTAGGAGGTAGAGGGGTACTTAAGAATTGAAGAAAAGTCTAGTAGCAATGGTGACTTTCAGTATTATGGTTGTTTCATTAATCAGTAATTCGTTAACTACTTGCCATTTTCCACTTGATGAGATGCGATCATCGCTTTCACATTGCTAGTGTGTTTGGATAGATGGGTTCGACACTAACATATTACTTATCCACTTTATCATCTTCCTCTACTGTCTTCAATTAGACTTATCATGGAGTTTGGAACTTAAGTTGTTGTGTTTGAAAAATTCACATATTTTACTTCCACTAAGTAGCATACATGGTGGCTTAGGTAGCTCCACCGACCAAAAGCGGAACCACTTTACTAGTTTCTAGTTTTTTTTTTTTTTGGATATTTTCCTATATGTGTAATCAATCATATTGAGTAGTTCAATCCATCGATAGTTATTATGTATTTGAAGGTTTTGTTTCATTCTTCATACTTTACAATCAAGTTATATTCATTGAAAAGAATTTGGTATTTAAGTCTAGCGTTTAGAAGAAAAGTTAGAGTTTGAGGAAATAAAAACAGTTTGATGATATACATGATAGTTTAATTAATAATTTATTGGTGTAAATATATAATATTTACTCTTTTAGTAATTTTATTAAAGGGTAATATTGAATATTTAAAATAAGGCTAATTTGGGGTATACATACAATCTTTCGGGGGTGCAAATATCGCAACTCTCTCCCATTTCAAATTATTTTCTTTGAAGTAAAATATGTCTTTTGCATATTAAATAAGCCTAAATCTATAGAGGTTTTTTCTTTTTTGGAAACACCATTAGCATTACAACTACTATAGTTTGAAGCATTACTAACTTGAATAAGTATTCTTTATCACCAAATTACATTAGATGATATACAATTAATTATTAAATGGTAAATAATTACAATAATAATAATATTATTATTAGTATTAGTATTAAAATATCACAAACTCCAAACCAGTTTGCAATCAGTCATGAATTGGATAAAATTCATATACAATTCACTCCAATAATGTTAATAATTTTGTTTTTAATTTTCATATTATTTATCCCTAATATGAATCCAAGTTAAGGCTAGACATTTACATGTTTGATTCAATTTCTATTGGAATTGAACATGAACAATTTGATGGCTAAAACCAACGTAAACCGAACATGATAGGTTATGTTTTCTCGATTTGGGCTTTTTTGGGCCTATTGGACCAGCATATAAAAAACCTACTTAAAAAATTTTACATCTTTAAAGTTTTAAAGGTTCGAACCGGCAATCTTCAAAATTTCATCTTTGAAAAGTCAAACAATGAAAATATATATAAAGAAACAATCTTCGTAACCAGACCATCAATTTTTAATGGTTGACTTGGTTTGGTTTTAGACTTTAAAATTCATCAGCTTTCAAGTCAATCAACTTGAAATCTTTAAAACATTTACACTCAAGTATTGAATCAATTGATGAACACCCTCAAATTTATTGATATTCACAAACAAGAATACACACCCATATATATATACATATATATATATATATATATATATATATTCAAAGTCATCAACTAACCATGTGAGATTTGATTTCAAATTTACCTTTTGTTTTATCACTTTTTATACACATTTTTGTGAATACGCCATGAATAAAACAAATTAAATATATGCATAGAGATGGAGAGAAGAAAGATCACATGTGAAAGTGTAAGAAATTTACTTATAAAATAGGTAGCAAATGGATGAATAATGTTAAAAAAAAAAGGTTAGGAAATCAATAGGTTGTGTATATAAGACTTGAGAGTTCAAGTTTCAATCTACTACTTTGCATCTCACATTGCTTGTTGATGTCAAAGTATGCTCTCTTCTCCTCTATATTGTTATCCAATGTTGGAAGAAATGGTCCAAAAACAATTAGATCAAATTGTTGTGATGTGCAACCAACTGCGATTACTTATAGTGAAGTGTTATTTTCAAACACGATACAAAATTCACTTTAAGTTGAAATATTTATTATAAATTTCACGTATATGAAAAAAATATATATATATATATTTTCATTTTCGATTGATTTTGGGTTTGGAATCCCAGACTCAAACATGAATTGATTATTGTCGGTTAACATTAAATCGACTTGTTACATGAGCCGATCCAAACACCTAAAAATCAATTCGGATCAGTTCATGTTTTTGTGCTCAGCCCTAATCCAAGTAATCGCATAGGAGCTTATGCAATTTTGAACTACAGCCCATCTAGCTGCAATTAGGTGTAATTTTTGGGTATTTGTGCAATTTTACTTTAATTTTTTTTTTTTTTTTTTTGACTTGGGAAGCAGAATTTAAAGTTGGGACCATAGCTTTGCTTAGTAGGTGTAGTTAGGACAGCCACACTTCAATATTATTGTAGTTAGGACAGCGACACTTCAATATTATTAATAATACTAAACATTCCACTTGAATTTCAATTGAATGATGTTTAATTTCCTAACAGAATATCATTAATAAAGATTCATCTTATTTACCACATCTCACATGAATATAATTGTGCATATAATAAGTTAGAAATACAAATTGAGATATTTAACACTACTGTACTATTAATTGCATGAAAGGTGCATCACACTGTTAACATTTCCTTTTCATTTAAATCTCCATTTCTACAAATTCTACTTTCAAATTCAATTTAGTTATATATACCTTTCTACTCCTCTCTATAATAAATAAATAAATAAAAATCATCAAATACATTAGATATTTAGACTATAAATTAGGGGTTGGTTCTTTTTTTTTTTTTTAGGAAAAAATTTAAAAATTACTGAAAATTAGAAAACACTGAATAGTGATCGAAACATGAAATTTAAATAATAATTTTTTCCACACCCTTGAATCTATTGTAAACATAATTTTTTAAAAAATTTATTTGAAAATTAGCAATTGGATATTTACACAATTTTTATTATTAATTATTATGAAACTTTATTTGATATAAAACAAACATGTTCTTGAATTTAACAAAATTTAAAACACTTTTATGTACATAATAATAATATTTTATTAATAATTAAAATATGATTAAAAAGATAATAGAAATAATGATATTTACATATTTTAAAAATATGAAATAGCCTCTGCATTGAATATAAAGCAATTTAAAAAATATTTAAATTGTATATTAAAATATAATAGTCCATCCTAAGAAAATTTACGAAAAGATGTGTTTAATGTTTTTATTTTAATAGTATACATTTGATTGGGTAAGGTTATCTATCAATAATAACTCTTGAATATTCTTCAATAATCGCTCTTACAATCATACTCATTAATAATAATTCTTGAATATTTTTCAATAACTACTCTTATAATCAATGCAAAGATAGTTATTGATAAGTAATCTTACCCAATCAATAAGGTAATCAAATCCAATTTTAAAATAGGTTATTTTAAACAGGGTAGACGTGGAATATACTATTTTAAATGTTATTTAATGATTACAATTAAGTTATAATTCAGACATTTTTACATATTTTTAAGTTATTTTTAGGTAGTTTAAAGTGATTTAATCATTTATAAAAAAATGAAAATAAAGGGTAATACCAGGAATTCCAACTCAAACTAACAAAAGAACTCCGAAGGATTCTTGTCCTGGATGATAAGCTAGTGGTTACAAAGACCCCGTGTGCATGAAGGCACAGGGAATCACTCCTCACGACAACGTCTTTTAAATGAGCAAGTCCTTCTTGATATTCATTTCACGAGTCAAGACCGACTGGCAGTTGGCTCTGCCACGCCGCATCGGATCACACACACAGAGCTCTCGCGCCAGTTTCCACCTCCAATCAAAATGTTTTAACATCAAAACCCTACACTTCTTAAATCTCTTCAAATTCCACCGAACACAGATTCCAATTAACGCTTACCAAACCATGCTCGGTGTTCAAGAAGAGACTCCTTCTAGGTACATTCAATTCAATTAGGGTTTTACGTTTCCAGTAAATGCGTAATTTTGCCAATGCTTGCAATTCGAGTTCCATTCGCATTTTTAAGTTCAGTTTTTGTACAGTTTGACTACTCAATTAGTTTTTAGTAAGTTTCAGTTCTAAATTTAGTTGTTGAGATATTAATTGTGTTCTGGAAATAGGAGTGAGTTATTGAGTATGGTGAAAAAGCACTCGAATTTGTTAGGGAAGACGATGGTGGATGGGCAGGATGCATCGGATGTTGAGATGGATGCTGAATTTTGGCACGATGTTTTCGATTTGTACTTTATTCGCGGTAAGGAGTCTAGAGGGCGACATGACGATGATCTCTTGTTCTTCATCAGGAAAGTGGTAGGTTCTAGATTTGAACATGTTTAGATTTTGCCTTTAGTGGTGTGTTTGCTAATTTGGTTTTTTTGTTGATGTAGAGTTTGCAAGAATATGGTCTCAATGAGAATGTGGAGGATGACTCTCCTTACTTTGTACGCAGGTGGGCACCCAAGGTAAAATCCGACTTGATAACTGGGGTGTATTTTATGTGAGTGTGTGAGTTAAAGAGATTAGTTGGTATTTTGACGTTTTATGGTTTTGGCTAAAAGGATGTGAGTAGAGGTAAATTTTACTGTGAAATGTTTGCTAGGAAATTGCTGGCCTCTAGAATTGCATTCACTTTTGTTAAATTACAAAATTATATTGAAATGTGGTAATGTTTTGTTCAGGAAGTTCAAATTTAGAATTTAAGATAATTCTTATTATTTTTTCCTTCGTGGTGTATGTGCTTGGGTGCAATAATTATCTTATGTATTTTTGGTGGATACAAAGTCTGCGGTTGTAAACTGTTCCCTACCGTGCTCAAGGAATTTCAATGGTATTTATGTCTCTTCTTGATGCCTTCATTTGTTCTCTCCTCGGTGCTATCAACTTGCACATGACATGGCAGGGGACCAATCTGTTAGTCATTGTTTATTGTAATTTGTTTTTCTGCTACTGCTTCGTCTTCTTGTAATGAATGCTGATTATGCTATAGTGTTACATTAGTGAATGATTTTTACTTGTGTCGAACAGTTGGATAGTTTACTAGCAAAAAACTTTGTGGAGGTGGATTGGAGGCGCTCATTTTATTTGAACATGATCGCTCACACCTCATTCTCAGTAACAGTGGCAATCTGCAGGTAACTTCTCTAATTTTTTATTTTTGTTTTTTTTGGCATCTTGGCTTTGTCCTGTAAGTTTCATCAATATTCTTCTGCTTCCAACATCTGTTGTCATAGCAATTTCTGCCACATTGTCTTTGGTCTTGTTGTTTATCAGGTCATGCATTTGATCAAAGGATAAACTTCTAGTTTGGGAAGATGCAAAATTTTAGATTTATTGTTATCAAATAATTGTTACTTTGGTATCCGAGATCGCTTAAAGTGCTAAAGAAAACAAATTTGGAGATCCCCTGTATGATTTCCTTTTGTTGCTGTTTATCTTTTAAATTTTTTGTCATTTGTGGTTATCTGGATGTTATGATTTTAGTTGCTTTGATATCTTATATGATCAGAAGTATTTTGGTTATAAAGATACTGTCCCTTGTGTCTTTCTTATTGCAAGTCATTTTCGTGCTGTTGCATTCACAGAATTATTGATACTGCAAATCACTACGGTTTCATGTTTGACACAGATTTTACTTTATGTAATGCATTTCTAACTATGTTTTTTCTGATTTGGAATGACTTTTGTTACAATTTGTACAGTGGGCACTCTTGCCATCTGGAACCTTATTTCAATTCTGGAGGCAATAGATTCGGTCTTAGTCCTTGATTTTGGTTATAAATTTACCACTGCATATGTTATTTTATTTATTTATTTTTTGTTTCCTGCTTGTCGAACTCCCTTCTTTCATGTTTAGTTTTTTCCAGATTTCAGAAAAAAGTAGGTAATACTTCTAGCAGTGTTTTGTACAACTTTTGAAATGGGGATTCTAATTTTTGTTTTATTTTCTCTGTCATGATGCATGATGATAATTTCTGACTTGATTTTTGTTGTTTCTTTTTCTTTCTCAGCCATGAGGACCTTCGAAATTATCGATCTGGGCAAAATACGCCATTGTCTCCTATATACAAGGTACCACCAGTCTTCAATTAGGATATTTAATATGTACAAAGCCCATAAGGAGGATTTTGGATCAGCCCAATCATACATAAGATAGAATAATCACTTCAAACTTTTCATATATCCACTTATCATTTTAGATAGAAGAAGAAAACTACCACTTCAAATTTCTTCTGTGCATGATCCTCCCCATGATCTCTCTTTGGCTGGTTGGGACCTCAGAGGAGGTTGATAGTGGTGGGTGGAAACATTTTTGAGTCCCTTTATCAACCAGCTGACTGTCTCTAAATTTAGAATTGAAAGTATGATATGATTTGTAATGTCAGCCTAACCATTATCACTTGTAAGCTTTCATGTTTTGCATTCGTGCAAACTAAATTTATGGCATGGCCTGTGTCATCTCTGCAGGTTGTAAAAACTGTTTATGCATCTCCAAGCCGTGTAACTTTTCATTTGGACTCAAAAAAGGCAAGTTTTATGCTTGTCATCGAAATGTTGATCTTTCTTTTTTTGTGGTATCTTCAATTTTTGAAGCTGCTGTTAACATGTTTTTAGGAAGTAGAGACAACACCTGCCTATCCAGATATCTGTTTTGCAGTGGATGATTTTGACTCCACTTTTGATGCAGTGGTATGTGCTTTTATTCTTTTCTATTACAGCCTACGAAATATATAAGACATGCCTATGGTTGCTTCCATTTTTCACTTATTGCTTATTCTGTAAATTTTGGTATCTGTAAGAGTTTGGAGGCATTTTGTGTATAATTATTCTAGTTATTCTTAGTAGTTCCCTTTTTTTTTTTTTTCATTGTCTTTGTATATTTGTAGTGGCAGCAGAGTACAGAGCAAAATGTTGTTATCCTTTCTAACATGTTTGTAATCAGTTAGGATTTTCTGAAATGATTTCCCCCTTTTAATGCTCCAGGTCTTGTCAGACACAGACCACTGCTATTGTGTGCTTCTGAATGCGCATGATGGAGCTGCATTTCCTAGTGACAAAGATCCACATGATAGCAGTTCCAGTAATAATTCACCTTTGAGAGTTAATACTAGTTCTGAAATTACAAGAACTTCTAAGGTTTGGGTTATTCTGCTGTTGACATGTGAGAATTACTGAGCATTGGCTCTCTGATCTGCCAAAGTTTCTTCTTGCTGACCTTTATGCTTTTCTTATTATACAATGTTTTAACTGCTGCTTATCGCTCTAGGTATCTGTTATACTAATCTTCTTTAATGCTTTTATTGGGCTAACATGCTAAGGTAGTTTATATATTTAACATATATAATATGTGCCTACGCAATATTGATTTTAGCAAAGCCTGCAATGGCAACCAACCATGCCCAATATCCCTTGTGCCCTAAAAGACATTCCCACTTGATAAAGGTGCTTAATATTGAAAGCATTTTGTCTGTGCATTCTAAAATTTTTTTATGTCCTCTCGGGAGCTATAAATCAGTTGGTAGTAGAGAAGTCAGTCTAAAGTTGGCCACACATTTGAGGATTGAACATTTTCTTTACAGAATTAGATCTTATACCTGAGGTCTTGAATAATGTCCTTAAAGATGAGGTATCAATGACAACCTGTGCTTTGTTTTTGCCTGCTCAGAAGTAAATGAGCATGAGAAACATGTTAATTTTTGTCCTTGGTAATTCACAAAGTTCCATCTTTTTATTATTTTAAGTAGTTTATGAAGTGTTTGTCTGCAGTTAAGAATGCTGTTTGCATATGATGATTTTTTAAGTTCTGCTAAATATAATAGTAGTTTGTCAACTTTTTCTTAAATTAAAGCTTGGTATACACTATACAGTGTACTTAAAAAAAAAAAAAAAAACAGATTGATATATAGTGTATTTTATTATTTTTATTTCTGATTTCTGTATAGAAACATTGAAGTTGACTTGGTGGTAGTTGTAATTGCAGCTTACACTTTTCTCTGGCTTTGTCAGTTATCAAATGGTTCGAGAAGCTTATGATGGTACATTGTCATATAAATAACTTAGAATAACTTCATATCAGCTATTTTACTCATGAACTGCATTTATAATAGTTAGTTTTCAGCACCTTGGATAACTTTTTTTCTCTTACTCTTTCAGTTTATGCTGGATAAAATATTTTCCTTAGACATGGAGAAAATTCAACGCTTAATCTGCGTTAAAACTAAAAGAACATGGCTTATTTGAAATTGACTTTTACCTGTGAACAATACACTTTTATCTCACTGCTATTTGCTTGCATTAAACTGTATAAGTGGTTAGTTGTAAAATCAGTAGAAACTGTAATCGTCTTTATACTGAAAAAGATTGAAATTCTTGTTATTTCTAAAAAATCTAGAGCATGATAATTGATTCATTAATTTGGTACATTTTCTAATATCATTTTAGCCAAATACTGCTTCAAATCTAAGAATGAAAACCGTGCTGACTGTCAGGTATAATTAATCTATGCATCCATATTTTAAAACATAGTAATTTGTGGCTAATGCTGCAGTTCATACATGATCAATCAATATCTGTAAACATTGGGGATTTATCTTAATATTTATGAAATTATTCAACAAGTCTTGATGCCGTTATACCAATCCATGGTGTTGCTGATACTTCTTTTCCCTTTTTCATTTAATATAGTTCCTTTGATGCATCCAAAAAGATTTTACTTTTATTCAAGCCCAAATTTGGAACAACAGCTGGTTTGCTGCTTATCAGAAGGCCTTTGTAATTATGTTCTTAAAATTAATTGTTTGCTATTTCAAAATGAGTTTGTCATATTTCCTGAACTATTATGCCTTTTTTTTTTCAAGATATTAAGAACTTGATGCCTGGAATTTAATTAGCTCATGTAGTTCTCTTTCTCTCGCTCTCTCAGCTGGAAATTCTGGATTTGGGAGTCTTCTTTCATTTGGTCATTCACCTGGAAAAACGGACAGATTGTACATGAAAGGCCCAGGAGGACGTGGGGAAGTTGAAGTAGCTGTTTCTGGAGTAGCTGGTAAATGAAAAGTTTATTATTTTAATTTGTTGGCATAATGTGCTGTTTATTTTATTTCTTCTTTGGTTTCGTAGGTTAAACATTGCAAATTTATCAGTTGTAACTATTGTCAATAACAGCATCGAAGCTGATAAGCCATTAAATTCCGCATTGATCTGTACATATGAAAAAAGTGGATTGTAAAAGAGGATGATAGTAACGACCCATTGGCTGTTTTTTGTCCAATGGAAAGTTGAGCATGTGTCTAAAAGAGGATGTTAACTTGAAAACTCCTGCAAACGTTTTGTCTCAAAAATAGTTATTTTTAGACTTCATCCTTTCCATGTCAATGGATAATGGACTACTGATTTTCAGGCTTAAAGAAATAAACGAAAGTCTCTTCTGGTTGATTTTCTGCAGTATAAGTTTTTGATTAATCGATTGAACATAAAAGTGAATGGTATATGTAAATATTTTGACAAAACTGAATATTAGATGTTTCTACCTCAGATCAAAGCCAACAAGATTCAGGCCCTTTTTCACCAGTGTTATCAAAGAAAGGATTTGGGATTGGCTCAATTGTTCGTAAAGCAGCATCCGTTGCATCTGTGGCAGCCAAGCATGCCTATGCAGCTGCTGCTGCCTCCTCAACTTCTGATGATGAGATGTTGCCCCTCAAATGCTGCTTAATGTCTGTATCATTGCCCTGGGATCAAATAGCTTATGATCTTCTGTTTAAGGTGAGATCACCAATAACAATTGCTGAATGATGCACAGTTAAGTATTTGTTAAATGTTATTATATAGTATTGCTTTCAGATTTTATTTGTTAAATGTTATTTCATACTATTTCTTTCAGATTTTATTAATTTACTAAACTGTTGCACTCAGTATGTTTTGTGTAATTTTGTTGCTTTAGCAGCCAGCTTGCCTCTTTGATAATTATGGTATTAGTTTGTTGAGTCAACAATCTGCTTTGGCTTAAAAAGTATTACAAATTCAATATTTTACCTTGGATCTTCCTTATGAAACATGGTGCTCTGATTAAACATGTCATGCATTTACTGAAGAGTGATTTATCTTTCTTTATTTATTTAATTTGTTTGCCAATTTCAGGGCAGTCCTCCTGTGAATATGTGATTGTCTTACGTTACCTGCCACTGGACATTGCAAAACAATTGAGTCAACTTCTGCTAGTGAAAAGCATGGGAGAGAGGAATTTGAAAAGAGACAAAGTTTCCACCTTGCCTGGAGAAGAATCTGTATCTAAATTGTGTATGGAAAATCTCATTCCTTTCCTCTCTCTCAGTGTGTGCATTTTTCGGTTGTAAGTTGACTTTCTCCTAGTAGTACGTCCATTAAGAATCGTGATGTTTAGTAAATAGGGCAGCATTAATCATGTTGCAAGAATTTCAGTTCAATAGTCTGTGGCTTTTTATTTCTAATGAATCCTTAACACCTTGCATTACTTGTACAATAAGCTATCAAAACTGAAGTTCCAGATTGTCTATTGAGCTTGCGCTTGTATTCTTTTAGCGGGTAAGGTCAAGGACTCAAGGGGTGTTTCTTTCTCATGGATGAACTCAAACATGTACCTTCGTAGTTTCTGGATTCCGTAACTAACTGATTGGCCTTGCCTCTTTGTTATGCTTTTTAAGGTTCTCTTCTCATAGGCTTGCACAGTTGCACCAAATTCTATTAAACATTTAGGTTACGTTTGACACACGAGATTAAAATATAATAGGATTGTATTGTATTGGATTAAAAAATTACTGTCTCATATTTGATAGAATATGTGATTAAATTAAAATTATATTATGTTTTGTGTAGGTTGAAATTGGATTGGAATAAAATTAAAATAAATTTAAAAAATATATATATTTTTCCACTGTTTTCAACATCATCAACCATCCATTTTATCAACATCATGAACGTAATCTCCAACAACAATATCATCAACAACATCAATGACGATGACATCCATCAACAACTTCAAAACACGAATTAAAAACAAAATAATAATAATAATAATAATAATAGTAGGGGATTTTGGTTTTGAGTTCACCTCAAACTCATAAAAAAATAACAAAAAATAAAATTAAAAGAAGTAGAGAGGATAGAGAATGCTTTGAAGAAAGACTGTGACTAAAGTGGCAAGAGAGGAAGACGGTGAGAGGGTATGAGGCTTGAAGTTAGAGAGAGAGAGAGAGATGGTAGAGAGAGAGATGGAATGCTTATTTGCAAACTCATCAAATCCCACCACTTTGGTTAGGAATGAGCATTCCAAAGAAATGAGGAATTGGAGGAGCTTAGGATTCGGTTTGAAATCCTAGCTATTGTTCTCCAAACGCAAGATTTGAAAATTTGGGATATTTTGAATATCAAATCCACCTTAAATCTGGTATTCCAAACATAGCCTTAATGCTTAATCGGTTAGGTTTTTCTATAATCCTATTGGTGAATGAATTCTTCGATCATAGGTAATATAATCTAACAATCTAACCTTTAACCAAGTTAATTTGTGAAACTTACAATTTGTAGGCGAAAAATTATTGGTAGAATCTATTAATTGGTTGTTTCTTTCTTTCTTCTCAATGCTATCTCTAAGAGGTAATGATTTTACATATCTAATTGGTAATTGGCATTTCACTGTTTTTTTGATTTGATATTACGATGGTGGGAAACAAACTTAGTTCCATTGCCGAATATGTTATTCTCAACTTGTTCTTTACAATTCCTTATAAATTATTCAAATCATCTTTCTCCTTTCCCTTAGGTTACAAGGTTCTCTATTCGGGTGCTAAGCTAAAGAAGGACCAAACAGAAAAGGTACCAGCTTGTAGAAAGTATAGCGCGTTCGAAGATGCCATGGCCAATGAGCACCGATTTAGAGAGGAGTTGATAATGATCGTGTCCCAGTGGTGTCCCACACTGGGTGTCCAGGTAAAGCCATAACATTTGCAAGTTATCAAGCAACAAAAGCTCCTACCACGTGGTTCACTGCAATGTACTTTAAAGTTTATGATCAAGGACAAAGAAAAGTTACATTTTTAATTATTGTTAATTGTTTATCTCCTTTGGACCAATTTGGGTCAATTAAACTAGTTAAAACTAGCATGTATAAAATAGGATTCGAGTAAAATTCACTTGAAACCAATGAAGTAAAACAAAGAACTCTGTATTTTGCTAGATATTACCTGGTTGTTGAATGTTTTGACTCAATCAACCAATACTAGAACTTAAAATCGAGAGATTTCTAATTGATGTATAATATACACATGGTCTCGTAATCTAGATTGCCAGGCTTAATTTACTTTGAAAAAAAAAAAAAAAAAGAATTCCATCGTAAATTTTGCATGAATGTGATTAAGCTTTAGGTCTGACTCTTGTTTAAGAAATTGAAATTTTTAAATGAATTGAAAGAATTGAAAATATATACAACAAGAAAATAGATGCGAGGACCATTGCCATGGCCATTACTAAACTTAGATTGGTAGCTAGGACGGTCTTGGAAAATGATTGGTGGGAGAATCACATCCCCTTTTCTCAATTTGGCTCACTTTCCATCTAGGGTAGGGGACCTTCCTTGTGTTAGATATTGATCTTAGCTTGTCGGCAAAGTTGAAAAACAAATGCCACATGTAATGAATGTTGATAATGGTAAGGCTGATGATATTTTTCATTATCTTCTAGATTGTATCGAAAATGTTGATACTATCCATCATTAAGATATATAATTTCATGATTAATTGAAGCAATAATGATGATGTTGCCGAGAGGAATGACAGACAAAACAAAACTTAATTAAACAAAAAAATAGGGTTGTAGCTTTGGATAACTAATAAGAGATTAAACAGAGGAAGAAATTAGTTAGGGGAAAAAAAAAGAAGGCATCTCTGATAGAATTGTTTTCAGTTAACTGGCCCTGGCCGCACATGAAGCCAACTCCCAGGTGAAAACACACTGAAAAGAGGCAGAACTATGCTTAATTAAGTTCACTTTCGTTTTCTATTAATTAAAGTTAAAAACGAGTATAGAACGTGCGCATGCATGTTATCCTCCACTATAAGGACTGCAACTTTTAGAAACCTAACATGCTATAACGAAAACTACTAACTGCCTACTGCGGGAAAATACCAAACCTCCACTACCTAAACAAAACTTCCAATAATGCTATGTGTGGTTGAAAACTGCCATCAGTGGAATCTCTACTGTTACATAAATAGTTCAATTAAAATATATACATATAAACTTGTAATTTATTCAATCTTTTCTTTAAAAAAAAAATGACACCTTATAAGTCCAAGAATAGCCGAGACCTACCAAGATTACAACCAATTAACACAACTCAGATATCTACTCCCAAAAACAAGTTAAAGAATTGTCGGGTAAGTGCTCAAAAAATTATCAAGACCTATTTAGATTACATACTACTAACACAACTTGGATTTCTACTCCTAAAAATGAGAGACAAACTATTTTCGTAATTAGGATCGAGGGCAACGCACACCAGTGTTTGTTAATATTCATTAGAAGGATTCGAACCTCCAACCTTATATACGGTGATGAGATACTCAAATAATTGCATTAGTAGTCAGTGTGTTAAACATTGATACTTTCTTAAGTTTAACTTTTATAACCTAAAAAAATATATTTATGTGTGTGTATATATATATATATAAAGTTGTTTTTTCATTATTGAACTATACAACCTAATATATTTTCCAAATATATCAATTCTAATAATGCTACAAGTGATTTTTCCTCATCATATAAATTATAGAATGACATGATAAATAACATAATGGAGATAAACTATTTGGCGCATCAGCTGGTGAATTTTTGGATTGAATTGCAATATTTTTTTTCCTGTTGATGACTTCCCTAGTAAGTTGTAACTAATGAAGGTGTATCCTAATTAAGGAGAGATAGTAACTATATATTTTTTTCTATGATTTTAGAATAATGGAGATAAAAATTTCAAAATTACTCAATATGTATTTTTTCAAAAAACCCACCTGACTTAAACTTGAAACATTATCATAATTATATGAATTATTTTTACTATCAATCCATATTAGGTGATAGCATATTTAGAGCTATCTTATCTATCAAGACTCAAGAGAGTTGATAAATTGAATATATATTATGCATGGCATGCACATTCCATGCATCATGCATGCATATTTAGAGCTATAACTTGCCCGAGGGATTCGCCACCATTTTGATAGATTCCACTCATGGCAAGCAAGTAAAACCTTAATTAGTCGAATGTAATGATAAATTATTCCTCATCATTATGACTATAATTGATACCCACCTTGTAGTTATCAATTAAAGGAAAGAGTAACACATTCTAAATATGAATATGGGTGTCTTTTTCTTTCAGTCCACCAAACCTAACCCTACACACCACCGACAAGCTCCGCGTAACCGCATTTTATTTGCACTCCCATTTTTATTAAAGAAGCCAATTACCAATTAAAACAATTACACTAACCTTTTCTCACCTCACCTGCGTACCTCATACGACTTTTGTCGCAATCTGTTTGATAACCATCACATCCAACCCCTATGTCTTTTATTTTTTTTTATTTTATATATAAATATATATCTATATGTGTGTGTTTTTTTTTTTTTTCTTGTTTGATTCTTCGTGATTAAGCTAACCCTAACTCTTCCTCCTCCCCATGACCCCACCTCCCAAAAAGTAGATCCTCTATGACACCCCCCCACCATCACCACCTTACAACAAAAAGATAAAAATAAATAAATAAATTCCTCTAAAAGACTAAAACAAGTTTACCCTCCACTTTCTTTTTAATATTTTTACTTTTCTGTGCGAAAAGAAGTGTTCCCACTCCTCCAAAGCTTTTGCTAGAATGGACCCACTTTTTTGCTTTCATGTTCTATATATTCTCTTCACTTACGCTTCTATTCTTCCCTTTTCCCCTCTCTTCCTCTCTCCGGTTCACTTCAAAAAAAAAAAAAAAAAACCACTTCTTTTTTTTTTTTTTTGTTTCTTTATTTGTTCTCTCTAAACCCTTTTTTTTTTTTTTTGTTATCATGCTCTTCTCCCAAGAAGAGGTGCAATCCCAGTTACCGGTTCTTGAAAACGGGTTGAACTTAACGTCGAATGAACTTGAGGAATGGTTGTCCATGTTCCAAACAGAAGGCAGCCCAGTCAGCCCAAACTCCGGTTCGGAGGTGTTAAACCGTGCTGTTTACAGTGTGGATGAGAGAAAGAAGCGCCGCATGTTGTCGAACCGGGAATCAGCGAGGAGGTCCCGCTGGAGAAAGAAGAGACATTTAGAGAACCTGACGGAGCAGGTGAACCGGTTGAAAGTAGATAACCGGGAGCTCGAGAACCAGTATAGCTTCATTTTAAACGAGTGTCACTTTTTATGGAGAGACAATGAGCGTTTAACATCCGAGTACGTTGCTCTCTGGGTCAGACTTTCTAATCTATGTCAAATTATAAGCACCAATCAACACTACTCGCTACAATGATCATCGTTAATTACCCCATAAATTTGACCAACTATTACTATATATATAAACGCTCAATAAAAGAAGCTCTAATGAACTCAATACAATATTAGAGCTAGCTATCTCTATGGGGTCAGTACTCTAGTGGTGCAATTGGTTGTAGCTGCGTTGAAATGTTTTTTTTTTTTAATTTTTAGTGTGTGTGTGTAAAGATTTTGTGGTCTGCTTTTGGTCTCAACTTCTTTCTTTTTAAAGCAGCAGCTTTGTAATAGTGATAAACAGGTTAATTAGCGAAATGTAATACGGAATTTAAGATGCCGACGCGCGAGGTAGTCATAAATATTCTATTATAATGTCAGCACGCAGCTCGAATATGATTTCCATCGTACATATAATATAATCTTTCAAGGAGAATCCGTGAATGCGATGTTTTTTTCTTTTTTTAATTATATGGTTCTTGGAAAATTACTGTCATGGCTTAGCCAGAGACTCAAGAGTCAAGACAGTGTTATATACCAAAGACATGCATTATATCAATCTTTTTGTCTATCCAAACAAAAGATAACACGTGAAAATTTGAAAGACAGGTGGGGTCGGGTCATCTATGTTTTTATATATTTTATGTTGTTTGAATTGGCCCCACAAATCATGCTAAGATTCATGTGATACAAAGTGATGTGACTTGGAATACCCTAATTATTAAAGTTACAAGCTACTCATATAAATGAATAACGTAACGCTGTTAAAATCAATAGCTTGGTGAAGCTGGCTGCGTGCATTCTATTAACAAACTTGGTTGGGTTGCAGTAAGTCCGTGCAACTCGAGTGTAGGACAATCTATGAACTTTTTTAGAAAACTTAATCGCTGTTAAGGCATCTAGCTGCCACCAATTACGTTACGGTCGGTCCAGGTTTCGATGTTTTGTACAAAGTGAACTGATCATCACCATGCAATGAATTATCTATTACCCACATCACATGTTCTGAAAACGAAATTAGAGAGCGAACGTCTCTCACACAAGCATAAACTCCAGGTCCAGGACTCGGGGGCTCTATTGACCACAAATAAGCTCACTAAAAACTTGGATAAATAAATTCATTAATTAACAAAAAAATTGTGACAACTGCGATGTTAGGTACGGCTAAAAGAATGAGACAACGTGAATAACTCAAATTGTTTAAAATTATGAAAATTTTCCTTAACCATTATGTTAGAGATTTCTATTTTAAACTATATTTTTTTTTAAGTATATGATTAATGGTTGAAAAGTAAATGTAAAAAACAATCACATCCTTAACCATTTATTGATTGTAAAACTTATGTATCATAAGATTAACTAGGTCGACAAAAAACTCAATTTAAAAGAGAATTCAAATTCATTTGTGTGAAGGATAAAATATAAATATAATTTAAATTTATAATTTTATATGTATATAAATTTGAATTTATAATTATATATATAAGTATGAAAAACTTATACTAGCTTAACTTCTTTTTTTAAAAAAATTAATACTACAAAAGATTATTAAAATTTATCGAAATTAAATATTACTTATACAACACAATCTTTAATCTCAACTTTGTCATATATAACTTAGCGCTTCTTAAAAACTAAAGTGTAGAAGTATTAATGCACTTTCGAAGTCGTATATATAAAATTAAATATTAATAGTGACTACTGTTTGATCTAATTGTTGAAATTTCTGTCATAAGAGTGGTTTAGTGAAAAAAAAGGATGTTGATCCTAACCGAAAAAGAAAAGGATAGTCTCACGTACATTCCCTAAAAAGTGAAAACAGATTATCATATATACTTCTGTAAATATCATGTAAATGGTACATTTCAATTCATCATCAATCATCACTTCATAACAGTAATTTACAGTGCTAGGGACTGTCGTTTGAAAATGAACAGCCATGGCAGGGTAAATCTATGCAGTGACATTTTCGTGCACAATCACAAGATTAGAAACCGAAAAATAAAAAACCACTACAGCCGCCGTTTGGCACGCACAGCAAGCCAAAACGACAAATTTACGGCAGGAACCAAATGGGTGTGGTATCCAGAATGCACATGGATCAATGGCCATTTAGGATCTCAACATTACTTGAAAGATGTGCGTGGTTACTACCAGTTACACACGCCTGTGACTGGTTTACGGAAAAAAAATATCTAATCTAAATTACTAAAGTAGAAGAACTGTAATATTATTGTTCAGTTTGAGATCGATATGAAATTTATCACTAAAGTGTAATTAGTGCAACTCCAAAACTAAATGTATTTAAAGCATGTGCTTCTTCTCATATTGTTAACTTTTATATATATATATATATCTATCTATGAGCATCTCCAATATAATTATTTACTTAAATTAAATTTTTCGTCATATATTAATACATAGGATGAATTAAAAAAAAAATCTTTCTAATAATTATCTAATCAAAATATGAAGCTAATGACTGATGTTGTTAAAAAAAAGAGAATATGGAGATGGTTAGTGGATGCATATTTTATATCTTTTGTGAAGATTAAATTGCATCCTAGAAAATTAAACAGTGAGAAAAGATAATTACACTAGATGTTTCAGGATATGGATACTAAGTTAATTAAACTTATATGATCGGTAAATCAAAGAACACGTATCTTGGTTAAACCTGAGAATTAGTACATATCTCAGTTTACTAATGATACTAGCTGCACGTACAAGACAACAAACATTCTTGGCGGAGGTGAGGAATTGACACCACGACTACGTCAAGAAAGATGAGCTCCCTGAACCACATTAACTGCATGCAGGATTAAATGTTGTGTGATTAATTAAATCTAATTTCACTAACCAAGCTGTGATCACCCGTGTGGACCATTTAATTCAACTAAATTGGTAAAAGAGATTCGATGTGGAAGATAGCTGACTAGCAGGCCGCATGCGCAACCATATATTATGCTACCGAATCGATCGTGTTCAATACTCTATCCAATGGCCTCAAAGCACTCAAAAACTCAAATGTTATCTAAACTCCAGGTCCCCTATTTTCAAAGGATTCCATCAGGTTCAAGTTATATATACACTTTGTAAGTCAAAACGTTGTTTCACTACTCACTTTAGATTTGTTTTCTTTCTAGAATTATTCGGCCGACTTGATCGTCCAAGTTTAAATATCCGCCACAAGCCGACGCTCTTAACCATTTATACTGGTTTTCGTATAATTCAAGTGAGACAATAACTCCTTCAAGTCACCAAAGGACTCAATTCACAACCTGAGAGAGGCTCTAAAGCAGAATTACCATAAGGGAAACCACAACTTTGCCTACGCGATAAATGGACTTTTTTATTGTAATTCTTAACTAATTTTAACGTTAACAATAATTATATTTTCTTTTGTCATTAATTAATTTTATCCATAACATAATTAAATTGAATGAATAATATAAATAATGTATGCGCATTAATTGTGATGCATTTCAGACTTGTCAATTAATTGTAACCTTAGTCAAAATTGAGGTACATACATACCATCGAAAAAGTATACATATACGTGTCAAAGTGACTATCCTAACCTTTGAAATATTCTACTCACTTTAAAGATCTCTGGAAACAAAAATTCCTGTAATGTTCTGAATATGATAGGTTAAATAATTCTCGCTGTCTTGTGGGAACACGTGACTGCAATAATATGGCTTACGTGTTTCGTTTGTTTATAAGGCTTCATGTGTTTTCTTTTGCAAAATTTGACATCAAACTTTAAGGGAACCACCACAGCAACTAGAACATTGAATCTCTGCAAGCTTAAGCACACGTGAGTATGACAAGATGCTTTTTTGCTTTTTTTCGCTTACAATTAAGATCAAGCACGCACCATGATTTTGATTCCCATATCTCGAATGTTTCTGGTTGTTATAAAAGTATAAGCATGACAAGAAAATAAATTTCAAAAGAACAGAAAGGAATATATGAAAAAAGAAAATGTCTGCAACTATTGAGACTTGGAAGTTTCAATGAACCAAGCCAACATATAAACGCAACAAGTCAAAAAGGCAATGTTAATGCTTCTCTTTATACATGTATATCCTTTTGTCTTTCTTTTATGATTGAGCCTTCGAAACTAATAGACCTATTAGTCAAACGGGGTAGACTAAAAGTATGTCATTTATAATTAATAAGTGCCTATATGTACGTTTGAAGTGCATTGATTATATAAAAGAATGTCCCATGATCTCCCAAGGGATGGGGCCTCTGAATTTGTGGCACCTTCCAGGTGCAAGGAATGGATTTGGATAATGGGATCTGTAGCCCCCATCAAATTACCGAAGTATGGTTTTTGGAGAGAAGAAAAGAAACAAAGGAAAAAAAAATGAGCATCAATTGATTTTACAATTCATTATTCAGCCACTGCAGATAAAAAGAAGAGGATCCAATCATTTCCTACCACATAGTGCTCCCTTAATTACTCACCAGAAATTTAGATTAATTAATCAGCATTGATTTTGCACCACTGATCATAGCCAAATTATTGTTCAATGGTTGGCTCCCATGCCTTCGCTTGTTGATTAAGGTTAAGTATGCGGATATAACTATATATGCTTCTTGGCTCACTTCTGTCTCCCTTTTTCTTCACTCGCAAGTTCTGAAGTTACCCACAACAAAACAAAAGAAGCATGATTTTTTTAAGTTGCAGTGTTTTTGACTGTGATTGAATTCAATTGACAAAGGTGTGAGAAGGACAACACATCCAATATGATTGTACCTCTTCGATTCGCAATCTTCACTCTTTTTTGTTGATGAGACGTGGATTTGCTTTAATATGCATGAGCATGGCCAACTCGACTTACTGGTGCTGTAGATAATAATAATATTCCTCAACAAGCTTCGGCTATGTACTTGATGCTCCTACTCCAAAAGTAACGGTTTACAAGAAATATTCTAGAATTGATACTTCCAGGCCATATATTTTCTTGGATTTGATTGTGATGTTTGCTTTAATCTCCTCTATGGCTTTTACTTAGAAGTGGAAAATTTATTAATATTAGGAATTTCAATAAATATCTAAACTTGTGATGGCACAATAAGATTCAATTAACATATTCTGAGGAGCCATATTAGTCATCAGTGGAGTCATTCGAGTTGAAATAGAAGAGCTTGAGTCAGGACCGAATCGAAGCAGCGAGTGGAACTAGCAATGAGTTGGACAAATTTTTTATATTGTTTTTATTGGGGATATATAAAAATGTAATTCATTACCAATGGGAAATTAGTATAATTTGTCCTTAAAAATAAAATAAAATAAAATAAAAAAGCTTATAAATGTGTGCGTTTGACTACTTTTATTTAGTGTGTTTTAAAAATGAAAACACTCCTCTGCCATTTATAATTTGCTAATTCTTATGACGTTGATGTCTTGGATCTGCACTTGAACTAACTTAGTTTGATTGTTATGATCAAACCAATTGTTATGATGATTAGTTTGATTAGCTAGATTTTTATCGGTAACGATTATAAACATTATTTTTCTCAAAGAGATGAACATAATATATATATATATATATATATATTTCTATTATAAAGGTGAAAATGAAGTGTTCAATCCATTTACTAATAGTGGAGGTACAATATTAACTTGATTATTAATTTGAATTATTATGAAAAGACTTGACATTATTATTCACTTGAGTTATATATTAAAAGAATAAATATATAATAACTTTTTAATAAATTCTTTATTCCCTTTAGTTATCCTATTTTGAAAAATAACCATGATAAGGTGAGGTGTCAAGAACACGTGACTGTTGAATCCCATGGTGAGGTGTGAGACTGTATCAAGGTCCCACTATGTCTTAGTATCTTACCAAACTTGCTTCTCTACTTTGCTTTCTTTGGCTCCTTGTTCACGACCAAAGGTATTTTGAGACACGATTTGACGTTGAGTTCGTGTAGAAGTCATAGCCACATGAAATATCCCAAATTAATTAATTAGTTTATTGTCAATTTCTTATTCCTAAGAGCTTTTCAAAATTTAGCTGTAAGATAATTTTTATTTTTTATTTTTGAATTAAATCTTCACATCCTTTGTGTCTCCTAGTGATTGCTCCGCAACAGCAAATATTCATATAAATCCTAGACAACTTTTTTTTTTTTTTTTAAATGATCCCAGACAACTTGTTGTAAAAGATAAATTAGGATATCAACATAGTTGATATTAAAAAAAAAAATTAATTGTGTCTCTAATTTTAAATAGCATATCAGTCCTATTGATTTTTTTAAATACATCCAGTTGTGTTGAGGTTTGACACTTTCTTTCAAATATAACTTCATACTTTTCAACATCCAATTTAGACACAAACTTTTCTCCTTGAAAGGTGGAAGCTTTCAATATTTTTACCGAATTTTTCTCTCCATCGTTTTCAACTAGTGAATACTGATTTAACGCGAGCTTTCTAATATTAATTATTGTAAACTCTTCTTCTTGTAAGGTGGAAGCTTTCAATATGTTTGGCAAATTCCTCCCTTCATATTTTTTCACTAATGACTACTGACTTAAACGAACTTGTTAATTATAATTATTGTGTCGAAAGATACTAGTTGTATCATAATTTTCATTAATGAGATTTGATTTAATGTGTTCTTCATTGCAAGTAAGTTGGGAACTGTCATATAAGCAAAATATTTTTAGCTACTCCAGCACTTTCACAGGAGGACAAGATTAAAAAAGAAACGGCATCCCCCAAGGAGAACTAAAATGCTCTAAAGAGAATTAGCAGGGCGGGCATTTTTAACCCAACCCGACACACATGACCCAACCTAATATTTTTATCGAATTGGGTCGTGTTAAAGCTTTAAAATAATGGGATTGGTTTGATTTTTCACAATCTGACCCGAATTCGTATGTTATCAAACCCCTGCTTCCCACTTTAAGATGATTCACTACAAATTTAGCATCAAAGTATTGATCACCTCTGATCGGCCACGCCAAGAATGGAACCCCTCGACCAATGCTAAGCGCCAAGTTTGACCAAGCTAGCTTTTCCTAGGGGTCCCACAGCTGTTGATAAAAGAGTTGGAAGATGGTGAAGAAGGATATATAGTTGAGGGAATGGAGCAGTTGATGGGTGTCGATCGAAGCGATAAAAGAACGTGCTGAAATGCTAAGTGCCAAGTTTGAGCAAGGTTTTCCTAGGAGTTCCATGGTTGCTTTAGATGCTTTTTGTGATTTTATCAGGCAAAAAGTAACATAGTATTATCAATCATGATTGCATAACTGTATTGTAGCAACTAGCATGTTTACCAAATTCTACTTTGTAGTGGGAATGGCAAGTTAAACATAGTGTATTGCAATGCATGAACTGTTGAACTCAGGTCAAATATTTTAGATTACAGCATAATTTGTGTACAGCAACAACTAGCCATGCAATGTATGAATTTAATAACAATACTAATAATAGGAAGAAAAGGGCATAAAATTATTGCAAGAAGATGATTAGACAAAGATCCTCAAAAAATTGAGATATGACCGACCCAAATGAAAGCATAATATTTATATTTATATATGATAGTTTTATGTTTACCATCCTTCCCTCTCCATTGGACGGCATTCTGTGCTTACATGCAAGGAAACATAATGACATGAATGTACGTACAAAAATGCCACACTGTAGCAAAACAACATAATGCTCCGTTGGCGCATAAAATCTGAGTGCATTTGCTAAAAAAGACCCGCCTCTTGACAAATGAACAGTAGCCAAAAGGAGGTTAATTAATGTCAATTACATCTGTTAAATGGGTTTAGATGCAACATATTAATGAAAATCTGGGCATCCGTCAAGAATCAGAGGTTGGTGAAAATTTTTTCTTCAATTCACCGTACAAAAAGATGTTGACGATATCAACAATTAATATTGTTAGATGTAAGCGGTAAATCAACTAATTCTAAATATTCTGAATCTATATCCTGTGCTCTATGAACTCCTACCAGTTGTTTCTCCAGAGTATTCAGTGTCTTTTTTTATTCCACTTTAAGAACCATCTATTTTTTTTTATAGCACTGTATCTACCGAGACATGATTAAGATATCATTCCGAAACGCAGTTTAAAAATATGCTCCCAAAAAATGAAAAAGATCTACCCAAATAGTGGTAGAAAGTTTCCCACTATTTATACACTAATAGACAAGGTAACTTATCGCAGCTGAAGGGAGTGTCTGCAGATGCAAAATACGAAGATATTAGAAGATAGAACAATAACGGAGCAATCTAATTATAAATTCCCCTTAATATATCCAGCTATCACACAATCTCCAAAACGGAAAAACAAAAAAAAAAAAAAAAAAAAAAAAAAAAAATGTCTACATCAAACGAACCACTATGCACTGAAGTTCAAGGTCCCAGAAATTTACGGGTTTAGGAATTATCCATCGCGAACACCTCAAAGCCAAAGGCAAACCAGATAGCAGTGCCATTTAAGGCTTGGGTAAAATAATTTTGTTAATTAATTAAGGCAACCTGCTTATTTTTCATTTTACCACATAAGACATAGTCCTAATCCAGGCAACACCTATTTGTCGGAGATTTTTAGGTGAATAATTATATTAGCTTTGCAACATTTATAATAGTAATCAAATGTTGCATTTCTACTTCATGGGAGCCCATGATTTGTAAAATCATCCATGAAGGTTTCAAGAGTAAGTCAAAATTATATTTCGAATTTCATGACACGATCCGTTTATGTTCAATTTTAATTCATAATATTTGTTTTCGTTTTGTGGCGATTTGCTATTTCGTAACCCAAATTGTTATCCTTACTAAATATCAAATTCTTTGAAAGAATACAAATTGCATGTAATTAATGAAGAATTAATCAATATATTTATATGAAGTTGTGAAAATGTTAAGTTTAAAATAATTTTTCACATTTCTACGAAAATAAAGATATGATTATCCTCAAAAACAACATGATTATTTATTGTGTTATTATTTTTAGTATCTGTAAAATTTTTCTTACAAACAAGCTTTGCAATTTTTCTTTCCTTGTTCTTTTTAACTGGATTATCAAATATGTAAACATTGAAAAAAAAAAAAAAAACATGAATTAATCTAAGAAATTTGAACAAACTCAAATCTAAAGAAAATCTTCATTTCTCTTTCATGATTTTTATCTACATCTCGTAAACAAATGGCTCAAAAGCTAACTCATTCTGACATAATTTTGTATTTAAATGAGAAAATTTCATTAGTCCCTATATTTTAAAAAAGTGTCAAATTTATAATTATGTTTTTAAAACGGTTTAAATATTTCCTAAAGTTTCCAAAACACATCAAATTAGTCTCTTTCATCAGTTAACTGATTGTTTAAATAGACCTATTTGTCCTTGTTATTGGATAGAAAGACAATTTTGCCCTTGTTTGAAGTGAAACGTTATTATGTTATTTAATGAAAATCCTCTTGTTTTATTTTTTTTAATTATTTATTTTTTTGTTCAAATGACATATCGGATCAAACCCTCCTCCCTCAACGTTTCCATTGCCACATCCAAAACCTCCTTGGCTAGACCCTTCAAACTGGCATTTATCCAGATTGAAAACACTCAAATATAATATTTATTGTATAAAATAAAATAGTATTTAAAAATTAAAAAATATAAAATAAGCTTAGAAAATAAAACAAACTTAAATAAAAAAATAAAAAATATATATTAAAAAAAAAAGATTGTCGCCAATCTTAAGCGATCAAGTCTCATACCAAAAGTGTATAAGAACATGAAATTCAAATCATAACATATTCTGAGTTTGATTGAACCTAGCATAGGAACATGAAGGTCTTCATCTTCCTAGACCATATCTTCCCAAATTAAAGTGAACTCGAACCCCACATCTTCAAGGACGTAGGCCCATTTGAAAATATTATAGGACTATCCTTAAACTCTAGAGTATTATCAATTTTAGATTAATGTAGAAACTAAGATTTTATAAATTTTTCCAAATAAAAAACGTATCCGATCGATACTAATGATGACAATTCAATAACTAAATTAATAAGATCAAATCTTAAATTACATGAAAATTGAATTGATCATTTTTTATTCATAGATTCTTAACTACTTGATCTTCCTTATTAGGACTCTTCACCAAAAAACTATGTATATACATTATTTTTATGAATCGCGATCACTTTTCTTTTCTCAAAAGAATACATGCAACAAAAGAAAAAAGATGAAGGCAAAAACCAATAGAGGATTCATCCAACCCTCTTTTTCTCTTGATGGTGTTCGGCCAATCCTAAACTTTTCGGGTTTTGATGTTTTCTTTTGAGTGTTGGATGGCTAGGCAAGGAAAAAATTCATTCAAGTCAAGTTCATAATTAATTCCCAATATAAAACATCTTTTATATCTATCAATTTTAAGTTTTCTAATTCAATAGAAAAAAAAAAAAAAAACAACTTTCCTAATTAATTAGAATATTAAATATGAGGTTTTCCAACTTAATAAGGAAACAACTTTCCTCATTAATTAAAACATTGAATTTGAGGGTTTTAATTCAATAAAGAAACAACTTTCCTCATTAATTAAAATATTAATTTGACATTGACTTTTTAAATCATGTAGCCACATGACATGGATTTGAGCTCATAACCTTTGCATATAATTAATTAAATAATTCATAATTCATAATTATTAATTAAATAATAAACATTATTTAAATATTATATGAATGTAATAGTGTTATACGTGTAATGCATATAATTAGACACTCTAATTATATTCTTCTTTTCTCATTTCTTGTAGTGAGTACGAGCTAACAAAGAGACCAAATAGACCTACAATTTTTGAACTCCAATAATATTGGAATTATTAATTAAAACTCTTCAATTAAATAGTTTACTATTATTAACCTTAGAGTTACTTCACTAAAAGCCTAAGCTTACACTCTCAAAATTGCAGATGTTTTACACAATCTGAATTCTTCAATATCCATCGATCTAATAATTGTATATGGTTTGATCATCCACAAATAATTCATAATTAGAACTAGGTCATAAAGTTCATTATACTTATCTAATTATATCTTGTTCATGTAAGTACTATTGATTCTTTAATGAACAATATATCCATAATAATTTATGAATTTATCTTCCCGTTTACTCATAAACAGAAAGTCAAACGCTCTTATTATTCAAGATCCGAATCAACACTTAAATGAACTACTCATATATTTCTTACAAGAATGAGTGGATCTACTATTGTGTACATGTTCTCAACCATTTATTAAATCATATCTCCAAAGTATGAAGTTAATTAAACGTAAATTTATAACAATCTCACCCATTTAATAAAAAAATATGACCTAACAAATAGAAGTTCATAATACACTTAAAATTAATATCAATCCATATATGATCATCAGATTAATAAATATGAATTTCTTTATTTAATGGATATTAATTAAAATTTTATTTTTATCGATGGTTTAGTCTTATATAATCTTTGTTATATAATGTGTCTCCATTTTTATATCGCCACATGAATGATCCTGAATGAGATTCATTGTATAAAATACAAAATGAACCGCAACTGTAGATTTATCCACAAACAAAACATACAACTTTATTTGCTTTCTATGGATTTTTTAGATTACTGATCTCAAATTAAATTCTCTTGCATACAACATTTATATACTTAATTTGAGGCTACATAAGTAATAATGGATACTATATGATATTCGTATGAAACAAATACTATATGTATAAATTGAATAAAACAGAACATATTTTATTTATTATTTATTTAAATGTTTATAAATTACAAGCTCTTAGAGTATAAACCCTAATATATATATATATATATATATATATATACTAAATTAAAAATGCGTACCCTAGCCCATTACTTACCCTAGTCTGGCCCATTTCAAAAAACTCACAGTAGCCTTGATAAAATTTGAATTACTATTCTACTACTTGATATATGAAAACCACTCCATAACTAACAACACAACAATCTAAAGTCTGGACATCTCTTGTTGTTGAGTCTTGAATTTCGCCATACATTTTTCTTTTTCTCTAGGTCCACAAATTTTTATTTACCTCTAAAACAGCCAAAAAAAAACAATATTTTTGTGTAGCTACTGAGCCTCATATTCTTTGATTCATTGATTTTGATTGCTCATTGGCTTCTTGCTTTTGCCCTTAATTCTCTGTGATTCTACTTCCCACTCATTTCATGTTTTTATTTTTTTACTTGAAGATAAATTGGAACAAAGAAAAGATATCTTTTAGTGACTCCATTCTCCATATTAGGCATGTGTTCTAAGAATTTTACATATTTTATTAATTTATTGAATATTATAATTTGTACTAATTTTGATTTATTAACTTATATTATTAGATTTGGTTCCATTCCATCTTTGTGTCAGCATCAATGATTGTCATTTTTTTGTCTATATCAACAATTAGTCTCCAAATTAGGCATGTTATTTTGTGAAATTTATGAATTTAAATGGTTATTTTGTTTAAAAATTTAGAGTTAATATAATTTCTAATAAAAGAAAATTTAGATAGTGTCATTGTTACTTTATTTTGTTATCACTACAACAAATATTGGATTTCATAGCATCAAAGGATAGCATATATTTTGTTATGCAACGAAAAAGCTATCATTATAGCGTTATATAATTAAAAGCTATGCTAGTTAATGACTTAGTAACATATCATTATTAATAACTTTTTATTATTAAATACATAACATATAAGAATTGCTATTAACAATCATGAAGATTTTTTAAATTAATTAAGGAATTGTGATTATAATAGCACATTGGTAAGTTGTGGGGTTCAGAATTAGTAAAATCTTATAAAATTATAACTAAATAATTAATAAAATTAAATAATAATAAAATAAAAATTCCCTCCAGCTTTGAAAGTCTAGCGTGAATTTTTTTTCTTACCAAATCATCACAATCTTCTAAAACTACCATTTTCATTTTTATTTCTTGAAACTACCATTTTCAAAGTCTATCAAACTACCATGACAATCCTCTGGTGTTCGCCAAAAACCATCAGATCCAATTAGGATTGTTGGAAACAATTCTGGTTTTGCTGCTAAGAGAAAACGAAGACACATACTCTCTAATCCAAAAAGGTATTTTCAACACCTTCATTTTTGCTAAACAGAACAAATATGAACCCGTAGCTGCTGTATCTAAATGATAAAGGCCATTGAAAAGGACTTGGAGAATTACCTCTCTCTACTCAGGTTGTCATATCTTGCCTCTCTTTGTTCACATTGTTTTGTTCCTTCACTCTTGATGGATTTTTATGGTTTTTTTTTTTTTTTTTCTTTTTGGGAAGGGGGGGTAGGTGTGTTGGGGGGCTTGGTTTGGGTTATAAAGGTGCAACTATTGAAAGCTAAGATGGAAGATGATTGATTATTTAAAGAGTTCATGATTGCATTTCTCATTTGGGTAAGTTTCAAAATTCGATTTTGATGTTTTTTTTTTTTTTCTTATTGATTGATTTGTGATTGAGTTCTTAAATTGAAATTCCCATCCGAAGTTTTTGTTTTTGATCAAATCTATTATGCTTAATTGCTAATCTATGTTAGTTGTATGAGTTCAATCTGCTTGATTTGAAGACTTGAGAAAAGTTATGATTTTGGTTCAAGTGGGATAGTTGTTAAACTCTTCAAGAGTAGAATCTTGAATGATTACGAGTAGTTGATTTATTTTTTATGATCTCTTTGTTGATTGATAAATTTGATGAAGAATGTTATGAAAAATAATATAGATTAAGTTTTGTTCTGATGCTAAACTAGATGAATTGAGCTGTCTAGAGCAGCAAAAGTCATAATTAATATCTAACATACAGTGGTGACACATGGTCCAGAGCCTAAAAACAAAAGTGTGTGGATTGTATCCAAAGAAACAATATTTGCATTGAACTAAATTGTTGGAGAAACTATAACTTGAAAATTTTGATTATTCTTCTGCACGAGTCTGTGGTTGGTTTTATCATTAGGTTCATAGGTGCATTGGTTGCCACGGGAAGTTGGGATCTGTGGTTGGTTCTATCATTGGGTTCATGGATGCATTAACTACCAAGAGAAGTTTCCTATCTCGTATAGAAGAATAGTGAAAAATTTCAAGTTATAGTTTCTTTAACAATTTAATTCAGTGCAAATATTGTTTTCTTTGGATAAAATCCGCATCCTTTTATTTTTACGCTTCGAAGCATGTGTCAACATTGTATACTGGACATTGATTATGACTTCTACTGCTCTAGACAGCTTAATTCACCTAATTTATCGTAAGAAAAAAACCTAATGATCATGTTGATTTTAGACATGATTTTATATCTTTAATCCTGATTTTTGTAAAGAATACTTGAGTAAGTTCTGTTATTCTAATATTTTTTCCTAGTATTTTTGCTTGTAGGTTTAGTTTTGAGACGATGGATGAAAATAGTGAAAGAAAGCAAAGTTTTTAAAGAAAGTTGGAGGTTTTTTGTGAAGAGCATTCGCTAAACACAACTCACGATCTTGGGTGGCGAAATATTAATCAAAGGGCAAATTGCACAAACCTCCCCTGAGGTTTGACGAAATTGCACAAATATTAAGATGTTTGGGTAACTCGCACGGACACTACCTGAGGTTTAAAAAACTCTGCACAAACCTCCCCTGTCGTCAGTCACCCGTTAGTCAAGCACGGCTAATTCAAAATTTTAAAGGGTAAAATGGTCAATTCACATATAATAAATATTTTAATTAAAAATAATATTTTTAATTACTAAACTAATATTATAATATTTAAAAAAAAAAAAAATCAAACCACCATCTTCTTCTACCCCCCTCATCTCCATCTTCTACATTTATGAAAATCATCAAATCATTCATCATCATCAAACCAACCAAATCAATTATCATCATCAAACAACCAAATCAAAGAAAAATATATTAAAGTCATGAAAATTGAAAATATTAAAAAAAAAAAAAAAAAGCTTGATCTCCATGGGAGACCAGATCTGGTCTCCCATGGAGATCGACCGTCTCCATCGCTGGAGACGGCGGCGTCTCCAGCGATCGAGACAGCGACCAGCGATGCCGTCTCCATCGCTGGTCAGACGGCATCGCTGGTCGAGACCAGCGATGGTCATCGCTGGAGATTACTCCAGCGATGGATCTCCATCGCTGGTCTACGGCAACCAGCGATGCCGTCTCCAGACCAGCGATGGAGATCGCTGGTTTACGGCGACCAGCGATGCCATCTCCATCGCTGGAGTAAACTCCAGCGATGGATCTCCATCGCTGGTCGAGACCAACGATGGTCATCGCATGGAGACGGCGACCAGCGATGCTGTCTCCATCGCTGGTCTACGGCAACCAGCGATGCCGTCTCCCCAGACCCTCCATCGCTGGTCTACGGCGACCAGCGATGCCGTCTCCATCGCTACTCCAGCGATGGATCTCCATCGCTGGTCAAGACCAACGATGGTCATCGCTGGAGTAATCTCCAGCGATGGAGATGCGGTCTCCATGGGAGACCAGATCTGGTCTCCCACCAGATCTGGTCTCCCATGGAGACCAGTTATTTTTTTCTTTTTTTTAATTTTTTTTTGTTTTATTTTTAAATTAAATTAAAAAATATATAATATATTAATTTTAAGTTTATTGAAGGGTATTTTAGTCTTTTTATACTTTTAACCATAGACCATCAGAATTTAACCGTTGTTGACTGACGGTAAGGGAGGTTCGTGTAGAGTTTTTGAAACCTCAGGTAGTGTCCGTGCGAGTTACCCAAACATCGTAATATTTGTGCAATTTCGTCAAACCTCAGGGGAGGTTTGTGCAATTTGCCCTTAATCAAATGATCTTGTTGAATGTAGTTTACCAAACGCCGATTGCCATAGTTTTCTAAGGATTTTTGCCAATCGCGAAACGCAACTTGCAATCATAAGTTGAGAATTGGCGTCAAACGTTCATGGAGGAAACTCTCTAACCCTAAGCCATTTCACATATAAATTCATGTTTTTTTCTCATTTCCAAAGGGGAGCAGCAGACCACAGAACATCTTCAGAGTATTTTTCTTTCATTTTTGTAGATTCAAGTCAAGGTTCCATTAGAATTTCACGCTACAAGTTGTAGGAGCCATTCAAGAGCAATATAGAAGTGATTTGGGGTGATTTCAGAGGAAGAACAGTAGTGAATTGTGATGTTTATTTCCGTTATTGACTCTTTTATTATGTTGTTCATTTATCCTTTTTATTTTGGCTTGAGTTTTTGTAGATCTATGGAGAACTAAATTATTTATAGGGATTCAATGTAGTTTGATATGGATCTATTCTTGTGGATGATTTATTATTTTTATTTAGAATAATTTCATATATTCATATTCTATTTTATCATTTCTTAATGTTTTTGATTGCTATAGGTCTAGTCAATTGAATGATTTTATGTTATTGGTATGCTTGAGAAAGACATTAATAATTAGAATTTGATAAAATGACATTTGAGAATTAGAATAGAAATATATCTAGTTTTTAATGTGATCTTATATAGGTAATTATGTGTAATGAGTTTGTATTAATGATTCAATATAGAAATATAGCTGGATGTTTAATACGAACATAACTATGATAGACTCGAGAGAGGCTCATAGGTATAATTATTTACCTTATCAATTACAATATAAAATTATATATTGTTGATGGATAATGACACAAGAATAGTAAAGTTTTAAATGAAATTGAATTTTCCTAGATTTTTTATTCAAGTGTTTGTCGCTATTTAATTAAATTTTTTTGTTAATTGAATTTTTGCAAATTTACTTTTTAATCAATTTTTATTAATAAATTTTTTAATAAAGTTACGTTAATCAATTTCAGTAATTGGTTCTAGTTTAAATCGTTTCTGTGAGATCGATCTTGATTCACCACTATATTACATAGAGACCATGTATACTTGCATGAGTTTTTGTGTAGTAAACTATAATACCAAAACACGCTTCACTTAATTTATATTATTTTTCATAACAATCTTCTTTAAATTTATCAATCAACAAAGAGATCACAGAAAATAAATCAACAACTATTCCACTTGAACCAAAATCATAGCTTTTCTAAAGTCCTCAAATCAAGCAAATTGAACTCATACAACTAACATAGATTAACAATCAAGCATAACAGATTTGATAAAAAAAACAAAAACAAACAAAAACAAAAACCTCAGATGAGAATTTCAATCCAAGAACTCAATCACGAATCAACAAGCATGGAAAAAAAAATAATCAAAATCCAATTTTAAAGCTTACCCAAATGAGAAACTGCAACTGTGAACTCTTTGAATATTCAATCACCTTCAGCTTTAGCTTTCAATGGTTGCACCTTTAGAACCCAAGAAAAAAAACAAAACCACAAAAATCCATCAAGAGTGAAGGAACAAAACAATGTAAACAAAATGAGGTAAAACAAGACAACATGAACAGAAAGAGGTGATTCTCCAAGTTCTTTACAATGGCTTCCATCGTCTAGAATATCGCGGTTACGGGTCTGGATTTGTTCTGTTTAGCAAAAATGAAGAATTTAGGTTTTGAAATACCTTTTTAGATTGGAGAGTATGTGTCTTCGTCTTCTCTTAGCAGTGAAATTGTTTCCAATAATCCTAATTGGATCCTATGATTTTTGGCGAACACCAGAGGGTTGTCATGGTAGTTTGATAGACTCTGAAAATGGTAGTTTCAAAAAAAATAATGAATATGGTAGTTTCAGAGGATTGTGATCATTTTTGAAAAAAAAAAAAAAAATCTCACTAAACTTTTAGAATTGGAGGGAATTTTAGTTTTATTATTATTTATTACTTATTTAATTATAATTTTGTAACATTTTACTAATTTTGAATCCCATAACTTACCAATTATGCTATTATAATCACAAATTCTTAATTAATTTAAATCTTCATGATTCTTAATAGCAATTCTTATATGTTATGTATTTAATACTAAAAGGTTATTAATAATGATATGTTACTAAGTGATTAACTAACATAACTTTTAATTATAAAATGCTATGATAGATATATTTTTCATTGCAATATGAATGTTATCCTTTGATGCTATGAAATCCAATATTTGGTGTAATGGCTAGCTATGCAAGGCTGTGTGACGTGACTCGGTCCGGATACCTCTAACTCTAATCTGGTAGGTCACGCCGGACACCCCAATGGATCCCTCTCAAACCGGATTCGTCGGGTTAAGCGAAACCCATGGAGCGAACCCTAAACTTTCTAATACTTTATAAAATATTGTTGGGTTGGTTTTCTTTAAAACTAAAAAGGCGTAGGAATTTTTTTCAATTTTTAAACTCATTTTCTAACAAAATTTCAGCAACATAACGGCTACATTTTTTATATTCCGGAAAAACCTGTTTACAAAAAATCATACTTCGACTATAATTCATCACTAACCCAACTTCTGATTGCCCGTAGGCATCAAACATACATTTAATTTTCAAATCAACTTAATAAAATTCAAATCACAATTGAATAAACCATATTTAACTCAAAAGCAATTTAAAAACAGTTATGAACTTATAATTATAAAATGACAACTTATTTATACAATTCGAAAGGGATTTACAAGAAAATATAACTGATGTAAAAATAGACGGCTCAAAATGATATCGTGTCACTCTGCCTCGCCCGCTGGAGGTAATGTCACTGGTCTGCTACCTACTGAGAGTACCTGAGTAGATTTTTGTATAAAAACAGAAAAATAATGAGCTAGAAACTCAATGAGTGATAATTTATCTTTTCTTTGAAAATCCGATTTCTAAACGTCCTCTTTGGAAAACGTTTGAAAACAATCTTTATTTTTTTAACATTTCAAACTTTAATCTCTTAAACTCAATTTAAATATGAGAATTTATATAAAAACGCAAGCATGTATTTAAATTTCAAAACTCGTAACTTAAATCATATATAGTTTGAATAAATATCATAAAATTTCATTCTCTTTTAAATTTACTTTTCTTTCAAAACCATTTCTCGATATCTTTTAAAAATATCATAGTACCTCTAACTTTAGGATCACGTGGCCTCTGTACGAGGAATAATCCAATATAGAGGACCAACCGTGATGGCTCTGAGATATCTTGCAGCTATGTGCGGAATTTTCCAACACTAACCATAACACACGAAACACCACCCCACATCAACAATGACGACTCGACTAACATATTAGGACACTTGTCCCCCCACGTTAGTAACTCCCTAGAACTGTGTCAACTGATGTGGGATAGACCGATCAGGTCTAATCTTATGTGAAAATATCTGAGGGTATACTAATGATTTTAAAAATACTTTTCTTTTCTTTCTCAATTCAAACTGGAAAACTTAGTTTCTGAAATTTTATTTCAACAGCCACATATATGTATATAAAATCAAAATTCTCATTTCAAGCTAAAATTCATGTTCATATCAATGCATTTAAAATAAATTCAAGCAATTAGTTATCAAATCAATTTAATAATTTGAAATACTTTTAAAGTCTTTAAAAAAAAATTTACTCACAAAAATGGAAAACTGCAAACGGCGCATACGAAGCCCCTACTCCTCTCGCTTTGATCCCCGCATGTCCTTGTCACCTACACAACATATGTATACATAAATTTACATTCGCGTCAACTTGTAGAAATTCGAAATAACTAAAATTACACAATTGCCCTAAGTGACCATTTTTTACGCATAAACCTCCTTTTTTAGTTTCTTTATTGATTCTAGGGTTTCGAACTCTGTTTTCTTCGCTCGGAACCTATTTACTATCACCTAGGGATGTTATAGCACTAACAGAATTACGTTCGAAGACCCGAAAAGAAAATCGTCCTATTTTGATCCCTTTAGGTTGAACACTATTCACGATCCTACTCGGGGCTTTTCTTCACTCCGAACACTTTTTCAACTCACCCTCTAGTCAGTCCTAATGTCGGTACGGAAGGAAAGGATCATCGGGTAGACGTTTTAGGCTAAAAACTCGTTATTTTCGCTACTAATTTTTTAGCATTTTCTTGGTTTTGATTTCTAAATCTAATCTTTCACTTTTAACAGCTTCAACATGTTTAATTAAACTCGTTAGGGTCATCCGAATACTCAACAAACGCAATATGAGTCAATTTATGGAATTGCCCTTCAAACTAGTTCATTGCGCGTTTTGATTTCTCTTTAAATTCTTGATATTTTCTTGGTTTTTTAGGCTCCCAGTAAACATCAATTCACTTAGTTTTCAACTCATTTTTATTCACAACCAACCAACAAACAAATCGTAACAAAACCAACTTCAAAATCAACTTAAATCACCAACAAAACATTAACAAAATCGACTTCAAAACTTGAACAACTCACCTATTTTTCTTCCTCACAAGCTCACTTCTTTCTCTTCGTTTTGGCTTCGGTTTGGGGCTGTTTTAGACTGGTTTTGGTGGCGGTTTGGGTTGGATTTCTGGTTGTCTTCCTTCCTTCTTCTTCTCCTCTGCACGAGCTCATCTTCCCCAGCCGGATCTCTCTTCTTCTTCCCCAATCTGTCGCCCCTGTTATGGTTCTGTTTTCATCACGTTTTGCACGGGTTTGGGTTGTTATGGCATCGATTGAAGCTGGAAATGACATCAGTTTTCCTCTCTTCCTTATCCTCTCTTCCTCTCTCGCTCTCTCCCTCTCGATCTGTCGTCGATTTGTTGTCGGTTCTACGTGTTTTTGGTCTGGTTCATCTTCGTTTTGCGGCTGGATTTATGACTGGTTCGAGTTGGATTGCGTTGGCTCTTCGTGTTGGTTGACACGATAGCTCAGTCATCGTCGTCGTAGTCATCATCATCATCTTCTTCTTCTTCTTTTGGGTTTCATGCGACTAACTTTGGTTTCTGTTTTTTATTTTTTTTTTGTAATTAAACCAACTTTTGCTTCATGTTTTCCTCCATAAACAACTTTAATAATTCCGGTCACGTCTTGAGAAAATTTCGTTCTCATCCCTTAGCTTTTAACTAAATTTTAGTTTGACCACAAATATTAAAACTTATCATCAATTTAGTCCCTTGTCACATTAAATAATTACTCGATTTCATTTATCATTTTACCATTCTATTTAATCTCCAATCGGATTTAAATCAATCTCTAAGGGTTTTCTATAATCTTAAGCGCTTCCATTGACCATTTTAGGGTTTGTAATTGCTACCTAGGGACTATTACTGGAAAATCCGTAAAATTAAAAATAGAAGATTTACACTGTGCCTTTAGAGGTAACGATTAATCTATCAATTTTGCCAACTATGGAAGCTTTATTGAGATGATAAAGTTGCAAGCAAGAGTGAACAAAGATATTGGTGATATTGTCTTACATAATGCTTCTCAAAATGCCAAGTATACATCACCAACGATCCAATAAGATTTATTAAAAATTCTAGCTAATACTGTGCATGATAAAATCTATGCAAAAATTTGGGATGCCAAATTTTGCATTCTTGTAACAACTGATGAATTTAGCAAGGAACAAATGACTATCATTTTGAGATATATTGATGGTTATGGATTTATTCGGGAAAGATTTTTTGAAGTTGTATGTGTTGATGACACAAATGCTTCAATTTCAACAAAAAAAAAAAAAAGATATGTACAATTCTTAGTCTATACAATCTCTTGGTGGAAAATTTACGAGGTTAAGGTTTAGATGAGGATAGCAAAATACAAGGTGAATGGAATGAGTTAAAAGTTTTATTCCTTAAAGATTATTTGTATGCCTATTACAGTAATTGTTTTGCTCATTGATTTCAACTTGCTTTAGTTGCAGCGTCTAAAGAGATACATGATGTGTGACTATTTTTTTCTACTTTGAGTTTTATTATCAACTTTATCAATGCTTTTGCTAAGCATTGTTCCAGATTGAAATCAATTCACAAGGATGCAATGGTGGATATGATAGCTTTAGGGGAACTTAGGACTAGTACAAAAGCTAATCAAGTTCAAACTTTGTAACGACTTGGAACTACTCATTGGAGTTCACATTTTAATTCTATTAAAAATGTAATTGTCATGTTTGGTTCAACTTACACTCTTCTTGAAGAATTTATTGAAAAAGAGTTGAATAGTAATATACGAGAGGAGGCAAAGGTATAAAGTATTTGAATAGTAATATATGAAGGGAGGCAAAGGTATAGAGTATTGGAAATTTCATATTTGTTATGTCAAGCATTGCAAATGAAATCTCAAGACATCATAAATGTACTAGATTTAGTTTCAAGTACAAAATAGTTGCTTCAAGAGTTATGAGATAGTTATGATGAGTTTTTTTCGAGGTGTGGAATCTTTTTGTAAAGAGAATATTGTTCATGTGCCTAATATGAATGAACGTTATATGGAAGGTATAAGGCATTCTTATCAACAGAAGAACAATATTACAATGGAGCAATACCATCACTTCAACATATTTAATGTTATAATAGACTTTCAGTTGATGAAGTTGAATAATAGACTTTAAATTGAAAAAAAAAAAAAAACAATGGATCTCCTTACACTTAGCAAAGCTGTAAATCCTATTGAGTTCAGATCATTCAAAATAAATCAAATTTGCTTTCTTGCTCAGAAATTTTATCCTACTGACTTAACATTAGATGAGATAAAAGAATTGAAGAGGTAATTGGAACATCTGTAGTTTGATATAGTTCATCAACCACACTTTCAGAATATTACTTTTTTTTTTCAAAGTTATGTCAAGTATTAGTTTAAATAAAAAAGTCATAACATTTTTTCTTGATTGATAGATTAACATTTGTCTTTTTTTTTTTTTTCTCCTTTTTTGAATTTTATTAGTTATCCATTAAAACGAAAAGGTTGCTTACATACATGTATATACTTTTTTGTGGGTTGATTCATCTAATATTGACTCTTCCTGTATCCACAATAACAACAAAATGAACTTTTTCAACAATGAGACTTATCAAGACATCACTTCGCAATAAGATAGAAAATGAATTTCTAGCAAACTCCATGGTGATCTACATTAAAAGAGAGATTGTTGAATCTATTAATCCCAAAGTCATAATTGAGAAGTTTGATCCTTTGAAAAATCGTTGAATTCAACTTACGTTGTAATTTATTATGTTTACATTACGTGTTTCTTTTAAATCAAGTACAATCTCTAATGCATTTTATCTTATATCAGTGTGAAATATTATATAATCGTCTTGTGGAGAAATAGAATCTCTATTTGTGATGAATATTATTTGTGTATTTAAATATTGTTAATGCAGGTGCATTGAATTTTTTAAAAGCTATGAAAACAAAGAAAGCCCATCCTGCTGATAATTTCTGGTTACGTTCTTACACATCTTCATCTTTATTTTCATTTCCAGACCACAAAACCTAAATCCCCACAAACCTCAACCTTAATACCCATACCTCAACACACAAAAGCATAGTTATATGACACTTTTCTAGCAAACCTGCCTGCCACACCCCTTTTCTCTCTCACCCCCCACCCAAAAAAAAAAAAAAAAACATTTTTCAACTCAAAAAACATCAAACTGATAGACCAATCAATGGATGCTTACCTTAAATGATGACTATGGCCGACATTATGGTGGTTCAGTTGGTTGGATAGTGTTGTCGAGGGTGGGTGTAACTACTTATGGTTTGAGGGTTGCCTATGTTTAAGTGGAATCATATGAGTGAACGAGTGAGGGCTTGAGTCGGTTTTGACTTTTTTGTCTGCTAAGATATATATTTGTCTTTTCATGTTTTATTTTCCTTTCTTTTTTGGTTTCCAAAATATTATATGCATACACGTCAAGATCTTGGCTCCCATTTTTAAAATGACAAAGTTATCCTTACCTACCATGCTGATCGTTGGGTTTAACAATCAGTTGACTAACGAGAGAGACTAATTTAATATGTTTTGAAAAATTTATGGAATATTTGATCTGTTTTGAAAACATAATTATAAATTTAACACTTTTCCTAAATATGGAGATGAAAATAAATTTTTTTCTATTTAAACTAAAGAAACATACCAAACTTTTAGATAATGATAAAGTTAATATATATATATATATATATATATAAGTGGGGTTTACTTATAAAAATATAAGTATACAACACAAGGTGAGGTCTATTTATGAACTAGAGATTTTCTTCAATCTTTGATGAGGTATATTTACAAATGGGGCATTCATACAATTTTTAAGGACTGTAAACGTCATAACCCATGTTTTATTTCTTTATTTAAAAAGCCTTTTAAAATCGAACTTTCACTAGACATTTATAACCCATCTTTTATTTCTTTATTTAAAAAGCCTTTTAAAATCCAACTTTCATTAGAGATTTATATAAGGTCGTGTTGGGCTTATATAAGTTGGACTGTGCTGGTCTATAGCTCCATTTTTAGAACCATGGCCTGTGGTATGATATTATTTAGCTCGAATTAGCCCCACGGGTTGAAAACACTTTACTGTTGAGTTTGTGTATTCTACATTCTAAACAAATAGAAATGCAATTTATTAATTTATTTTACAACAATTGAAAAATCTCCTTTATTTTACGAGTATGAAACAGCAAATGCAGTCCAAAGCGGGTTTTATTTGCAGGTGAGTTTGAATATTGTCTATGTAAAATTAGGCGCATAAAAAATGAGTATTAACATCAATAACTAAATAATTTCAATAAAAAATCCAACTTATATTGTCCAAATTTACATTCAAGTAATACAATATTTTAATTATCAACACTGTATTCATTCAAAAATCATTTCATAATTTACTTGACAACTCATATACAACAATCCACATCATTTGAATAAAAATTTTGAACAACCTAGTATTACTAATTTAGAAAATTTAGGTTTTAATTTTGTAGTATAATTTGTATTATAAATAATTATGATATTATTAAAATTAATAGATCATAGTGGGTTTTAATTGGCTTGAAGCCATAAACCTAAGCTTGAACTATTTTTTGTTGGGTTAATAATCCCAACCCATTAATAACCCAACTTGATAGATCGAGACCTATCAACCCTTTTATATTCGGAGATTTTTAATTGAAATATGAGACTATAAGATATTTTTGGTATATAATACGAGATTTTTTAATTAAATTATGAGACTATAAGATACTTTTGGTATATAATACGAGATTTTTATGTAAATTTAAAACTTTATAGTTATTTGTTGGGTTGGGTCTTTTACCCATTGGATTTCGTTTAACCCATCACTGTGCACATTTTGTAATTTTGCACATATAATAATCAGCATTTACGTTTTTTAACAACAAATTATTTTTATGTTTTTTTTGTTTTTTTTTTTATATAGAAACAAACTCAATCAGAAGACAACAACAAAAGGGAATCATCTTATCTCAACTGATCTCTTCTAGAAGAGATGGCAAGGGAGGTTAGATTATGAGTGTTGGAAAATACAAAAAAGCCCACCCATAATGTATTGTTGGGTCTTTGGATTATGGTTTGAGTTTTACCTAGAACCCAACAATGTCAACCCAACATCCAATTTTATTTGGATCATGATAAAAAATTGTCAGGAAACTGTCAGAGCAGTTAGGAGCAGTTAAAACTACTAGCAATTTCCTGGCACATATAATATATATATATATATATGTATGTATGTGTTTTCCTTCAACGTAAAAGGGTTGTTTGCTGCAAAATTTCCTTTGACAGAAAACAGAGAAAAACACAAAAATTTGTTCAAAGCTCTTATACTGTGTTGTGAGTTGGTTTTTCATCTGTGATTGTTTACCATTTGTAGTATTGTTTGTTTGATCCAATTACTCCTGTTGAAGGTATGTATTTCATCATCTTTTGTAATTTAATCATTATTATTATTGTAATATATTACATTAAGAAGTTATTGTATAATTTATCAATAAAAAAAAATCATCAATGAGCCAAGTCATTCTCTAAATAAAAGATAACTAGCAAGAAATACAATTACTAGATTGGATACCAATGACAACTTCAACAACGTTTAATGGACAATGTGATGGTGCACATACTTTTTAATGGACTCTCGTTGAGATTAATTTGGAAACAAATAATATTTATTGAATTTAAATTAAAAAAAAAAGCCTCTTTTGTCTCTAATATGTGTCTGACTTAAAAAATGTATATAGAAAATGTTCAAAGGGGAAACTTCCACAAACTTCTCTGCAGTTATAGTCGTATTTACCCAAAATAACAAAAGGAACTCGAACAATTTCGAATTAATTGTAGTAGTTAAATTAAAAGGAACAATTATCACCAAATTCACTTAAAAAATTATATTGGACCCGAAATAAACAAATATAGTTAATACATACGGCCCAAGTATGGATTACCGTTGGGTTGGGTCCCATTAAACTACCAGTCCAGTCATGAAAGCCAGGAAGCGAGGGCATTTCCGTCCATGAAAAATACTTTTAAAACCAAAGAGAGCCCGCCCGTTAGCTCCTGAATTTGAAAAGACAGACAGAAGAGTAAAAAAGAGGAGAGAAATGGAGAAGATCTGTGTGGCAGTGAGAGTGAGACCACCTGTCTCTCCAGAAATCTGCAATGGAACCTTCTGGAATGTCGAAGATAATCGCGTCTCTCTTCACAGGCAACACGGCACCCCTATCTCCGGCCTTTCCTTCGCTTTTGGTAACCAATTTCGTTCGTTTCTCGCTTTTTTCCACCTGTCTCGTGCTTTCTCGTTTTCATTCTTTGATTCGTATGTTTGCGCAGATCATGTGTTTGATGAAAGTTGCCGAACTGCTAGAGTCTACGAGCTCCTTACCAAGGACATCATTCACGCTGCGGTCCAGGGTTTCAACGGTAATTTAATTTTTATAATTTCTTTTAATCTGAGCTGTGTTTTGGTTTTTATCGATTGTTTTGTGGAATAATTTGTGTAGAATTATGAATTACTGCAAAATTGAGTGTTCGAATAAATTTGTGAAGCTGTTAGTTGAGACATGTAGATTTTAAATAATGAGTTTGAAGCTAATGATTTATGTGTTTATAGGAACTGTGTTTGCATATGGACAGACTAGCAGTGGAAAGACTTTCACCATGAATGGTTCCTCAAGTGAACCTGGAATAATCCCTCTGGCAGTTAGAGATATATTTGATAATATACAGATGGTAAGACTAAGCATTCGTGCAGCTGCTATGGAGATTTTATGTTTGATATTATGCATACAATAACTATTGGCTTTGTTATATACCCAGACGCGTGACAGGGAGTTTCTGATTCGGGTTTCTTACATGGAAATTTACAATGAGGAAATCAATGATCTTCTTGTGGTGGAGAATCAGAAGTTGCAAATACATGAGAGTTTGGAGGTTTGCTATTGATGAAACTTCGGCAACTTTTTAGTAGTTTTTATAGAATGTACAAATTCATTGATTTTTCTTTTCTCTTTTTCGGTAGCGTGGGATATTTGTTGCAGGTCTTAGGGAGGAAATTGTTAATAGTGCTGATCAAGTGCTTAAGCTCATTGAGTCAGGAGAAGGTTGAAAGAACAAATCAATAATTGCCTTCTGCTTCTTGTCCTTTTCTGGAGTTGAATACAAATAATTTAATGCTTATTTGGTCTTTTATTTTTCAGTTAATAGGCACTTTGGTGAAACAAACATGAATGCTAGAAGCAGTAGATCTCACACGATTTTTAGAATGGTATATTCTTGATATATGTCATTGGAATTTTGCAAATGAAGTTCCATTTCCACATTGTTCTTTTACAAATTATACACTTTTAAATGTTTTTCTTTATGTACCAGGTGATTGAGAGCAAGGGAAAGGAAACCAATTCTTCTGGTGATTATTCAAGTTCTGATGCCATACGTGTCTCAGTCCTGGTTTGTGACAATGCATAAACAAATTTTATCTAACATGTGAATAGCCTTTTATTTTAGATGGTATGCATAATTCTTTATGCTTGTTCTCTTGGAAAGTAGAATTTGGTAGATTTAGCTGGGTCTGAACGGATTGCTAAAACTGGAGCTGGTGGAGTACGATTAAAGGAAGGAAAGCACATCAACAAGAGCTTAATGGCTCTTGGCAATGTGATTAACAAATTAAGTGATGGTGCAAAGCAGAGGTGCTTTATTCTCCTGCTATAATTGGTTTTAATATCTGAAGTAACAAATGTTTTGATGACTGGTATTACTGATGCAGGGGTCATATTCCTTACCGTGATAGTAAGTTAACTCGCATACTTCAACCTGCTTTGGGTGGTAATGCCAAAACTTCAATTATTTGCACTATAGCACCAGAAGAGGTAAAACATTAGTTTATGTTAATATGTTATTCTATCTTACTTTACATTCTTTTTTCATTTGGGGAAGGGAAGGGGAAAAAGCTAAGCATCTTATATAACACATTTTTGTTTAATTATGATGCATCATGATACATTTAGGTTCATATCGAGGAAACAAAGGGAACTCTCCAATTTGCTAGCAGAGCCAAGCGCATCACCAATTGTGCTCAAGTGAATGAGGTCTGTCTGTTTTTGTATTATAATCTCTTTGTCAGTTCCACTTAGCTCAGATGGCTTTTGGGTCGGGGGACTTTGAAATCATGAAGTCGTCTTGCTGTATCAGAGAAGAAAAAGCATTGTAAAATCATCAACCTCCGACCCGAAAAAATTATTGAGATTTATTTGAGTTTAATGGTTGCATTTAGTTTCCAGTTGATCATTTGGGTAGTAAAAAATAGGAGAAATTAAAATGGTTAACTGGGCAAAATAATGAAACATTTTTACAATACTTGAAAAAAGACTAGTCTATGACGTTACCAATTTACGTTGTAATACACAAAATCAGAGGTCCCCCTTCTCTGATGTCTGATAATTTACCTACATTGTTCTGAGATACTCGGGCATCAGGTTAGACTTAAAAAATCATTTGAGGACCCAGACATGGAAGAGTTTAAACATCGTTTCTTTCCTTTTCAAATCCAATTGAATATAAAATTTGAGAGTATTTAAGTATAGTTTTAGCAAACTGGATATATAAGAATGTGTATGTGATTCCAGCATTCACTGGATAATTACAGAATTTGGATAGCATAAGGTAAAAATCCAGCAAGCATAAAATGCTGGCACTTGGCATGCAACTTTTATGGAAGCATTTTTATATGGCTATTTGTTTTGATAGCTTTATCTCAGTGTTCCTTCCAATCGAATTTCACAACGCAACTAATTATGATTAAAATTTTCACAGATTTTGACAGATGGAGCTTTACTTAAGCGGCAGAAGATAGAGATAGAGGAGCTACGTAGAAAACTTCAGGTTGTTATGGCATTGTGATGGCATAGTACCTAGTTTTGCAGAAGATGGTTAGAAACTAACTACTATGGTCAAACTCTTATTCAGGGATCTCGTGCTGAGGTGCTGGAGCAAGAGATTTTGAAATTAAGGAACGATATGCTCAAGGTAATCTTTTTCATTCACTGGAACTGGATTTTATCTCGAGTTCCTGGCTTCAATTGTGCATACAAAGATGTCTGTTCCTGTTGCGAATGCAGTATGAACTGGAGCGTGAGAAGCTTGAAACGGAACTGGAAGAGGAGAGGAGATCGCGCAAAGAGCGTGATGAATGCATCAGAGAGCAACAGCTGAAAATTCAAAATCACAGTAATTATCTCATGCCTTCAGATAGTGATAAGACCTCTTCTCAGGTATAGTTTCGCAAAGAAAAGCCTAAAAAGTTCGATTACTTCTACTCTGGTAAATTTCATATGTTCTGTAATCTTTAGCATATTTTGAATCATCACTGTCCAAAGTAAAAACTACCCGATTCCATCTCTGAAAAGCAGCTTGAGAGCATTAATTGCTATCAGGCCGCATAGGCCCTGCTTCAATGACTTGGGTAATTGGAGCTATTTTGATGTTATTTTACTCGATTTTGTGCCGTTGTGTGTAATGCAAACAATACATTTTAAGTAACTGAAATATGCTCATCACAATATCATGTGCTTCTTGTACAATTCTTTTGCCATCTCTCTCTCTCTCTCTCTCTCTATTTCTATCTCTTCTTTAGTTTTATTCATCAATGCTGCAAAATTATACCTTTTTGCGGCAAACGGTTTACAATGGGTTCGGTTCTAGTCCTAACTAAGTTACGATGACTAGAATTCTATTAGACACATTCATATTTAAGAAAACAAGTAAAAGATGATAGAGATCATCATAAACTCAACTCAGTTCAGAACTGATCATGATTAGATGTAATTAATGTGTGGCCTCATTTCTATGCTGAGTGTTGCGTCAAAGAACAGCTGAGTGATTAAGATCCATATATTGGCTTCAAATACATTATTTAGTGGTGTTATATCATTAATGTTTTATTTTTCCTTCAGGCTTAGGAATTTCTTTTGTATACCTTTTTGGGTTATTTAAGTTCTTATGGTTATTTACCGGTAGGAGCTGGATTCAAGGAGACAATGCCTTAAGGAAGAATGTGAAGACAGCAATAGTGTATGCCAAGCAGATGTATTCAGAACCCCTTGTTGTAAGGCAGCTCCAAATGCATTTGTTGTAAAGCGATCAAGTTATTCAAGGCTACCTGACTATAGTCCTCTTCCAGATTCTTTTAGCAATGTAGCTGATGAAGACACCTGGTTTAAAATGAACAAAGGTTACATAGCTGACCTAGATTCGCTACAGAGAACTCCTGCAACAGCAAGACAAGTTCAATCCTTTCCATCAAATGATGCAACTCCTGTGACTGTGAGTATATCTTCTAAAGTTGGTGTTGATACAATTTTCCTTGAATATTTTTCCTTGAATATGAGTGTTGCTATCATTTGTCTATATTCATGGCTTCATGAAATTAGATGTCTCGTATGGTACAAACAGATGTAAATTGTAAAGTTTGTGTGATAGATGACCATTGTACTTACTATGAGGAAGTTGTTGTAATTTATTCATTTTACCAGATGCATAATATAATATTGTCATTTTAAGTGTAGTCATTAATTTTTTCTGTCAGGCTTGTTCAAATGATAATGACAGAGAAGAGGTGCAGAAGCTGAAAAGACAATTGAAAATTGTCACAGAAGAGAAGAATGACTTCCAGGTTAGTTTAAGATATACCTTTTACTTGTTTTCTTAATCTCAAGTCCTCAACTGACGCATAATTTTGTATCCTTCTTTTTTTGTATCGATCAGAGGGATAATTTAATCAGTGTTTGCAGTGAATTTGGTTGAAAGTTGAAACCTGCATTTTGTTCATGGGGTGGGGTGCAGGGTGTTTGGTAAAAAAGAAAAGGTTGAAACTAGAAACTTTTATGCTTTCGACCTGTAAGTTTAAAGCTTTTGCTGTCTCCTGGTTCTGAATTAAATAGAGTTTGATAATAGTGCAATTTTTTTTTTCTTGAATCATGATTATTTGCATAAATAATCTGTTAGACAAACTGTAAGCATAGTTTTAAAACTCGAACTGAGGCGCCTCGAGACGTGCCTCCGCCGCCTCAGCCCGCACCAGAGTGGTGCCGCCGCAGGTGAGGCGGCCGCCTCAAGTCCGAGTTGAGGCGACTCGGGCTGAGGAACTCACCACGTCTGCCTCAGCCAGAAAAACAATTTTTACATAAAAACCCGTCGTTTTCTTGTTATTTGCTCGGCATCCAAACAGCCAAAAATGAAAATACAAAAAAGCAAAGCAGAAGATGGAGCTTACCTTGGTTACTAAATTAGGGCTTGGAATCAAGTAGAACGATGAGGAGAAAATTATATGTTGAAAATGAATAAAAAATGAAAAATGTGATACACACAACACATCACACACATTTCGGTTTTTTATTTTATTTTTTTTGTTTTTATGTGTAAGGGAAAAAAAAAAAATTAGTGTGTCTGTATCGAGGGTGTGTGAAAATGGATGGACTTGACCATTTTAGAAAGCATGGCAGGTGGGGTGATGTGATGGTGCCACCCCAGCCTGTCTTGCATTTTTTAAAACTTAGAGGAGTATGAATCAATTTTGTCAATAAATTGGATAATTTTTTAAATTTCATCAAAGTGTGTGAGCAGGTTTTGTCATGAATTGATACCTCTCGTTTACTAGAAAATAGTAATGCATATTATATCTTGAAATTTATATTAGGAGGTTTCGATAGTTGTGATGGTATTTGTAATGTTAAAAAACAAATTGAATATACCTGGTCGATGAATATTTTACATTGTGCGGTATGTGCTGCGCTTACTTTTTAGAATTTTTTAAAAATTTCGTTTATTTATTTGAAAAAAAAAAATATATTATTTAATCATATGATTAAGTTGTAGTATTTTTTATTTTATTTTTTAAATTTTTTTGCATTTCGAATTATGGTTGCCGTCTGAGGCAATCGAGAGGCCGCCGCATCGCTGCAGGGTTGACCGCCTCGCCAAGTTCAAGCAGATGACATTAAACTCCTGTGTGGCAATACATCATACAAGGAGCAAAATTTATAGCATTTGCAGTTCTCCTTTTGGCACTCTAATTTCCTTCTATATATTGCCTGAATTTCACATTGATACCGCCGTTGAGAGCCGTCTTCTAATTTGTTTTTTTCCTTTCTTCTTTTCCAATATCAGCAAATTTTACTAGCTGCTTCTTCCTGCAGAGTGTATTTCATTCTGCATAACCCATTTCAGTTAATGTGACTTCTGAATTCTGATAATTGTCATTGTCTTATATCATTTCCGCCGGTTGTAGCATTCAATATCTCTTTGATCTATAATTGCATATGCATTTATAGCTTATGCTTTGATTCATGTGTCTAGAGAAAGTACACTGAACAAGTATCGTTGAACGACCAACTAACTGGGGAGATATCCGAACTTACACAAGAGGCACGACTACTGCAAGAAATCCCTCGAAGGCTCTGTGAATCTGTGGCAAGTTGCAAAGACCTTTATGAGGATGTTCTGTTTACGATGCAGGTGGAACTTGTGCTTCATCTATACACCTCATTAAAATTTTATCTTTAGATATTAAAGAAGTGATTCTAATTTTCTATCCTTTGTGACTGTAATAGAGTTTGGCATCAGGTGGGAAATCTTCAACCGCCAAACTGCTTTCTACCACCAGTGAGATTGGCTCAAGCCTTTTCTCATCTCTGGAAACCCATTTCTCAATGGCAACAGACGGTAACCAATCCTTTGCAGGGAATGATTCTCTATTCCAAGAACAATGCAAGGTTCTTTGTGAGAGGTTGAAGAACACAATTACAACTTTGGCGCTGTCAGAAACACCAACCATTGACAACAAACAAGTGAAGAATACACCGTGCAGATGCAGCAATAAGGTAGCTGCCTGGTCACAATTATCAAGATATCATATATCAATAATGCTTTTTTTCTCTATTCTGATGTTTGGATATTTGTTTTATTTTTCACAATGTTGATACTTCTAAATTTTTTTGCTATGTATTTGCCTATATAATACCTAAGTTGCTTATAGAAGCAGAAATCAGCATAGGGATTACAAAAGACGCAAACAACAAAAAGATAAATTGAATAGTTGATCTGTTGTAAGTATACATCTTCCAACTTTGATAATATTTGAATCCATCTCAATGTTATAGATTGAAACTCTACATGTCAATACTTTCCTGTGCTTCCTACCTGCCCTGGTAGAAAAATTATTTTGTCGTATTGTCGGACTATTCTTTCATAAGTACACAGCTATGTCTAGAGACATAAAATTGACTTGTTCATCTAAAATATCTTCCTGATGCAGTATTGCATAAAACTTCCTCTGAAAATATGTTACAATTTTACACCATATAAAACTGGATTAGTGTTAGAAAATGATCTATATTGTCAGGAAAAGAGTTTTTTTTTTTTTTTTTTTTAATTATTGTGGTATGAGCTTGTGGCATTTTCCATATATACTTGAAACAAATTCCGAGGCATGCTAATTTGATGTGAAACTGAATTAGAAGGAAGACTTCAACCACCAATGACTTTCCCAAACTTAGCAAACATCTTTCTGAACTGACTTTGAACAGATTGAGAAATTAAGGGACTGCCCTATAAATAATGCTCAACATCGAATATGGTTATACGAATGCTATAAAATCTTTAGCCAGATATGCTCTTATATTGTTGCTGAAATCAACTTGCTAGCTTACCAAGTCTTTTAGTTAGTGGTGTTATGAATGCAATCTCATGTCTCATGAGGACTAAATTTGTAGAGAACCGGTACTCTGCAGAATGATGCTGCAGTACCCTGGATGAATAAGAACCTATGACCTCTGCTGTTTTAGGAAATATCAAATATTTATGTCTGTCTGCATCAGTGCATGTTAAGTCTCAAGTTATCCTAAAGAAAGTAGGAGCTACTTTAGCTCTAAATTAAAGCACTATAGCCTAGTTTGCTTTTCATTTTTATTTTAAGATAGTTTTAAAATGTGATGAAGGGTTGCACTGTGGGAGGAGAAACAACTTGTTGGAAGGAGAAATTGAGTAATGAACTCAATTCTATCAAGGAAAAATACCATGGCTTGGAGAACGAGTTAGACATCAATAACAAGCTCCTCGAGGCTTCTAAAGTAAAATATGGTAGCTTGGAAAGAGAGTTTCAGCTATTGAAAGAAGAACGAGATTCTTTGCTTGAAAGAGTAGCTGAATTGTCTCAAAAACTTGCAGTGGTCACTGACCAAAAGGAGAATGTGTTGAAGGACTTTAACTCAGAAGTTCAAAGAAGAAAGGATATTGAAGAAGAGATTAAACAATTTAGTGTTGCTTTTGCATCTCGACAGAAATCACTCGTTTCTTTCCATAGTGAACTGAAATCTAAGGTTGAGAAACTAAGAGCGCAAAATCCAGTTTCAGTACCCAAATCTCTAGGGTGTTAACAACATGCAAGATTTCCTTTATTTTATTGTAGACCTTTAAGTTCTTTGCCTTTTCAAGTGTAGTAGTCCTGACTCTATTTAACGTTTTATTCTGTGTATTTAATAGGGTAGCAATCTATCTGATCTGTATTTTGAGTTGAAGTTTTCATATGTTTGACGCTTAATATCTGTTAGAGAGATGAGTGTTGAGTCTTATGTTTAATCAATGACTATGACATGGGAATTGGCCCCCTTGGTTTGCCTTTTAACTGCTGATTTGAAGAACTCAGTGGCATAATTCACTTGTAAGTTTCATGTATTAATGACAAGTCTTTTTAATGAAGAATGTAGCGAGGGTCTAAAAGTGACTTAGTCGAATGCACGGTATAATGTTGATGGTTCAAGAGTAATTGTAGTTTAAACTAATAAAAGATGATATAGGTTCAATTATTTTGTCAAATCAATTATTTATTGATGATGATTACCCTGCAATGGAGCAACCACAGGTTTTCATATGATTCTTAAACAAGATATGTTGATTCAAAGAGGTGTTGTACTCAAATTACAAAAACATGAATTGTGAGTCAAACCAAAACAACGACGATAGTCCAAACGATTCACAGTGCTAAGTACTACGTTTAATGTCGACGGTATAAGAGTGACCTAGTCCAAATGTAAGGTCAGGACTGATCAGAGTCTAAATAATCACGATAGTCTGAAAATGACTAGTCTAAACTAATCCAAGGTGATATAGTTTCAGTGTTTTTTAATCAATTGTTTATTGATGTCATGGTTTTATGTACACGAAGGCAATGTCCGAATACCATGGTCTGATGATGATGGTCCAACAGTGACCATGCTGCTCAAGTAAAAATGTATATTGACTCAAGGTATCTAATCCATATTTTGAGTTGAAACTCTCAACCTATATCTAATCCACATTTTGAGTTGAAGTTTTGATATGCTTGGCACTCAATATCTATAAGAGAGATGATGTTGAGTCTTGTTGTGTATAGTCAATGACCATGACATGGTGAGTGGATCTCGTGATTTGCCTTCGACTGCTGATTTGAAGAACTTAATGGCATGGTTCTTGAATGTGTGGCAAGAATTTTTGCATGAAGAATGTGGGTGCTGGTTATCATGTGGTGCTCTTGAAGCCAAGTTTATTATATCATATGCTAACCAAGTGTTTGTTTATCACCATAGTTAAAAACTATATTTATTTATCATTGTAGGTACAAACTATATTAAAAAAATATCAAAGATTCACTGCACTACTATACAACTTGCCAAGTCCTAAAAATGTGGTTTCTAGAAGGTATCTGTTAAGTATAATTCAAGAATAGCAGGGGAATTTTTATTAATGAAAAAAAAAATTTAAATAAATAAATAAGAATAACAGGGTTAGTGCTCCTGTTGCTATGCCAAGAAGTTAGGATAAGTGATATACTTGACAATTAAACAGAACTACTCTGCTTATTAATATTAAAATATAAAAGATACCCCTAACAACTTAATCTCTTCCCTTAAATAGTAAACAAGCAAATCAAACCAATAAAAGGAAAATAAATAAAATCTCAACCACAAGCAAATCAAATCTCCAAATTAGTTTCCTAATTAAGCTATCAAAGATTTGATTAGCACTTTCTTTTTCTAAACCTGAAAATCATTGACTTTTTTGTTTTTGGAGAATACTGGTATTAGTCCAGGAAGCCGTTGAGACCAGTTAAAATATGATTCTGATGATGTGACACGGAAAACAGTTTCGAAAAAGCGGGAGAAAACAACTCATTAAAAACCCATAAATTTGTGAAAATAAGTATAGAATCCGTTACCTCATGAAAGTAGAGGGTGACGTTGGTGTTACCACTTGCTTGAAGTCTTTTATTATCTTGATTTAGGTAACCAAAAATTGTTAATAAAACATGTGAAGGCAAAAGCAAAAGCCTAAAAGTCAATATAATTAACCCTAATGTGAACATCATTAATAGCTTATGGGGCATTCAGTTGACTGCGCCTGATATCATGCCCTTGTCATATTGTCTACACAACTGGTTGATTCCACATTATGGTGCCAAAATGTGGTAATAAAAAATTCTTCACAAATACTATTCAATGCCGTATACTCTTACGTACAACAAATTTACATTCCCCTAGACGTCAAGATTATCAGTGCAGTCACATGTTTGAATTAGACCAAGTAATGATGTTCATATAATCATTTTATACACACGACAGGCGTTGCATGCACGATGACAATCCATTTATGTACAAATAAATATGTTTCTAAGACAAGTAAACATTAAGGAGGCCTCCCTTGGCTTCCACTCTAAATATTTAATAATTTTCCTCAAATCACAGAGCAGTTGGTACAAAAATGATTAACCTAATCACAACACGAACTGCCCCATTGTCGTATAGTTATATAAGCCAACAACAGCTGAAGAGAAAAAAAAAAAATATATATATATATATATATATATGAAAAGTGAAGGTTATTTATATATTGGCACAAAATTAATGAGTTGGGTACTGATTTCATTTTCACATCCATCTGAACATCAACATCAAGTTAGTGACATCAGGACATGTTGATATCTTAAAGATAACGTTTAGGGTATCTGAAATTATGCAGAGATTGAGATTTTAATTGCATTGCTCATCCTCATTGTCTTCCAATTAATGTTCCACACCCTAGCTAGTTGGAATATGGTTTTCCAATTTTTGAAATTAATAAATATGCTGATTCTGTCGTTCTCACAACACCTCAATCACACCAGATGGTGGTTTTGCCTGCAATTGCTTTTTCCCACTAGTAGATTTTATGGTTGTAGAGGAACCCACCCACATGATTGATTTTTCAATGGTGGATCAACCAATGAAGAATTACACTTGAAGAAAAGTTTAACATAAAGCAAAAAGAAAACGACTTTTTTACTTGGGCATTCATTTTCTCTTTTATCAAAAAAGTAAACAAATTAAAGTCCTATTTTCATTCTCTTGTTAATGTGAAGTGGCAGACAGTTGTGGACTAATGCAAACATAAAGCAAGAAAATTTGGTCTTTCCTTTCTTGATAAAAAAAAAAAGCGAATAAACTGGTTTGAATAATATGATAAATAACAAAATAATGTGGGGGGTGGGGTAATTTAATTTATGAGACAAGCGAATCCAGAAGTAACAACAATCAATTCAATTTTGTTTTGTATCCATCCATCAGCAATGTTGACTTGTTATGGACACCTCTCATGTAATAAGACAGCTTCTGTTGGGACCATGCTAGTATAGTAACAAAATATTGAAATAAATCTACGTGAATGAAAGGGAGAGAAGATTGAACGAGGCTCAAAGTCTACAAATAAAGACAAGCAACAACACACTGCACAGCTAGAATCTGGATTTGAAGACACCTATGAGGGTTATGATCTAAACTTGGAGTCCATCTGGAGCTCATGAGTAGCCTCCAGCAGTTAAAAAAAGCTATAAACCCCAGATAATGTTTTGCCAATGTCTTTCTCTCTCTCTCTTTCTCAACTCTAAAGCCTTAAATATTCAATCTTGCCGTGTGTTTCTGTTCTTATTCAGTGTCAAACTGACAGATATGCTTTGTCTGTAAACATTTATTAGACCTACAACTGCCACTGCCACTACATCCTCATTTCTTCTTGCAATTTCTTCAAACAGCAAGTCAGTTCCCACATCTTCATTTTCAATTACTTCCCAACATACCACTGCTCCAATGGCCACCTCCACAACATCAAAACCAGTCAAGAAACTTGGACAGTTCCTTGAAGAGCAACAAGAACCTTTCATCCCGGAAATTTACCTATCAGAGAGAGAATGTCTCAGGAAGAATTTCAATTCAGACAAGTCTTTCAAGAGGTCAATTAGTTGTACATCAAACACTAGCAAAAAGGGTATTCCACAGTTTCCCAAGGTGTTCAAACTTGTACATAGAAAGCTTACTTCCATTAATGGTAGTCTGAAGACCAAGAACAATGACAAGAAAGATGGTAAATTTAATGTTATTGAGGTGGCCAGGAATGATCAGCAAGGAACAGAAGCGGATCAATTTTCCTCAGCTAGTAGCACAACAGTTTTCAATTCATGTTCTGAGAGTGATGCAGAAGAAGCAACTACTTCATTGCAAAAAGATGAAATCTCATTGGCTTCAGAAACTTCCCAGTCTTTCAGGGTCTGCAGTCAAGAACAAAAAGAGGTAGAGAAAGTATGTTTCTAAATTCATCATAACATCCATGTAACAGTAATAATTTTGTTAAAACCGCGTTTGGAATTAATTTCGAAGAATCTATCAAAAGTCAAGTTTCTCACAAAGCTAACAGGCCGCTGCAGATAGAGATCAATGGAGATACATAGAGGAGAGTAGTAGTAGGCAAATCAGCCCTGTTTCAGTACTAGAAGGAATACCATCCAGTAGAGGTTCTCCATTTCGTAATTGTGAGTATTTTGTCTACTATAAGTTTCATTTTCAGCTTAAAAGATCTTCCTTTCTGATCTTAAAATCATAATTCTATTGTGCATAAAACAGCAAGACAGCAATTGGGTACAAGTCAAGAAGAGAATCCATCAAAGAGTTGCATTGTTGGCACTAAGAAAGTCAGTGACGACTCCATCCTATCAGCTTCTCTCTGGAACTTATTTTTCCACTCAGCTACGGAGAGGCCAAGCAGCGCGGAAGCAGCAGAATTACAAGAACTTATGGAATATAAACCAACCTCAGAATTCTTAAAATCGAAAAGGGTATTGCAGCAAACAAAACAGCTTCTGTTTGATTGTGTGAGGGAGGCGGTAGAGACTCGGGGTAAGGAGAAAAGACAACAAAATCGTACGGAAAATATGGGGTCTGAATTGGTTGGAAAGCTCATTTGTGAGAAAGTGAAGGCATGGAGGAGACAATCAGGAGGGAAACTGAACATTACAAGATTGTTAGAGTTGGATTACCATGATTCAGCAGAAGAATGGACTAATTTTGAGCCACAGATTAAGGACATTGCCATGGAGATTGGAGATGCCATTCTAGAAGAAATCAAAGATGAGATTGTTCCAGAAATGGTTTTCTTTTTCTAACTTGAGTTACTTACAATCTAATTTACTTCATTTTCTCTTTCTCTATATCCACTAATCCTCAGCATCAATTTTCGTCTTCTGGGTTGTTTCATATACCAAAATGATGTTAAAAAAACCAATGCATTTCAATGTCCCACCAAACAAAAAAAAAAAAAAAAAAAGCGCGCAATATATTACTCTACATTGAATTCTGGGCTGCTATATTATTTCGGCTTTGATTTGCAATACGGAGATCATTAGAATCACACAAGAGGCCCTACAAAGTGGAGTTTCATCAAAATTGTAATTCAAGGCACTGGGACCTGAAAAGAACCTGGTGGTAACACGTGGCAGAAAATATATCAAAACGTTAGCCACAGATGTCGTTCGTCTTGACATTATTGATGGATAGACGTTGATGTTTAACAACCAAAAATAAAGGCAATGTTAGGAAGCTTAGCGTTTGACAGGCAGCTCTTTTCATTTAGTGTGAAAATTGCTCTCGTTCTACGATCACATGCTAATGGGACCGACTTTGCCTTGAGACACCAATTGTCCCAAATGAAAACTACTTTTTTAACCAACACCCAAAATTTACCTTTTACACTGTACAAGCTTTTACCATGCAAAGGGGTGTTTACAACATCAACACATAAGATGAGACTAATAATATACCATTTCATGGCATCACAGTAGGTCATAACTTCAATTCAATCATAACTGTCCATTTACTTAGCCAAAATTTGAATTACACATGAAACAATGGAGTCTTGGCACTAAAAGCAATAAAAACAATTTTCTATCTTTTCCCTCAAACAGCCAGATGCCCACAAATGCTCCTTTCATTGGATTATTTTCAGCAAAATAACAATATTTATTTTAAAATTAATCTTGCTGACCTCCTAACCAATGTTTCTACAGAAACAGAAGGAAAACACTTTGTACATTCTATAAACTAAGCAGTTTCCAAAGTGAACCTATTTCCACAACCAACAAACTCATGAATTATCAGGGATTAATCTTTTGCAAAGATATTCATCAGATGAAGTCAAATGCATCACAGAGAGGTCAAAAAATCTATATATCCATGTTATACCATGAACCAATTGCGAAATGCAAGTCTTTCTGATGCATACTGGTTAGTAATTTGTAAGAACGAGATAACAGGGGACTACTGAATTTCCCCATCCTCACCAAGCTCCCCATCTTCTAGCTCATCATGGCCGCCATTTCTACGGGAGCCATCTCGGTGGTCTCTTTTGTGTTTTTTATGTCGACTTTCACTGTCTGACTCAGGACTGTATGCATGCTGACAAGAAACATCATAAGACATTAATCCTTTTCCACACTAGGTAAATCATAACAATAAGCAAATGTATATGTACCTTTCTAGATTTTTTTCGATCACTGCCATGTCTGCGAGATTTCTTTGAATCCTCTCTTTCATCCTTATCGGAGCTCACATCATCAACAGCACTTTGATGCCGTTTCCTATGTTTCCTATCTTTGTCTTTTTCCTTTTTCTTGTCTTCTCTGTGACCATGACTGTCAGTTACATCAGCATTTTCACTATCTGTATCATCTTTTCTGGTTCGTTCCTTTCCCTTTTCTCTTTCACGTTCTCTCTCCTTTTCTTTTCTCTCCTTCTCCTTTCGTTTTTCTTTCTCCTCTCTGTCTTTCTCCTTTTTGGCCTACAAATACAGAGGTAAGTAGATACATCTGGATAAAATATATATTTAATAAAACTTCCAACAGATATGATTCCCAGTAAACGAAAAGCACAAGTCAATTTTGTCTTTTTCTTATTATAAACTGAAAATCAAAGTAAATATGATAAACAAAGCCCCACGTGAATAACTATAACAGAATTGAACAGATGATCAGTAAATATTTGCCAATTCCATTGTCAGGTCATTCATCAGTTTAGATGTCACAATGACATAATAAATAGATAAAATAATAATAGGCAGAAGTTTAACAACCACATCAAATGAAAAGTTAAAGGTCACCAAATTGTCAGACAGATTAATAAAAAATTCCTGTACCTTCTCCTCCTCACGTCTGCGTTCTTTGTCTTTGGCCTTTTCAATCAAGTGTGAAATGTATTCCTCAAAGATCTGTCTCCTGAAGTTCTCTTCACTGATTGATCTAAAAAAGAGGGTGAGCGGAAGATCAAAAAGAAAATAATTAAGATCTTCATAAAATTCAAAATTTTGACAAGGAAAAGCCATAAGAAAAATAGTACTATACTTGTACTCTTGGTTCTCTTCAAAAAGTTGTTTGGAATCCTCCCAAGTGGATGACACAGTTATTTCCTACAAAGGAGCAAAAATATCAACAGTTGAACTGCCTGGTTCAAGTACTGTAAATTGCTAATATCCTTAGGTAACCCATTTAAAACAGTTTACAATACCTTATATGAATGCAGTAGTTTAGTGAAGTCATCAGCAAGTCGCTGACGCTTTTTAGCCTCTTTCTCCTCCTTCTCCTTGGCTCGCTCAAGTAACTCCTCATATACAAACTTTAGTGAAAAGAGTAAGATCAGAATCCTTCTAAGGATATTATAAAGATAAAAAGTAAATAATAAATTAAGTCCCTACAAAATCTAAGCTCCAGACTAGACAATGAAAACTAAAACATCATTGGCATCTGGCTACACAGTAGCAATAAAGACAATATGTCCTTTCACATATAGGTACCTCTTCACGAGCAAACAAATTCATTTTATAAGACAAAACTAGTTATAAGACAGAACACAAGGAACTCAACTAAAATGGAAAACAAATACCTTTAAGTTGATATCAGATATTTCTGGAGAACCAACATCTTCCAAAACAGCTGCCTTGAAGTCTTCAAATGTCCATGTCGATACTACGGTAACCTAGGAACACAATGGTTGACATTAATACTGTATTATACTACAAACTCAAGAAGATACTTTGTTTAAAATAATTACCTTCCCCGATTTCATGGCATCTTTTATATGAGTTTTGTCTTCATGATACTGTCAATAAACAAAGGAACAAAGTTAGACAGGACACAACCATGAAAAGTTGCAGGCCTACATAACTGCAAGCAAAACAATAAGGCAAGAATAAAAGCAAACATCCTAATTTAAAGTTAGTCCATAATCTCAACAGGAGTAATGTTCACAAAGTAGCTAGAAACAAATGCATAGAGAATTCATGACTAGAATGGAAATAAAAATGTGAAGCACACATGATGGTATTTGAATTCTTTTCTTTAAAAGAAAAACCATTGTTAAAACCCAAAAACCAATTTACATATACAATATATACAATCAATAACAACTGCACATTACACGAAAATATTAGTCATGTCGGGCCACTTAGATGACCCTGGTATATTACACGAGTTAAACAACAAATCATTAAGGAGATCATTTTACCAGCGCAAACCAAATCAATGCATGTAGACAAGAGAGACAGAAACCCCATTTCATTCATCAACTAACGAAGTCATTTAATCAGAATATAAAACCCTTCTAATTTGCAAACCATGTTGTCTAGCTCACTCAATACTCATTTGCAGATTGAGCTCATGCACTAGTGTACTGTTTTGACTTCTTGGAAGATCAACTTCTAGAACCAAAAATTTCTTAGTAAGGTAGGTAATCTGCATTATTGCTCCATATCAAAGTAAGAATACCTTTATCAGACTGGGTGGCAGCTTCATTATCTATGCTATATGTGGCTGCTAGGTTTTTGTTATTCAGTAAAAATCCCATCAGCACTCCCTGTATCTTCAAATTCAAGTAGAACTGACTCCAAAGCTCCCAAGAGTTAAAGTTGTATTCAAATACGTCTAAGTACTAATGAATAAAAGTCTACATAATAATTTGTTTACAGAGATGGCTCCTAGCTGAAATGTCACTCTTAAAAGATCAAGACAAACCTTTTATGCACCTCGTTATTTTGCTAGATACAATTAGACCAAGAACTCAAAGCAACCGCCCCTTGTGAATTTTTACCCCAAAGCCAAGGCGGAGTAGAACAGTGAAAAGAACCAAAAGCTAGTTATATAGCATAATTAACAACGATGATCCCCAGCAAACAGAAAACTGATATTAAACACGTCAAAATCATGTTGGCAGGCTTTAGGGAAGTACTCAAACTACAACTCGCTTCAAAGAAATTTTGAAGGTAGATTAACAAGAATTATCACACATTGCAAGATGGATAAGAAAAGGTTACCTGTTTCTCTAATTCTTCAGAGACATCCTCAAACAATTCTTTTGGTGTTGAGCCAGAAGTATTTGTTGCAACAGCTTGATATTGAGGCAAATCTCTAACCTACAATCAAATAACAGAATAACGGAACATAAGAAAAAATGTTCCTGTAACTCCTTTTCCTTTGTCCTTCTTTATCAATTTTTTTTACTTTTGGTTGTGTTCAGAAATTTCTTGTCTGTCAATTGATTTATAAAGTAATTCCTTCTCAAATATGCAATAAAAAATCACAATAATTAAAGTACCTTCAAACAATAATCATGCCAATGAGTTTTAGCCGTAAGAGTACCATCAGCAACATTTTCTTCCAACAGCTTACGAAACTCATCACGGTTTTTCCGCTCAGTCCTCCTCAATTGATCCTAGCAGTTAATCACAATTAATGATAGGACATAAGTTAGAAAAGAATTAAAATCCTTATGGGTGTATCCCACCTTTTGTATCTTCTTCTGCTCCTCTTCTTCCTTTTCCAGATCACGAATATAGTCCTGGAAAATGATCAAGCGATCAATTTTTTCGAGACGTGAGCATCTTTCGTCATCTTCCAAGCGATCTTGAATTTTACGCCACTGGCTGTTCACCTGCAAAATAAAAGTTATATCATCATGACCAGATGTACAAAGAAATAATCATGACACTAAATTCATCTTTAAAACAAATTGCAATACTCAATTTTCAATGGTTACCTTAATAAAATCACAGGATTCAAGAAATTTCCTGTACTCTGCTATATTGCGCCTATGCTCCTCAGCAGCTTTTTCCTTCTCCTGCAATATATATATATATATATATATATATGAATACGGAAAATCAGCATGCTTAGGAACAAAGTTTCCAATTTCAGCAGCCAATTGATGTAAAAATGAACCAATACCAGAAATACAGATAAGCTAACAATCTAATGTTGTTCCAGAGAACGAATGTCATATATTCAGGAAAATAGGGAACATGAAGCAAAAGAGTACAAAAGAGGGCTAAACATCATGTTTGTACAAAACCAATAAATTAACATTCAGCTTCACCACGTATATGCCTTCTGGGTGACTCAGAAACAAAAACAAAAAAAGCAAACCACCCACCCACCAAAAAAGCAAGTGTAAGGAAAGAGAAAACCAAATACTTCCACATGTCCAGTTGGACTACACTTTCCAAGTAAACCCCATCATTAACTCCCATTTAGTTCAATAAATCAAAATTAAGGCTATTAGGAAAAACCAAGCCAAGGCCCATAATTGCAATCTACATGTAAGGATTTATATATGGAGCCTTGTTCACATGAGAAAATGGCGCATAAAAGCAGAGAACTTTTACCTTCCTCTCAAGTTCTACCATGTAGTTGTCAAAAAGATCTTCCCGGTCTCTGACTCGTTCAACAGCCTTGAACCGCTCATCGTTTTCAAACATTGTCACAGCTTTGCTGATCGGGTTAACAGGTAGTACGAACATTAAATATAAGACTAGATTAAAAGCAAAAGTTTCATGCTAAAGGGAAGATGTAAACCTCCATTTTGTTGAAGATGTGAGTTCCTTGGACTCCTGAAAAGAGATCAAAGCACCAAAAAACATCATATCAACTTGACATACATAATAGAGAAAAAAGAGTCAATTTAAGCTGTATGCAGCATACCTCAAGCATCTTAGTGAATTCCTCCCTTGCTTTTTTCTGCCTCATGCGCCTCTCCTCAGCCTCCAGCTTCTTCCTTTGACCCAAATACTAGAACATAAAAGATGATCATTTTTGCCTCAGAACAAAGCAATTAATATTCTTTATGGCTAATATCAGAACTTAAGAAGTGCAGTTAGTCATCCAAGCATACTTTGCATCAAAAAGAATCCACTAACGAATAACAAATAAAAATTCATGCAAGGTGCCAAACAAAGTTTACCTCATTAAATGCTTGCTTACGCTCACCAAGCGTTTTCAAAGCACCATATCTTTTGTCATTAATTATCTCTCTCATGGTCTGTATGGAACTTTAATGTCAATAAAAACCATTTACCAAGTGATAAATGAATTAAGGAATAGAAAAAGATACAGCAGCTCAACCTGCTCCCAAGTCCAATCAGATTGCACATTTGCAGATTCAAGAAGAGCTTTGAAAGCATTTTTCGCTTCCTAAATGAAAAACAAAAAGATTACAGAAATAACCAAAAGAGAAAAATGGCAATACTCTATGATAATGAAATTTGGTCTTGCAATTGTTGAAAGCTAATTGAACACATATTACTAGGTTATTTAAAAGCAATAAAAACAATAATAAATACATAAATAAATAATGCGCTTATAAGTGTAAAAGTACCAGCTTATTAGCATATACTAAAGGTTCATCATCAGATATTTTCTCCTCTACCGGAGTCACATTAATTTTTCCAGCTACTGCCATTCCTTTTTTCGCTTCCTGCCAACGACAATATACAGACAAGTCAACTAACACAAATTAAGAAATTTTTCCCTCCAACGTGCATGCCTAATGTTTAAATTGAGGAGCTGAATTTTGCATGTCAATGAGACAATTGAAGCACCCATTCTGGCATTACATGGATATATGAAACAGAAATATTTTGTACAGCCATTAGCAAAAATGAATTATTCATATTCAATGGATCCAAGATAATTCAAATCCACGCTTAGCATCATTGCATATACACCGAAATTTATTATCATAAACTTTACAACAACCACAACTACTGGATAAAAAAATTAAAAAAAAAAAAAGGTAAAACCAGCAACATTAGTTGCTTATAGAAAAGGTATCAATCATACTCGAACATTTCCTTTTCATTTTAAGGAATGAAGATACTTCTAGCTATGCATTTATTTAATTTTCAGACAAGAAGCATCAAGACAAATGGCTGTAGTGAAAGAAGTATAGGTAGCAGGGACAATCAATGCCAGTAATGACTTCAAATTATATTCTAAGATTTAATTCTAGGACGCTAAATGCATGAAATCATGTCATACATAAATTGTAATAGTCAAATGACTAAAGCAACAGAGCCAACTAGCTGATACAATAACTCCTTCGCTTAGCTGCACTGATAACTCATCTCTTCCTCTGATTCTAGGAATTTAATCTTTAGGTCAAACCAAATATGACCAGACTGTCTAGTGCCAATGTGCCATTAACTTGACATTCCTTGTATTCATTGAGAATCCGCACTAATTAGAGCTCGTAAATTGATATTTTTTTCTAAGAAAAAGAGCTCTAAAAAATGTTCCTTTGTTTCTCACCATAAGCAAATAAACTATGTTAACCAAAAAGAAATTTACAAAAAGTCATAAAAAACGCCATACTTCAATATCCTGCACAGAAGCTCCATCAAGAGAATTTGCAGCATCTTGAGACACTACATTTCCAAAGCCACTCCTGCCATCATTGTAAAAACATAAGTGGCTTTGTACACTATTTAATTTCATTATCACAAGAGATCATTCAAGATTACAGAAATAGAAGATCATACTTTACATTGGTGTTGGCGTTGACCGGACCAGGAGTAACACCAGTACTTCCTGAAACACCAACATTTAATGGAGTCACCAGTTGTGGGTTGAACTACAGTGGCAATTGCTCCAGCAGAGTGTGTAACAGGAACAGTTGATGATCCAGAAACTACCACAGGGGTAGTATTAGTCACAGCAACTACAGGTGTGACTGGAACTGGGCTAGAAGCCACCCCAGACAAAGTAGAAGTACTTGAACTAAGCGGAGTACTTGCAACAGGTGTTTCAGCTGATGAGACAGCAACAGCAGCAGGTACACTAAAATTGCCTCCCAATTCTAATTGGGTTCCCTGGCTAGCTGCCATTTGGGCCTGTTCCCGGGCTAACTGAAAGCAAATGTTTCGATGTGAGATCAGAAATGCAGAAGATCACAGTAAAGGAAACAAAAAGAAAAAGACAACAAAGGTAAACCTTCAGTTCATCAGGTATTGACCACTTTGACTGCTTTGTAACCTTGTTATAATAATACCTGCAAAAGTCATTCCCTCACTAAGTAACAAACATAACGGTAAAAACTGCAACATCAGAGTAGATCTCTAGTTTAGAAATATGCTGGGAAGACTTTAAATAATAAGTACAGTTTGAAACCAACTTTTTGCCCTCTGGAGTCGTAAATTCCTTCCAAACGGTAGAAGCATCAGCCCTCTGTTACATTAGTAAAAATTATTAAATGAAGACATGAAAGTAATATGAGCAAAAATTTATAGAAGAGTAACGATCATGTGAAAAAATAATAATAATAAGTTAAACTGTCAGGCAGTATATATAAACGAGAAGGCATGTGGGGTCAACAATAAAGAAACAAATTTTGTAAATAAAATATCAAAAACCTCATATACTCAAACACTAATGAATGTGCTGACACACAAAGATGATGTATACATAAAAACATGTTCCCACAACATCTAGATATACAAATGTAACAGGCATATCCATTACGTAAATCAAACATCCAGATAAAAGAAAAGAAGAAGAGAAAGAACAGAAAGACAAAGACATTTCTGTAACAAGGTAACAAACTACATCAACACTAATGTAAATATCATTAAAGAATGGAAGATTAAACAGTTAGCAGTTTCTAACATTTTGGTCACAAATACCCCATAACTTCTAACAACCAGTTTTGCAAACTCAATACCATAAATTTATAATAAGCATGGCTCGTATGAAGAGTCTAACTACAATCAAAAGTAGACCTAGATAATAATAAGATAAAAATGTAAATACTAACATATATTTACGTGCTTGATTTAACAAGCATTAGGTACATAGCCATGGAACCCCTATATGCAAATGAATTCCATTAAGATGGCCATTAAAATCAAATATGGGGATTATTTCTACCCTATTCTGCAATTTCGTTCCTAAAACTAACTTCCCTGCAATTAAGAGAACAATTGTCAAGTTATTAGCATTTGGGCACACAATAGGTAAGCCTCCAAGTGTTGTCAAAGAAGATGCTCATTGTACCCTTTCTACAAAATTCATCTTTGCAGTTCTTTCAAAACCCAAATTAACATACCTACAAAACTCATAGATCATAGCTATCAACATAGACATAGACCATGGTTCATACCTAAGCATTTAACATATACACAGGTTACAAATCAAAACAAATCCTATATACATGAAATAATAGATTGCAAGGAGTCAGGCCACTAATTAATCATCAATCGCCAACAATCCAAGTAAGACATTTACAGGTTTTATAGAAGTCCGCACAAATATTAATTAATAGAATAGCAGAAAGCAAGCATACAGCACAGGAAGCTAACATTAAAGGCAAGAGCTTTTAAATAAATTGTACATTATTTTAGGCTAAACGAAACCTTACGACTATAATAAGTCTTCAGTAAAGTGAAAAAAAAAAAAAAAGTTACATCTTCAGATGGGTTTCAAGAAATATGCAGCAATATAATACATCGATTTCCTTCAAATAATGTGAGAGGACCAAAATAATCCTCTCTAATCAAACCATGACAGCACACCCAAGTAAGCTACATTTGCATCTGTTCTCCAAAACAGCAATACCATATTTCTGATATACATAAACTAATTAGGAATTGAACATTTTTAGAAACCCAAGCAAATCTCAGAGCATGAGCATTCTTCTGATGCATATACATCAGACATCATCTGATCAGCTTCAAATACTCTATTGTAGAGCTAAACAGAAATTATGACAGTCGAGCAAAATTGAAATCAAATTGATAAACTACTACAACTTCAAACCAGGAACAAGCACCCTAGACTTAGCATTTCATACCTCTGAAATTAGTTGCAAAGTGTACCTGAGGAACTTTTCACAACATTGACACCAAGTGTTGCCAGGATAATGTTATAGGGGAAAATTGAAACATAAAATTCACTTATACGAACAGGTTAATACATATCTTCCAATAACAAAAAAGATATGACAAACAGAATAAGTATATTCTTTCATTTTGATCTTTAAGAGAACGCTGGAAAAACAAACACATTACCAAGAAAAGAATAGCAAGCAGTCAGGGACTAAACTAACAGCAAAATAAATGAATAAAAATATATATAAGGTAAGAAAGATATTCTCAAAGCCGCAGACATTTGACATTATAAAGTAAGAAATAGTATCATTATCCATAAACTCCAACAAACATAATGCAGAAGAAGGTAGCAAAGACTACTCAACATTTGTTAAGTTTATTCAATCACCAATTCAACATAAATAACTTGTCCCTACAAAAAAATACAAGAGATAAATAGCAAAATATTGCCTGCCTCGAGAAAGTGAAAGCCCGCCTTCAAAATGAGCAAATACAGCAGTCGTTAAATTTCTCCAGACTTGCCATGACATCTACAAACCAGTGGAAAAACATGCAAGGAAAACGAAAATTCAAATAAAACAATTTTGATCAATTCAACCATCGCTCCGTTTGTCAACATCCATAAAAGGGAACACAATTTGTACAAATGCCAGGATGTAAACTACTGAAACATATCTACGGCATGTTTGGCTGGCTATGGTAGACAAATAAATGAGTTACAAGAACATCAAGTAGTCTACTAGTATTACTCACCTCAATTGGTGTCATCAATTCCACGGGCTTCTCCCAGCTAGACTGTTTTGTCCTCTTATTGTAATAATATCTGAAAGATATGTGCATCAATAAGGAAGAACAAAGAATGAACATTCCCCTATGAATATGAGTGTTTGCTAGCATGTACAGCAAACTGCTTACCTTCTCCCATCACTTGACGTATGCTCTTGCCAATCGGATGATGATGGCTGAGAATTGCTAGGAACATGTGCTGCCTAGTATTCCAAAAAGAGTGTGATTAAAACATATATCAGATTCTCAAGTATTCCAAAAGGTGGCCAACAACAATGGCCATGTATAATGCCAAAAGAAAGTATTAAGTAAAAATTATAATTGTATTCCAACAATTATCAGAACCCACCCAAGTTTCTAACATTAGGAGTGAAACTCTCATTAAATTATTGAAACGTCAGTACCTCCAACATCATGTTATCTGCCTCCAATATTAATGTCAAGTTGCAATTTCTTTCACATTGCTCATATTTTTAATCTAATTCATATAAACAAGGGCTACTAAAGGTTTTTAATTTCTTGAAGTATAGAAAGGCCTACATCATAACACTAATGCTTTGCGATACAACATGTCAAAAAAGTAGATGGAAAGGTTTGCTAAAACGAAGGAAGAGACAACTAGAGAGAAGGCAGGCTGTCCGTCAATATCTATGTTTGTTAGAGAGGGAAGAGAAGAAAACTAGAGGGTAATCAATGATAGGAAGTTAGTTGACTTGGCCAACGTTGTTTGGTGTGAGGTAGGGAGATGGTCGTTGAAATATTTAGGGTTGTCGTTGGGAGGTAATCCGAAATCTTTTAAGTTTTGGGCCCCAATGATAGAGAAAGTTGAGAAGAGATTAAAGGGATGGAAAAATGCTTTTTTATCCAGGAGTGGTAAATCGGTCCTGATTCAAGCTGTGTTGTATTGTATTCCCACTTATTATCTTCCTTGTTTAGAATTCCTATTGGGGAGGCAAAAAGAGTTGAAAAGATTATGAGGAATTTTTTGTGGGATGGTATTGGCAAAGGAAGGAAGGCTCATTTAGTAAGATGAGATGTTGTTACTCGCCCTCAACATAAAGTGGTTTGGAGATTGGGAATATTGTGATGAAGAATTTGGCTTTACTTGGCAAATGGTTATAGAGGTTTTCTTTGGAGTCTAATTCCCTTATAGCATAAAGTGATTAGAAGTAAGTATGGACTTCAAGGAAATGGTTGGGATTCCAATATGATTCTTAAAGGTTTTAGCCGATGTCCTTGCAAAGTTATTATGCAAGGTTTTCATGCTTTCACAGGTAATTTGAGGTTTGTAAATGGAAACAATGCTCGAGTTCAATTTTGGGAGGATTGTTGATTGAATTCTCAGCCTCTATACTTAAAGTTTCCAAGATTGTACAAGCTCACATCTTCTCAAAATGTTTCAGTTTTAAGTAGATCGGATTGGTCTTCTATTCATAAAGGTTGGTGCTTCGATTTCAGGAGAAACTTGAATGATAAGAAGATTTCAGAGTTTTCTTCCCTCACTTCTTTACTTGAGGGTGTTTCTTTCAATCCCGGACTGGACAGCTGTAGAGTGTGTAGGTTAATTTCCAATGGCATTTTTTCGTACAAATCTTTTTTTGAAAAATCAATCCAGGATGATTCTCTTCCTAAATTCAATTTTGCTAACTTTATTTGGAAGTCAAAAAAAGCTCTGAACAAGATCAAGTTTTTAGTTTGACTTATTGCTCATGAGAAATTAAGCACTTGTGATGTTATCCAAAAAAGATTTCCTAGCAATTGTCTTTCTCCCTTTCGGCCTGTCATGTGCAAAAGTTGGGGGGAAAACTTGGATCATCTCTTTCTTCATTGTTCGGTGATGGTTGGGTTATTATGGAACAAGTTGTTTTCTTTAGTTGGTTTGAAGTGGGTTGCTCTTAAATCTTTATGTTCTTTCTTATTGGAAGAATTTAAAGTCTTAAGAGGAGGAAAGAAAGCTAATATTCATTGGTATTATGGAGTTTTCATCATTTTATGGGTTATTTAGAAAGAAAGAAATAGAAGAATCTTTGATCAAGTCGAAGAGGAGAAGAACTTTTTAGGGGATAAAGCGTATTATTTGACTTCTCTTTAGGCTTCTTCTGGTGAAAAATTAAAAAATTTGTCATTATTCCTTATTTTGCTAGATTGGAAGATTGCTGTTTGTTGATTGTTTTTTCCAATCTTGCTTTTAGTTTTCGTTGTTGTTTGTTTGTTTGTTGGTGGGCTACTAGCTCACATTTGTAACTTCTGTCTTTTTATTAATAAAATCTGTGTTTCCTATAAAAAAAAAAAAAAAAAAAAAATCAATGAATTAATGGTTTTAATTATGATGGTTAATAGTTACTTTTAAAGATTGGTAAGATGAATTGGAGGATAGAATTCCTATATTATTGAAAGATTGGTTAGCTTAACCAGAGGACAGCACCCCATCCTTTTTCCTATTGAAGCCTTCCTCTTTTCTACCAAACAACAGATTGAGCTTTGCTCCACGTCCTAATTTCCTTCCCCCTCATCATCCTAGGTTTCTCCCTTGCTTAAGCATGCTAGTTGGATCAAAAGCTTCCCAGATTTAGGAAATGTAATGGTCGAAAACCCGATTCTCATAACGAGTCTAAGACTAAATCTGTTTTCTACTCGGGCTAAGTTCAAACTGCAAATTCATCAGACCAGGGAGATAGCTAAAAGCAAGTAGGGCAATTAAGCAACAAATATCTACTCTTGTCAAATTCATACGACAATGTGATTTCAACAAGTTCTATTAGCTGAAAAACCTTTTTAAGGGATTTAATAGAACACGTCACTTCAGAAAACAATTTAAACAAGAAGAATTAAACACATGGCATGAACAAAGGATTGACTACTAAAAGGGGCTTCAAACTAGTAAAAGAAAAATAAGAAATTGCCTAAGAAAATCTAAAGTTCTAAACGAAATGCACTCACAGTATCTGTAGAAGAGGCAACTGGCACTTGTTGACCAGTCTGCTGTACTTGTGTGACAAGTGACACACCATGATTTGCAGAGGACATCCAAGCTTGCCCAGCTACAGGTGCAACAGGTGCATGCATTTGAGGTATTGGTTGAAACTGGGATGACGCATTCACATTATTTTGTGGCTGGCCATAAGAAGACGGCACAAACTAAAACAATGCAAAACAATCAAAACAAATGCAAAAAGAACTCCCCAGAAACAAGCAAGTTAGCATAAAAAGAAATGAAATCTCACTGTATATGATGAAGAAGGTGGCATTCCAGGGGCACCTAAGCCAGGCATATGATTATTCATTGCAGGAGCAGTGTGCTGTGACTGAGGTGAGCCAGCAGTAAGAGGCCTATTTGTTTGGCCATATGGTGCTGGTATAGCCTGTGATGAAGGCATTGCGCTGTGGACAGGCTGACCAGGCCGTGGTGGAAACTGCTGAATTGGTTGCGAGAACTGCATGGGCTGATTTTGAATAGTCGGCATCCCTACATTGGAAGGAGAAATACCTGGTCCAACAGGCCGAAACTGTTGGGAAGGTGCTGTCATAAATGATTGTCCCTGCTGTGTTGGAAGCACTGGTCGAAACTGGAGTAGAGGGAGTTGCACACAATATAATTATCAAAATTCTTGCACAAAAGCAGATGATAAAAGCCACCAAACATGAACAGTTGAAGCTATTACTTGCTTAGGTAAAGAAAATAAAAAATAAAATATATATATATATTAAAGACCCAGGGATCCAATTGGAGGAGGCCGAAGTGGCTAACACAAAGAGGGAGAGGGAAGGAGAAAGAGATATAAAGAACCAGACACACGGGTGTGGACAGAACAAAATAACCATCACACGCTTTGTACAGAAACTTGAAGTAGATATAAGCAAAAGGGTGTTTCATTACTTTCTAGAAAATCAAATATTTAACTATTTTAATAGGAAACCAGGCATGTTTTAACAGAAATAGGAAAATCAGATATTGAACTAACAAAAAAGGCTAACAGATCACGAGTGTCATGTTCACATTTACTTTATATTTTTTAAAAGAAAAACCTAAACATAAAGATATATATATATATATATATAAAAGAAACAGTAAAAGTGATCCTACTTCGAAAACTTAGTAAGACTGATCAAATATTGACATATTTAATGAAAGAACGCTCAGAGCTAAAGTGTAAATGTTCAATACTAAATTCAATAGAGCAGTAATATGCATTACAAGTAAAATAACCATCACTTTTAAAACGAACCCAGTTCAGATTTTAGTTTAGGTTCCAATAATACCAAGATGAAAAACCTTAATCAGAAGTTACATACCTGCGCAGAGGATTGAGAATTATTCGCCATTCCAGAACGTAGGCAAGCCTCCCTAAGCAGCTGCAAGTATAAAAAGTTTATTGTGAAAATCTTCTTATCTGAAAATCTCAGCCAAATAATGGTCACCTACAGAGCCACAAAACAGAATATAAGGGAGCACCCCAAGATTTCCAAATTGGTCAAGTGACTCAAGTTGCTAATTACTGATTGAAAATCCTTTCTATCTGAAAAATAGAAATAACATCTCAATAAATCCATACATCAATTATTTCTCAAGCATTGCTCTTCATGCACCTACAATCCAACAATAAACCTAAATAAGATAAAAGGTAACTGCGTACACAATTTAACTCACTCAGTTTGCAGGAAATTCAGGATCAAAACACACTTTTTCGAACTCAACAAAATGCCCACATAATCATTCCATTCACAAAGATACCTTAATAAAACTCATTCTCCACAATGGCACCACAACTGTGGACGCAACTTAATTTAATTAAAAAACCCCTCTCCTCCAAACCATACAACCTAAATGGCGCAATAAATTCAAATTTCGACTCAAGCACACTGAAACCATTCGAATTAGAGTTCATTTACAAAATGCATAAAAATACCATCACTACACAAAACAAGACACTAACCTAAAGCTCGACACCGAATCCAGTCCAATAAGACAAAACATAATAGGCCACTAGTCAATTTATCGCTTACAGCTGCACGGGAATTACATGTAATACAAACAAAAGAGGCGTCTTTTGCCAGAAAACTGAATGAATCGTATAAATCCAATAAAAAAAAAATGAACTTAGCAAAAAAACAAAACATACACAAACACTCCCCTTTTACATTGCATAAAAAAATAAATAAAACATAAAATAAATAAATACTTACAGGTAAGAGAGAGTAGGGGATGCAGTGAAAGCGAGAAGAGTGACGATAGGTTGTCGTTGAAGAAGAAAAAGTGAAGTGAGATCTGTATGTGTCGGGTTTTCCTGGTGTCTAAGGTGTTAGGGTTTAAGAGAAAACACAGAAGTTGAAACTTTGATTGAAAGAAGGTAGACGATATATTATGTGACTTTGTTTATTATTTATTGTTTTACGATTATACCCTCCACTGATATTTGTGGGTTCGGGTCGGGCCTAGAAATCCTAATCCTTTCATGTCCCGGTAGAATTATTTGCCCTAAAATCAAGCTCGTGAATATTGATGTAAATTATGATATCAATCGACGCATTCATAAAATATTCTCAAAAAAAAAAAAAAAATCGACGCATTCATAAGTTGGTGCCAACCCTCAATTGTAAGATAAATTTTTTATGATAAATTTAAAATATTAGTTTTTAAGTTCTACGATGTTGATTGTTTCTTGCATTTATTGGTTGTCTGTTGTTTTAGTTTAAGTTTTTCTAGACCCCTAACCCTATTCTTGGTTCTTGAATCTCATTTTAATAATTTGCGCACCAACTTTATATTCTTTCTATATTTCAGGTATGTTTACTAATGGGAATGAACATTAGAGGGAATCAAATTTCATATAAGAAGAAAATAACATGTTGAATTATGAAAGCAATTTCTTTTAAAGTTTGATTAATTAATTAATTGTCTCTTATTTAGTGTTCTAAAAGGTGTTATGCGCTATCAGGCGGTGGCCTAGTGCCTAGTGCTTAAACGATGACCAAACGAGGCCTAGGTGGCTCTTTGGTGGTTAGTTTAAGAGAAAAAATTAGATGTTTTGTCTCTTATCTTCATAAGATAAAGTGACAACAGACCTTTAAATGCAAGATAAAAATATGATTTAACTAATGATTATAATATATATGTATAAATCATTTGAAAGAATTTTAGCTTCTACAATTATCTTTCCTCATTAAAAAAAATTTTGTCTCTCTCTTTCTAGCCATTCTCTCTACAACTGTCTGTTCGTTAAATGATATTTAATTTGTGCTCCTCCTCCCAATACTCTCTTGACTATCTCTTTTTTAAAGTGAAAATTACCAAAAATACCCAATTGAAAATGACGATTTTTGTTTTTATCCATAATATTTAAACAAATTAAATCTAACCCCTCAAACAAATTAATTTCATTATATACCCAAATTACCCATAATAACTTTACACATATTTACTTATAAGCCCTTAATTTTCAAAAAAATTAAAAAAACCAAAATATGTAATTATAAAACAGCCCCTACTTATATATTTGTAAGAAATCAATGGAAAGTTATTTTTCATTATCGATTACCGTTCAAAAACTCTACCCACACTGTGCGACCCATACCTGATCGACGCTTTGCATGACTCGACCAGCCGTTCGACCGTTTCTGGCCATTCTCTCGCCGTTGTCGACCTTGGCAGACCGCCGACAACCATCTCAATTTGGCAAGGTACTCGAATCTACCATGTTAGGGATTTTTTTAAATTTGTTTTACAAATTTGAGATGTTTTATGTGTTATGATGATTATATTTGGTTGGATTTGTATTAGGTTATGATGATTAGATTAGAATAGGTTAGATTTGGCTGTATTTGTGTTGAAAATGGCCGCTTGTGTTGTATTTGTGTTGAACATGATTATCGCAGCGTCGTCAGTTTTTGAAACCAGTTTTTGAAATCGATTTTTCACAAGCGATTGTTGAGAAATCGGTTTTTCACAATCGGTTGTTGACTTCGGTTTTCGACTTCGGCTATTCACTCCGGTTTTGCACTTCGGTTTCAACAGACTGGCTGTACTGTGAAAAATCGAAGTGAATAACTGATCATGCAATGAAAAACCGAAGTGAAAAAGCGATGGAACACAGATCATGATATGAAAAAACCGACTTGGAAAACCGATTAGCTTGTGAACAACCGAACTTTAAAATCGAGCAATGATGTGAAAACTGAAATGAAAAATCGATGAATTATATGTACCGGTGGTGTTTCACACTTGGTTAAAAACCGATCAATGATATTGATCGGTTTTTCACCATGGCTGGAAAACCGATCAATATCATTGATCGATTTTTCAACCATGGTGAAAAATCAATCAATGATATTGACCAGTTTTTCACACATAGTTAAAATCGATTTTATTTGTTCACATTTAAATACTAATCATTTGCTGTTTTTGTTTATTTTCTACAGATGGATTTCAAGTACAAATATAGTTCACAAACAATTAGCAAAAATTCGAGCGAAAATACACATATTGGGCAAAAATGGCTTGGTAAAATCATTGTAATTATTACTAGACGAGGCTTATACGACCGGTTCATAAGAGAGTACCCATTCGGACATATTTTAGAGATAAGCAACAACAATACAACAGCTGCTTCAGTGATATTATGGTTTCTTGTTAGAGAAGTGGAAGTCCCCGATGGGCACCGTGATGAAATATGGTTTGAAATCGGGGGAAAGAAGTATAGGTTTGGGAAGCATGAGTTTTTATTGGTGACAGGACTTCCTTTTGGGGGCATAAATCGAGAAATCTTCAATACGATGCAGAATGACGAAAAGAGTATCCTATGGCGATTGTTTAGTGGAGTGTCGCTGAGTGTCCCCAATCTAGCCACCTTTGTTGAGGCAAAGAGCCATACAACACGTCAGGGCCGTGCGGGTGAAGATGTTTTAAATGATGAGGATCCATTGAAGTTAGCAAATGTAAGGATCGTTTTCCATCTCTTCATGGGGCAAGATGACAAGGCTAGCATTGGTCACTTTATGTGGGTCATGATAGAGAATGCAGAGGTATGGAACTCGTTCCCTTGGGGTACATTGAGCTATAGTACGTTGATCCATTGTCTCCATATGGCGATTAATGAAGAGCGGGTGAAAAACTCACCGAAGACCATTAATCTTTATGATTATATTCCGGCATTTCAGGTATACCTAATATGGTAAATAATTAATGATAGTTCCTTTTAATATGGTTGATATATAGGATTTTATTTTATATATATACACTAACTATATGTTTGTTATTTGTTTAATCAAATTATAGTGGTGGTTGGTGGAAATATTTCTGGTCTTACGAGAGAAGATAGCGAAAGATAATCAGTCCTTGCAAAATAAACTGCCAAGGTGTAGGAGACGGACACTGAAGAGGACCCCGAAAAGCATAACCAACCAAATGATTTTCCCTCTGTAAGTGGTGAACGTAATTGAAATTGGTTTCCTTCATTTTTTTCGTTTTAATCATCCTTAATAATAATATAACTAACTATTTATATATGTATATTGTAAATGGTTGGTATTGCACAAACCCTTGAGCCTACTGATGCCGAAAAAGAGACGGATTATTGGACTTCTCTCAATCCGAAGCATTTGGTTGGTGAAGAGGTACATAAAGTTGGCGGCAGAGGGAGTGAGGATGATGATAATGATGATGCATGAGGTGATAATGATTATCAAGTAGAGGATGAAAGGGGTGATGATGAGGTTGATGAGTTTGCAAGGGAGGATGAGAAGCAGCATGAAGACTTCCCAAGTGTACAAACCGAATCAGATGATAGCTTTACAGAGTTATGAGCAAAAAAGTCGCATGATGTACGAACAGTACATTCTGAGGTACGAATCTTAATCGTTTTTTTTTTTATTTCATTGTTAAGTGAATATGCAGTTGAGTAAGTGGAAAAGTTGTGGACATGTTGTATAATCATATGAAGTGGGATAGAGAGACGAAGTCTCTAAATATGATAGACGAAATGTAATTTTAAATATGCAGGTTATATTTCCCTAAATACTCAAAAAACAGGGGGGACTTTGTCGAAATTTTTTTTTATAATTGTGTACACTGTGTAAAATGACTTATTTATGCAGGTGAAGCAGTTGTTTGAGTACCTTGTGGGTTTACAGAAGGCAACCTATAAGAAAGTAAGTAAGATGGATAGAAGGTTGAGACGGGTGGAAGAATATTTAAAAATTCCTATGGATGACGACGACGATGATGACGATGATGATGATGATGATGGGAGCTTTGTCTCTGATGACCATATCTATAGCCTACCACCACCCCCACCACCACCACTACCACCACCAAATGAGGACGAGGAGGTCCATCAGTCACCTGACCATATCTATAGCCCACCACCACCACCATCACCACCATATGAGGACGAAAGAGTCTATCAGTCACCTAGCTATGATGATGAGGTAGTCCATCAATCGTCTATCCATAAAGACCAGACAACCATCCATCAGGAGGAGCAGGAGGTCCATCAAGAGATCCATCAAGGAGTCCATCAGGAGGATGAACGTGGTAATGACTAGGTACGTATAGTATTTCAATTGTGTTACAATTTGATTTATAATTCTAAATGTTTAATTGATGGTTTTGATTTCCTTACAGTTGCATGATGAGGTCATCCAAGAGCGGGGCAAACGAAAGACGAAGCCAGTAGCATCTCTACGGACACCATACACTGATCTTGGACCGCAAAAAAAAAAAAAAAAAAAAAAAAAAAGTACCCTAAATGCAGGTTGAGGAGGTGGAAGAGTTCGTAGACCCCGTAGAGGCTGTCTACAATGAATACAAAGCTTCCACGTCGTTGGACCTCAGGTTTTGATAATAAACAGTTTTATATTTTTATATTGGTTGCTATTAAAAAAAATTCACCAAATTTTTTTTTTCTTTTATTTTAGGCGTGCAGTTGATTGTTGTCAGTGGTGTGTGATACCAGACACATTGCGAACCATTGAGGACGAGAACAGATGGTTGACTTCTGAGCACATCGATTCTTATTTGATGTGTTTACTAAAGAAGTGGAATGGGGTTGATGACACTAGATATGCGATTCATAGGAGCTCTTTATTTGTGAGTGTTTACATTTCAATCAGTTATGCCGCTACAATTTATCGTCATATATGTAAGCTCTCAAATTTAATTTGACGGATTTCCCCAGATATAGTCCTTAAATAATTATTGGAGACCCTAAATGGTTTATGGAAACGCTTAAGGTCATAAAAGACCCATAGAGATCGATTTACATTCGATTGGAGATTAAACGGAAGGATTAAATAGTAAATGAAATCGAGTAATTTTTTAAGGTAAAAATGGACTAAATTGAAGATAAATTTTAATAATTGTGGTCAAATTAGGATTGCGGTAAAAGTTAAGGGAGGAGAATGAAATTTTCTTAGGGTGTAAGTGAAATTATTGAGATTTATTGGGGAGGAAATTAGAAGCCAAAAACATTGTTTGTTGACTTTCAAGTCAAAACAAAAAATAAAAGAGAGAAAGTTGTCGCGTTATCCAGAAGAAGAAAGAAGAAAAGAAGAGAAGAGAAGAAGAAACGAGAAGAAGAAAGAAAAAAGAAGAAGCTATCACGACAACGCCGGAGCAACACCAGCGCCGACCAGACCAGAACCGCACGACGGAGATGACTTGAAGCTGAGCAAATCGAAGACGGAAGCAGACCCGAAACTGAGCAGAACCATACGCGCACTCGACCTGAAATCAAACCCGATCGACGTGGAAGGAGACGGCGACGGGTCGCTATTCCGTCCAAGTTGCGCCAACCTGCACCAACCTACAAAACCCATCTCGACCCAGCTGTAATTTCGACCAAAAACAGCCCAAGACAGTCAACTAAACCCGAACCAAAACAGGGATGCGAAAGAGAGATCTGCCGAGAGAGAGAGAGAGATCACGCGAGGGAGAGAAGTGAGAGGAAGACCAAGCTAGAATCAAACCATTTCCGCTCCAAATCAGTGCAATTGCAGCCGTGATGCACCAGAAGCAAAGACAAAACAAAAAATGAGAAGAAGAAGCCGCGAGGAAGAGGTAGCTTCGGTCATATGATGGCGGAGCTTGATCAAGCAATCTCAAGTTATTTTTGAGCTTCCTATCAAGTCTCTAAGCTCACTCAAGTTAGAGAACCAAGATTTGAGCAAGAAACCAAAGTGAAAGAAGGGTAAGTTATTTAACTCGAAATTGATTTGTGTTGTTGATTTTGTTGGATAATTAGTTAGTGAATTTTGATGATTGAGTTGAGAGTTTTAGTTTAAGGTTAAGCTTGGAATTTAAGGTTATTATAGGGGCAAGTTGGTTCGATGAGAAGTCAAACGAAATGGACGTTATTTTGATGTTTATTGGGAGCTTAGGAACTAAGAAAATATTAAGGATTTAAAGAGAAATCAAATCATGTAATAAACTAGTTTAAATGGTAATTTTATAAATTGGCACATATGACATCCGTTGAGTGTTTAGATGACCCTAGTGAGTTTAATTAGGAGTATTGAGATTAATAAAAGTCAAAGATTAAATTAATGAATTAAAAATGGAGAGTTACGCCTAAAAATGGTCGCTTATGGGCGATTATGTAATTTTTATTATTCAAGTTCTCATAAGTTGATGTGAACGTAAATTTACGTATATATGTATTGTATAGGTGACGAGCAAGCCGGTAAAGCAAGGAAAGAGTGATAAAGAGCATTTTAAAGCCTTCCGGAGAGCTGTTTGGAAGTGACAGCTAAGGTAAGTGTCTTTATAAAAATGTTTTTACTATGATAGATTTTAAATGCATGCCAAATTTATCATGTTGATTAGAATATCAAATGAATTTCAAATTGAAATTGTTGCATGGATTATGGAAATGATTTATATGAAATGTGATTTAATGATAAAGAAAATTTAAATTGAAATGAAATTGAAAACCTATGGTACGCCTGATTGTATGTTATATATCTCCAGTCTGGGTTGAGTACCTTAAGCGTGCATTGGCTGTGTTGGGAGAGTTTGTCACTAACAGCGGGTGGGACCGTGTCGGTTTAGTCCTGTGAGTCGCCCAATGCACGTAACAGGTATATTATTAGCTAGCTTCCACCCGAGCGATAAAGAATTCCACTCCGTAGCGACGAGGAATTCCGCTACGTAAAAACTGGATAGATGGTCTGATCGATGCAGAATTTCGTGATGGCCTGAGCGATAAAGAATTCCGCTCTACTATGAGGATACCATGTGATGCAAGCTAATAATGGTTGGCCTATTTATTTTTATAAACTCTTTGAAAGTTATTATTGCCACCATTATTAAAATGTTTTGATAGAAATGGAAACCATGCAACTTATGGATTTAAATGTTATTTATTTGGCATGAAATGAATTTTATGAAATTCTGATTGATATCTATTGTTTTTAAATAAAAGATGAATTTCAGCTATATCAATTATTCAATCATGGTATTTGATTATGCATAAATGTTTTAAAAAGATTTTTGGGAGGATATTTGATAAGTTAGTTTTAAATGGAAATTATATGACACTCACTGGGCTATCAAGCTCACCCTATAAAATATTTTGTAAAGGTTTAAAATAAAAATAAAAAAATTTTCCCTTGTTTCCGCTGTTTTCGAAAAAGTTTAGAAAGAATACAACTTAGCTCTGCGAGAGATCCTTTAGTTGAGCGAAAGGGCTAGCCGAAGGGTCACCGTAGGGTGCCGACAGATCGCCTAGGAAAAGGGGTCTGTCAATATGTCCCTTAAGTTAAATAAAATGTTTAATTTTTTATCTTGCAGGCATTGATGACATTATACTATAGAGAGCAATACGTCCTCAAAGGAAAAACATTTGATCCGGGTACAGCTGATGTACCCTCAGAGTAGCTAGCATCCGGTTCTGGCAAGTTAGACTCATTAGTACCGTGGTGGGAAGTTGAAAATGTGAGTGTTGTACGAAAAACTATAAGTTATTATTTGATAATTTAAATATTTAAATTAGTCTTATATCACTGATGTAGCCTAGATCAAAGTCACTGGATCCTTTGTCAGATGTGCCTGAGACAGAAGAAGATATTAATATATGATTCTCTTGCACATACTAACTTAGTTGTCCGCATTGAGCCACTTGAGCCGCTGGTGTCTTTGATGCCCATTTTATTGCGGTTCGTGGGATTTTATGAGAGGACCCAGATAGAGATGTCACCTGTGGATGAGCAATGGACAGTTGAATGTCTTGATAGATCGGTTGTGCCCCAACAACCCGATGGGTGAGTAAATTTGTAACTTAATGAAAATTTTATATTTATATATATATATATATATATTATATTTTATATTTAATGGTATGATAACATCATTTAATTAATTTGTTACTGATACAGGACGAGCTGTGGAGCATATGTGGCCATGTACATACGTGATTTGTTACAATCAAACGAGACTACATGGAAATCAAGACGACCTGATCAAGTTGCAGATGTCATTGCATTGAGGGCAGAGATTGCAAAGGATCTGTATACATTTTCAACACCATTGTATAAAGTAAATAAATTTGGAAAATAGATAGTAAACTCTGATGGAGAGGTTGTATATAAGTATTAAGCAATTGTATTTATTTTTATTAATTATTCATTCATTTAGATAGCATCTTATATAACCTAGCTTAAATTATACATAAAGTTAATAAATAATTGATTGGAATAAAATTAATTAAGTTATTACAAGTAGAACTTTTAAAATGAAATTATTAGTCATTTGATTGTCAATTAAAAAAGTTCTTTTAAATTGTAGATCATTTGATGTTATTACTTTTTAAAACTTTTTTAAGTTATAAAATTACCAAAAAGAAAAGAACATATTATATAACAATATTAGAGAAAATATCACGTTTATAATTAAAAAAATCACATGATATAATAAAATGAAAGTATTGAATTTGAAATAAAATTTCAAAAACTCAAAGTGTAACAATAATAAAATTTTTCCAAATGAAAATCAATGTAAATAACATTAATTAATTAATCTTGATGCATCAGAAGAGTTGCAATTTGATCACTTCCTCATCCATCTTATGTCCACGAGATAAATCTATGCTATGCAATGGTTTCATTTCCAAATTATCAATAATTACACAATAATACCGTTCTAACCTAATGTTCATATATGTTCAAAAAAAAAAATCAATCTAAAAAACCAATTGAAAAAAACAATAATAATAAAGCACACAAAATATATAAAATCTTATAAGTTAAAAAGAATCCTTAGAGTTTTTTTGTTGAAACAAAAATGTAGAATGAAAGTGGAATGTTTTGTTAAATAAAAGTGTGTAAGGTTTTAAACTTAAAAGTATAGTGATATTACAAAATATAATAGGGTTGTATTACACATTTTAATCAAAAAAAAAAAAAAACCCTCAAAAAATCTACTTAAAAAAGTTCAAAATTTCAGTTGCTCAGAGTAGATATATTTTAGCTTTTTCAATTGTCAAAAAACTCTACTGAGATGATGATAAAAAAAAAAAAAAAAAAAAAAAAAAAAAAAAAAAAAATCAAAAAGAGTTTTGAAGATTGAAAAAAAAAAAAAATCTTTTAACAAATAAACAAGTTGTACAAAACATTCCCTATCGGTTCCTTGAATTGGGGGGGAGGGGGGCGGGGGCGGGGGCGGTGATGGGCTGGTGACATAGTACCCCATACAAACCAAAAACTATATAATAATTTTTAATGAATATAATAACACTATATAATGAATATATAGTATTATTCAATAATATCCAAAAATGAGAAATAAACAATGATCGGTTTTTCAGGGGTGCTTAAAAACCGATTTCAGTTTCTCATACACCTGAAAAACCGATCAGACGAAAAAGTTGGGATAAATAATACATCGGTTTTTAAGGTTATGGAAAACCAATTGCGGTTTCTTAACCATCATGGAAGACAGTTCATATCATTTTGAGAGATTTTGACCCCTTTTCCCTTCAAATGTTAAGTTTCCAGTGATCAAAATACACTAAAAACCATAGAATTGATGTTGCATTTCAGTATGGACTAATATAACAATAAAACATGGTTAGATGAATCTACATTAAGATTTATATAATGTGAAATGTTATCACCGAATACTATGTTTAACCTCAACTTCACCATATAGAGTCATTATATAAGTTATTTACCCAATTTTACTTTAATTATTTAAATTTAAGTAATTCGGGGTCATTTGTTGCCAACCAAAAGCCATCAGAATGGGATGAACGCAAGAAAGACAAAAATCGGTTTTTTAAGTGGGCTTAAAAACCGAAATTAATTTCTCATATAACTGAAAAACCGATCAGAGGAAAAAGGAGGGATAAAATCATTATCGATTTTATGAGATATTAAAAACCAATTTCGGTTTTTTATCAATAATGAAAAACCGAAATCGGTTTCTTTTACCAATTTAAAAGAAACCTGTGTATATTATTGCAATCTTTTTTGTCAGGATAGAAGGGTCCTTCACAAATTTTTGTATGCATATCAATGTCTATTTTTTTTCTCCTTAGTGATTCAGTCATTATAAAAGTTTAAGTTCCCAAAATTTAATCATATGCTAAATAAATGTACATTTACATGCTAGATGTGACTAACGCTTTTAATTCATTTGCTATATTTGTTGTGTTCTAATTAATAAAGTGTTTTGCAAGACGTCACTAAACAAAAAATGATATAAGTTTTATTGTACTCTATTGAAGATCAAATCAACATAAATAGGTAAGCGTGAAATAACATAATACATATTATTAAAATAAAAACTTCAATTAATTAATGTGTCTAATCATCAATGTTTGGATCATTACCCATCATTTGATTGGGAGTAGGAAACCGTTGCGAGCATCGACGTTGGTTGTGTCCAGTCTCATGACAAAGGCGGTATCTTCATAAGGGCGCAGTATTTGCATGAGCATTTGCACTTGTTCCAACTTCTGTAGTAGCCGCTTCGCTAGTTTGGGCTTCTGCACTTGTGGCTACGCTCGTCCCTCCACTGAAGGATATTGAGGGGTTAGGGCAACGAAAACGGTTATGTCCCCTCTGACCACATTTTCCACACTTCTTAGTTCGACGAGCTTCTCCAACTGAAGGAATTCGAACCTCTTTCAGCCTACATACTTGTCTTTTTCCTATGGGTGGTAGTACAATCATGTTTCTAACTTCCGCGTAAACATTCCAATCAGACAATTTAAGAACGGGATTGATCGGACGTGCACATGCAGTTTTCAGCCACTCTGTGCTATAATAATGACTACAAAGTGTATCACAACCGACGCCCTTAAACCTGACATGTATCATAAATATTTATTTAAGTGTAAAAATATGATATGACATTAAATATAGAAATTAACAACGTACAATTATGATACCTGGTTACAACACATGCATGAATACATGGCAACTGATCTAAGTTCCACTGCAAGCAAGTGCATGTGCTCGTTTCAATATTAACCACCGCATCGTCTTTGCTAGGATGTAGAACATTGTATATGATCGGTTCTGTAATAGGATCTACGGTACCTTCCGCAGATATATTTTTGGCTAACATGATTCGATCGTACGCAACAGTGGTAACAAAAGTCCTGAGTTTTTTAGTAGCACCACTTCTATTATTAAATCATCTTTGTAACACATTTCTCACATATTAATGTGCAGTAGTTATTGGCATGGTTTAAAATCTCAGTCGAGTTGGCCGATTTCTAGCCGTCAAAACGCTGCTCGGTCGGTGGTTGATTTGAGAACCCCCACATCGGAGGTTCAACTCGGGTCTGGCAATAAATCGGCCCAACTCAGGCCCAACTTGGATCAACTCAGCCTAACTCGGCCATCTCGGATCATTTTGTCTTTAGTCTTCACTTCTGTTCTGCACTTCTGCAGTTCTGCTCATGTTTTTTGCCCGTTGGTGCACTGCTGCCGTGTTCTCTGCCTAGTGAGTTTGTTGTCGTTCGTCCCTTCATCCGTTGCAGCGCAGTCGCCGTTAATGTCACTGTCTATCATCATTTCTGTTATCACCGTGATAAGTGATAACTAATGGTGGTTGAGTGGGCTTTGAAATGGTGGGAGAGAAGATCAGTTGTGACCTATGAGAGAGAGGTGGAAACGATGAGAGTGAGCGAGAAAGAGAGAAGAGAAAAATGATGAGGGATGGAGGCGGCGAGAGAGAGAGAGGTGTGAAAATGGTGGTTGTTTTTATTTTTAGATGTCATATTACACAAATCCCCCTGAGGTTTGATAAAACTCAATGGTCAAAAGTATCAAATTAGTCCCTAATATTTAAAAAAAAAAATATCAGTTTATGTCATGAAATTTTAAAAAATAATAATTTACCCCTCAAAACAGTGCTCACCGAGTACTCGCCGAGTAGCCGATTACTCGCTGCTCGCTAGGTCGCCGATCGAGTAGCGAACAACGAGTTTTGGAACAATGGTTATTGGCAAACGACGTGCTTGCATCATGCAATTATTGAGTGATTTTGTTTGGACAATATGCCCGTGACCAACTGCTTACCCCAACCTTAACCAAAGTTTCATGTGATTTCGAATGCTAAGCCTGAATTTCTTCCAACATTCTATTGCAGTCATATGACACATGACTGTATGCTGCACTATAAAATGTTTTTTCCACCACATTTAAATACTTTTTACAGTGTTGCTTTAGGTTTTGCCATAGGTGGAAAAAACACAATATGTGTGGGACTTCAGGAAAAGCTACACTCATCCCATTCGATATGTTTTTGTGACGATCGGATACGATAAGCAAATAGTCTGACACATCGATTTCCTCTCATAATCTACTTAAAAACCAAGTCTATGAACGGTCTGACTCTCCATCAGCAAATCCAAAAGCGATGGGCTAAATCATCTCCGACCCATCTTTGCAAGCACAAAAAAAAAATCACCCATTTGCATTCACCTTTCAAATGGGTGGCATCAATAGCAACAACTGGTCTCATGTAAAATCGAAAACCCTCAATACAAGCTCCAAGTGCAACAAACGAATACAAGAACCGATTATTTTCATCCCTCTCAATTGTCGTCATGGTGTCGAGGTTTGATACTTTTAACATTTCAAAGTAGGACGGAAGTTATTGATATGACTCATCCGCTTGTCCATATGCTAATTTCTTTGCATATTGTAAAGTCTTCCAAGCTTTACTGTACAAGATATGCATACCATACTGTTATAGCATTTCTCCGATCAAACGATTAGGTGTATAAATATCTCTCCCTACCTTTCTCGCATATAATTTTTCGATGACAATAGCCTTTACACTTTTCATATGTGATTCTATGGCTACCTGACGGCACATGTGTTCCGCCACATACTTCAACACAAACCATATCGAACAACCCTTTATGCATCTTGCACGAACTATAAAGCTATAACTCTTATCCTTGCAACCAACTTCAAATCGTTCCGCGTCTGAGCGTTTAACACAATATTCAAACTTGGATTTTAGAGCATATTCTCCAATAGATGTACACATTTCTTGTTTACTATCAAAGAATGCACCTTTATACAAAGTACCACGTTGATAGACGGTTGACACAGCGCTTAAAGTAGCCTCAATGTCGCATAGTTCTACACCGGGAACAATCCAGTATGGTTGTGAATGATTGTTTTGAAATTGTAAATCCGAAAATCTTATTTTTGGAAACTCTTCATCCCCGACAACATCATTAAATCCAGCTTCCTCTTCATCACTATCCCCTGTCCCATCACTATTATCATATGTGTCTTGCTCTTCATCATCACCAACATCATTCATATAATCATCATTAATGTCATGAATGGGACTTTCCATAAATGTAAATGAGGTGACTGAAGCATCAACCAGATTGCTACCAACACCTGAAGTAAGATAAAATTAACTTTGAACTATATACGGATCTACAAGTCTATTACTATTTGACATCTCATGTCTTGTGTCTGGTATTGAGTCGGTGACATTTGAACGAACGATATGCCTACTAACTCCAGCTCCAAAATCTCTTACAACCTTATCAATATAAATCTCTCTAACATCAACATTTTTCACCGCCATCAAACCAACCACACTAAGATCAGACATGATACGTATTTTTTTCACTTGACCATTTGTCATACTTTGTAGTAAATAATATATACGAATATCCTACGTTCTTCTATCAATGCTAGCCTCTCTATACACAACATCCACCAACAATGAAAAACTACTATCTTTAGAGACCCCACACATGATCGACTCACCCCCAACGTAGTTAGATCCATTCCACTCTCCATCAAAGTTGATTACGATCGTTTCGTGAGTTATTCCTATAACATTCAAAAAATGTTTAATTAGTCTCACTATAATGGGACAACATTACAAAATACAATCATATATAACAAAATCTAACACTATAAATCAATGTCCACCATTAAAAACACAAGATATATCACAATTATGCTAACACTGCCTATGATCATATCTAACCACATATAATACTAAAATTTAATACACGGCATCCAAAACACAATAAATATCGAAAACATAAAAAATTGCTCAAATCGGTATTTCATATACATGAAAAACTGATTTCAGTTTTCTAGTTGCATGAAAACCGATCAAAAGAGAGAATCGGTTTTACACCTCTGTAAAAACCGAAATCGGTTTTTTAGTTAATTTAAAAACCGATTTCGTCGCAGATTTTGCAGAAACTACAAATCTACAAATCTATCTTTCGGATGTCATATATCACAACCACATCACTCTTAAAGCCTTTAGCTTACAATTTGAACAAAATAACTTAAAAACCAACCAACAAAAATACATACATTACCTTCGAAACTCAAATCACTTGAAATGGAAGAAGAAACTTTAAAACGGATCACATTTGAATGGATCAAAAACCTTCAATGGACAAAGAAGCTCCAATGAAGAATCCCTTGCTAGGAGGTTTGACTTTCGGCTATAATGGTGAATTGAAGAGAACAAAAATCATGAATAAAGTAAAGAGAAAAAAAGGAGAGGTTTGGATGCTAGGAGGAAGTAGGAGGAAGAAGAAGAAGACTATTTTGGTAATTTCGCTTAGGGCAATTTGGTGATTTTAATTTGAAGGGCAATTTAGTAATCTTTGGTATACAATGGAAATAATTTGTTTGAGAGATTAAAAACAAATTTGAAATTTGTATAAAATATTGAGTAAAAACAAAAATTCCCTTTTTATTTGGTTGAAAATGATAAATTTCCCTTCTTTAAATGACACATAATTTGTCTCTTCTCTCTATCTTTCTTCCATCTTTCACTAACTCTCTTTGGAATTGTCTCTTACTCTCCCTCTTTCTCTCTCTCTTTATGCTCTTTCTCTTTCACCTCCTCACCTTCTTCATCACATCCAACGCTCTCCTTCTACTTTTATTTTTTTGTCTTGTTTCTCATCTTATGGATAAATCCCACTTTCACTCTTATCCCTCTCTCACCTTCCCTTTTTAGCACCATTTTGACCTAACCTAGGCCACCCTAATCGACTAATTTCTTCACCTAAGTCGCCATAATCAACCACCTAAGTATAAACCCACTTAGAACCCTCGATTAAGGGGTTTTTAGGGTGGTTAGCAACCACCTAGTGTCCAAGAAGTGTCTAGGTGGCCACTGAGCCCAAGTTTTAGAACACTGCATGCTTTTATCATTTATTGCTAAATTAATGATTGTGTTCTATTTAATGATCTTTGATCGTGCTTGATACTATAGTCGTATGTAGTCCATGTTGTATTTGTTAGCTAGGTTGGAGTAATAGTTTTGTTTTAAATATTAAATATACTTACAAATTTATTTTAATAGACATTATCAAAATTATTTTTTACTATTAATTAGAATTAAATATTACATTATTGTAAATAATTTTAATCATTTTAAAAATAATTTACATATTTTTATTTGAAAAATTAATTAATCCATTTTTATACTAATCAATTATTAAAATATAAATATAATTATTTTTTGTCTAATTTCATACTACAATCTAATAAGAGATCGTAGTTTTTAGTTAAGTCTCGATTGTACCAAAAAAACTAATTTTATCCAATCTCATTTAATTTGATTTTTTTGTTAAAGGTAATTCAGTTCAATTCAATTTTGTATATTAAACGTCCTTGGATGCGGTTAAACTGTTGCGTGACAATTCATGTGAGTGGTACATATCTAACAAAGACAAAATCATTTTTTTTTTCCTGGAAAACAACACCATTCATGACATATATTAAGTATTCTTTCCGTTGTTTGTATTATGTTTATCATGAAAAAATAAAATAAAATAAAAAATTAAAGAGAGAGAGGAGTTCTACTTTAGATCAAAAGACTAGGAAAAGATTAGGTGTATATTAGAGTATGCTTGAAACAGCTTCTCCAAAGTGAGTTTTGAACAGTAAATTAGAAAAAAATAAAAAAAGGGAGCTTTTTAAAAATAATTATTAATCATTTAATTATCATTTTGAAAAATTATTTTGAGCATATAATCCAGTTGGTTGCTTACTTTTAAAGAACTCATACAATAATTATTCATATATACAAGTAAATACGATCAAGGAAAATACATTGAACTATGAGTATAATTTACATTTCAAAAGAATTTTATATAGTTAATATATTAAAAACGATAGAGTTAAAAGTTACATAGGTCTATGAAAGTTTTAATTTTGAGTTTTTGACCAAGTATAATGTAATTGAAAATTATCATGGGCTGGTCTCGTCTCTTTAAAGCTTGTTTTTTTTTTTTTTTTTTTTTTTTTGAATGGAAATATATTGCTAAGAAACAGAAAAAATACAGTCTTTGGTGACCTGATGCCACCTACGATCCTCATTCGAGGACAAGACCATTGAGACGAGCCTATGCGCTAAGCGGTTTCCTACTCTAGGAACGGCTTGGCACGATTCCACACCCGCCACAATACACAAAGCCTTGATATCGTCAACAATAAAACCACTGTCACCCCACTGCTCCTGGTCAGACTGTACGGCCGCAACAACATTAGTGGCATCAACGTCCACAATGTGAACTTTCAACCCCAGTCCATTAGCCAACTCCAGCCCTACACGCAGCGCAAGGAGCTCCCCCACCTCAGGAGAGACTCTCCCGCTAAGCTTCCTGGACAAAGCAACCAGCACCAAACCATCCTGATTACGTATAATAGCAAAAAATTTGACCTTTTCCTAGAAGCCAAACAATGTTTTAATCATTAGAAACTTTATTGGAGTGAAAACGAAATAATATAAGAGGACTACTTTTAATCTATAAAGCTGCTCTGGCTAGTAGAAACGTTATTCCAAGCACAAAGAAGATCCAGTTGTTTAAGTGATAATTACACATACAAACATAAGTTAAAAAAAAAAAATTAAAAAAGAGAGAGAGAGAGAGAGATTATTAGATTGAGTGCGTATTAGAGTAGTTTAAATTTTGATTATGGTTACCAGTACACTTATAAATTGGGTTTGAAAGTTATATACACTGCCATCGATACTATATATATATATATGTAACAGTAATGCTAAAGGTTCTAATTTTTTCATCCCACAACAAGATCGCATGTTAAAAAGCTCAAATCCTAAAAGGTTCAATGACATAAAAACATCTCAGGTAAGGTAAAAATTCCATAATTGTCTGACAATGAATAAACTAAAAATTTTCTATAAAATGAATTGCCCCCCCATGGTTATATTTTACATATGTGATTCTGTTAAGTTAACAACCATGAGTAACTTCAGGAATTGCGTACAACACAAGTGTGCGCAAATTGTTGGTGTATCTAAGTATACCTACTCATAAGTTTTTAAAAAAAAAAAATCTAGATATACCTAGTTGTTAACAACCTGTATCGTTGGAAAGAAGTTTGTCGATGCCTGTCTATTGTTTTAGCATTGTCGATTACTGTTAAAATTCGATAATGGTCAAAGTTCTAAGAATCTACTTTGGTGGTGTAGATACTTGGGTGACGGGGATAAGTGAGTAGGAGAGGTAGGCTTTGGGTGAAAATAAATGCTTCTTGGATGAATTTCTTCAATAATAAACCTGCTAATTTAATTATAGGTAATAAACTTCACATGTTGATATTTCGTTCCATTCGAAGAAAAAGTTTCAATAGTTATGAGTGATAAACTTCACATGAATATGTTTTGTTTTACTTAAATGTGGATACATTACATTAGTTTAACTAATTAAGAAATATGATAATATTTTGTTCACATAGAGATGGTCTGACGATATATTTAAAATCTGAAACGTTGTAATAGTTTAACCACTTATAGGTTTTATTCAAATGATAATGGTTTATTTTATTTAGGTTTGAAAGGTTACAGTTTAACCATCTAATATTATATTTGTCAAGTTGAAATCATCTTCACATGAAAATGCTTGATTTGGGATTTGCAAATTAGATGAGATGTCATACTGGATTTCAAAAAAGTTTACTGTTCTCATCGTGATGATATAAAGAGTTTTCTTATAAAATCAGCTATAACTTACTCTTAAGAAAAGAAAAAAAAAAAAAAAAAGCACTTGTATTTTGTTAGAATCCTATCGATCATAATATTTTTTTTTCTGTGGGATTTTATTACACTTCTAGTATTCAAGCATTCAAGAATCTCTTGTCGAATCTCTTGTCAAATTATGACTTTTTGTAGGATTTTTAATTAATATGTCTCAACTAAAATATTGATGCAGCTCAATTGGTATACATGAATCACAAGTATGGCTGATTTGACCAGAGATTTCTGGAGTAATTTCATAATATAGTAAGAGAAATCGCCGAGATCAAATTGATTTTAGTTTGTATTTTATTTTGGATAATGATGTTCTATTTATATTAGTTTATTTTGACATATTTTATTTTATTTTGTCAAATATCATATTTATGATTTTTCATGACCGTAATTTATGATTTCTTTTTAATTTCGTTTTATATAAATGATTAGATTTTGATGATGGATTTAAAATGCATTTTAGCATTAAGAAAAGTTTTGTAGTATATATTAATTTTCATTTAATCTTTTGGCATTTCAACAAGAATTAGAATTTCCTTTGTTATTTGCTTGTTGTTTATTTTTTTTCTTTTTCATATGCTTCCCTTATATCAAATATGACTATATATGGCACATCACCTCTTAAGTTGTTGGGTACCTCTTCATTCACTAAGGTATTAAGGGTTTAATTTCCTCCAAACATATTTTAAAGTTTGTATAGATAATTTCCTCCTTTATTATGGGAATAAATATATGGTTCACATAAATAGTGTTTGACCTCAACAAGTTTTGACATACCTCTAAATCATTTGGTGTCAACTTCAATAGACAATTTAAACCCTACTTACAAATAATCTATAAACTAAAATGAAAGAAAACATTCTAAAAAGAATATTAAATTTCCAAAAAACTTGATCCTAATAAAGCACATAACCTCTTAAATATCTTTTACAGATTTTGAATCCCATATATATAATATCTTTTCCAAATTTTGCACTTATATCTGTGAATACAAAATCTATTAAAAATTTAACAAAATCTAAGATATTATGTGCAAAATCTATTACAAATATTACAAAATCTAAGATATTTTCTTTCCTTTTGGGATTATAACTTTTAGAAATTTAATTTTATATAGGATATTTCCTTTTGAGATTATGTGTGAGCTTTGTTCATTTATAGAATAATCCTAAAAGGAATTGCACAACACCTCTCTGAGGTTTGTCTAAAAACAGACGGAAACATAGTTACCATTTTATTACACGAAACCTCCATGCCGTCAGTTAACTTTTGTCAATGTTAACTGAGTGAAGGGCATTTTCGTCCTTTCTTCCTCTCTCACCCTCCACGCACGAGAACCAGTTGACAGCTCTGTCGCCGTCGTCGTCACCCTCTCTCGCTCGTTTCTACACAGTTTGGCGTCTTCATTTTCGCTCGATCTTGGTGAGGTTGCGGCTGGATGAGCTGGTTGGCGACGGGTTCAGGTGACCGGAGCAACTCTTCTTCTTCTTCTTCTCTCTCACCCTCCCCTTCTCGAGTTGCTGCAATTCTGTCGTCGATTGCGTCTGGTTCGTCTTTGTTTCTACTTGATTTTATGCGTGTGAGGTGCGGCTGGACGAGCTGGACTTGAGGTCGGGTTCAGGTGGCCTACGACTGGTCGTGATGGCTTCTCGGTCAGCGTTGACAGCTCTGTCGCAGTCGTCGTCAACTCACGTGCGTGGAGGACTGGTTCTCGCTCATTTCTGCACGGCTTGGTGTCTTCGTTTCCGCTCGATTTTGGTGAGGTTACGGCTGGATGAGCTGGTCGGCAACGGGTTCAGGTGACCGAAGCAGCTCTTCTTCTTCTTCTTTTCTTTTTCTTCTTTCTGGTTCGGCGACCGGAGCAGCTCTGGTTCTTCTTCTTTCTACATTGTTGAGGACATTTTAGACTTTTAATCAAAATTTCTTATCAACCGTTAAAGATGACATAAGTTAACTAACGGCATGGGAGTTTCGTGTAATAAAAGGATAAGTATGTTTTCGTCTGTTTTTAGGCAAACCTCAGGGGGGTGTTGTGCAATTCCTTCAATAATCCTATGTAGGGATTGGGTTGCCTATAATAGACTTTTCGGTCACTTTTTTTCTCAATCTCATTATCTCTCTTTTTCTTTTCTTTTTTGCCTCTCATAAATCTGATTGCTTTTTCTCTACGTATATTCTTCCTTCATATTTTAAGCTTATATATCTTGTATCATTTAATCTTATAAAATTTATAAAAACTTAAAATATTATTGATTTCACATGATTTTTTTTTTTGTTTTATTTCCTTTCTTGAAGTGTTACCGTAATTAATGATATAAGGTTTGTCAATTTACAATCATCACATGAAGAGACAGTTTGTTTTTATAGTTAAAAAATTTTGTATGGGAACATTAATGGGTCACAATAGGTGATTTTCTTTTTCTTTTTCTTTTTTTTTTACTTTGGATTTCAAAATGTTTTAGTCACTTTTTAAAAAAAATTGTTGTAGTCTTTTTTCGATATTATCAATTTCCACGTTGGACAATCCTACCTAAAATTTTTATCAGTTTTACGTGAAGTTCCCTTATTTTAATCACTTTTTTTAAATGTTTCATTTTACAATTTAATATAACAATTTGTCCGTTTGCAATCATCAAATGAAGATGTCTTGTTTGTTTATAGATTTGAATTCACCTAAGAAAAGTTGATCTTATTTAAAATGGGTGGTATGGGAAATCAAAGTATGAGATCACCTCTTGGAAGGTAAGAGCGCATGAGTTCTTCTTTTCTTGACAATTAAGTGTTATGTAAACTTTCTTCATTCTCTTATCAAATTCATTAACACTTTTAATTTGTTGTGTTGATTAGATGGATGTATCACAAAAACTTCAATGCAGACAACGTGCCAATGGAATATTTGATTATATAAATGGTAATATAATTAGAGAAAAATTTTTGAATTTCACCCAATATGGTGTTGGTTAGACTAGCCAATCATATTATCACAAACATTTCTCAATCTTTTAATTAGTGTTTTTTTATTATAATTTTGAAATCGATTGACATAACTTTTTTCTAATGAATATGTTGACATTGACAGAATGCATTTTCTTGCTATTGAATTTTGATGTGCCATCAACGTCAGATCTTCCAACTTTCTAGTCTCTCAATCTTCAACTATCTCTAATCTCTAAGGAATTTAAGCTGAACCCTTGGATTGATGCCTGAATTCATTGGTGCCAGGAGCTGCATGGGTAGAAACGTCTATTGTATGGTGTTTAGCTTCTTGGATTGGCTCCTCGAGATATTCTTGAACTTCAAATTATTATTATTATATAAATTATGTTGCTCATGTATCACTATATTGGAAAAATTGGAAAAATATCACCATTCTAAATTTGTACAATTTAGTATGCTCACTTCATTGCCTTTTTTTTGTAAAGGAAATCAGAATTATTATAAATCATATTATATGTGAAATTTTTATGCAACATTTAATTTATTATAATCTATGAAAAATACTATTCAATATTTGACCAAACAAATCATTGATAAAAAATTATTTTTAAATGTATCTACAAGAATAATCCCAAATGATATATTTATAACATCTGTTATCTAGAACATCTAATATCTAGAACATTTCTTCATGGACTATAAATACAGTTGCTAAGAAAGCACTAGGTCAAATATGAAAGTTAGAACCTCCCTGAATATTAGAATTAAATTGTCAAAAAAAAAAAACTGTTATAGTGGAAATCGTCTCTTCTATAGGTGATCTCCAAGAGGACAATTTGCAATCTTTTCCAAGTTGTGTGACATATATTGATGTTGCCAGCTATCAAATGACTGTTGGGATTTTTAATATTTCTTATTATGGACTTACATATTAAATAACAATTATATTATGAGTTATCAATTTTAATAGGGTCAAATAAGTTATATATTAATTGGGCTCTACAAATATCCATTGGATATGAACTTTAGTGTGTAGAAACTCAATACTAATTAATTAAGGTTAATGGGAACCTAATTAGGTTAGTATATAAAGAATATTATATAGGGTTATGGTCCCCAAGTCAAATCAACATACGTAATATTTTGTTCTCTTTCTCCTTCCCCATTTAAGAAGAAAAATATAGGGCAACCTAAGGAGATTTGGTTGTGAAAGACTCGATCATTTCCAAGTTTATCACTAGGGATTCATATATGTCTTCTTTATAATAATTCTTAATTATTTAATATAGGTTACTGGATTTTGGTGAAGGTTTTTACCTATTAAAATTTTATCCAACAAATGGTATTAGAGTCAATTCGTATTGAATCATTGAGAAATTAACTGGCTTGATTTATTGTTATTGTAATGAAAGCATGAAGTTTTATATACCAAATTTCCTTGGTGTCTTTTCTGTTTTTTTTTTTTTTTGGATTGTTAAAGCAAGAATATATTTTTATTAAAACAAGCAGTACTCTATTTTGATTCAAATCACAGCATCCAATTGATTGAATTCTTATAATGCCAAAATTGTTTTTTTTTTTTCTCTGTTTGGTTACAAGTAGAAATCAAATAATCCTGTCAATAAAGCAAAACTTATGCAGAAGCAAAAGTTTTGGTTTAAAAGTCAATAACGCAAATATCATATGTTTGCTTTTAGGAAAAATGATGACAGTGACATGAAAATATATATATTGGCTGATGTTGTCTTCTGTGTGTTTTACTTTGGCGGTCATTGAATTGCTTTTTGCTTGCAATTTTCGCTATATATATATATATATATATATATATATATATATATATCAATGTCATCATATATAAAACCAACAATGCATCCATGATAATTAAACTCATAACAGTTTTGTGTGTGGTTCGGAAATAAAAAAAAAATATGATATTTCAAAATAAATTGAATTGAAATTATATATCGTCAAAGTAATCTCTATAATATAAATTTGTTTATTTTAAAATATTAAGATGTATATGTCTATTGTTTATACAAATAATGATCAACCTAAAGGAAGGTTGTTATTTGGCCAAATAATAGGCATACTTGTGGTAATAAATGTGTGACGATTATGAGATCTTCCATGTGAGCAATAAATTGGTCCAAAAAAAGGTTTATTACTTAACAGGATTAATTGTTAATATTTGATTACTGCACGGAGAGTACCACTTACAGTTGATATTTTTGTCCCAAAACTAAATGTTAATGTTGTGTTAGGTATCTTGTTTTAAGGCCCACTATTATGAGAATTATTTAATCATATCATGTATAAATTAATTAATTAATTATTCTTATATTATGACATGATTATTGATTATGAGCATATATTTGATTTTGTTCTCGATTAAACTACTACTTCTGCTTCAACAATATCTACCAATATTAATTCCATTCTTGTGCTTAATGGCATGAACTTTAAGAATTGGAAAGAGAATGTTATGATTGTTCTTAGTTCCATGGATCTTGACCTTGCGTTTCGGGAAGAACGACCTGCAGCTATTAATGAGAATAATTTCGTCGATGAAAAGGCGAGCATGGAGAAATGGAACCGTTCTAACCGCATGTGTCTTATGATCACGAAATGTTCCATTCCGGAAACTTTTAGAGGCTTTATGTTCGAAAAGAAAAATGTTAAGCAGTTCCTTGAGAAAATAAAACAACGTTTTGCGAAAAACGAAAAGGTTGAAATAAGTACCCTTTTGGCTAACCTTGTTTCAATAACGTATAAAGAAAAAAGGAACATAAGGGAGTATATCATAGAAATGTCTCATATCGCTTCCAAACTAAAAGCACTAAAGTTACAACTGTCTGAGGACTTATTGGTGCACTTAGTTTTGATTTCTTTTCCTGCACAATACAGTTAGTTTAAAGTGAGTTATAACATACAAAATGACAAATGGACTCTTAATGAGCTTATATCTCATTGTGTGCAAGAAGATGAAAGATTAAAGCAAGAATATCTTGAAAATGCTAACTTAGCAACCATCTCTAAGGACAAGAAAAAGAAAAGAGGAAAAGAAGCTACAGTTGGGACATCACAGCATAAGATGCAAAAGAAACAGAATGAAAAATTTACCTATTACTTTTGCAAGAGGGTTGGACACATGAAAAAAGAATGCCCCAAGTACGCTAACTGACGTGTCAAGAAAGGTATGCTTCTTAATTTGGCTTGTTCTGAAGTTAATTTAGCTTCTATACCTAAACACACTTGATGGATAGATTCTGGTGTTCCTACTCACATAAATGTGTCTATGCAAGGTTGCCTGTGGAGCCGAAAGTCAAGTGATATTGAAAGATTCATCTATGTGAACGATGACAAAACAGTTACAATAGAGGTTATAGAAACTTTTAGATTACAATAGTCAAGTGATATTGAAAGATTCATCTATGGTAAATAAGGTTGAAGATTATGTATATCATAAGTTCATGGGAGTAGGTACATATTTCTGGTGTTATATGTTGATGACATACTGATTGCTAGCAACAATATAGGCTTATTGCACGAAACCAAAAGATTTCTAACAAAGAATTTTGAGATGAAAGATCTTGGGGACGCTTCTTTTGTATTACGTATACAAATACATCGAGATCGAACTCGAGATATCATTGGGTTATCACGAAAGAGTTATATCGAAAGAGTTCTTAATAGATTCGGCATGAAAAGTTGTGCACCAAGAGATACCCTTGTAGCTAAAGGAGATAGGTTTAGTCTTAATCAATGCATCAAGAATGAGCTAGAATGGAAAGAAACGCAAAAGATTCCTTCTGCATCGGCTGTTGGAAGTCTAATGTGTGCTCAACTATGCACGGTCCAAATATTGGGTTTATAGTGGGAATGTTAGGCAGATATTTAAGTAACCCAGGGATAGATCATTGAAAAGCAGCCAAACAAGTTATGCGCTATTTGCAGAGAACAAAAGATCACATGCTCACTTATTGAAGATCAGATCATTTAGAGATCATTAGATATTCTGATTCTGACTTTGTTGGATGCTAAGATAGTAAAAGATCTATGTCAGGCTATATTTATATACTAGTTGGAGAAGCTATATCCTGGAAGAGTGCTAAGTAAACACTCATAGCTTCTTCCATTATAGCAGCTAAGTTCATAGTCTGTTTTGAGGCATCTAATCATAGAATATGGCTGCGAAATTTTGTCACGGGACTGCGAGTTATGGATAGTATTAAAAGACCATTAAAGATATATTGTGACAATAATTCGGCTGTGCTATATTCTAATAACAACATAAGCTCTATGAAGTCGAAGCACATAGACATCAAGTTTCTTGTTGTGAAAGAAAGAGTTCAAAGTAATCAAGTAACTATTGAACGTATAAGGACAAACTCCATGATTACGAATCTGCTTACTAAGGGATTACCACCCAAGGTCTTTCATGAGCACATTGCTCATATGGGTGTTGTTTTGGTTGATGATGTGCATGTTTAGTGAGAGTTAGCACTTGATGCTCTTTGTTACAGATATTTTATATTTGTTTTCTGCAGAATAAAGTATATGATTTATTTATAAGCTCTGAATATTATTTTTGTTTGATATCATTAAAGATTAAAGTATGACCAGTTGGAAATAGGCATGTTTAAGATCACATTGCATATAATTTCCATGCTACACATCCATACTCGATCTATGTCATTGAATATATTGGTATGGTGACCATTGATGGCTAGTTACGAATATATGTAATAAAAGTCACTTTGATCTCATACTAATATAGTAGATTGACCAAATTGTAACTAAAGGGATATTTCAGAACAGTTAGTTTTTCAGCGCGCACTCAAAACTATAGAGAATATAATTGTTTCAGAAAACATATATAGCCCAAGTAGGAAATTGTTAGGATTTTTAATATTTCTTATTGTGGACTTACATATTAAATAACAATTATATTATAGACTATCAATTTTAATAGAGTCAAATAAGTGATCTATTAATTGGGCTCTACAAATATCCATTAGGTATGAACTTTAATGTGTAGAAATCCAATACTAACTAATTAGGGTTAATGGGAACCTAATTAGGTTAATAAATAAAGAATATTATATAAGGTTATGGTCCCCAAGTCAAATCAACATCTGTAATATTTTACTCTCTTTCTCCTTCCCCATTCAAGAGGAAAAATATAGGGCAACTTAAGGAGATTTGGTTGTGGAAGACTCAATCCTTCTAAAGTTTGTCAATATCTTCTTTATAATAATTCTTAATGAGTTAATATAGGTTACTGGATTTTGATGAAGGTTTTTGTCTATTAAAGTTTTATCCAACAAGGACAACTTCACCCGATCAGAGATTCAGAGTTGAGTATTACTCTTTGAGCTTGTCTTGTGGGAGCACGTGTCCCTATTCTCTAATTCTGCTTGAGACGTTGAGAGCTAAGAGTGTGTAGGTTTTAGTGCATCTGTCAAGGATGACACACACTTCGTTTCACAAAAAATAAAGAAGGATGACACACATTTATGTCTTTTTCTTAGGGGAGATTAGATGATTTCCCTTCACTAAATTTCTTGCTCATCAAGGGATTTCCTATAAAAATCGATACCATTTACACCTTACTTTGACATTTGACTCCTTGTATTGCGGGCTTTGAGTAGACATGGTTTGTCCATCTTTGAACATCATATAAGGAAAGATATAACAAATACATAATTATGCAATTTGTGAAAACTAGTATTAGAGAAACCTACTTTTTTAATTTCCTAGTATTTGGACATCAAAATGTCTAGAAAATGTACACTCGAGCCCTTATTCTTAGATTGAATACCAAAAAGGGAATATTACCTCAACTTATCGAAGTCATGGTTACCTTTTAACTTGTGACTATTTTTTTTTTTTTTTTTTTTTTTTGAAGTAGTGACTATTGTTGATATACAGCTTAATGTACATAAAATATTATCATCTTATTTAAGACAATTCAAGATATTACAAGGACTGTTAAAATATTGCAACATTTTTGTGTTAACAGACTTAACAAAATGTCGTAACATTTTGTGTCAATTGGATTGACAAAATGTTGTAACATTTTATAATATTAGGTTTGATAAAATGTTGTAACATTTTTTCCTAGTGATAGGTTACAGATTGATCAAATAGGAACTCAGAATCGTTGATCCTCTTTTATGTCATCTTTCATGAGATTATCTATTTACTTTTAGATTTACTATCAAAGCGATTAAGTCTCCAAAATGATAAATGTGTTTATCTTTGATTTTTATTCTTTTATCTTTTAGGAAACTTATTATGATTAATTTTGAGCATTTTCTATAGGATGTAAAACTTATCCGCTGATATACAGAAGAAGAATGAATCTGGATAGCTTCTTGACCAACTTTGGATAAGCAAAATAAAAGGATGTGGTCATTGCTGAAAAATAAGACTTCTCTATTTTTTAGCAAATATTGTTTTTCTTTATTTGAGATATTTTTCTTTTGATAAATATCTTATTTTTATCCAGCTGATAATGTTATTTTATTTTGCAGGTTTCAAACTACATATATCTTGTATAAATTACAGATTTTATTTTTCTTTATTTTGAGATATTTATCTTTTGATATATATTTGATTTTTCAAATTGATAATTATTTGATTTATAGTTGATTTATCTATATTTTCACTATAAATACAGAACACATCAGTTTAGAATAAAACAGGCAAGGAAGCCATTAAGAGTTAACGTGTAATATTGAGAGGTTGCTTATAATTGTTAGAGAGTTAATTCTTTAAGTTGTTTTTATTTCTAGACTTATGAAGTGAGCCAACTAGGTCTTTGTTTGTGTTTAAATGTTTGTCGGGATTACAAGACATTAGGATTTCAAGAGAATATTGGTTCATAATCTTTGAAGGGATTTCAAGGAGCATAAGTTCTTCGGGGGGAAGAATGTTTCGTCCTTGGAATGAGGCAGCAAATACGTCTTGAAGGGAGTTCAAGTAACAAGTGTTCTTTGAGAGGAAGAACCAATTGGCCACAAAGAGAGGAGATAGGTTTATAGGTTGAAGGGAGTTCAAGTTGCTATCACCATTGAAGGTAATGGGAGCTTGTTGAAACAACACCAATGAACGCGTACTTCATCTTACATTAATTTTAAAAGAGAGTCTTAGATTGAATAAGTCAAGTAGGTTGTATTTGTTTAAGTTCATTATTAGTTGATCTCTCTGAATAAGGCCTCGTTGATGTAGTAAACTGAACCACATTAAAAATGTGTTTGTGTTATTTCTTTACTTTACTGTTTTTATTTTTCTGTTGTATTGTAACATATTGAATTGAATGTGTTGTAACGTTCTAGTTCTAAACATGTTACAACATTCATATTTTTGTGTTACAACATTTCTATAAAAATTTGGTACTACATAGTGAAAAACAAGTCTTTTCAACTATATATAAGCTAACCTAATATTTATTTATTTGTTTATTTATTTTGTTGTGTAAGCGATTCTGTTATAGTCCTCATATTAAAGGTGGTTGAGAGGCTTGGTTTCTAGTTATTGTATTTTTTTTTTCTAATTAAAATTTCTATTTAGTGACTAGATACTACAGATATGTGTAATGGTTTTGGTTTATATTTGAGTTGCAAACATCTTCCTGTAAAAATATATATATTTTTTAATATTAAAAAACATGAAACTAAACTAACTTTTCTTTATGTTTTTATTTTTCTGTTGTATTGTAACATATTGAATTGAATGTGTTGTACCATTCTAGTTCTAAACATGTTACAACATTCATATTTTTGTGTTACAACATTTCTATAAAAATTTGGTACTACATAGTGAACAACAAGTCTTTTCAACTATATATAAGCTAAACTAAACTAAACTTTACTGTTTTTATTTTTCTGTTGTATTGTAACATATTGAATTGAATGTGTTGTAACATTCTAGTTCTAAACATGTTACAACATTCATATTTTTGTGTTACAACATTTCTATAAAAATTTGGTACTACATAGTGAACAACAAGTCTTTTCAACTATATATAAGCTAACCTAATATTTATTTATTTGTTTATTTATTTTGTGTGTAAGCGATTCTGTTATAGTCCTCATATTAAAGGTGGTTGAGAGGTTTGGTTTCTAGTTATTGTATTTTTTTTTCTAATTAAAATTTCTATTTAGTGACTGGATACTATAGATAATGGTTTTGGCTTATATTTGAGTTGCAAACATCTTCCTGTAAAAATATATATACTTTTTAATATTAAAAAAAATGAAACTAAACTAACTTTTCTTTATGTTCCTATGTACTTTCATGCGTTTCATTTCACAAAAATAAACATTGACTAACTTACTAATGCAAAAAAGAAGAAGATAAAATTAAACGAAAATTCTCCAATTGTACCAAATTCTTTGCAACTAGTCTTAAGCAAATTATTGATGGAGCAGGGTACTGGACTATTTCAAAGAACGAATATATAGAACTGTATATGTATCACAAAATTCAAGATGTAATATTTCTGCCATGAGAAGTATATCAAATGGTTGTCTTTTAAACTGTTTACTCATTTGCCTCTAATGAGAACTTTTTTTTTTTTTTTATCATATTTATAGAGATTGATTTTATTAATGTAGTACCAACTTATCTTTAACCGATTGATTTAGACTTGAAAAAGGAGTTGTGCAATGAAGAAGAGTTCATGTTCCAAAGGCATTTATCTGTGTTTCAAAAAAAAAAAAAAAAAAAAAAACAAAGGCATTTATTTGTTAACCAGTACTGATAATTTTATGTACGTTTCTAATCGGCCAACTAAAATAAAACTTCAAATTTCACTTTGCTTCATTGAGCTACTACAAGTCTACGACTGAAAAGCCTCGCCTACAGATTGGATTTTCTGAATAGACCTTTTGTCAAGCCACGGGAACATGAAATCAACAAGAGAGGGTCGGTAGCATGTAACAAGTCAACTTACCCTCGTAATTAATAATCTCTATGGGGTTATTCATTCATGTCATAAAAAGATTAAATAAGTAATTAAATTAGCCGAATAACATAAAATGGGTGTAGATATTACCACCTATTAAAGTGATTTATGCATTCATTTTTTATTAAAATTTTATATTACAAAATTATCTTCCCACAAAATTATTCAGATGTAAGAACAAATACTGAATACTAATTGTATTCCTTTTCTTTTTCCTATGTCCGTTCTTTTTCCATCTTTGTGCTTAACCTAATAAACTAATCAAATATCCTATTATTTAAAAAAAAAATAAACTAATCAAATATTATAATTACATTTATCTTGAATAACAATTAAAAACTAGAAACAAATAATCTATTTAGAGGAAAAAAATTAACAAACATTTTTACGAACACTTGGTGAATAAATTCAAACCCAAAAAATTTTAGATCTTTCATAATCCAATAATTGTTTATAACCATTCATTCACAAATATATGACTCATTGAACAAGATAGATGATATCTAATGAATAACTAAATAACCAACGAATGTGAAAATTCAAAACATTCATTCAGGGAGACACTGTATATGATTCCCCTTGTTGAACATCTTTGATCTTAACTATCCTATCTGTATTGTTCGGCTTCACATTCATTTCACTATTAAATTACCGAATTTTGAGCTTGCTTTACTTGTTCCATACTATCTAAAACAAATCGTACAATGTATAGTATTTATCTTGCATAAAAACTACCTTTCACCTTCTTATAATAGTCTACTAAGGTTAGTTTTGATATTTATTGAGTGTTTATAGTAAATTCAGTATTTTAAAAATATAACTATGAGTATACTAATCAAATTGGGTGTGTAAATCACTTTAATGGGTGGCAATATCGATGCCCACATAAAATTAAGCTATAAAGATAGAAACATAATAATAATAATATATATGGGAAGTTTAGTAATCTAATCTCTCTAATATTCTCAAGTAGCAACAAATACATGTACCTAATTCAGAAAAGTATTGTATGTATCCAAAAAGGAGCCCACCCTACAAATATTTGTTTGTTGACTAGTATTGATTAATTTAAAGTCGTGGAATGGTCATATTAATACAGAGCTGGAAAATGAGAATCTTTTGTGTGTTTGGTTTAAAATCAATTTGATTGAAAGAAAGAGAGCTAAGAGTATGTACTGCAAAGAGGCTTTTGTGAACAAACATTTTGAAACCCACGAGGTAGGTGGCATGTAACAGCTAAAGCCAGTTATAAGAGTCTTGTGGGATCATTCTTGAATTTGCATTACAAATTAACTTTATTTAATTAGAAATTTACTCTTTTGAATTTGAAATTTTCTTTTTCTTTTTTTAAAGCAGACATTGAATATCTTACAATTTCGTCGAAACCTAACTGATATTAAATACTACTGATAATATCCAATATCTACTCTCACAAATAGGAGATAACTACTCTTACACTTGGGTGAGAAAAACTATCCATACAAGTTGTAATATAGACTTACATGTGATAACAGATGATTTATTAGTAGGAAATAAATCCCCAAATCTTAGAAAAGTAATAATAATAATAATAATAGAAGTAAATCCCTAAATTTTTGGAGGATGGGGGTAACACATAGCACAACCGTACATGTGATATAACAGATGATATATTTATTTAATTAAAAGGTTAATACGGTAATAAATCATATAATTGTATATATGATGAAGATTTATTTTATTAATTTTAACGACTTTGATAACTTGTCAATCACATAATAATTAACTTCAACAACCATAGGATTGGCAACTTCTCCATTTTAAAAAATTGGTTAAAAAGGTCATTTTATTTCAAAGGAAAACCACCAGCTGTCGGTGACAGGCATAAAGCGCATGAGGGCCTTTATAAGAGCATGGCCAACTCATATCCAACCAACCCCAACATCACATTAAAATTGATAAAGATAAAGGAGAGGTTAAGTGATCCTAGGAATCTAACTTAAATTTAAATTATAGTTTTTCTTATCTCATCTATTCATGTATCTGTTATGTATATTTTTTAAATTTGAACACTTAGTTGTATCCTTATCATCATCTGTAATCTTTTATATATATTCTTATTTGTGAATAAAATTATTAAGTTGAAGTTTCCTATTTACATTCAACTCTGAATTTCATCTTGGTATCAGAGCCTTACTAGAGACACACGTCCAATTTTTTTTTTTGTCATGACTACCAACAATACAAATATTTCTGAGTCTATGAACCAACCACCATAGATAATTCTTCAATCCAAAACATTTCTGTTCCAAATACCTTGTTTTCACCAACATTGTCCAATTCATCCTTAGCAGAATGTTTCACACCTTTTGGTGGCAAACTTAGTCACTCCTCAGTAATTAAACTTGATCGAAATAATCATTTACTTTGGAAATCAATTGTGCTCCCAATCATTCGAGGATACAAACTTGATGGCTACTTACTTGGTACCAAACCATGTCCACCTATGTATCTTCCAACAACATCAATTGACAGTCAACCAATTTCCTAATCCTACCTTTGACCAATGGGTGATGCATGACCAACTCTTATTGGGCTGGTTATTGAGCTCCATGACAGAGTCTATTTTAGCTAAAGTTATTGGCTTAACCACCTCTCATGCAGTGTGGTCTAAATTGGAAACTATTTTTATCAATCAAAGCATGGCGAATACACTTAATTATCGCCAACAAATGCAGCGAACTGTCAAGGGATCCATGTCAATTGATGAATATTTAACAAAGATGAAAAATCTTGCAGATCAAATAGGAGGTTGCAGGTCATCCGATGCAAACTTTTGAACTAATAACTATTGTTTTGGCAGGTCTTGATCGTGACTATGACAATGTAGTGTCATTGATCACTCATCAGAAAGGAACTATCAGTTGGGCAGAAGTGGAGGCAATCCTGATGACACAGGAAAGTCGTATTGAGCAGTTGAATGCTCAGAGTGAAATTAACCAAGTCTCAGTAAATTTTGCATCCAGTAACAAATCTGAACATTTTTCAAAATCAAAAGAACAAAGTTCACAAGGAAGAGGCCGTTCACAACAAAATGGAGTTAGTCGTGGTCGAGGACGATCCAATGGAGGTAGAGGACCTGGCCGTTTTTATCAGAATCATAGACCTTCTTGCCAAGTCTGTGGTAAAATTGGTCATGTAGCTACTATTTGTTATTATCGTTTTGATCATAATTACAATAATCAAGGCAGTTCTAGATCAGGAAATACAAGGACAAATTCAGGAGGAGGTGCTGCTGCTTTTACTGCCTCTCCTGAGATAGTTGGTGATCCATCTTGGTATGCTGATAGTGGAGCAACAAATCACATTACAAGCGATCTGAGTAATCTGATGATCAAATCTGATTATCAAGGTAAGAAATCTCTTGTTATTGGTGATGGTAGTAACCTTCGTATTCGACATATCGGTACCTCTAAAATTCACACACCTACCACCATTGTGAAGCTGAATCAAATATTGCATATTCCTTCCATTACAAAAAATTTGTTGAGTATTTCCAAACTAACCTCTGATAATAACGTTATTGTTGAGTTTTATTCTGATTTGTGTGTGGTGAAGGACAAGGAGACTCGGGCAATTCTCTTTCAAGGGAAACTTAGAGACGGATTATATCAACTGGATGTAACTCCTTGCCGTTCAACTAGACTCAAGCCAAATCCAAAAGTTTTCTCAGTTCAAGGAAAAAAATTTCACCAAATCTGTATCTGAATCTGCTTTATTTTCCAATAAACATAGGTTATGGCACCAACGTTTGGGCCATCCTTCTAGGAAAGTTTTAGGTTCTATTTTAAATCTTTGTAATGAATATTTTGAGCCTAATAAATTATCAGATTTTTGTCATGCATGTCAGCTAGGGTAAAAATCATGCTTTACCATTTTCTTTATCTGTTACAAAAACCTTGCTCCCCATTAGAATTAATTCATACAGATCTCTGGGGTCCTGCACCAATTTTTCTATTAGTGGTTTTCGATACTATATTCATTTTATTGATGATTACACCAGATTCACTTGGATTTATCCTTTGAAAAACAAATCTGAGGCTTTAAAATCATTCATTGCAATTTAAACAATTGGTGGAAAATCGTTTTGACAGAAAAATAAAAATGGTTCACAGTGACTGGGGTGGTGAATATAGACCTTTTATGACTTTTTTGAATCAACATGGGATAACTTTTCGACATCCTTGTCCTCATACTCATGAGCAAAATGGAAAAGCTGAGCGAAAACACCGTCATATTGTTGAGCTTGGCTTAACCTTACTTGCTCAAGCTTCCCTTCCTATGAAGTTTTGGTGGGATGCTTTTGCCACAGCAGTTTATTTAATCAATATTTTGCCTACGTCAGTACTCCAAGGGGTCTCACCTTGGCAAAAGTTATTTAATTCCTCACCGAACTACTCTGTTTTACGTGTTTTTGGTAGCTCCTGTTATCCATATTTACGTCCTTACAACAAAAATAAATTTCAATTTCATTCTTGTAAGTGTGTATTTATTGGCTATAGTGAGCTCCACAAGGGATATCGTTGTTTGAGTCCTACGGGCCGTATTTACATCTCTCGTCACGTGATTTTTAACGAAAATGAATTTCCATTTTCCCTTGGTCCTTTTGAAACTACCAATTCAGCTCACACTTCTTCTGATGTCATTATGTCTTGGGTCTCGCTTTCTCCCGATTCCACACGGCAAATGGGGTATGATTCTATTGCCAATAATTTATCTAGAGTTTCTGTTGAAACAGTTTTTCCAAGAGCCAGTCCCCACCTCTTCATCATGTGTAGCTCAGCCTATTTTCAACAATATTTCTCCTGCTCAACCCATACATCCTAATCCGATTATCACTCAACCTTTATCCCAATCGTCATCTCAACCACCACAATCTCCCCATACCAATCCAACACATACAGTCACACCTGTCTTCCCCAAGTCACACCATCTGTTCTCCTGTCAACCAACCACGACCTTCACCACCCCTCGATGTTCCCCCACCTGTCACCCAGTCCGACCAACCGTTTACTTTGTTTCCATCCTCATCCATGCCTCTACTAGACTCCTCTCAATCCACTAACCCAAGTTCTTCATCCCCAACATCACACTCCCTCCATCCAGACTTTTTCACTCAGTCCACCTCGATTCCTAACCCAAGTGCTCCAACACTAGTGTCTTCTTTGGGTTCTTCTTCAACCGCCTCAGTGTCTTCTTCTTCTACTCGTTTAACATCTCATGTTCCTACCCATCCTATGCTTACCAAGGCATGGCAGGTGTTTTCAAACCAAAGACATACTCAGCTATTGCAAAGAAATGTGATTTGTCTACTTCACCTAGTTTACTGGAACCCACTACAGTGAAGGATGCTTTATTAGTCCCTGAATGGAAACAGTCCATGGACTCTGAATTTCAGGCACTACACCGTAATCAGACTTGGTCACTTGTTCCTTCCTCTGAGGCGGTGACTACAGTAGGTAACAAATGGGTCTTCAAACTCAAGTTAAATCCAGATGGGACTGTTGCTCGGCATAAGGCTCGGTTGGTCGCCAAGGGCTTTCATCAGACCCCCGGTGTTGATTACAATGAAACCTTTAGTCCAGTTGTAAAGTCGGCTACAATACGCGTGGTCCTTGCTTTGGCTGTGAGCTTCAACTGGACAGTAAGACAGGTTGATATAAATAATGCTTTTCTTAATGGTCGTTTGAATGAAGCCGTTTACATGGTCCAACCTGAGGGTTATGTTGATCCTAGTAAGCCAACACATGTTTGTAAGTTGCACAAAGCCTTATATGGCTTAAAACAAGCTCCACGGGCTTGGTTTGATCGCTTACGGCAAACTCTTTTGCGTTGGGGTTTTTCTAATGCAGTGTCTGACACTTCTCTCTTTTTTCTCAAGACAGGATCCACCATATTGTTACTCCTTGTTTATGTCGATGATATTTTGATTACTGGTAATAACAATATTTTGATTTCCCGCCTAACCAAAGCCCTTCATTCTGTTTTTGCTCTCAAAGATCTTGGCGAGTTGAATTATTTTCTTGGCGTTGAGGTTTTTCGTGATGATACTGGCATGTATTTAACACAGTCTAAATATATTGGCGAGTTGTTGCAGCGTTTTCGTTTTGAAAATTTAAAACCATGTCCTACTCCTGCTTCTGCTACACGTTCTGTTTCCAGGGGAGAGGTACTGTCAAATCCTACATTGTATCGTAGTGCTGTAGGTGCCTTGCAGTACTTGACTTTCACACGGCCAGAAATTGCTTTTATAGTCAATAAACTCAATCAATCTCTTCAGACACCCACCTTATCCAATTGGCAGAGTGTTAAAAGAGTTTTGAGGTATTTAAAAGGTTCCATTAATCAAGGCCTTCATTTTAAACCAAGCTCAAGAATGGATTTAATTGGGTTTTGTGATGCGGATTGGGCTTGTGATTCAGAAGACAGAAAGTCTGTAGCAGGTTATTGTGTTTATTTGGGAGACAATCTGGTTTCTTGGTCGTCAAAGAAACAGCACGTTGTAGCTCGCTCCAGTACAGAATCAGAATATCGTGCATTGTCAAATTTGGCAAGCTGAGATTGCATGGTTCCAATCTCTTTTAGCAGAAATCAAAATTCCTCTATCTCAAGCTCCAATTGCATGGTGTGACAATATGAGTGCAGGGGCTCTTGCAGCAAATCCTGTTTATCATGCACGTACAAAACATATTGAGGTAGATGTTCACTTCATCAGAGACATGGTTTTGCGCGGTGCATTGGAAGTTCGTTATGTTCCTTCATGTGATCAGATAGCTGATTGTCTGACAAAAGTTTTGCCCTTCTCACGTTTTGATTATCTGAAGACCAAACTTGGAGTGACACTTTCACCCCTACGTTTGAGGGGGGCTGATAAAGATAAAGGAGAGGTTAAGTGATCCTAGGAATCTAACTTAAATTTAAATTATAGTTTTTCTTATCTCATCTATTCATGTATCTATTATGTATATTTTTTAAATTTGAACACTTGGTTGTATCCTTATCATCATCTGTAATCTTTTATATATATTCTTATTTGTGAATAAAATTATTAAGTTGAAGTTTCCTATTTACATTCAACTCTGAATTTCATCTAAAATCAATGACTAACTGTCATGCTTTCACTAATCACTTTCAAGTGAACATGCCCACTTCATACCAGCGAAAGCTGGGGGTTTCCAAAGAGAAAAATGGGGCCAATTATCAACAGCTTCTTAATCTTAAAGACCTAACAAGATCTCCTAAAAATCAACGAAAAACGAATCATCATGAGAGCTATGAGTCTCAAGTGAACGTACCCTTTTCGTGGGAAACCAAGCCTGGAGTATCCAAGTTGAAGGTGACAGATCAAGAGGGTATTATAGAGAGATGGCATTTCAGGCTGGAGTTGCCGTCCCAGCCGTGCCCCTCCAAGGGTGGTTATAGGGAAAATGTTTATGCTGATCATGATGACCCCGGAGTTGGCGCAGGTGCCTCTATATCAATGCCCATTTCAGTCTCCATTGAAAAGTTATTTGAAGAGATCAGGTGTAATTGGAAAGCAGCTGGAAGATCCTTTTTTGGTAGCCTATGGAAAATGCACAGAATTATATGCCGTGAGTGACAACTTGTCTATTGATGATTATTGTAAAATCGATACGAGGTCTAAGAAGATCAAGATGAGGAACATGTCTGTGAATCTTTCTTGTAAGTATTCCTGTGCTGTTACTGCCAACACTTTTATAAGAATGTCTCAACGTAGAGCTCATGATCGAAGGAGAAAGGGAGAGAGGATCGATTGAAGAATGATCTTGGGTTTGAATTACAGCATTGTTAAGTTATGTTGGCAGCTTTCAAAGAATCTATTGCCCTAGCTTTTAAGGAAATTATTACTTAATTGCTGGATTTAGATGCTATTTGTTATGAAAAGCATGAATTTTATGTACATGAATACAGACAACCCATCAAATTTCGATTTTAATTAGTAAATTTCTTTTTGCAAGATAAGATAAATCTACCATAAATATTTCTGGTCAAATTTCATGAATACATTGTTTTATATATATATATATATACACACACACACACATATACATATTCATATAGATATAGATATATATAGGGCAACTTGCAAAACTGTCCCCTGAGATTTGGTAAAATTGTACAAAAATGATAATGTTTGGGTAATTTGCACTAATCTCCCCTAAGGTTCCAAAAACTTAGTACAAACCTTCCTTACCGTCAGTCAACCACGGTTAAATTCTTACAATTAATGGTCAAAGTTGCAAAAAAACTAAAATACTCTTCAAATCAAATCTAAAGTCAACATGTTGTTTTTTATAAATTTAAAATTAATACAATATTTTTTTAATATAATTAAAAAAATTAAAATTAATATAATATACATTTATGTATTTTTAATTTAATATGTAAAAAAAAAATTAATTTAATTAAAAAACAAAAATAAATTTTAAAAAAAAATAAAATAAAATAATTGGTCTCCATGGGAGACCAACCTCCTAGTCTTCCATGGAGACCAAAACCTGGTCTCTATCGCCGGAGACCGAATTTAATCTCCAACGGTGGAGATTGTTGGAGATGGTGATGACATCTTCAATTTTTTTAAAAAAAAAAATTGCATAAACTTTATTTATTTATTTATTTATTTTGATTTAGGAGATATTTGGTTTGATGTTGATGTTTTATTTGGGTGATATTAGTTTGATGAAAATCAAGGAGATGATGATTGCGATGAATGTAAAAGATGAAATTGGAATGAGGAAGATGATGACAGGTAGAAGATGAAGGAGATTTAAAAATATATATATATATATATATATTATATTATTGTTTTAGTAATTAAAATATTATTTTTTAATTAAAATATTTATTAGTTATGAATTGACTATTTTACTCTTCATAATTTGGATTTAACAATGGTTGATTGACGGCAAGGGTGATTTATACTGGGTTTTTGGAATATCAAGGGAAGTCAGTATGAGTTACCCAAACATCATTATTTTTGTGCAATTTTGCTAAACCTCAGGGGATTTTGTGCAATTTGCCCATATATATATATATATATATATATATATATGTAGTGAATACAAAGCAATTCCTTAAAGATATTGAGATTTGCTTGATTAACAAATAACAACTGGTTAATCTGATAATTCTGAGTACTATATACATATAACTCCTTTTATTTCTCATCAAATCAATGGCATTTAAAAAAAATAATAAAAATCTAGCTATTCTTAGTAATGATATTAGGCAATCGCTAGCTTATATTTTTCAAACAAGCATGAAACATATGCTTGCACATATATTTGTTCATAGGTCAAATCAAATGTCTAATTATTAGAATGTTTATATATAAAAATAACAAGAATACAAGTAATATTAGGTGTCGAGAGAATGTTTTCAATTATTTATAGCAAGTAGTGCATTTGTTTATTTCACAACAATGTCAAATTTTTTTGGGAAGATATTCTCGGGGATATATAAACAATAGTCATATAAAACAATTAAAAGGGATGTATGCATGTATTGACAATACTTTAACGCAACAAATTTGACAATAATATATATATATATATTCATATATATGTTGCAGAAGCAGTACAGCATGCTAAGGTGGCCAACTGCAATTGATTCTCCTTTAATATATACGGCTGCTAGGCTACATAATAAAAATAAACAATTAGCTAGTTAACAGTGCTAAGTTGTTAGACTTTGTTCTCATTCTTGATTTGTCCACGCTAGCTAGGTGATTAATAGTTCAGGTCAAGTCCATTATATATAAATTCCAAATCCATTTGGCAATCCTTTTGTCCTTTCATATCAATGTCTTCTATCTTTACCTAACCGAGTTTGGTTTTCTTCTTGCAGAAAAGTAAAACAAATAATTAGCTAGAGATTTAATCAAATAACTAACTCTTTGTGGTAAGTGTTAATTAATGGTTATATCATATCACAAATCACCATCCCTGGGAATTAATTTAGATTTATATTCGATGGCTGGTCAATTGAAACGATCAGTACTGGGCAACAAAGGCATTTTAGTCACGTAAGTAATAGTTTTAAGTTGAATATTCTAATTCTTTTTATAGCTTTTTTCATCACAATATTCAAATTAATTTGTCTCATTACTCATAGTATTAGTCCACGAGGCTGAATAGAACTAGGCGGCATGAATAGAAAATTTGTATTATCCATCCCAAATTCCTAATCTACATGAGCTCCGTCAATAATTCTGGATTTGTCATTTGTCTTCAAAACATTTCCAACTTCTCAACTTTTCAATGATGCAGACACATAACGACTCAGTCATTTTCCTCCTCACTTTGGATATCTTTTGAGATTTGCCTTTAATTCTGTTTAAAAGCAATTCCCACTCCTGCCTCCACACGTTTTATGCGTATGCAACAATTATACACAAACCATGTGTACAATACAAGAATAAAAATTCCCTTCTATATAATATACAAACTAGAGACTTTTAATTTGTATCGTGTAGTACTTTCACAACGTATTACTAGCAGAAACAATATTATAGAGATCCAATGAACCAAAATAAGGTTCACTCTCAAGGGAACGTGCCCTTCTCGTGGGAGAACAAGCCCGGAGTCTCCAAAACAACCAACCAAGGGTGCCCTAACGAGGGACATCATCCATTAAGGCTGCCATCACCGCCTTGTCGTCTGACCGAAAAAACTAGGGTTGCTGTCCATGACATACGAATCCCTCTTCCACCATGCACGTTTCAGCTGCCGCCTCCTCCTTCAAGATGCTCTTCGAGAAAAGGCTCGTTTAGGAACGTAGAAGATCCGTTCATGGTAGCTTTGAAGGAGTGCATTAAGGGCAGTACTGCAGGAAAAGGCAAATTGTCTAAAAATGATATTCATGTGTCTTCAGGTTTGAAGAAGAAGGGTTTGTTTAATAACTTCTCTTGCAAGCATTCTTGCGCTGTTGTGGATGACAACTTCGTAAAGATTTGTCAACTTCCTCACAAGAAACATGAAGAGGGTTGAGATAGGATACATTTTCTTGGGGTTTTACAAATTTACTGGTTGGGTAAGGTTATCATTTGTAACGGTTGTTATTAAACAATATCCGGAAGTTGAAATTGAAAGGCAACTTTATTCAATTAATAAGATAACCAAACTTTTTTTTTTTCCGAGTTTGATGGATTTGAAACAAGACCTATATATATGATCATGATCCCATATTTGTCTGAACTATAACGAATTCAAGGGTTTGATGCAATATAATAAATTCAGAGTAACCAAATCAAGTACTGCAATTCTGTTTCTTCAAAGCTGTAAATTAAATAAATAATGTTTAATATTTAATATTTATTTATTTATTCAGTTATTGTGCTTTGAAGTACAAAGTCCATGATCAACTTACCCATCTCTTATTTGTCAAGTATATTTCGTGTTTGGTTTCTTAAATCGTGTTGTTTTAGGCAAGGTTATAAGTTCCTAGATCTACTAGATGTAACAGAAATTACAATTTTATCATATCCAACACATGTCACTTCAATTGCAATAGTACTTGAAATTTTGCTTCCAAAATATTGCAATGAATGTCACTAAAGTTTGTTCTTGTGGCTAACAAATCTTCCTTTGACTCTAATAGTGTTATAGAATTGGATCGTAAAAGGAAATACGCGCAAAAGCACAAGTACCGGCTGCTATTATGACCAAAAACCGAAGACAGCAAAACACGTCTCAGCAATTTCAGACACCAACAAAATAAATAAGCTTTGCAATCACAAATATTATAAGCTCAATAGATCCAAAATAAATTTAACTAGCTAATTTCATGGTACTATTTTTCATTATAATAGCTACAAATATGCCCATTTGATTGGCCGTACAAGTACCATCCAGCAGTCATGTTATCTATTTATAAATTATAATCGAATCATGAAAAGAAAAGCAAGCAAAAGCACAGGTATTGGCAGCTACTGTTAGCAAAAAATGGAACAATCAGCAAAACATATAACATTATTAACATATCTCGACGCAAATTCAGATAGGAACAAATTTGATAGAGAGCTCTGTAGTTATAAATGCTATAAATTAATTAAATCTGAAACAAAATTAAAAATTCTAATTTGTCAAGAGTCGATAATTTTGATCATTCCTAAAATTAGCTGAAATAAAAATTATGTAAAAGTTATATGAAGACTAAGAGATGAATAAGGAAGTGGGAATTAGAATATAACCTAACATTAAAAAACAGAAACAAAAAAACAAAAACAAAAATAAAAATGTTGTAAAGATTGAAAGAACGACAGTGGGAGACGGAGAAACTGAAACACTTTGGAAGCGTTTTGGCTATGATGGTAAACGTGGTATCATTTTGGTTTGATATATTTGATTAATGCGTTTTGGCTATTTTTGTTTTTCACTCAATTTTCTCACCGGTTACTTGGTTCTCTCCTATATGTTTTCTTCATTCCCTTTAACTGTTAGATGAGTTTTTAACAATTCAGTGGTTGTGGTTGATTGAATTCCCTTTTTCCTCTCTTTTTATGTGAGTTGATTATCTTGTTTTGCAAGATGAATATAGCGTTTTGTGGTTAAAGTGTGAAACCACTCCCTTATTTCAAATTTTCAATTTCATTGTGAATAACATTAGAGTATCTTCAATGTAATTATCTAATCCAAATATAGGGATGATATGGCAAAAAAAAAAAAAAAATTAGAGAAAACGGAGATGAGTTACTCAATTTTCCTAAAAGGGCAAGGATTCTCTACAATTTTTTGTTTTTACTAAAATTTTTATAAGAAGAGTTTAATTTGAGTGATGTATGAGAGGAAAAAAATATAACAATTTTATCCATCCACTATTTTTTATTCCGATACATTAATAGAATATCAAAAATTTAGCAAAAAAATGTTACTTTTAGCAAAAAGAAAATCACCATATGGTCAAAATTTTAGCAAAAAAATGCTAGCAGAGAGTCCTTACCTTTCCTCCAAATGTTGACTAAGATTTTTTATATTTTTCAACCAATCAAAATTATAGAAATTATCTTCTTTTTTTTTTCTCTTAATTGTAAAATATAAAAGGTAAAAAAGTATGACACATATTTTATAGTTAAAATGAATTGTACAATACACACACCGCCCCAACCCCCCCTCCCCCCTCCGCCCCACCCCCTCGGGCCCGAAATTTGCCTAAAAACAAGTGGAAATATATTTACCTTTTTATTATACCGAACCCCCACTTCATTAGTCAAATTCTGTTAAGGTTGATCAACTTAGAGGTACTTTCATCTTTTAATATTTTAATTTTATTTTTTAAATTTAAATTTTGAAAAATAGATAAAAATTAAAAATAATAAATCATTTTAAAAAGAGATCTCCACCATCCATCACATGATGGATGGTGAAGATTAATTTAAAAATAAAAATTATTGTAAAAAATTAAAAATAATAATTGTTTAAGAAAAATATCCCCACCATTCATCATATGATTGAACGGTGGAGATTAATCCAAAAATAAAAATTTTAAAAAGTATATTGAAAAAAAAAAAGAAAAATAAAAAATACAATTAGATAAATATGGGTTTTTTCTTCAAGTTGAATATCCTTCAACTACTTCAACTTGAAGATGAGCTTCAAAAAACCAGATCCCCTTCCAGATCAAAGAACAACGAATCTTCACTGAACTCATTTCATCACTCAACCATCCAGCATCTTCTCCATCTCCTCCATTTCCACCTACCTATCTCTACCCATCCATCTCTCTTCTGCTCATTGTTGTCTTTTTCTTCATCATCATCTTTCTTTTTCTTCATCTTCATTCTCTTTCTTTCGCTCTCTCTTTCGTTTCTCGGGCGTGCTCTCTCTTTCAGATCTATGATCTTCTCATTTGATGGTGGCCCCTTCATAAATGGCATCACAGTGCCTTTTTCTTTCCTTTCTTTGCTTGGCCGGCGAGGAGAGCTGGTTGGATTTCAGATAAAGATTTGGCTATCTTACTGATTGAGTAAGATTATTCATTAATAATAAACTTTGAACATTCTTCAATAACCACTCTTATAACAAGAGTTACTATTGATAAGTAACATTACCTAACTAATAAGGTAGTCAAACTTTTGAAATAATAATAAATAATATACCTTAAAACTTGTTTGAGTCGACGATTAGAGATGCCACTCAAATTATCATCAAATAATTATCATCAAATAAAGGAGAATGTGTGATCATTTGTTTAGAAAACTTCATCATGACATCTAAAACTTGATGAAAATATTTATGCACTATTTAACTTGAGTATTGGAACCTATTTTTAATAAATTGATTCCGAAGATTATGACCTATTGTCATAACAAACATTATCATTTTTTCCTTAAACGATCAAATGTTTATTATTAGCAAGTCATCCCCTATATCGAAACATTTGACATAGAGAAACAAAACTACCCTTATCCATACACTTTAATTCTTAACATACAGTAGATGAACCATTTAAAAGCACTTGAATAAAAACTAAACTTGGAAGCGATGATGTACTAGTAGGCACCTTACGAGCAAACAACAATGTTGCTGATTGCATACCCAGTCATTTTTGTAAAATGTTTTTAAGCTTCATATTCGCATCGTCATCTTCACTTAATGAGAACAATGCATAACTACTTGATGATTGCAAAATATCAGTAGAAAAATGATGCATTTCTTGAACAAACAATAAAACAAACTATGATACCCAATATTTTTAAAAGAAATAAAGATTCTCTTCTTTATTAAAGCACATAAACAATAACAAACATATATATAAACAGATATTTTTACTAGTATCAATAACAAGAATTTGTCTTTTGCAAAGAGTCCAAACATAAAACTGTTTTTGTTGCTATCTTTAGAGCTGAAACCTGTAACTAAACTTTGACAAGTACCTTACTGAATGTGCAACAATCTTAAGAGACAAATTGCACATGCAAATATACAATCTACTTAACATAACTCTGCAAAAATATTCAAGTTCAAGAGAGCAGGTGCAAAGTCTAACTTAACGGCAAAGCAATAAATATGAGATTGATAAATCACAGTCAATGACATATATGAGATTTTATGGTTGATGCACATAAAAAACTGAAGACAAATGTGTCTTTTTTCAGTATTACTTTACACAAAAGAATTACAATCATATAGAATACACTTGGCTCTAATTTAAGAAAAAACAATCTCTAAAAATTAGTTCCCAACTTATAACAAACTCTAGAAATTAGAACCTAACTTATAGCTATTGACAAAACACAAATCCTAATCAAATCTGTCAATATCTTTCAATACTCCCCCTTAAGTTGGTGAGCAAATGTTATTCATACCCAACTTGCTTACAATGTATTGAAATGAGTGATTCGGTAATCCTTTAGTAAAGATATCTGAAAGCTGCTCATTTGTTGAAACATAGGGAGCACAAATCAAGCCACTTTCATGTTTTTCTTTGATGAAGTTTCGGTCCACTTCAACATGTTTTGTGCGATCATGTTGCACTAGATTGTAAGCTATATTAATTACAAACTTGTTGTCGTAATATAACTTCATGCTCCATTCCTATTTGACTCTTAAGTCTCCTAAGATAATCTTTAGCCATAACAACTCGCATATTTCATAGACCTAAACTCTATGTTAATTTGCTGTCAATACATCAAATTATAACATACCTAAATTATAAAGTGACATTTTTACCTAAACATTGTATTTTTCAGAAATTAACTAGGGAAAGACGATTAGGCTTGCTAGAGAAATGATTGGATTTTAGAGAAAAAGTAGGTGTGAGAGTGATGGTTCATTTTCTAGCTACCGATGCAAGAGTTCCACTAACAATTTGAATTCTCATGCAACTTACAGTCCTTTGAGGCACTAAAAGTTTGAGGAAAATGACACTTACCTAAATGTGCGAAAGAGCACGAACTAATTGGTTTGTCAAGTGAAGTGAGGAGACCCCTAATTTTCTCAATTTCCTCCTTGTTTAATGTGCTAATTTCAAAATTGTTGTTTTTCTCCTCTTGATTTGGTTTTTCATCACCTATAATAACATTTGCTTGGCTACTTTGTGGAATATACTATTGTTGCTTGGTATTGTTTCTGTCAAATGGTGGTTTTCACTTTAGTTTCCAGCACGTCTCTTTAATATGCGTCGGTTTCTTGCAATAGTTATACCAAAGGCCTTCTTTATTGATTGGCAGTTTATATGACTCTCCTTAGTTCTTATTGTTTAAGCTTAAACTGTTGATTTTTTTTTTTAGATTGTCTTAACCATTGTTAGTGCAGATCTTTCATCACTAAGCATAGTCAACATCACAGTCCTTCTCCCTTCTTCAGCCCGAATGATAGAAAATACATCATTTACAGAGGTTAATTTTTCTCTTCCAAGAACTTGTACCTGTATTTGATCAAATTTCACATTGAGTCCAGCCAAAAACTCATAGATCCTCTCATTTTCCACAAACTCTAAAAGAGTAGTGGTATCATCATTACACTTCAGTTTTATGTTTTTATAGTAATCAAGTTCCAACCATAATTCTTTCAAAGTTTTGAAGTACTCTGTGATAAACATTGCACCTTATTTTATTGAACGAATCTTTGCTTTGATTTCGAAAATCAAGACTGCATTCTTGACTTTGGAATATGTCTACTTTACTGTATCTCATATCTCCTTGGCAAATGTAAAAAATATGCAATTCCAGCTTATCTCCGGATCCATTGAATTCCCAAACCATGACATGATTGAAGAGTCTTCCATAATTCATGCTTTAAAGTATAAATCACCCGAACTCAACATAGGACTAGGTGGCTGAGTTTCCCTTTCACCTTTAGATACGTTTTTATCAACTGAAACCAAACCAACTAATTCTTTTCATTGAGCAGATCTGAAGGTTACAGGTTTTTGAACTTGTCAAGTGGTAACTTTTCAGACTGGTCTGATTCAGTGTTGGTTGGAACTCTTGTTTCAAATGTGATAAACATTATGGAATCTGTTGGACAGTTGTAATTAAAGATGATAAATCAAGAGAAGAAAGAAAAACAGACTAGAGCTATTTGAGAATTATAAATCAGAATAAGGGAAAGACAAAAATAGTTGAATATCAAAGGTAATAAAGGTCTCATGGAAATTTTTAAGAAAGAATAACTTTTAAAGCTTTGACACAATGAAGACAAATTTGTCTTTTTTTCAGTATTACTTAAAAAAAAATTGCAATCACATATAGAATATACTAGGCTCTAATTTAGAAAAAAAACAATCTTTAGAAATTAGTTGCTAACTTATAGCAATCTCTATAACATAGGTTCTGACTTATAGTTATTTACAAAAAATAAATAAATAAATTTCTATCAAATCTGTCAATATCTTAAAAAAAAAAAAAAAAAAACCAACAACTCTATTGTGTTCCACATAAGTTTGTAGCTTTCCGTATCATAGCATGTGAAGAAACATCAATCTCAAAGCAAAATGAACTATAATACATAACCATATATCTAATTAGGAATTAGTTAGCATAACTAAAAAATATAGTAACCCAATTGAAACTATATCAAGATATCTTTGGCAAACTCCTAATCCATAAAATTCATTTTTCATCATATGGCATGCCCATCCATAATTGTTTATATTCCTTCTACTTACATAAAACGTTAGTTGCAACAAAATATAATAGATTATGGTAAGTCAAAAGCTTTTGCAAAATCTAAACAATCATCAACAGATAGTCCTATATTGTTAGGAAGTTAGAATAAAATCCCATAACTAGTGGGATGTGTTTTTAACTTCTCTGTTCTTTCTAATTTTATGTATATTGTTTCTATTCCTATTCTTTAGGATCCCTGAATTTATAGGATTAGATATATTATATATTGTATATAAAGCTACAGTGTTTTCTTATTTTGAATATAAGAAATCATTTTTCTTCTCCAAATAGTGGTTCCATGGTATCAGAGCCAAGCTTTCCACCGGTATAATATCATTGACAACATAGCCGAGTAAACAACCAACCCTACTTCGTCTATAGCAGAATCCACCGTGACTTCAGCTGTTTCCCACCCTTCGCTATTTCTTATACCTAAATATCTTAGAAATCTCTCAATCCAAATAATAGTGCACAAGTTAAATGGTAGTAACTTCCGACAATGGTACCAATCTATCCTTCTTGTCATCAAAGGAAAAAAAAAATTAGGCTACTTGATAGGAGCAACAACAACACTAGAACCGGGAACAACAAACTATGGTGTTTGGGAAGTAGAGAATTCAATAATGATGGCATGGCTTATCAATTCCATGGATAAAAAACTTAGACGTTTGTACCTATTCTATCAAACAAGAAAGGAGATTTAGGACTTCATTGGAAAAATGTACTTGGATTATGAGAACATTTCACAAAGCTTTGAAAATTTCAATTTATCATTCGAAACATACACCAAGGTACATCATCTGTTATGGGGTATTTTAACAATCTTTCAAAGCTTTAACAAGAAATAGACTTATTCCATAACATAACCTATAAATGTGCCAACGATGAAGTCCAACATAGCAAGATGCTAGAGGAAGATTGAGTTTTTTAGTTTATACAAAGGCTAAATCAAGAACTTGATAAGATTAGAGGCCGAATTCTTAGCATAAACCCTCTACCTCCTATATTGAATCAAGTATTTGCTGAGGTTTGACGTGAGGAAAGCAGAAAGAAAGTGATGACCTTATCATCTCAAGGAACTGCACCAAAAATAACAGCACAATGATCTGTGCTTGCCACAACCCAAAGTGAAAGAAATCAGTCAAAGGCTCAACAAGGGAAGGACAATCAATTATAGTGTAAACACTACAAGAAGCCCTATTATACAAAGGACACATGTTGGGATATCCATGGTAAACTTCCAAATTGGAAGCCACAAAGTCAAAGATGAAACAACAAGAATGTGTATACAATAGAGACAATAGTCTGTAATCCCTCTCATCCTTTTACAACCGAACGAATGGAGATTCTTTAGAAGATGATGAATCCATAATCTACAAGCAAGGAGGTTGGATCCACATCATCAATGCCACTGCTCTCATAACTCATCAAGGTAATTTTTCTTTCTTGTCGAATATGCGTTTACTACAAGCCTAGATTATGGACACAAAGGCGTTGGATCACATAACAAGTTCTAGTGTAGGGTTTGTAAATTATAAACCATGTAAGAAGAATATTTATATCACCGTGGTAGATGGTTTTGCATGCAAAACGGCAATGAGATAAGATGTGGAAGTAAATGGGTTAAAATTACAGTTTGTTTTATATGTTCTAGACTTAAAGTGTAATTTATTTTCAGTTAGTAAAATTACTAAGGATTTGGGTTGTGGTGTAACATTTCTTCCTTCTTATTATAAATTTCAATATTTGCCAGCGAAGAGGATAATTGACACATCTAGGGAATGAAATAGTCTTTATTATTTGTCGAGCGTTAATTGCACTCCAAAACCAATGTTACCTTCTTTTTTTTTTCTTCATTTTATTATTTCAATGTTGAACTCTGGCATAAGAGATTAGGTCATCTTAATTTTATATTTTTAAAGTACTTGTATCCGCATTTATTTGTTAATAAAAATCATTTTTCATTTCATTGTAATCATTGTGTTCTAGCAAAACAAACTCGAACATCTTATCACTCTCACACATACAAACTGGCAACTTCATATTATATTGTTCATAGTGATATAATAAAGATCCGCATTTAAAGTACTTGTATCCGCATCTATTTGTTAATAAAAATCCTTTTTCATTTCATTGTGATCATTGTGTTCTAGAAAAACAAACTCAAGCATTTTGTCACCTTCACACTTGCAAACTGTCAACTCCATATTATATTGTTCATAGTGATATGTAGGGACTATCTCATATGTCAAGTCCAGTTGAGGAACGTTGGTTTGTTACATTCATTACTGATCATTTTCGGGCTTGTTGGGTTTAATCTAATGCATGAAAAATCAGAAGTGTTCTCTACTTTCAAACAGTTTCACAAAATATTACAAATGTGTTTCAATCTCATGTTCATGTTCTTCAAACTGGTAATGGAATGAAGTATTTTTCACTTGAGTTTAATGAATATCTTTAAAAAAAAAATGGATACTTCATTAAAGGTCTTGTGCAAATACCCTTCAATAAAATGGAATTGCAAAAAGAAAAAACAAACAGTTGTTAGAAGTTACTAAAGAAATTATGTTTGCTCGTCATGTACAAATATTCTTTTTAGGGGGAAGTCATTTTCACATCTGTATATCTCATAAATAGAGTTCTAACCAAAGTTCTTCGATATCGAACTCTTTTTAGTGAAATTCTTTCTATATTTCTATGTACTCGGGTTCTTAATTCTCTTTCGTTGTTGTGTTGCATTTGTAAAAAATGTTCAACCAAATCGAAGCAAACTTGATCTAAAATCTCTTAAACGTGTTTTTCTTGGATATTTTTCCTTATAAGAAGTTTATGTGTTTCCATCCTTCCACAAAACGTTTTCTAGTCTCCTATGATATCTCATTTGTAGAAAATCAAACGTTCTATTCCCAAGTTTCTCTTTAGGGGCAAAACAATATCGAGGGAGAAAAACATTGGGATTCCACTATCATCATTTCTCTCCCCTTGTCCATTCAGCCTTCACAAGGTCCATTGCAGTCAGAGTCCTTATTTTCTAAGCCTTCACTGGATCAGGTCAAATCCAAGTCCTATCTTTCTAGCCCTTACAGTCCAAAAATTCACAAAATAGTGGTAACTTAGGCCAAAGGGGAGTGTCCAATATTGTAGATCCAAAAGCAATCTTGGTTTATAGTAGAAGACCACTCTATGATACTCTTTAAGACCTGAAGTGGAAGTTTGCAATAATACAGAAAATGAAGAAACTACTAGACAATGATACTTAGAAATATGTGAAGCTACCTAAAAGGAAGAAGATTGTATGTAGCAAGTGATCTTCACTATTAAACACAAACTAGATGGGATTGTGGAGCGTTATTAGGAAAGACTTATGGCCTAAGAATTTAGTCAGAGTTATGGTATTAACTATGAAGAAACGTTTGCCCTTGTTGCAAAGCTGAACTCAATCAGATATTATTGTTTATTGTAGCAAATTTGGATTGCGAGTTATATCAACTAGAAGTCAAGAATGTGTTCTTGAATGGTGTCAAGAATGCATTCTTGAATGATACATTGGAATAAGAAGTCTACATGAGGGCTCCATCGGGGTTTGAAGTCAATGAAGATTCAAGTAAGGTATGTAGGTTGAAAAAATCTCTCTATGGTCTGAAACAATTACCACGAGAATGATTCACAAGGTTTAGCATGGTTATGAAGCTATTTTGCTATAAACAAGGAAAAGTCAAGCCCATCTTATTTGTAAAAAAAGATGAGATTGGTAAACAGACAATTCTCATTGTATGTGTAGATGATATGGGGATTACAGGTGATGATGAAAATGAGATTATAAACCTGAAGATGAGACTACAGGCTGAGTTTAAAGTGAAAGACCTTGGAACCCTCAAGTACGTTCTTGGTATAAAAGTTGAAAGAAGTAGAGAATGCACCTTCATTTCGTAGAGGAAGTACACACATGATCTGCTCAAAAAGACAAGGAAACTTGGCTGCAAGCTTGCTAACACCCCATTGGAACGTCACTAGAAGCATCAAATATCCGAAAAAAGACCCTCTTATAAACAGAGAGAGCTACCAACTTTTAGTAGAGAAGTTGATTTATCTATCTCTCACCAGGCTAGATATTGCCTTTTTATTAGTGTTATCAATTAGTTTATGCATGCTCCCACGAAAAGGCATATGGAAGCAACTAACTAGATTATGAGATATTTGGAAAAAAGTTTTGGAAAGGGTTTGTTGCTCAAGAAAACCGGGAATAGAGATGTTGCTAGATACTCAAATGCAGATTGGGTTGGTGCAGTGGAAGATAACAAGCCAACAACAGGGTACTGAACAAAAGCATGGGCGAATTTAGTGACTTGGAGAAGTAAATCCCATAATTTGTGGGATGTGTTCTTTGCTTTTCTGTTCTTTCTAATTTTATGTATATTTCTTCTATTCCTATTCTTTAGGATCCTTGATTTTATAAGTTTAGATATATGTATATTGTATATAAGGCCGCTGTATATTCTCATTTTGAATATAAGAAATCATTCTTTTTTCTCCAAATACCGGTTTCATATATATATATATATATATCCTTCTCCAATACACCAATTATTTTTTATATTTCTTCATGGGTTTGATTCAACTTCCTTCTCTTTTTTTCTTCTCAGTAGCTTGAACCTCTGGTTGATTTAGATGGCTATCCTCACTTTTATCCATTTGTCTTACAAAACTGGTTGAACATGAAGATGTTGAAATAGCCGAAGATGTGGAGCCAACTTCAGGTATCAACAACTGTGGTGCCCATCCGTATCAACAACTGTGGTGTCCATCTGTATATTATTAAACCCCTGCTTCCGACTCTATTATCAACACCTGTGAAACTCCTAGGAAATCCTTGCTCAAACCTGGCACTTAGCATTGGTCAACGGAAGCCATTGGTCGAGGAGTTTGATAATATACGGATGGGCACCACAGCTTTTCTGAGTCATTTTAAAGTGGGATATAGAGTGACAGATCATTCATCAAAGTGGTGACGAAGGATGATATAGTCGAGGGATTTGAGCAGCTGATGGGTGACGAAGCGATGAAAAAACGTGCTGGAGTGCCTAGTGCCAAGTTCGAGCAATGCTTTCCTAGGAGTTCCATCGTTGCTTTAGATGATTTTTTGTGATTTTATCAGGCAAAAAGTAACATAGTATTATCAATCATGAATGCATAACTGTAATGTTGCTACCAGCATGTTCACCGTATTCCACTTTGCAGTGGGAATGGCAAGTTAAGCATAATATATTGCAATGCATGAACTGTTGAACTCTGGTCAAATATTTTAAATTACAGCATAATTTGTGTACAACAACTAGCCATGCAAGGTATGAATTTAATAACACTACTAATAATAGGATGAAAAAGGCATAAACTTATTGCAAGAGGATGATTCGACAAAGATCCTCAAAAAATTAAGGGAGATATGACCGACCCAAATTAAAGCATAATATTTACATACGATAGTTTTATATTTACCATCCTTCCCTATCCAATGGACGGCATTCTGTGTTTACATGCAAGCAAAAATAAGAACATGAATGTACGTACAAAAATGCCACACTGTAGCAAAACAACATAATGCTCTGTTGGCATAAAATCTGACTGCATTTGCAAAAAAAGACCTGCCTCTTGACATATGAACAGTAGCCAAAAGGAGGTTAATATCAATGGCATCTGTTAAATGGGCGGAGATGCAACATATTAATGAAAATTTGGGCATCGACCAAGAATCAGAGGTTGGAGAAAATTGTTTCTTCAATTCACCATACAAAAAGATGTTGGTAATATCAAAAACTGTTAAATGTAAGCTCTAAATCGACTAATTCTTACTATTCTGAATCTATATCCTGTGCTCTATATATGAACTCCTACCAGCTGCTTCTCCAGAGTATTTAGTGTCTTTGTTTATTCCACTTTGAGAACTATCTTCATACACTCATAGACAAAGTAACTTATCGCAGCTGAAGGGAGTACCTGCAGATGCAAAATACGAAGATATTTGAAGAAAGAACAATAACAGAGCAATCCAGTTATAATTACCACAATTCTTTCCCCTTCATACATCCAGCTATCACACAATCTCCAAAACGGAAGGGAAAAAAAATGTCCACTATGCACAAAAGTTGAAGGTCCAAGAAATTTACAGTTTTAGGAATTATCCATCATGAACACCTCAAAGCCAAAGGCTACCAGATTGCAGTGCCATTTAAGGCTTGGGTAAAATAATTTTGTTCATCAATTAAGACATAATTAACCTGCTTATTTTTCATTTTAACACATTGGACATAATCCTAATCCAGGCAACCACACAAGCTCATTAGTCCAGTTGATATCAAAGGCAGCGATTTTGCGGTGAATAATTATATTAGCTTTGCAACATTTATAATAGTAATCATATGCTGCATTTCTACTTCCAATGATTAGTTAAATCATTCATGGAGGTTTCAGGAGCAAGTCAAAATTATATTTAGAATTTCATGTCCATACCTGCAGTAAACTGGGAATAAGTCCTGCATAGAGAGCTGGAATTCCTCCTTGCTCAACTATCCTAATAAAGGTTCCCATTGCACTCAATTTGGTCGCCTGAACTTGCAATTGAAGCTGTCTCCTCACAATTTCAAAAGGATATGTGGCAGCTTCAGCACAAGCACCAGCAACAGCCCCATATAGTAAAGTCCTGATGGGTCCCAACTCCAGCTGGTCAAAGGCAGTCAATTCTAGCCCATGCTGGTTCATTTTCTGAATTCTTTTCCTACCTTCCAGTGAGTGCAGATAAGCAGATTTCAGTATATCATACACACCATAGAAAACAGCACCTGAAGGTGCCATGCTTAGGATAGAGGGTACTAAGCCCTTATAAAGAGAAAAGAACCCTTCAGTTTTCATCATGTGGCGGAATGCACCAATTACACCACCCAAGGCGTCGCCACCAGGTGCCACTATCTTGGTTCGGATCTGGACATTACAACAATTACAGTATAATTAATTAAACTGTAAAACCAAAACGATCATTGAATCAACAATAAACACACACACACACACTAACAATCTTAATAAGAAACATGAATGACACTTGAAAGTTGCAGTCCAATAATACCGAAATTCAAAAAATAATATAGTGTAAAAGAGGCTTTCTTTCATGAGGAATTGTCTATAAAATATCTCATCTCGGAGACTAATCATACTTTCAGTGTAATCCAAACATCATACAATTCATATAATACACCAACAATAACAGAACTAAACAAACAACATTGAAAATTTTGCACTCACAGTATCAAGTGGTAAGCAGAGTATAGTAGCAGTAATGCCAGCTGCAGCACCAGCAATGAACCTCTCAAAATTTGTAGTCTCCGCATTCCCTGAAAACCGGAGCAATTGCTTCCTGTAGGTATCAAAAGCATAGAAATTGACAGCTTTAAATGGAGCCGTTCGAAGAATATTGACTAGGTTCCCCTTCCAGAACCCTCTCAGTCCCTGCTTAGTGGCAATTTGCTTTACGAGCTCAAACAGATTTCTCTGCTCACCGCGCACAATGTACTCCAGTTTTAATCTCTCGAGGGGAGCCACACAAGTTCTAGCACCACACCAACAGCCATTAACAGACAACGATGCAGTAAATTAGTACGAGACCCAGCCAATTCTGACAATGAAGAGGCAATAAAAGTGTTCGATTAACAAAAACGGATGCAAGTACCTGGAGAACATAGCTGCAATAGCTCCAGCCCACAAGTGTTTGGTGGTGTTCATGGCACCTCGTCCACGTACCCTAACTTTGGTCTTCTTCTTCACAGTGGCTTCAATAACAACGTTGTCTGCTTCAATCTTGGTCTCCTCCGGAGGAGTCTTGTCCTCAATTTGCTCCAGACACACCTTTCCGTCATTTCTCAAACTCACTGACAGAAACAAACCACCACTCTCTACACGTTTCGAAGAAGAAGAAGAGACCGAGCAGGAAATGCTAATTGAAGACGCTTTCGACGAAATTAAACGGAGAAAGGAAGAAGAGACGGTGGGTTCGAGAAACAAGCCACCGTTGACAAAGAATCTAGAATTTGAGGTGGAATTGAGGCGGAATGGAGAGTGGTAATGTTCGTCGGAGAAAGGATTTTGGTTGAGTCCTGGCATTGTAGGAGGACGGCGGTGAAAATGAGGAATTATGTTATAGTTAAGGGTAGTTTGGGAGTTTGTGCAAGAGAATTGATTAGATGATGTTTTAAGGTTAGTCGGAGAGTATCAAAATTATGAAATGGCGGATTTGCGGTTGGAGTTGGATTTGGCTTTGCTTCCATCGCCGCTCATAGTTCAGGTTGGTTTTCTTTTTTGCTTTTTTTATCTCTTTTTAATTTTTATTTCAGTTTATGGATTTGGAGGAATTATGTTCTTTGCATCTCTTTGGACGCGAGTCTCTAGATGGTTTCCGGACGCTTATTGGCTATCATAGCTATTATTGCTTAGGAGAGTAAAGTCAAGGAGACGACTTTTTCTGCAACGCATTGGTCGAGTTTGATGGAATATATGGTTTGAAATGCGTAAGTGATTTTTTTTTTTTTTTTTTGAGATGATTGGGATAATTTCAGGGATCAATCGAGACCAAGCGAGGTTTAACTCTGAAATGTGGCCTAGGAAACGGCTCTCGTATGGAAGGGTTGAAACAAGCACATAAAGCACCAAAGTCAATGGCGTTACCACTATGCCACTAACCAACTCTACATAATCGATATTTTTGTTTGTCCTTTTCCTTTCAAGTAGGGTTCGGGGTGCATTAGGATACTTAGGGCACGTAGAGAACCGTTTTTAAAAAAATATTTTTAAAAACTATTTTTAACAACTAAGAACATGTTTTAAAAATATAATGTGTTGAAAAGAATTTCTCAAAACTTATTTTCAGGAACAGGAAAATGATATAATATATTTAGTGTTGTTTTTAAGAATAAGTAAAATAATTGGTTGGAGAAAAAAGTAATGATCTATTTTGAAAAACATATTTTAAAAATTTGTGAAAAACATTAAAAAAAATTGTTTTTCACTTTTTAATTATCATTTTCAAAAATGTGTTTTTTATTTTCAAAAACACAATTTCCAAAATAGCTAATTAAACAGTGTCCACCCATTTTTAGTTTTTGAAAATGAAAATCCATTTAAAAAAAAAAAAATCTAAACAACACCTTAAATCTTTAATTGTTAGCCTCAATATTCCTTTTTATTAAGTGTCTTGGTGCCAACATTTTTGCATTGTTGTTGTGTGGGGTTCAATCTCAAGGGTTAATTCTTAATAACAACACCCCTCCTTCCAAACTTTTATCATAAAAAAAAACCACCACTTTAATGTTTCGAAAATTGTCGTTTTCCACCCTGTCATTACAATTTTCATTAAAGGAAGTCATTGCCATTAGTAAGTTTAGGATAAAATGGTAAATAAAGCCTTTAATTAAACATGAGTCAATAAGAAAATGATAAAAAAAAAAAAACTAAAAATAAAAAATATTATATCTCCATCATCCATCTTAAGATAAATAGTGGATATTAGTTTGAAAAAATAAATAAATAAAATTTAAAAAATTTAAAAATTAAACAAACAAAAACAATTAAATTAAAAAATTCAAGAAAAAAAACTGGTGGATATCCAAACATAAGAGATGAAGAACAACTTAAAGAACAATTTGAAAAACATCCCTGCATTTCCTCCCCCAAAGCCCTAATTCAGACACCCACTTACTACGAAATTAATTTCACACACCAAAAATCTAGTAAAAATAGAGGCAAACAACAAAAAAATAAAAAATAAAAAGTAAATCAAGAACTATTCTAATCTTCAATAAAACTAACTAAAAAACCTATGTTCTAGGTTCAACAAAATCAACAATGAAAAAGAAGGCATTTTTGTTTCTCTGATCAAACCTAAAACTTTATGTTCTAGGTTCAATCGATGAACCCAAAACATGAAACATATTTTGGGTTTTGATCAACCAAAACATGCCAGAACATGTGTTCTGGATTCAATCGAAACCCATAACATGTTTCTTCATGTTTGTTTTGAAAAACAAAAAACAAAAAATGAAGTTGAAGAGAGATGATGAAATTGAAGAAGCAAATTAGAGAGGAGGATGAAGTTAAAGAAGCAGATCGGAGGATGATGGTGGATTGAGGATGACGAAATGTTGTTGGGTAGATGGTTGATGAAATGTTGTTGAGGATGATGATGAATATAGGTGTTCATGAAGTTGAAGATGATTAATTGGTGGAAATCCAATCTCTCTAAATTTTTTTTTTAAAATTTTTTTTTGTTTAAATTAAAAAAAAAAATACTTTTCTTTTGATATTTTTAAAATAATGTCCATCATTCGTTAATATGATAGACAGTGGAAATCATTTTAGAAAATTATTAATATTGTTTTATTTTTTAATCTTTTATTTTTTTTCAAATTGATCTTCACCATCCATCTTATGATGGATGATGAAGATCTAATTATTAACCTTTTATTTAATTATTTAATGTCTATTTATTTTTTTTATTTATACTTAATTTTTTAATTTTTTTTAAATTGATCTCCATTGTCTATCATAAGATTGATAGATGGACGATGGAGTTCTAATTAAAAAAATATATAATTTTTATTTTTTTATTGATTTTATTTAATTTTAATTAAATTTAAATCAGGGGTAAAGAAGTTATTTAGTGTTTAGAGTCAACTTTCTAACGAAAATCGTAACAGTAAGATGGAAAACAGCAATTTCCAAAATGTTAGGGTGGTGTTTTTTTTTTTAAAGACAAAAGTTGAGGGGTAATTTAAAATTCACCCTCAATCTCAATGATTGATGTATTGAATATACTTCTTAGTTTTTGGAATGTATATTGTTAAAATTTGATAAGAGTTTTTTATTGTTTAAGGAGTGAATAGTATGTAATATTTATTGGTTGGATGTTCTGGGTTGTGTTGATGAGAAAAGGCTAATTTGGTGCCAACTTTTTGTACTAAATAGGTAAATAGTATATAGCTGAAAACTAATAACTTTCATTTACCTATATTTGGTGGTGTTAGTTAAAACCTTTTGTACAATAGTGCACGTACTTTTACCAAAGTAAAATATTTTCATGATTGTAATTTGTTACTTTTTTGTTAAGTATACATGATGTTTTGTTTTGTTATATGTTTGATTATTAATTGAATTGTTTAAGTATATCATGTAGCCAAACAATGTGACTAGTTGTGAACAAAGGGATATATCAGATTTTAGTTAAAGTTGTCAAAGACATCCTAGTCATTTATGTGTCTACGGTGGTTTCTGAGTTCACTTTTAGTGCATAAGGTAGATTCTTAAATCCACATCGTAGGAGATTGCATCTAGACACGTTGAAGTCATTGATGTGTCCACTAAATTAGATATGGGTTTCACTTCGAGGTATGAAAGTAATTTTAAATTTAATTACATTATGTATATTATTCTTAATCATCAATTTAATTTTTAATTATTCACCTGATTTTTTCTATTAAGTGGCATTCCAAAGGAAGATTTATATAATAAACAAGATGAAGAAGAGTCATCACCATCTTGATTTCATGTTGTGTACTTTTAAATTTTTTGTCATTTAAGGTTGTAAACTAAGGATAAATTTTAACTGTTAGTGTTATTTTTTGTTTAATTTTGATTGTGACATTCTTTTTGTAAAATTTGACAAGAATGATTATATAATGAATTATATGATATGTGAAATCAGTTTGATTTGATTTAGTAGAAAAAATTGGCTAAAAAAAATAAAAACAAAATCAAGTCGGAATTTTGAACCCCTTGAATTTCTTAGCCAATAAAGATTTTATGAGAAAAGTTTGGATTTTTTCTTAAAAAAGTAGGTCAACCCGAGCAAATCTGGGTTTGATGCGGGTCTGGACAAACCCTCTAAATGTGTGGGTTGGATTTGGAATCTGAACTTCAATTTAATTGAAGGGTCTGTGTAGGGTTTAGACCCTAAAAAAGAAGAAAAAATTTTATTTTAGTTTTTAGGATCTTATAAAATATCAGATTTTTAAAACTTTTTTGGAAATGGTTTTTTTATCCTTAAATTTTTCAAAACTATTCAAAAAAGTCTAAAAACAAAATTCAAACCGTTAACCAACTAATGGTTAACATTAATAGAATGTGTTAAAAAAATATTTTTTATCTTTGACGATTGTTAATAGTATATAAATTATCGGATTACTCTTATAAAATAATGAATTTGCAATTTAAATTGTCTTAAATGTCCAAAAATTTAAGTTATTAATTATAATTTAAATTATTTAAAGTCATTGTTGATTGAAACTTTGAAATTTTTTAAAGAATTTTAAAAAATTTAGAGTTAAAAATAATTATTTTTAAAAGAACTTTTAAAATGTGCTATTTTTTGAAATCTGAAAAAGTAAAATGAAGTCTTTTATTTTTAAAGAAAACGAAGGAGAGTTGGCCTGATACGGGTCAGAAACCCGCATTTTGCCATCCCCGTAAAGGAGGAGGTTTGTTAAGAGCTGCACGACGACGTTTTGAAAATGTCCATCTTAAATTCCTGTGTACCTGTGTATAGGCGCAACAGCTAGGGTTTCTCTTGGTGAATGCCCTGCAGCTGCTCCCTATTTAAGCACTCGAGGTTGAACCAAATGTTTCAACCCTAAACAAGCTCTTGCGGCTACCTTCGAGCAAAATTAGGTCAAACCTCTTTCCTTCTCTCTCTCTCTCTATCTCTCTATATCGATTACTCATGAAAATGTTTAAATCACATTTGTTGTAACTGATGTTTATGATTGTAAAATGACTTGTTAAGAGGGCTGGGTTGCGATGATTATAAGAAATTCCTCGTCCTGATTGCTATTGCAATTACATGACAGACTCATTTACACCCATAGAATATGAGCAACGCACTCTTTAACTGTACTGCTTTTTCTAACTTTGTTTTTTTTTATCGCTCTTTTGTTTACTTTCATTTTGGTTGTTGAATTTTACTTACGTAATGTTGGTTTTTTTTTTCTTTTTTTTTTTTCAAATATACGTAATGTTGGTTTTTAATTTATTAAGAATGATGAATTGGGTTTGTTGGGTTCGGCTTAAAAATTAGGATTTTCAATTCTGCTCTTATCGTTGATGTATGAAGTGAAGACATTTAAATTGATGGGCTTGTGATACAAATTTTAATGTACTTGGTGTCTGCACTGTCAAACACTATTAGTTGCTGGGTAGTTAACCAAGAGCTTGGAACTATTTTTAATTGTTTAAAATTCATTGTATATTAGCCATCTGTATGCTTGTGTTTCTTGTACAATTGCATGACCCTTTGTTAGCATGTACCTTTGGAGTACATGTTAAGGATTCGAACTGGTAATAAAAAGGGTTTTTATATTAATTTATTGGATCCTTAACTTGTGCCTAAGGAGCGTATGTCAACAAGGATCCAATTTGTATTTCCATAATTATATATTCCATTTGTCTTTTTTAAAGAGGTAGTTTGTTGTGTGCACATCGACAAAGGTTCAGTAGGTGTATATGAATGGACTATGATGATATATGAAAAGATTAGTGAAAAAGGTTAGTTATTTGTTAGTATATCAACAATTTTTCTTTAAGGTCTTGAAAAATTAATATAATTATTATTTGCATTTACATTGAATGTAATAAGAAGATGTTGGAATGTATACTTCTAAATAGGGTTTTGTTAATATTTGTCCTAAAGCACTTCACACTAAAGAAGTAAAAACTTAATATAAAATTTATATTTGTTCTTTCAAGATATTGATTTGTATTTATTTGTATCTTGGAAGAATGAATATTGAAATATAAGTTTTTATTAAGTTTTTGTTTCCTTGACTTGTGCCTTGGGGCACATGTTAACATAATCCTATTTATAATTCTATTGAAATCTGAGTAACTTGAATTTGTTTGATTGGGTATGCTTGTAACACTAGTTACTCAAACATATACATATTGTTCGTTTATTTGGGTTTGAGTTGATCATTAGATGTTAGAAATGGGTTTTTTGCGTAGTGTTGTAATTGTTTCTGATAATCATTTATTGTTTCATTTATGACTGTCTTGTGTGTGTTCAAACCACCTGTGTATGACTGGACAGACTTTTCAGTCAGACATTGAGACTTGAGAGAGAGATATGTTGGTTGAAAAAAATAAAAAGATGGTTGTATAGGGCAATCGTTGGACAATGAGATAGATGATGCCTGAGGGTGGGTCTGGAGAAAACTTGACAAGTTACTGATTATTCTAAAGTATAGAAAATATAATGGATGTGCAGGAGACAAAAAGGCATTTCTGTATATATATTTTTTGAGTGCTTCCACATCTAAAATAGTTTCATTATCAATGTTTAATGTTTTTGGATATTTTTCCATTATGTGACAAGTAATAAGTTGTGTATACATGTACTTGGATATCTTTAATTACAATGGAGTATCCTCTTTTAAGGATAGAATAGTATATTGGTTGTTTAGTACATGGACATACAATGAGAGTTTTTGTTGCATACCATGGAAGTTGTAGAGGAGTTGAGTTGAGTTGACTTTTTAATTCACAGAGCATTTTACTTCAATTGCACTGTGCTGATCCAACTCCTTAAATTGGTATGGGTGGTGTTTAAAGCCTCAACTTGACTGAATGGATAATTCTAGAAATTAGGGTTACGCTCACCTCCACATTAATTCAGAGTGTTCTAGTACATGTACCCTAATATGCCAAATTCTAACAACTTTTTATTTATTCCTGTCCTAGAAATTAAAAATATTAATTTCATATTGAGTTATGTTAACACTTTCTTAAGAGGAACATGTTACGGAAAAAATTAGTCTTCTGGCATTCAGGATATGATACCTGTATCATGGGATTCCTGTCTATAGATCCTACTGGTGACGGTATTTTCAAGTAGGGTGATTGTCCTGTGACCCTTTTATCATTCGCATCACATGATGGCTTTTGGTGTGAGGGAATTAAGCTTGTGAAGAAATGAAAATAAAGCTATTAACCTGCCCTTATGTTGCAGGCAGAAGCTGATTAACAGCATGAAGTCAATCCCCGTACATAAATCTTTCTAGTTTCCCAATATTGTTTGCTTTGTTTATGGCATGTATCTTGAATCAATCTCTGCTCAAGATTGTTAATTGTTTTATCTGTTTTTGGGTTTTATTGACAATCGAATTATAATCAAGACCGGGCAATGCATTTTTTTGTGGAACCGTCTGATTTAATACATTTTTTCTGTGACAATCGCTCGGGATATATACAGTTAATATTTTTGTGCGCTTAGGGGGCAGGCAGATATGGTTTTCAAATGAGTAAATTACAATTTAGCCTATTGATTTGAAATAATTACTGGTAGAGTCAACTTTTGATATAAATTACCTTGTCTATGGAAATTCCGCTAGAGTTAACTATGAATTGACAAAAAGATCAAAATGCTTTTACCTTTTAATTATTTTCAAAAAGAAATTTAAAAAATAATTAGATATTATGAAATTAAATAAAAAATAAAAAAAAAATAAATAAAAAAATTTTTCATTAGATCCGCACTGTCCTTTTTAAAGATGGATGGTGAAGATTAATTTAAGAAAAAAAAATTAAATTTAAAATAAAAAAAAATAACTAAAAAAGAAAAAAATATATCTTTATGGAGACTAATTCGAAAAAAAAAAATTAAAAAAAGTTGTTTTCTGGTTTCTAGTCTTCAATCAAACCCAAATATCATCTTCTTAAAAAAAAATAATTGGAAAAAAAAAAAGATCGTCATGGAGATTCATTTGAAAAAAAAATAAAAATTAAAAAAAAGGGCAAATTGCACAAACCTCTCCTAAGGTTTGACGAAATTGCACAAATATTACGATGTTTGGGTAACTCGTACGGACACTACCTGAGGTTTCAAAAACTCTACACAAACCTCCCCTACGGTCAGTCAACAAAGGTTAAATCCTGATGGTCAATGGTCAAAAGTATAAAAAGACTAAAATACCCTTCAATAAATTTAAAATTAATATATTATATATTTTTTAATTTAATTTAAAAATAAAACAAAAAAAAAATTAAAAAAAGAAAAAAAATCTAGTCTCCCATGGAGACCGATCGTCTCCATCGCTGGAGACGACGGCGTCTCCAGCGATGAAGACGGTCGTCTCCAGCGATGGAGATCGATGGAGATCACTCCAGCGATGGACGTATCTTCAGCGATGGAGACGGCATCGCTGGTCGCCGTATACCAACGATGGAGCTCCATCGCTGGAGTAATCTCCAGAGATGACCATCGCTGGTCTCGACCAGCGATGGAGACGGCATCGCTGGTCGTCGTCTCCATCGCTGATCGAGACCAGCGATGGAGACAGTCGATCTTCAGCGATGGAGATCAAGTTTTTTTTTTTTTTTTTTTGTTTAATATTTTCAATTTTCATGACTTTGATATATTTTTGTTTGATTTGGTTGTTTGATGATGATAATTGATTTGGTTGGTTTGATGATGATGAATGATTTGATGATTTTCATAAATGTAGAAGATGGAGATGAGGGAGGTAGAAGAAGATGATGGTTTGTTTGTTTTTTTTTTTTTTTTAATATTATAATATTAGTTTAGTAATTAAAAATATTATTTTTAATTAAAATATTTATTATATGTGAATTGACCATTTTACCCTTCAAAATTTTGAGTTAACCGTGATTGATTAACGGGTGATTGATGACAAGGGAGGTTTGTACAGAGTTTTTGAAACCTTAGGTAGTGTCCGTGCGAGTTACTCAAACATCGTAATATTTATGCAATTTCGTCAAACTTTAGGGGAGGTTTGTGCAATTTACCCAAAAAAAAATGATTTCTCGTTCGGTCTTCAATCAAACCCAAACATCATCTTCAATCAAACCTCTCTTCTTCAATCATCTCGTTCAAACATTATCTTTAATCAATCCCTAAAATCATCTTCAATCGAACCCCTCTTCTTCAATCATCTCGTTCAAACATCATCTTCAATCAATCCCCAAAATCATCTTCAATCGAACCCAAAATATAAAAACCGAACATCATCAAAACCCAACATTTTCAATCATCAAAAGTCAACATCATCATCAAACAGTATCATGTTCTGGGAACCCAGATGAAACGAACCCATTTCCAGCGAACCCAAAATCCAGGTTCATTTTGAACGAACCCAGAGATTTCTATCTGAACGAACCCAAAAATCTCTGGAATCTGGGTTCGTTTTGAATGAACCCAGAGATCTATGGGTTAATCACAACGAACCCAAAAATCTGGGTTCGTTGTGAACCAACCCAAAAATCTTTGGGTTCGTTCACTCAGAAATCTCTAGATTCGTTTTGAATGAACTCAGAGATCGCTGAGTTTGTTCATAACGAACCCATATTTCTGGGTTCGCTTTGAACGAACTCATATTTCATTTAGGTTTAAAAAAGAAGAAGATCAAAAGAAAATTAAAAATATTAAAGTTTTTATTAAAAGAAAATCAAGTTTTTATTTAATTTATTTTAAAGTTTTTATAATTTATTTTAAAAGAAAATTAAAAATAAGATTAAAATATAATATTACCTCTGTCTCAGTTAACTTTAACGGAGAGGCTCTAACGGTAGTAGGATAAATCGTAATAAATAGCAAAATGTGACTGTGTCTATAATTATGTTTAAGTTGATAGACTCAATTGTAATTTGCTCTTTTCAAATTGGCCTAAGTATGTTAACTTCCATGTAACATCGGCCAAGGGACATGGAATATCCAAAAATATGGAATTTGAGCTTTTATTAATCTCTTAATCTGGTAATTTGTTGTTGAAAAAATAGAAAGAAAATAAATAAGGATATTTATAGTTGAATAGATTATTATTTTTCCTTGAAATCTTTTACTCACTTAAACAAAATCAACCTTTTTTTTTTCCTGTTTAACATAAGCATACAAGGCATTATTTTGGTATACTGCAGTGCGTGTATTCAACGTAATGGGGTGAAAACAAGTTAAATAGAAAAAAACTGAAACAAAATGGTCATTAAATTTTGCATAATCAGCAATTTAGCATTGTCTGCTTGTGTAAGCAAATCCGTGTCTGATGTACTAGATGGAAGGACCATGATCTCTTCGACGAACTTAAAAAAGAAACAAGTGTTCAAAAGAGTGTTCAAATCCGTAACCAGATCAAATGATCAATTGTGTTGATTGAAATGGATAAGAAGTAAATTTCAACAGCACTCTCCAGATTCCAAATTTTGATTCGAGTGCATTCCAAAACTGTACAAATATAGAAGCACATGGACTTATCAGGTGGCATGAACTGAGAATGGATGCTCAGTTAATGTTGATGTGCAGTATGTGCTGAGATGCCTTTGGCCATCAATCATTTATCAGCTTTGGTTCACCGCAGCTATTTACTGATATATTCAGTTTTCTTCAACTATTCAAAATTCTAATGCAGTAAGGCTCATCCACCCAGTCCTGAAAAGCATGTTAGTGGAGAGGGGATTTATACCCATAACTATTTGTTTTTTATACCTACCGAGATCAATTATTAGTTGTATGCTCTGGATATCTATTTTATAATTGAAAGACAAACTATCCACAATAAAACTTAAAAACTACTCACACAACCTTTTCAAATAGAATTGGTAAAAGTGGGATCCTATACTACCTTGGTAAATAGGAAGATGCATGTACACCCACCACCTTGACTTTGCTTCACCACCTTGGTGAATAGGAAGATGCATGTACACCCACCACCTTGACTTTGCTTCAGGTCATCAAATGACACATATTCTTTGAGGCTACTAGGAAACAAGCCACTTTGATGATGGCGATGCACTGCATAACAGTTAACACCACTCAAATGTAATGTTTGATATTTGCTGGATGAAGAAGTAAAAACCCTTGTCGGACTTGTATCTTGCCATCTACATCACAACCTACTTGCTGCCAAATTTGTCAACCATCCACTATGCTTCATCTCTCACCAATATATAAGTATTAGTTAACTACATATCTCACCAAACACGTGCACAAAAAGTTGAAATCAAAATCTTAGCTTGAACCCATAATTTCAGACTGCTGAGTTCAAACAGGCTTTGCCTAGTCATTTGTAATTAGTCAAAGTTTCTACTCTTTACTAAGCAAACCAAGGCAAAACGGTACAAATTACATACCAAACGAAATTTAACATACTAGTTAGGAAAACTTGCAAAACAAATGGTTCCACATTTGTCACCAAAATGACATTTCATTATTCTTCTTCCATCTTTGTAACAGCTTCTTCATCCGCAGGTTAAGTCATTTCACAGTCAACTACGACAAAGCATTCATGAAAGTTCAGCTAAGGAGATCGTTGCATAAGCTAGCTCCTTCCCCGGTCCTGTTCTCTGCTCTTGGACTGCTCCCTGCACTACTATTTGAAAATGAACCAAATGCAGACTTCTGTAGAACCCCAGTTGGAGATAGACGAGGACTATTGTCCCAGCCCTCGCTCAAGAGGTTCAACGCAGATGTGTTCTTGCATTCCACCGAGCTGTTATTGTTACTAGTATTGTGCAAAACCTCACCAAGAGGGCCACCCATTGAAGTCTCCCATGAGATTGGAATCCAATTCATTTGTCTCTGGCTTGGTTCGTTAAGGACACTGCCGACTCCCAGGCCCATCTGTATAGGATCAAACTCACGTGATAATCTCAGCGGTGAGAGAGTGACTTTCTCATTGTTTGGAGAGGAAGTAGATGACATGAAGTCTGAGGCAGTCACAGGGATTGATATCGAAAGTTGGGTTCTATCTGACTGCATATCGATGTCAGGCCAGGAAATTGCCGATCGATTAGACTGGTTTTTAGGCCCTTCGTCTATGAATTGGCGGAGGGAATGTTGGGATTCGGTTTCTTGGTTAGTGAGGTCTTGGGAAGAACCAAAGTTTCTGAGGGGCATCATCGAAGAATTTCTAGATGGGTTCACTAGGGAGTAGGAGGAGACTAGTCCAAACTCGGATCGTGCAGATTCTTCATAAGGGATTTGCTGCTTTGATATAACAGGAGGTAGCATTGAGAGGTTTGGTGTATCTTGTTTTGTCTCGTCCACATTGTCTTTATTCGAAAACATCCTGCATGATGATGCACCATAGAAAATATACTATTACTTTCTTGAACATGAACAAATGGAAATGGTTAAAATACTTTTAACACAAGTATTCAATTGAATCAAGCAATTCTCTACACTAAAGTACTCTCCACCTGACTCATAGCTTGATCATGAAACAAAATAATTGACAAATATTGGATAAACATACACCAATCTTTGATAAAAAGGAATTTCAACGCCTAAAATCAGTCACTGTCGCCTATACAAAGACAACTTACCAAATTCTAATATAAATGAAAATAAGCAAACGAAAAAATCTGGAAAATTTTAACACACCATCTCATTGATATAGTGAATATTAAATTTGAGACCAGGTGGGAATAAATACTAGATGGACTGAAATAATTAGTCCATAAGATACAATCTTTTTCTCTCTAATTATGAGTGCAAGTAAAAAGCTACCATACCATAAGCTTACAGCAATAAGATAGATATCACTTTTGTTTCAATTAAACTGAGAATGAATAAATGCCAAATTTATAACAAGCACGATCATAAGGCGTCTTCTTTACCTATTAGAGGGTGCAGCCGCAGAGAGACTAGATGCACCACCAGGCTGCAAGTTCTTGAGCTGTTTTTGGTGCTCAATGGTGAGGCTGCTGGATGCACTGCCGCCAACAGTAGGACCCATTGCCATAGGAGAGGCAATGGGGATCACCTTGGAAGTGGTGGAGGTGGTAGTGGTGGCGGCGGAATGGCCTGATTGGCCTTCCACAGGCTTTCTTGAACGGTGGCGGCCCCTGTTCATGTGCCGCTCGCAATACTTTTGGTCAGGAACTGCATCTCTTGAGCACCGCCATTTCTTCCCATCGGTTCTACGACACCGTCCAGGCTCAGGATCACTGTTGTTGGAAAACCCCAGATGGAAAGTATCCCATCCCACTACAAAACACATGGCAAGAAATGAAACAACTAAATCAATAAAGAAAGATGTGTCTCAACATAAACTGCAACATCAAAATAAAAACCAACCAAACTTCAATTTTATTACTATGACCATGGACTAATTTGTATCTACTACAAAATCTTCCCTACATGAAAGAGTAAATCATGACTTTAAAAGAGCCAATGAAAGCAGTTGTGACATACATAAAAACTACAAGGTTTGGCATTTAAATTCCTCGAAGTTATTGCAATAATATCTCAACAATGCTTGGATGCAAGGAGGTGTTCGACCAACTTGTGCTTGGCTTATATGATGCTTCAAAAACTAGTACTTGGAGCATTCTAAGCCAATTGAATACAACAAAAGTACTTTGTTGCTAAGTGCAACAAAAAATCAAAAGTATTTGTCTCAGGAGCAATAATGTATATTCAGTTAGAAGAGCTGTAATATGTACTAATCAACTTGCCTCCTGTCCTCAGAGAGAGAGAGAGAGAGAGAGAATGAAATTATTTTGGAAGATGGAAAATGCTTTCTAGATTTAAAAAGGAATAAAGAGAACTTACAAGTATTGGGTCTGAGAAGGCCCCCTGAAAAGCAAGAAAAGCCAGCAGAATCAAGAGCTTTTTTGATGGGGTTGAGCAGATTAGATGGTACAGGCACATTTGCATTGATGTATTTGTAGATCAAGGCCTGGTGTTCTAGCTCCATCCACTGCGATGGAGTGAATGGCCCTCTTGCCCCTGCTAAAATCCCATGCATGTTTGCACCATTGAAGCTTCCACTGTTGTAACCTGTAACAAAAACCATATCAAAATCCTATAAAAGAACATATAAAAAGACAGCAACACCTGAACTTTTCAAGACATTTCAACGTAATAACTGGAGATTTTGTAAAATGAATAAGAAAAAAAAAACTTGTAAGGAGAAGGAATCCCAAAAAAAAAAAAATTACGACTCTGCACCAACTAATCATGAATTTCTTTGTCATTGTTCATAACAAGAAAAAGAAAAGACATAAAGGAAATGTAAAGAGAACTGAAAATCAATCAGAAATTGATTTTCTTTGTGGTTCTTGCTGCTCCTACACTCTCTGATTCAAAAAAGAAAAAAAGAAAATGATTCCATTTTGTGCCCACAAGTCTACTGTATTTGATTTATTATGATAAACTTAACTGCCCAAAACAGGAAGACAAAGATTTTGAAGACAGGAAAAATTCACACTTTTGTTTGACAAGACTTAAAAACAAAGGCCTTGAAAAGACCCTCACACCAGTACCAAGAATCAAACGAATAACAACCCCATCTTTTTATTTAAACATGAAACTTGTCTCTAATCTTCCCAACAACCCCACAAACAGAACATCAACCAAACACCTCGATGCAACTAATTAACTTGAACCCGTATTGCACCAGATGATCTCTTTCGTCCTAAAAGCCTCCCTTAATATTGCTAACAACTTATATAAATATATACCTGTATTTCTACTATAAGCAGTAGATGTGAGTTGATAGTACGGCAATGTGGCATTTTCAAAGGTTCTATCCAAAGAAAGAGCATCTGATTTGGGAGAAGAGAAGCTGAGCATCTGTTGCTGCTGTTGACCTTCAAAGAGAGTGCTTTTAGATCTCAGCAAAGAGTTGTTTCTGTGCTGAAACAACATTGCATCAGTCTTAGACACCTTAGAGCTCCTCCAATCATCTTCAGCGCTGTTGTTACCGGATCTCTCTTGCTTTAGAAACCCGGTAGATCCGTAACACTTGTGCTTTGTCACAGGATCTGAAGCAAGAGAAGCAAAACCGGTTGTAGTAGTAGTACTCTCCGAACCCACCAACCCCTCAAAACCAACCACACCAAAATCCATATAGGAAAAAAGAAAAAAAAAAAATCCCCAACACCCGACCACCCACCACCGAAACTACAAGCAAACTCTCAGACAGAAGAAACAAGTATCACTGGGTCACCACCAACGCAGCAGACACAAGAATCTTAATGGGTTAGAAAGAGAGTAGGCATTTTAATAAGACACTCAAGTGAGCTACTACTATAAGCTTTGCTAGCTTGAGAGCTGAAACTAAAAACCAGACTCGTTTTTTTTTCAGGAAAGTTGATGCTTAAAGAAAGAAAAAATAATTGGAGAGAGTGATGAGAGGTTGGAAGAAAACTGACTGGACAAAGTTAGTAGTACTAAAATACTACTTATATAATCTCAGACATACTAAATAAATATTTTATTTTTTAATTTTATTAAATTAAGAATCATGAACCTGACGTGTTTTTTTTTTTTTTTTTTTTTTTTGACTCTCGAGATCTCTTCAAGACAGTATATTTGTTACGTAAGCTTCTGGTCTAGTTGAAGTAGGTTATTTTACAAAAGAACACACTAGAAAATGATTTTAAAGAAGAAGAAGAGAGCAGGGCAAATAAGTCATTTGACTGTTAACTTCGTACAAATCTTTTTCTCTTTAGCTTTGGTTAGGTCTTGTTTGATGTTGAGTTTGAGAGGAAACGAGAAAGAAAGGTGGTTTTGTTAGGGTAGGAAGGATTGTACATAACTACATATATAGATTGCTTCCAAAGTCCGCTAGTGGTGTTTTTTTAACTTGAATTTACATCATCATCATAGGTTTATTTAAGTTGAACATACATCGTAGATTCATCGAAAACTATTGGAATCATTCGATTTGAATATATACTTTCATATTTAAAATATAACTATTTTTTAATTAAAATAATTATTTAGTAAAATCTGTGCATACCAATTACAGTTAATGTGACCTAAATAATTACGTCTGCATTGAACACAAATGGAGAAAACTACCTTCTCCGCTACCGGTTTGGTTCAGATTCAGTGCAGTCTCTCTCTTTCTCTGTCCCTCTCGTCTTAAAGTTGAAAGGCCAAAATGAGTGGCGGGCTGCATGAAGTCATTAGACATGGACAAAGATGCATTGCCACGTAATAGCGCCACTACGAATTCTACCATCCACTTGTCCTGCTCTCTCTTGATCGTGCTTGTTGTGTTTTTATTGGTTTTTTCACTCTTTTACCGATGACAAACAGTGATAGCTAGTAGGCTACTATCATCCAAGCTATATATATACATACGTATAGCTTTTGTTTTGATGACAAATAACTTGCTTTACGTTTTCAAAAAAATAAATAAATAAAATAGCTAGCTTTACAATAAATAACCTCCCCTACCCTTTGTACATTCACTAAATAACCTTCATTTAATGTACTCACCCTCTCTTTCTCTCTCTCTCTGTTCATATTAGGATTACAGATCTTGCTGGGGGTTCTTATCCATTTTCTATCATTCAAAGTCTGCACTATACATCCGGCAATAACAATGAATGGATCATGGAAATGATATATGCTACTGATCTAGTTTGAGTACTAGCTTAACTTATTAAAGTCTTATTATAAATCATTATTATAAGATTAGCAGTTGGTAGGATAATTTTCCTTTTCACAAATAATCATGTTATCGGATAATATATGTGTTACCATAAAAACTTTTAAATCTATAAAAGGGATCCCAATTCATAACGGGAGTGCAATTGGGCTGTCATAAATAGAAACGTAAACTTCTATTTATCTTTATTTAAATTAAATTAATAAAATAATAAAAATTTAATTTTTTTCTTTTTATCATGAAAGTCATATATCTTCAATTGATAAATTTTTAAAAGTACATATAGTGTTTAGCCTCCCTGGCTTTAATGAACTTCTGATCATTGACGTAGAGTTCAATTAGCGTGTAATTTTATATACATATGAAAAAGAATTTTGCTGTTCTTTCATTTTCTTTTTTGTAAAAAATTTCCCCTGAGTCCCGATTTACATTAATTTTGAAGAAAAAAAAAACGAAGTTATATAAAAAGGTACAACGAAAATTGAAGCATAGTGGATGACCACCGAGTACTGACAATAACATATTTCAGTCTTCCTTTAATTTGCATTTATATTTAGATCCGTAGAACCGAAAAAAGTTATTTCAACTAACAAAATTAATAATTTATCGTGTTTTAGAGCATGATGTATGATATATTATCCATATAATATAAACATAAAATTTCTTGGGTCTAATTTATGTTGTTGGGAATTATTAAAGTAGATCTAGGGAACATTATTCGATTATTAAATAAAATTCCAGAGAGAATTAAGTTGATGTTTATCGATTTCATTGTAATTAGGCCTGCTTGTAGTAGTTGGTCATGGTCAAAGAAAACGAAATTAGATGTGATCATTAAGACATCGTGATTTCTTAATCAGTGCGAAAGTCTTTGTTACACCCTTTGACAAAGGGTTTGTGTTTTTTTATGTACTATACTATATAGGTCTGCATGTGTTATATATTATGTGAATGGATAATAATAGACTATTTGTCTCTATATATACTTTATTATGATGGAAAATTGGAATTCCAAATCACATGCATGGCTTCGATATACCCCGTTTTGTTGGTTACGTTTAGTTTGCAACTTCCTTAATTGCATTATTTATGGTAATATTTAAACAATTAACTGCAACGCTACAAATCAAGTTTTTTCAGTTAACAAATACAGTATACTATTTACATGTATTCTTGACCAAATAATGTACACCCTCTTTTACATATGTGTGTGTGTTGAAAATCGATTCAAGTTCTAACATTAAATTAACCTGTATTGTATAAATGGATTTCTCTAAAATTAATTACGTCACTCTAGTTCCCTTCAAACCAACAATGTTTAAAAGCATCATGTGGAATCATAAATTGCAAAGCATACTATTTCAACTACTAGACATTTGATCTCACTCAACGACTCAACATTTGACTCCACCACAAAAATGAAGTTGAATGTTACATATAAGTACAATGGAAAGCAAGTATTTCACTATTGCATTGGCCAATGATAACAAGTCTCATAATAATAAATTGTTTTTCCAGGTGACAGGTCCCATACATGAAACATAGTTTAATTCCCATTTATTGTAAAAGTCCTAACAAGATTCGCTTCGATATGTATATACATGTGTCGTGTCCAAAAAGCAATATATCTGCAGTGTTCCAATAATTGTTAATGCCTAACAAGATTGATATTAATGTTCGTGTCCAAACAAGCAAAAACTAAATAAAAATACTACAGTACATCAACCACATATACATAGCTACAAAACAATGAATGATAACAATCATATCTATCGTATTCTTGCACAACAAAATAAGCAAAATATTACATGCTGTTGCTTTAAAGTTGGACACATTGGTTTCCTTGGCAATAAATCATCACTTTATATTTTCCAAGCACAGTGCTATTACAGTCCAAATTTTCCAGTTAAGGCCTTTACGCGCTTTACATCATTATTGCCGCCATTTTTGTTGTTGGTTTTTCATGGGTAAATGTTGAACATGTTTTATATTCTAAATAGTTGCATTTTTCACACACAATTTACATTCTATCTAATGCAATTTCGCATTACAGTTAACTTATAATATCTAATACAGTTAACTTGTAACTCATTACATTCTATATAATACAGTTAACTTATAATATAATGGTGACATAATTATATTATAAGTTAACTCAATTAAATTATTAAAAAATAAAAGTAGAAAGAAAGAAAGAAAGAAAGAAAGAAAGACGAGGTTACGAGTAATTTTTCCTGCTGCAACGCCAATTTATAAAATAGAACTTTCGAAATAATAATAAAAAAGAAAGTGTGAAAGTAGTCCGTAGAATGTCCGTCCACCTCACCTGTGTTGCAGGATCAGACGGACGGTCACGTAATCAGAAAGAGGAATGATTAGAACAAGTGTAAACAAACATGGTATAAAACTTTACGATCAGGTGAAAAACTAGCGTGAATCTTACGTTGTGGAAATCTGAGCTTGGCAGGCTAATTCTAATTATTTAGAATTATCACGAGAATGTGCTTGCAATTTCATTCGCAAAATAAATATAGCTACGTACTGAGTTTGACGTGCTATTGCATGTCGCTATCATCCATACTGTTTTCATGTTCATGTGCTGGAACCAAGTGGACAACAATGATATTACCATGCAAAAGATAAATAAGGTAAGAAGAAAATTAATAATATTAAAGTTTATGGGAATAAAAAACATAATTAACGAATATTCAAATTTAAGCTAAGGCCACGCTTTTAGAAAATTGGGAATAACATTAAATATCTAGTGAATAGGGCATTTTAGAGCAAATTGCATATATTTAATACGAACTTTTCATATATGAATGTATAATATTCAATAAAAACTTCTGTTACAAACATCTCTTGCTGTCAATTAATTATAATAAATTATAATTCGTAGAACTGTGGAGGCACAAAATTTTGTCAACAAGAATCAATGGCGTGATCCAAATGCTATTTGCAAAGGCAATGGGGAGGTTGGTGACCCTATTTTAAATAAAATTTTATCATGCTATGCCTAAAAAAATAATGAATGAAGTAAGAACAAGGATATAAATAAAAAATTCAATCAAATTCAAATTAAAATAAAAAAAAATAGAATTGTTTTTTAAATGAGTTTAATGAGAAAAATACATTATTAAAATTATTATTAATTAATATTGAATATAGTTTTGGTATTTTAAAGGGTGTAAGAAGTAAAAATTTAATTTTAATGCTTTAGCATGGTTTTATAAAGTAATTGAGTGTAACAAGAAAATTTTTGGGTGGTAATAGAGTCACTCTTAATACAGTCCTTCAACAAAATACTCAAAAAAAAAAAGTGTTTAACTATTGAGGTTTATCATGATTCCAATATGGGATTGATATGAATGCTATGTTAAAGTGACTGAATATGAATCAAATAAATGTTAACAATGAACATGTAATATGTTGATTTGTATCATTAATTACATGTTTGTAACATTAATCTACGTAACTATCAAAAACAAATTGTTAAAATGGGACCTAATACAGGTAAAATAGCAAGTTGCTTGATTACCCTAACTAATGACGTTTGAACAAATTGATATATAGAAGAATCAAATAGAAGAAGCTAGAATTAAAGAGGAGGGAGAAAACGACGGCGTTAGGGAAGAGCATGCATGATGCATCCTTGTCAAATATGCACAGGCCGTCCACGGGCCAAAGCACAATTATTCTCTTCTAAAAGATGTTATACCAAGACGTACCTTCCCTTTGTATGTATGTATATATAATAATATATATATATATATATATATCATTGCTTCAAAAGCAATACACTTTTACAATTAAGAATGCAGTAGTGAGGTTTTATTACACCCATGAAGTCAAAAACCCTCCGTTTTCAATTATCATCTTGTGTCCCTCCACATGTGTCCCCTCACCCCATGTCACCCATCTCACAATTAACCTAACATTTATTACGAATATTTACTTGTATATGCACTTTATAATATTATATATAGTCAGATTAAGAAATTATATCAAGTTAAATATTTATAGAAACTTATAGATATTATCCGTTTAATGAAAAGTTTAAAAATCTACTCTTAAAGTAGTTAAAAAAAAAAAAAACTGTCACAATTAGTGAAAAATTTCCACTCTTAAAATGATCTCATGAAATTTGAAGCAAACGCTTATTTGGATGGGCGAAATAAAAGAGGTTGACGCCACAATGGCAACCTATCAATCTCTTAATCTACAACTTTTAGTGCAACCAAATAAATAATTAGTAACAAAGGTTTAAAAGTCGTGATAGAATTATAGCATCTTCAATATAAAAATGTATTGCGTTTTAAAAAAAATTATCATATCATCAATGTTAAGAAAATGTACATCTTACATAATATAAATATGACTTGATAAATAATCAAGTTAAAATATGTTCTCTAATACTTTCACCTAGGGGTGGGTAACACCGTGTTCGGATCGGTTTCGACTGGAACCAATCCAAACATGATAAGTGTGTGGATCGCCGCTTTTGGATCCGAACATGATCCACTAAAGGGGAGGAACCGAACATGATTGAACACCTAAAGTGCGGATCGGATCGGATCGGATCGGATCGGTTTTCATGTTTTAAACTCAATTTTGGGCCTTTGTTTGGGCCAAAAATTTTAAAAAATTTTAAGGTTTGTTTGAGTCTATTACTATTGTACTTTTAAGTTTAATTGTTTTGGACTATTTTGGGCTGAATTGTCTTGTGCATGGAATCAAAACAAATAGGTGGATGAAGGAAAAAATTAACAAACTTCTATTGAAATTTGAAAGCAAATTTTGTCTAACAGTAATTTAATTTGACCCTGCTTTCAATATAAAGAAAAAAAAATCAACCTAGCTTCAATTATCAAGAGTCCATCACTAAACAAATTAAACACTAAACAAGTTCAACAATCCAAAAAGAATAATCCTCATCAGTCCACATCACAAATTAAACAAAATAGTCCACATAAAAATACAACAAAACAGGATGTAAAATTACGTGAAAGTGAAAGTATTTATTGTTAGGGTTGGTTTAAGTGAAAATATTTATATGACTATGTAAAATTACATATATATTCCTGTTCACGGATCGGATCGGTTTTGGAAACCCAGACTTGATCCGATCCGTGAAATATGGTGTTTTAAAAAATGAAGATCCGAACATGTGCCACTTGAACATGTGAACCGGACCGAACACCCACGGATCGGTTCGGATCGGGTGGTTCGGTTCGGTTCCATGTTTTTGTGCCCACCCCTACTTTCACATGAAATATATACTTTAATAAGGTACTGATTTTTTTTTTAACCATAAAACTCTCTTAATTATTAATTACAAACAATAAATGGTTGTTGAGGAGGGGTTGAAGAAAAATTAATATGATTAATCACTGATAAATGATTGTCTAATAAATATTCTAAAAGTTGAGGATCATATTGGTAGTGCTTAATTTTTTATTTTTTTTTAAACGTATCAATTTCACAATAAAAAGTAATAATTATATCAAATAAATTTATTTTAATATAAAATCTATTTATTTTATATATCTTTTTTTTTTTCATAAGTCATTTTCATATCAGAGATGCTCTCAGTAAATGGTACTGTCACATGGATACTAATAGATTTGGTTGTTATATATTAACGAGGGATCCTGTAATTATCAATACATAAACAAGGATGGTTAGGGTACAGAGAGGCGCGTGGGAAGAGTGGAGAGTCAAAGAGAGATGGTGAGAATTTAGGCAACTTAGCACATAGCTAGCTGGCTTGGAGAAGACAATTCGACGGTTTGCAATAAAAGAGGCAAGAGAAAGTGAAACAGAAACAAACAAAGCACTAGTGGGTTTCTTAATTTAAAAAGATTAAAAATTAAAAGCAAGTTAAAAAGAAAAAAGAAAAACCCCCCAACAACTCATCTCTCCATCATATCGTCTCGGATACCCCACAATCTTACACTCAATATATTTTTCTGATCTGATCTTCCATCTCGATATTGAGATAAAGTCGGAGAGAAAGAGAAAATGAAAAATGGGGTGGGGGGGGGGGGGGTGGGAGTACGGTGATGTTGACGTGTCATAAGAGGGTGTGGTGGTTATACTGCCACGTGGGCCCACCGCGGCATGGCCATAAGATGATGATGAATATCTATCCATCCATCCATCTGTCCATCCCATCATTCTTTTTTTTAACGCTATCCATCATTCTATCTTTTAAATAGAAAAGAAAGACAGAGAGAGAGAGAGAGAGAGAGAGAGATGCCGGTGCCATGTTGGGGTTTGAGAGAAATAGAAGAGGTCCGCCTCCCCTTTGCCGACAGCTTTGGGCTGGGCCCCTTGATGGGCCCACTCGGATGTACATGTCCCCACTTCGTACCCATCTTTAACCTTCTTTTTTCAACTCTTGGTGGGGACCGCTCGTCTGATATTTTTCGATCGGAGAGGTGCGGATTGTTGCTCACTGCTTCGCGTCTTGTTCGATTACGATGTTCTCCACTTCCATTCCCATCCGAGCTGTATATGTTTGTACCATCAAGCAAATTGCAATGCCATGGACGAACAAGTTGAAAGTATTCTGCCAAGAATCAATTTCACCTGCACATTTTTCAATTATTGCGTACCTGCAGATGGCTTTAATCCACCGATATTCTCGTTAACATAAACAAATATAATTGATGGGACAAATTTAATGAATATTTGATGTACTATTAAAAATACATATATATTTATATATTTTATTACACTATATAATTAAGATGGACTTAAGAAATAATGAAACCAAACGAAATCTGACACTAATAATACGATTCGAAAAATGATTTTCATATGAAATGGATTAATCCATACATAGATGAGAGAACAACTCACACCTTGATAAGGGAAATCAACCCATTTTTTGTGTAAAAGAATGGTGTTGAATCAATGACCATAATTGATCATGATAGGTTAGTAAACATTACTACTATCACTTGACGTGCATAGGATAATATTAATAATTAATTATATACAAATTTATTTCATATTACATGATATAAATTGTTTGGTCATACACGCCCAAATGGACTAAATTTTCTCTCATCATTTTAATGACTTCAATTTAATAAAATGTTTACATGTAAATATTTAATAATATCAATTACATTATGATTTTAAATTTAATTTCTTTTCTTAAATCTACACATAATAAACACGTTTATAAATGATTTAATATGTTAAACACGTTTATAAATGATATAACATGTTCGCTCTTGAAGCTTTTCTCTTGATAAATCTTGAATTTTTTAATATCTTCTTAAGGATTTAAGAAGAAAAATAAAAATGAATAGTATAATTATTTGAATTAAATTCCATTTAAAACTTATGGAAAAACTAGTATTTTAAAAATCGTGTAAAGTGGTCACCGACGGTTTCGATTTCATGAAAATCGGTAGTGTTAGGCGGTCGGTTGCCTAGGTGGCCAATTTGGGCTCCATGGCGCCTAGGAGCGCGACTAGTGCAATTGAAACGGCGATTGGTGAGAGGAAAATGGCTTCTAGTCATGGCTTGAAAATAGCAATGAGCTGGCTTGAAAATAGCAATGAGCTAGCTTGAAAATGACGTGTGGTCAATTGAGTCAAAGCTCTCTGGTTAGCGTCAGGGTTGCATTTGCTGTTGCAGCACTGGTGAGGTGGTGCGATTGAAGGAGGTTGAAGCTTCATCTTTTTTTTATTTTTTTTATTTTTATTTTTATTTTTTATTTTTTAAGTATAAGGGTCCAAAACGATGTCGTTTTGAATTTTTAAGAAATATTCAGGATAGCATAGTTTTGAAGACTCAAAATAATGTTGTTTTGAGGTTGTATACTTAAAAAAAATTAAAGAAGTGTTGTTAGTCACGTTATTTCATCATTGCCAATTTTGCCAGACCCAATCCCAATCTTGCCGACCCTAACCCTTTTATCATCATCGCCACCACCAAATGTTGTTGTTCATCATCGTCACTGCTCTTGCTATCGTTGGCACACTCATTTCTCGTACCTGACCGTTCATCGTCGATCACTATAATATTTGGATTGTTTTTCATTGCCATTCATCAAAGGGTTTGAATTTTTTCTTTTGGGTCTTTTTTTGTTTCTAGTGTTTGAATTCTTTTTTTTTTTTTTTTTTTAAGTTTATATTAGTCTTTTTGTTGTTAGTTGTATTTGATTGATTCTCATTACCGTTCATCACAAATTTTTTTTTATTTTTTATTTTCCTTCTCATTTTTTGATAGACGGTCAAATCATTTAGATAGACAAATCACTAGATGTCAGGCTGCCGACCATCTGATGCCTAGCGATTCCCACAACATTAGGAAGAACAAGTTGTGAAATAAGCTATCTAGAATTATTTCAGATAAAACGTTGCAACATCAAATGAAACAATATGCATTAACTTCTCTATAGTCTCATGCATGTAAGATTTATCTCTATTTCAACTAGTACAATCTGTTGTTTTTAGATGAGATTTTGAATTCCCAATTTCACAAGGTTCTAGAAAGTTATGGGTTACAATTAATGTACCAAATAAATTTGAAGTATGCAAATATAAGACAAAAACCTTCTTGATTAAAAAGAAGGAAAGCAAAATCAATCCATAACATCTACTCATGTATATGATTTTGGACGTTGGATGAGAAGGACACATCAGACTACGTGGGCGGTGGTCCTCATAAAATATTTATATAGTAAAGTAAAAAACAAATATGATCGCATTATTGATGATAAAAGGCCTCATGGGACTCCACTATAGTTAAGGAATCAGAATATTGAAAAGATTTTTGAATTTGTATGAGATTAGGATATCTTCTCACCCAACATTTTTATTATTCCATCGTTATCTTTCTTTTTCTCTCTTTTATGGTAAGCTATACATTTCATTTTCTATCTTTTATCATGCCTGAATATAGACATGTTATCTTAACAGGTTTTAAGATTGATATCGACTCTTTTTTGGGTTTTTTTTCTTTTAACAGGAAAAATATCGGTGAATTATTAAGAAGAAGGAAAAAGTTATATTTAATAACTAAATTCATTAAAAAATAACAATAATAATTAAAAAATAAATAAAAACAAAACCAAAAACGAGATCAACTGGCCTTTTCTAGAAAGGCTAACCAAACATAATAATTAGAGAAGATGAACATATAATACGGTAAACCCAGTTGAGGTCATGATGGTCACGTGACTACCTTTCCTTTTAAGTTAATTTATATAAGCTAAGTGAGAGTAACTCGCTTGCAAATTTGCTGACTCAAAAGATGATCAGTCGCACTTGGTCCCCTCACAAACAAGTTACGCATTGTTTGGATGAGGACATGATTGCATTTTCTCTCCTTCTCTCGCTGAGTTTGAGGTAGAAACTACTGTGAATTTCCAAGACGGAGAATACAATGCATTGGGAAGTACATGGAAAAGATTGTATATTGATTTTTTCTGGGTATTTTAGGGTTTAAAAAAGATGCGTTACAGCGAGTTTGTTAGGGTTTGTTGACAGAATAGTGGGTCACAAATGTCCTGTATAGGGATAGGTTCATTTAGTTTGCAAAGAAAAATAATTTAAAATGTAACAAAAAAAAAAACATCAATGACCTACTGGTACCGATGTATGTGCATAAAAAACAAGAAGTTGAATAAAAATTTTCCTTGGAGTTGCAAGTCCAAAGAGAGTGTATAATCCCAAAGGCATGTCTTATCACCTTTTGTTCTCGGTCAAAATAAACAAGAATTAATATCTTCAAAGAGCCACCATGCCTGTCTTCGCCTTGCCTTGTCTTGCTCTGGTCTTTAGCTGCATCAACTAGGATGTCTTTTTCTTTCTCTCTCCTTGTATAGTACCTAGAACTAAAGGTTTTCTTGTTCTTGCTCTTGCTTGTCTTCATTTTATAATTATTATTAGGGATATTCTGGAATAGTCCCTGAAAAATAAAATAATAATAATTAGCACTTTTTTTTTTTTAATTAAGTAAACCATCCCTATATGTTAAAAAAAACCAATTGATGTTAAAGTTGAAGAGCATAATAACAGTTCGATAAATAATTTTATTTATTTCAATAAAATTAAAAAAAAATAATAATAAAAAAGATTTTAATTAATCAAATCTCTATTATCTATTTTAAAATAGATAATAAAGATTCATTTAAAAAATAATTAAAAATTAAAAAAATAATTAAAATTAAAAATTAGATACAAATTTTAATTTATCAAATCTCTATCATTCGTCTTAAAATAGACGATGGAGATTAATTTAAAAAAAATTAAAAAATTGAATATAAATTAAAAATTTTAAAAAATCTCCTAAATCACTTTCATACCCTAAATCACCTTCAAACCTATCAGCCTGCTCTCATCTCTACTCCCTTTCCCGTCGCCATCACTCCACCCATATCCACGCCTCTTCTACTTCTTTTTCTTCTTCTTCCATTCTTTTTTCTTCTTCTTATTCTCTTTTTTCTTCTTTTTCTTCTTCTTCTTCTTCCACTTATCTCATCGTCATCGTCACCGCCACCCACACCACCGTCGATGACTGTGGTGCGCCCATATCTCTTCTCGGGTCTACCTTTTGCAAATCGGTGGTGATGTGTTTTCAGATTTTAGGTTTGTGTTTTCAGGTTTATGTTTTGTGTTTTGCGAATGGGTGGGTGATATTTTTGGAAACTCATAAATTATGGGTTTCCAACTTGGAACAGTTTGAGTTTCCAAGTGTTAGTTTTTTTTTTTTTTTTTTTTTTTTTTATAATTTTGTGTTATTTGTTATTTAATATTATTATTAATTAATAATTTAAAGAGTATTTTAAGGGTATAATGGAGATTTTATAGAATGTTAGTAAAAGTATTTTGGACATTTCATGATTTTTGAAGGAAAATGTTAACATTTTAGGTGGAAAGTTAACAGTAGGGAATGGTTCACCTAATAAGAAAAAATTTTGGGTGCTAATCACCATTATTTTACTTTTCAAGGGATTTTTCATAATATCCCTTATTATTATAGGTTATTCATCATTTAAATTATAATTTTTTTTATATTAAAATTATAATTTTTTGATAAATGATAAATGTGTATTTTTTTATAAACCATCTTACATAAGAAGTTCTTCGAGATTTCTTGATCAATCACTGTTTATCATATTTGACATATCAAGATCAATAAAAATAGATGTGAGGTTTATCGAAATCCACCAAAGGTTTATTGAAATCTATCAAAATTAATTATATTCATCACAAACTTGTAAATTACATTTGGAACAAATTGAATCCATCATTTGAGGCAAAATGAATCCATCAACTTGGTAAATCTAGATACACACGAGATGTTTTGTTTGTTTTTATTTTTTTTGAGTTTTTTTTTTCACAAATATATCTTTGTAGCTATGATGACCATATGATGGTGAAACTAATGAATGGTCTGAATCCTAACAGTTTAACTTTATTCTCGAATAATTAGAAGAGAGGAACCTATATTAATGAAAAAATTACCATTTAAAATCAAAAGGATTTGAACGTGATTTGATCCATTTCATGTAAGGGGACTAGCTGTAATTGTCTATGTTTGCCACAAACGGTGATCGAAATTTAGCCGTGCGCATAAGGGGTACTAGGTGCATGCCTTACCACTAAAGCAATTGACTTGGTAGTTTAGTGATTATTTTAATAGTAGATTTAGAACAGTGAATTACATATCAACTTATTTAAAAATAGAGTAATACCAGGTTTACTAAAATTTGATCTCATTTTTCACCTAAATAATTTAGTATTTAAATTGTCAATAATATATTATCTTATTAATTATAGAGACTAACGACTCATATATTAAGTTATTTGAATAGAATTTTTCAGGTAACCTTTTATTCTTTAAAAATGATTGTTCACTTTAATATGTCAATAATTAATTTTTACATTCAAAAAAATAAATATTGCTTTTTATTTAATATTTTTTATGGGAATTTACTCAGTATTTTAATTATTAATATGGATCTCACGGATAGATATATATATGTATATATTATTATTATTATTATTTTATTTCCGAAGATCATCGCTGTCTCTCTCATTGGAATTTGTTTCGTTCTCTCCGCTTCCCTCCACGGCAATATCTTGTTTTACTTGGCAAAGTACTATCGTTCATAGAGCATGGATTTCATGTTTATCAATAGTTTTTAATCGCACTTTATTTTTGTTGAAATAAAAACAGACCGAACTGGGTCATGCTCTATAATTTTCTTGGTTAAATGTACTATGTTTTTGTCTATTCATGGAGAGGCAAGTTGGGACCAAATTAAAATGTCAGCCCTTCATGAATCCTAAAAGATAGCTTCCTTATCAGAAATAAAATTGCATGGCCATTGGCATGTAACCCGAAGCATGTGAAGGTCCCGTTTAAAATTTTAATCACTTGCTTTTGGTAGCCAACCTACTTTCAACAAGTACTGCTTTCAACTTGATTAGCAAAAAAATTAAAAAACTTCATAATATTAATATTGCAACTTGATATGTGCAAATTTCTAATCACCTGTACTGATTAAATATGATTGAATCCGTCTCTCGTGAATCTTGCCCTATGCCCTAGTGGTTCAAAGTTAGTGCACTATCTACATTGATTAATATCATGTAATTTGAATTTTACATAACTTTACGGTGCATTAATGATCGGTAATTAATAAAAACAGGCAAATACATATTAAAAAGAAACTTTCGAATTGTTTTCGAAACTCAATGGCAAGTCATGCTATTAACGAGGTTAAAAACCTAAAACATAGACTTTAAGGAAAAACAAGAAGCTACAATTAACTTTATACGAAACTGGATCTAAATTATTAACTGTAATGGTTAGTTAAAAGTTAATTGATTGGTGCCTGGACTCCATCATGGCATCCACAAGCAATGTCTTCCTTGCAGTTAGAGCCCAAAACCCCATGAAAATTAATATATGCTTTTATGAATATAGAGAAGAGGGACAATAAATTAATTAAAATAGAATAGAGCTTTGAGTAATATATTTGATTGTTTTGGCAACGAGAAGATGACAAAGATAAGTAATGCAAGTGAGATTTCAAAACCCCAGAAGGGTTTTAATTCTATAACACCTAGAGATGCTTCTCACATCATCTTTTTTTATAGTTTATTCTCAAATGTCTCTAATCAGAGTGCCCTAAACTCTGATTATTGGGGCACTTTAAGCTGTGAAATCCCCAAAATGTCTTCGTCAAACACAACTTAGTAGTGCTTAGTTGGGGGTGTTTTTGCCTCTTAACAGGATAATAAATTTATAATGAGTGGTTTTAGACCAGAAAAGGGTTAAGTGGGCTCCCAAATCAATTCCAAATAGTTAGGTTATTGCCACATGATTCTACGTTAATAGTTATATAGATTAATGCACACACCAATTGTTTAAAGATTTGAAGGGGCTTTTTTATCTTCCAACAACATGACCTATTCAAAGCTTATGTCACATGCAGAGAATCAAAAATTCGAAAAGATTGATTAGATAAATGATTAATGTGGATTCTCATGTTCACATATATCCTTGAAAATAATAATGTTAATAATAATAATAATTTGGGGCGCAAGTATCGAATATTCGCACGCATACGACCAGTTTGATTATAGAAATGGATTGCTTCTTGCTTTAAGCCCTAGAGCTTCAACCCCAGCATGTGAGGAAATCTCGGGATTGAGTCCCTCTGCACAATTTTGCCCCCATACACTTACTGGCTTTTTTTCTCTCCTTCTCTGATCCGATCTTACCTACCATCCCATTTCATTTTTAATCATTGTATCTGAAATTATGGTACAAAATACTGTTAGGACTTTACTTGACTTGGAAGACACAAGCAGCTTGGAGAGTTACATTTTTATTTTTCTTTCTTTAAAATGTAAATTCAATGGTTCAAAAGAGAAGGTTTATGTCATCAACATTGAAGGGATTTTAGGTACAAAATGAGCATAAAATATGGAGAATACAAGACTGAACATCGATTCAAATCTTGCCTTTGAGACTTTAGTGCTTGTAAGTAGAGCAAGTTGCGTCTAATAAAACTTGATGCATATAAGGGACAAAAGACTTTTTGTTTGATGGCACGTGCTTGCACATATTAAATCCCCTTAATCTAAAGGTTCTTTTTTTTTTTTTTTTTTTTGAACTGGTTTAGAGGATTATCGAGATCAAGCGAGATAAAATACTAGTGACACAACCCGGAAATTAAATCCTCTTAATCTAAAGGTTTTTTTTTTTTTTTTTTTTTTTTGAACTGGTTTAGAGGATTATCGAGATCAAGCGAGATAAAATACTAGTGACACAACCCGGAAAGTAATTTCCATAGGAGAGGAATCGATCTACTCGAAAGTGGGAGAACATCCCACAAGAGGTGGGAGAAGGCAGCCACATTAAGTGGCTACAACAAGTGTCTGGGTGCCGAACCCCAGTTTCCAAAGTGCTGCCAACCACTTTGGCAAGGCCCCTATTGACGTTGTCTATTGTTTTTTAGAACTCATTAAAGGGACCATGGTCAAGTCCGCTTTGTTAGTGTTTCCTATAATTGCAATTCTCATGTTTTAAGATAAAGGCCCAAAAGGCTGACTGCTTCTTTTAAGGCCCAAAGACAGACTAAATAAAACGTATAATGGGCGTCGTACAAATTCCAATCATTTCTGCTGTTCGTCCTCGCAATGTCCTATACAAGCCACAGTTTCTAAAATTACACTTCCACGTTGTTCTGCACTATTTTAGGCTATGTTTTGAATGTGGGATGAGAGTAAAAGTAAAATAGATTGAATTGGATTAAAGAACTACTGTCCCATATTTGATTGAAGTTGAGATTGAATTAAAATTATATCATATTATGTTTAGTGTACGTTAGAATTGAATTGTAATAAAATTAATTTAAATACTTTATTATATATTTAAAATTAATTTAAAAATTAATTTTATAAAAAAATCTGAGAAAAATAGAAAAAATATTTTATTAATTTAAATACAGGGATTAATTTTAAATACTAAAATGTAGGTTGGAATTAGATTGAAATAAAATTAATTTAAATATTTATTATATATAATATAACTTATAAATCATTTTTCTAAAAAGTTATATTGATTTTTAAGAATGAAATTATTTTAAAGTATAAGTGAAAGAATTCATATAATATATAAATTCATCAAATGTAGTAAAATGAAACCGAAAGCGTACTCATTTCTTGCAGCGGAAATCATTTGGATTCTAGATTGTTCAACTGGTTGGATTTGACCACCAATTACGAGACCAAACCTTCAAATCACAGGGTGATTTATCTTGCCATATGTTCTCTAACTCACTGTTTGCTCTCATCTATTCTATGTAGTCTAATGTTTGTGTTAGATTTCTGGAATTGATTTTTCATCAATCAAAACAACAATAAACCAACATATGTTTATAAGCCAACCAAATGGTAGTTATCTTCTGATAACTTCCAGTAACCACCAAATGGTTATTTGATTCAATCCGATTCAAATAAATTTGGATCTGGTCATGGGTTTGGGTCATTTTGGGTGAACCCGACCCAACAACCTAATAATCCAACAATAAGTAAATAAATGTTAATTTTGAAATAACTCTTATTTAAATAATAACATTGTTTCTAAATTTTTGTTTGAATATAATAAAATTGATTTCACAAAGTATATATGAAAAGCAAATTATAGTATGTACAAAGAGTTTTTTATGGAAGCAATGAAGTTACATTGGGATATGTATGGGGATAAGACTAAAATATGATGAATTCAACATTTCCAATTTCACAAGTGAATGAACCAATGTTCAACCAAGGCAAAGACCACACTACTTGAATTAAATATATGCAGATAACATATTTACAGCTAATGCAGCAACCAAAACCAAAGTGGACAAATTTAAGAACTTTATAAATAGCAATATAACAAGTTTATGTGACAAAACAAAATATATATTGCAAAATAGTAAGTTGCCAAATCAATTGACTTACGTAAATAGTTTTATGTTCTAATCAAACTTGTTTAATAGTTAAATATCACAATAACACAACAATATTTAAGTGGACATTGATACACAACCTACAAAATCAAACAATGATGACTTATGATCAAGAGAATTTAATTGAGTACCTATAATTAGTTATAAACAAAAAGAAGTCATCAATGTCCACCAAACCTTGTTAATTAAGCAGTTCCAAAGTTAATATTTATCAACTTATGAGACGTCCATCAATCATGAAATCCACACACCAAAAAACTTGATCTTATCATTCTTATTGCATAGTGACTTAAAAACTTTTGTAATTGTTGATTTATCTATAAAAATTATTAGTAGGCATGTTCGATTTGAGAAAGGAAGTTCCATTGCCTCTAAATCATTAGCTATTGTCTCAGCTTGTTTGACCTTCTTTCTTGCTAACATGTCCATACATTGAGCAATATCTTGATTTGATTTTTCCATCACCACTTTAAACACAACATTAAATTGTTCAAGGGTTCCAACAAGCGGATCTAAGGATCTCCCTTGTTCCTACGCTATGATCTAGATTGAATTTGAGTTGCACTTTGGTCAACAGACGCCTCATTAGCTGACATTAGAGAGTAGTTTTCATGTCTCTCATCAAAGTTAACTTCATCTAAATGTTCTGTTGCTAATTTGTCTGATGTTTTTACTGATTTTCATGTAGCACAATCCTTTGCAAAAATAATAGTAGAAAGTCTCATAAAGTGGGAAAGGTTTGCCTTTCTATTGTTTTGTTGACTTACGATGCTTAAGAAAAATACAAATACATAATTTTATATTTATTAATATTGAATTTCTTATCTTATAAAAATATTTGCTAGTAAAGCTTCATAAATAAAAGTCTCACCCGTACATTGCACTACCAAGTCTCCTCACTATCAATCTCAACACACTTTTGAACGTCACTCCACCCAAACCCGCTAGTATTTAATATGTCATGAACAATTCCATATTGCATTTTTGAAAGTTTAAGTTTAGACTCAATATGTGGGTTAGCTTTCAACCATAATTAGGTAAGTTATTAGCTAGTTGTGATTCCAATTGTTTCATTGTATTAGGTTTGAGTGAACCGCAATCAACACGTCCACCATGTGTTACTATGTCTTCCAAGATAGCAAGCAAAGCCTCTTCCTCCTATTTATTCCATGCATGTTTCACTTTTCTTTTTGTCTCCTGCTCATTGCGTTGTGAACTACTTTCAACATTCATTCTACCTACACAAAACTCATAATATATATGTATGTATGTATGTATGTATGTATGTCTGTATGCATGTATGTATCTAAAGTTATCATCAAAACTCATAACAAATAAAATATGACTTTAATAAATAAATTTTTAATGAGCACAAATTGATTAAACAAGATATATGGAGCAAGAAACTTTGTGTATCATAATGACGAATATCAAGATTAAAAACATACAGTGTACAACATGGATAGTACCAAATATATATCATTACACAATCTCAAGTTTAATATTTCATTGGAATTCAGTTATTTCACATTCAATCTTAAATTGCATGATGACCCCTTTATTCATTAGACATTTGTGAAGCTAATTGTCCTTTCATGTCGACCATTGTTTTGATGAAGCAACTGAAGGAAAAAATCGATTATAATACTAATGCGGAAACGTGGATTTCAAAAACTTTTTAAATAAAAACGTGCCCAATTGATGCTAGTAATAACAATTCAATAATTAAATTAATAAGATCGAATCTTACCTTGCATTAAAATTGAATTGATTCCTTTTGATTCACAGATTCTACACCACCTGATATTCCTTACTATAACTCTTCACAAAAGAAACTGTGTGGGTACAATCTTTTGAAGACTCTCTTAAAATAGATGGTCATATGGTGATTTAATCAATGGAAATTTTTGGTTCCATTAGCCAAAAATTTTCTCTTCCTTATTACCATTCATAAAACATTATTTTATAATGGCAAACTAAGGTTTTTCAATTTTAATAAGGAATTTAAATTCCTATTTAAATTGAAAGACTTAATTCATATCCAATATGAAATCAAATTCCTTATTGGGTTAGAATTTTGTTCTTTTAATTTAATATGAAATCTAATTCCTATTAAATTAAAACTCTTTTAATATAATTTTAATATGGAATCTAATTCTAATTAAAATTATTATTTTCATTAATTATTTAAATGATTTTTCATTAAATTAAATAATTCTAAATCATAATTAATTTAATGACACCATTTAGAATTGAACCAATGACCTCTACAAATAATTAAATAATTAACCATTAATTAAATAATTACAAATATTTAAACAATCAAATTATTTAAATAATTTGTAAACGTGTTCATAAATTTATATGTACACTTATAATTGGAGAATCCAATTATATTTTTCAATTTGTTTCTTTATGTGGTTGTGAGCTAGCAAGGGGACTAAATGGACCTACAATTTGAGCTCCAATAATATCATAATTATCAATTAAACTCTTTAATCAATAACTCACTATTATTAACTTTAAAGTTACTCTACTAAAAACTTAAGGTTGCACTCTCAAAATTATAGATGTTTTACACAATCTAAATTTTCAGTGTTCATCGATTCAATCATTTCATATGGTTTGATCTTCCACAAGTAGTTCATAATTAGAGCTAGGTTATTAAAATCTGTTATACCTCTCTAATTATATCTTGTGCCATTAAGTATCATTGATTCTCTAATGAACAATATATCCATAACAGCTTATGAATTTATCTTTTCGTTTTGCTCGTAAACAGAAAGTTGAGCGCTCTTATTGTTCAAGACCCAAATCAACACTTAAAGAAACTACTTATCTAATTCTCGCAAGAATGAGTTGATTCCACTATTGTATAGAATGTTCCCAACCACTGATTAAATCATATCTCCAAAGTACGAAGTTTATTGACCATAAATCTATAACAGTCTCATCCATGTAAATCAAAAGACATGATTCAATAAATAGGAGTCTATAAAATACTCAGGATTAAAATCAATCCATATATGATCATCTAGGCGATAAATAAAAATTTCTTTGTTTAACGGATATTAATAAGAAATTCATTTTATTGTGATCCAGTCCTATATAATCTCTATTATATAAGTGCCTCCATTTTCATATCGCCATATAAACAATCTCAGATAAGATCATCGTATCAAATATGAAATGAACCGCAACTGTAGATTTACCATAAACAAAGTATCCAGTTTTGTTTGCTTTCTACAGACTCTTTAGATTCCTAATCTCAAACTAAATCCTCTTGTATATAACATTTACATACTTAATTTGAGACTACATAAGTAATCATAGATGTTACATGATATTCGTATGAAGCAAACATTTCATAAATGCACATAAAATAAATTTTATTTATTTATTATTTATTTAAACGTTTACACATTACAAATTTTTAGGGCAAAAACCCTAACAGCAACTTGATCAATGATTTCGTGATTCAATCCGCCCTCATTGACTTCATCTACCTCATGCTTCATAGGATCCATCATCATTTCCTGTCTTACAAAATTGTGTAGAAGACAATATATGGTTATTATCTTGCATTATATTCTTAATGGGTAAAAGGATGGACTCCGCAATATTGCTCAACATATCTTTAGTAATCCAAAACAACGTTCAATAACATTTCTTGCCAATGCATGTTTTATGTTGAAATATTCTAAAAGCAATTCAAACAGTATATAAATTCATCACAAACAGTAAAAGAATTAAACCAAAACGTATCTGTTTCGCATAGTAAAAATTCTTTTGGATCCGGATTGTTTAACTGGTTGGAGTTTGACTACCAATTACGAGACCAAACCCTCAATTCACAATGTAAGAACCTTCCCTTTTGTTCTCTCTGTTTTTCTCTTTTTCTGTTCTCTGTGTCATGTGTTTGTACATATATAGAAAACTGGTTTTAGTTTTTCATTAGTCTCGTAACATTTGTAAAACACGCATGCGTACACACACATATATTAGTGGAAATAACTGCTTATAACTATTCATAATTGCTTTGGTAGTTATCCAATCAAATCCAAAACATTTGGATTTTGGATCGGGTCTTTAGTTTGGGTCATCTTAGGTGGACCTGACCTATAACCCAAAAACTCAACATATTCCAAATGATTAGTAGATGCAAATCCATTTCTTCATTCTGATAAATGATATTTTGTTGCTTTATATGGTACAAGAAAACCTTTGCTATTCATATACTCACCATCCACAAGATAATAATAACCTATATATAAGATTAAAACTAAAGTAAATTAAACTAAAAGTAACTTATATAATTTTATGTTATATATGATTTTACATTCGACTTTGGCAATTTAATAATTAAATTAGTGTCACCTGTGGGAAATTTCAATCCATTTGATCTAGATATCGCATCTCGAAGTACTATAGAATTTGAAGCTGAACCCTCCAATCTCAGTACAACAAATATAAATATCATATCTTTTGAGCTAACTTCTAATATATTTGTTGTGATTTCACCATTTCTTGTTTTAAATCGTGACTTGTCAACTTCGAGTACTCAAACTTTAATGTAGGTCCTATTTAATGCGCCTAAAGAATTCTATACATGCACACTAGATCACTAAAGTGTATAATGAAAAACCAATTGAAAATTGTTTCATAAAGATGTATTTGACATATCTTAATCCATTCCTATCTTTAATCAGTGCAATTTTCTGATACAGGATCTGGTGATTTTAATAATAAGCTATGCAATTGCAAAGCTGCATGTGAAACCAAATTGAAGTATCTACTAACTATCTCTCCAAATCATAAAAACCTATGACGAATGATTCGATTTTTCACATAATGAGTTAGTACGTGCAAAAACATGCATACTTATTCCTTAATAGTAACCAAACTATCTTACTTCAGTTTTTCAACTGTACAAAGTAGTTCACACAATAAACCAAAAGCTCTTTTATCCATCTTAGTTTATGCACGCATTCTAATTCGTTATGACTTATAATACTATCTAAGTAACTAAGTCAAGCTACGTGATTAACAAATGTATGGTTCTTGAGCAATCTCCTTTGGTATTAGTGTGCCACCACAAATCGCATAATCACGTTCACCATAAATAAGAATAGTCTTTGTTTACATAACTCAAACATAATTAAAAATATGAAATTGTCACTTTCATCCATATATAGTTCATAAGAAAATAAAGATTTAAGATTAACAACTAGAGTGGCCACAAAAATAAATTAAATATAAGAAAACAAAAAACATTTACATATTCATTGTCCTAAAATTTATTCATATTGAAGCTTCCATATGAAAGTTTAGTTGGAAGCATTGCTTTAATTTGATAGTTTTCCAATTAAATAATTAGACAAGATGACTGTTCACACCAAATAACAATCCTTTGATACATCACATCTAAAATAAATGAACAAACAACATTAACACAAAGTGAACTATATAGTTGTATATCCAATGCTTCAAATGATACTAGAACATAACATATCAATCATGTTATTTGGTGCTTTAGTTTGATATCTATTATAGATACTCACAGAAAACAACAACATGATAGTGAACATGATTTTGTTAAATAATAAAACACAATATCCAAATATGCTTGATAAATATTACATATTCATATTTCTATGCTTTCCATTACACAATAATAGCCAAGGCATAGAGGAGTTGCAAATTTCATCTAATTTGACTACATTAAAAATCTTATTTCTCTGCTTAAAACATAAATAATCCAACCAAAATCACACTTATCAAAGCCAAATAAATCAACTTATAATCACTAGTTTTCTCTCAATAACAAAACTTTCACATATCCTGGCTAAAAAACTACACCCCACATAAATTTACTCACCAACCAAACACATAACTTACACAAAGCAAGCAAAACGAGATAAGAAAATGAAAAATAAAACAGGGGTATTTTGTTTTAACCACAAACCATCACTCCATTATTTTCTCTTCTATATCAAATAGACCCACAAACCATCCCAAAAAGTACATTTCAACATTTGATAAAACACTTATTTTTTAATTCTTTTTTGTTCATTATCAAGTAAACCCACAAACTATCAGTTCATTCTTTTGTGTTCATTATCAAACAAACCTACAAACTATCTCCAAAACATTCATTTTGGCATTTGATCAAACACTTATCTAACAAATAAATCATAGCTTCAACGTTTCAATAAAAATACAATGCAAAAACCAAATAAAATACACTGAATAAAGCCTAACAGCTTAAACAATGTTACATTCACATTTTATACCTCAAACAATGTTATCAAATGAAACAAACAAGTAAAGAATCTATTTGAAAGAGAAAAACACTAAAAAATATAAACAAAATGTTTCAATAGAGTATATTTTTAGCTTGAGATTTTAATTTATATACCTACATTTTGATTTATTGAAGATGAGTCACAAATAGATAGATGAAAGTAGAGTGAAAAAATCATTTTTTTTTCCTCAATTGAGTAGGATGTTAGATGGAAAAATACTTCTCAATTAAGTGGTAGATGAAAAATAATGGGCTTGGAAGAAGAAAGAGAAAGAAAAGTGCAATGTAATTAATAAGAGAAAAAAGAAATAATTAATAACCTTGAGTCTCATCCTATTAAATCCCATGGTAGAGCTTGATAATGGGCATTTTCATGATAATGAGATTCGAACTAAGATGAGATTGAGTTTTTATTTCTAAGTTAGCCTTTTCAAACGCACAATTTGAAAGTTTGAGATATTTTAAATCATAAACTCATCTTAAATTTTGCGTTCCAAACATAGCCTTAGAGGTAATGTAATTTTCGTTCTATCATCTTTTTTTTTTCTTTATTATCCTCTTTTATCGTTGCCATTGATAATTGATCATGCAAATTTACCTCTATATATCTCCATTCATTTATTCTCTCTATCTATTTACATAAAATAAAATTTTATCACGAGATTGTACAAATTTAGCTTGTAATGTTCACATCCAAAGTCTATAGTATAAACTTGGACATATTTGCATATTTTATTATAATAACATTTATCATATGATAAGATTGCAGTGAAAGATGTAGAGTAACAAGAAACAAACTATGTAAAAATTTTGTTGTCTCTAGGCAAACTTGATTCTTTAAAGTATTTTTTATCGATTACTTCTTGTTTTCTTTTTCTTGTTAGCTTCTTCTATTAAATCTGAGATTTTTAAGTGTGAGATACAGAGGTTTTCTAGATTCATCCCTTAAAAACTTATATGATGCAAAGATCGGGTCTTTTGTAAAGTCTCGGTTGATGTTATTCTCTTTTTTTTTTTTTTTCCCTTTTCTAAGTTTCTTTTAGGTGGTTTAGGGTTTTAAGGCTAGATCCATATGATATTTGGATCCAACCCTTAAAAACGATTCATTTTGCAAGATTAGAGGCCGATGATCTGCATTTTGGGTGAAGATCGACAATCATTTCAACCTTCATTGGTAGCCAAATGTATCAGAGAATCTTGGAATGTTTTCTTATGGATTTGGCAGAGCAATCAACGTTCTTCAAGAATGTTATTATGGTAGATATCTCTAAAACTATGAAAGGTAACTTTCATTAGTAGTAGGAAATCTGATTGTTTTATGAGAAGACTTTCTTTTGGTTCGTCGTTTTATCAATTTCCACGTTGCTGCATTTGATAATGATATCGTCTTTGGTGTAAGGAGATTGATTTGTATAGACTCATTTTTCTATTGATACTGATTTTACTTTATGCTTTAGTGTTCTATGGATTAATTATGTTTTATGTGTTATGTGGATTGGCCGGATTTTAGAGGTGTTATGTCATTTCCATGTTTGGGAATCGTCTAACGGTCCATCTGATCATCTTTTCTTTCTTATTTTTTGAGGATTTGATGTGGATATATATGGGAGTAACTTCTGTTTTTCCAAATTTGGCTGGGTGATTGGTGCTTGTAAGCTTGTTGTTCCCAAATTTGAGAGTGTAAATGAATTTTTAGTATTTCCACAAAAAAAAAAAAAAAATGAAAGATGCACAGTACATCCCGTTGCATTTAAGTTTTAAATATATTTTCCGTTGCAATGTTATCATATGACAAAATTGTAATGGGAAATACATGATGCATCTACTATTTTTAAGCTTATTTCTTGTACTGCTACTCATGCTTTTCAATAGCTCCAAAAACATGAGGGCTTTCTGTCTCTTACAAGAAGATTTTTAGTGTAAAGAGTGCATAGACATTTTCTGTTACGATTTTATCATATAACAAAATTTATTACGTTATAAGATTGCAACTATAGATGCATGGTATATCCTAGTGCTTTTAAGTTTTATATACATCATTGAATGCCACCTTGCCTCATGACAATATTTAATACATGATAAATTATGATGGAAAATGCATGGTCCATTCTGCATTTACGTTTAGGGGTAAACCTAACCTAAGGCAAGACGGAGCACAAACCCCTCTAGAATTTTATTAAAATTTATTAGGCATATGATGCTAGTTGTTAGATATTTAAATATATAAGTGAATTGATATATGTACATATATATATATATATAATTTCAAAGTAAATATGATCTTGAAACGTACAAAGGTCTGATGGTACGAGGCGTGGTTAGGTGTGAGTTGCACCTTCACTTATAGTTCAAGTACTTAGTATAATTTTCTTTCACATTCGTGATATTAGTTTAAGTTCCATTATAAATATTTAATAGTACATATAAAAATTTTTACTCTCTTTATTATGGGAGTAGGTATTTCTCAATATAATAAGAGTAATATATATAATATTGTTTAACATTAATAGCTCTTGATTTACTCATGATCATTGATGTGAATTATTTTTATTTTACATAAACTGTTTTACATTATAAATTTCACAAATAAAAAACGATATATGAACTATAATTGTTTTTATCTTAAATTTTTATTCTATTTTACTTTGTCATGAAGCGCCCCCTCTAATATAGATGTCTGGATACGTTATAAGTTTCTTTCTCGTATTGCTACTCATTTTTTCCAATTGCTTAAAAAATGGATGGTTTAATTGTAAAAGGGTATTTCGGGGATTTTTTTTTAAAGATAATTTATGGGGGGCTAATAGCAGTATACCAATCCACCACTTTATATTTGAAAAAAAAAAATAAAAAAAAATAAAAAAGAAAGAAGTCCACCACTTTATAATTGATCCAGTATAGTTGAGGGCTTTGAGAGGCGGTGCGGACTAGGCCCATTTAAAAATGAAGTCCCAAGTACAACTCCAATAAATTTCGGGTGTACAAAGAAAAGTACGACTAGGACAGCTTGCAAACTGGTTCGGTCGGGTCTGTAAAGTGAGTCGAAGTAGCGAAAGCACAAGTCTTTCGACGTAACTCAAAAACTACCCCGCTTTTACTGTTCTCAACCGACAGCGAACGTTTAAAGGGTTCTATTGTATTTCCGTTTTTCCCCAAAAATTTCTAGGGTTTTTTAATTCAATAGTTTTTTTATAGGGTTTTTTTCATTTTGCTGCAATTTATGATTTTTAGGGTTTTTACTTGTACAGTTAGTTGTAATTAGGGTTTTTCTCTGTACAATTAGTCAGAATTAGGGTTTGTCTTGTACAATGGACTCAGACCAGTCGAAGCTATTCGTGGGAGGAATTTCTCGGGAGACAAGTGAAGACACACTCAGAGAACACTTCAGCAATTACGGCACCGTTTTGGGTTCAGTTATAGCCAGAGAAAGAAGCACCAAAACCCCTAGAGGTTTCGGCTTTGTTTGGTTTTCTGACCCCTCTACGGCTGATAAAGCTCTCAAAGCCACTCATGTTATACTCGGTAGAACTGTGAGTTCAAACACCCTTTTAGTCCTTTGTATTGTTATTATTATTTTTCGTTTGTTGTTGTTAGTTCTCTGTTCTGTTTGGTTTCTGAGAAAATGAGGGAAAGGAAATATTTTTAATTTTGTTCCATTGTTTTTGTTGTTATTTTAATGGTCTTGCTAAGTATATTATCACTTAAACAACTACGTACCTGTAGTTGTTGATATGGTAGATCTTTTCTTCTTATTTTTAAATAAATTGAAGCTGAAAATACGTTATATATTATTTTGTCTCAAGAAATGATATAATATAACTGCTTTAGTGACTAGTGGAATGATCGAGGTGGTTGAACTGTTCAGGATTTGAAATAGTAGTTGGTTTATCATGTACTTGCTTTTTTAGAAACTTAACAAAGCTTAGGGTATGTACTATGTTTAATTTATCGATTCATTTGTTAGGTAGAAGTGAAAAAAGCAATACCCAGAAGCGAACAACAACAAAATCAACAGAAACAGCAACAACAACAACATTGCACTAATGAATCTCAGAATGGTCGGTTGAGTAAGAATAGCAGTAATGTTGATGTCAATAATCATGTTAGGACAAAAAAGATTTTTGTGGGGGGTTTGTCGTCTAATCTAACCTGAGGAGGAGTTCAAGAATTACTTTAAGACTTTTGGTATGATAACGGATGTAGTTGTGATGCATGACAACATGACAAACCGGCCTAGGGGCTTTGGGTTTGTTACCTTTGATTCAGAGGAGTCTGTTGAAAAGGTAATGCTGAAGACGTTTCATGAGTTGAATGGTAGACTTGTGGAAGTCAAGCGGGCTGTGCCGAAAGAGGAAATTAATGGTGGTAGTAACTGTAGTTATAATTCGAGAGGTGGTGTTGTCAAGGATTCTTATAACTGTTACCAACCTGGCAATTATCCCCCTTATAGTCCTGGATATGGATATCCGCCTGTTTATGCTATTCCTGGCTTTGGTAGTGTTGGAGGGTATATTCCTGGAGCTGGGATCTTTGGGGCTGGATATCCTATGGTACCATATGGCAAATTTGGTTATGGAATTACTTCAATTGCCCCTAGGGGCGCCTGGTATAGCCCTGTGATGATTGGAACTGGGGCATTCCCTCTTCTGTATGGCAATGCTTCTGTGTTTCCTGCTTACATGAATGGTGGGGCTGGTGGGTACAATGGGATTGTTACTGGTGTGGTGGATGGGAAATTAAGTCAGGTACTGGGTGGTGGTGGACATCCACTTCCTAATGCTACTCCATCTCAGACTGAAGAGGTGAAGTTGGACGTTGATTCTATGGGGTTAAAGGGAAGTAATGATAGTGCTTCTAGTGACCAGAATCAGAAAGTTCTTGATGGAAGATTTAAGCCTTTGCCTGTAGGTATATCTGGTTGATCTTGCATATTTTCCATAGGAATTGAAGGGTAAGTAAATTCTTTGACCTAATGCGTAGGCTGTTTAACTATCATTGTTCTGATGTTTGTTGTCTTTAGATGTCATTTTCTGTGTCATAAGCATGGTGCTTGCTATGTGTCATCACTTGTGTTTTAATAATTTGTCCGTACAGGATTCTGTTTTCTGTAATATAATTGAATTTAAACTCTGTCTCTATCACCCTCTCTTCTTCTCTTACCTTTTAATTAAGCATATGAATGTTAGAAGTAATGGGGAACCTTGTTGGATTTAGTTTCATTGCATTCTCTGTATTTAAAAGAGTTATATTTTTGTTGTTCTCGAGAATTGTTTTATTGTTAGCTTTTCACTCTGAAGATAGAGGATTTCTAACTAATATCTATTTATATCCTGTAGATGATATGCGATTGCTGTAATTGGTAGGTCTTTCAGTTTTTTGAATGAAAAATTGGATTTGGATGCCATGTTTTTTTGTGCGAGTATGATTATATTGGCCTACTGTTACATTGCCTTTCTTATTCATTTCTGCAAAATGCATGATGGATTTATCACACCTCTGTGATCCAAGTCTTCCTTTTTAATATGTCTAGTTGCTCTTTTATGCGTGAATTCAGCTTGAAATGCTTATATGCAGTTCTTCAAGTTTCCATTATAGATTGCAGATTGGTTTTTGGGTCTGCATTGGACCTCTAGGTGGACATTTTCCTTTTGGTTGTCCAGCATTTTGGAGAGGATTTATGAGATGACAGCTATGATTCATTCTCTTCCCCATTTCTTAAGCTTTGAAACAAACAATTTCGTTGAATAGTAATCATGAATGCAAGTTATATTTATGCTGTTTCATGTATGTACTGAGGTCCCAACTGATGAGTAGCCTAGAAAAGATGGATGCTCTCATTGGTGCGAAATCTTAAAACATCAGGACCACCTTGAGAAATGCCTTCAATTTTGACTTGTAATATTCCTTTGGTCAGCCTTGTATGGAGGGTCATTTTGCTTGCAACTCTGTAATAAGCACATCAAAACTGATAATTGAGTCTTGATGATGATGAAAGTGCTGTTCCAGTTTTTAATGGTAGGCAATTCTGGTTGATAGACCTGGGCTGTTGATGCAAGTCAGTAAAGTTGATTGATATCAATTTTCTCCGAGGAAACAAAATGACCTTTGAAAGATTGTGATTTTTGGCAGCATTTGAACTTCTCTCTTATGCTTTTCTGACACTGAATGTTAACGACACAAGGTGCAAGCGTAGTTAGGTGGTTGTAAAACGTAAACAAGAACCATTTAATCTGTGTAATGCATTGAATATGTAGATTCATAATTAGCACCTCCAGCCTTTGTTGCAGCTTTACCAATTGTCATCAACTTTTGTGATCAGCCAATTTTCTCTTGGTGGAAAGGATTCTAGTTTTTGTATCATCAATCGATCAGATGGAATTATCTTATAATCAGCCTTCACATTTAAATTTTTTGAAAACAAAACACCTTTCCCATTCTGAATGGTCAAAGAGCATGTTCGTGACATTAGCTAAAATTTCTTCAAGCCATGACCGGAACACTCTTTCATGCCATTGTTGTAATAACGTGTATAAAAGAATTTTCATAGAACCAAAGCAAACCCCCGCCACAATATGTCAGGTAGCTAGTTGAGCTAAAATTTTCTGATTATGTATTTTATTCAAACGTTTGCCAACCTCGGTAAGGGATTCATCGAATAAAACAACATGGTCCGATCACAATCAGGGTGGATTCCCCGCTGCACTTGAATACCAGATCATGTAATGGGCCTATTGACGGCCCAGCTCCAAAACAGCTTTATAAAATCGAAGCGTCCTGGCCACGAGTTGATTATAAAATATCAGCGTTACAGTAATTTGCGAGGAGAGAAGTTGGAGTTGGAGTTGGAGTTGAAGACGAAGAAGCAAAAGCAGAGAAATGATAATGTTAAGTCAAGCTCCACTAACAACCAGAAAATGGTCTTTGAATCTCAAAATGGGCAATCAAAATCCACCTCGCTTCGCCACCAAATGCAATCCAACTACAAAATACAATCCCACAAGTAGAAGCAGCAGCAGCTCTTCAAAATCAAGACCACCACTCAATCTCACCTTCGCTAAAGCAGAAGGCAGTGTTGATTCCGCCTCTGCAACCAAACAGCCCTCTTCTTCTTCTTCTTCTTCTTCTTCTTCTTACAACAATGAAGAAACCGTTTTCGTCACTCAAGAGAATGTTCCACTGGAAGGTGTCATCCAGTTTGATAAACCCGATTTCTCTTCTCGTATAAACAAATGGGGGTACAAACAATCTCTCTTCTCTTCTCTTCCTCTTTTTCATTTTCTTTACTATTTTGTGTGTAGCTTCTCATTCTTGTTGTTATATTTTAGTCGTGTGGCTTTGCTTGCTGGTGGGGATGTGTTGGCCTTGTTTTTGTTCTCTGCAATTGGAAGGTTTAATCATGGCTTCTCGGTTTTTGATATCGAAACTCTGCGTACAGCTGACCCTTTTATTGCTGGTGTGTTGTCTATAATCTGGTTTACATTTTAGCAGAAAAAAATATATATATTAATTTGATGGATATATATGTGTGTGTGTGTGTGTAGTATCTTTTTGTAATGAATATGAATGGTTGTTGATAGGATGGTTCTTGAGTGCTTACTTTCTTGGGGGTTACGCGGAGGATGGTCGGGGAATGAATGGTTTGTCTAAAGCTGTTATGGCTACTGCTAAATCATGGGCTTTGGGGATTCCAGTGAGTTTTGATTTTGTCTTCTGTTTTGTTGTGCGGTTTTTTTTATATATTCTGTTTGTATGTTTTGTTCTGCAGATGTTGGCGGTATTGCCAGTTATTTATGTGCTTGAATATATAAGTGGGACTTGCATTTGAATTTTTATGTTAATCTGTTGAGGAAGATGAATATTTGGTGCTGATATTGAACTGCTTATTATAGTGTATTGAGTCCACATATTACCTTGTGTCTTGAAACTATAGTAGCAATATGTTTTAACTGTTTTAAATGTTTTCATTGCAAATAAAACTTTGTTCATTATCCCTTTATATTCGTGGGATCCAATTAGATTTTATCGGGACTTTCTCATGGTACATAGTCAGATTATCTGGACTTTGGGATTGGGTAAAGTTTCGAGCTGAATAGAAATAAAGAATGCAACCTGTTGTAGGTAAATAGAGGAGTCAAGACTTTTATTGAATCAAACTATATGGATGATTTCAATGGCTTATATGAGGAGTGGAAATTGGAATTAACTACAGAGACTGCATATAGCTGTAGCCTTTGGTTTTGTTATACTTTTTTTCTTTTTTAAGCTTGGGCTAGAAACAAAAGGATGATATTAATTAGACAGAAGAGGTGTAAAAGATTGTGCAAACAAGCTGTCCATAAACAATGAAGACCTATGAGGAATCAGCTCAAACTATTAATTTTTTGGTCAGCTTTTACATAAGGATCTATAACAAAAACAATTCCCAAACACAATGAAACAGCTGCAGTTATGGTAGAGTGGGCAATTTCTTATTTCTTTTTGGAAAGGAAGTGTTTTCTCAGTTATAGATTTTGTTGTTAGGTTATAATTTTACTTGTTGGTTGAAGCATGCACTGGAAAGTCATAGAGTATATTCTAAGGAAAGGTTAAACTTTACTTATTGTTGAAATCTGTCGTGAGATATGTTAAATTGATTGATGGAGCATTTGGTTGCTGCTACTTATAGTAGGGGTGTGCAGGATCCAGTGTGATCCAATGGATAGGTTGGATTGGACTTGAAGATGTGATTGGATCAAAGTTTTAGAAATATGTTGGATCGTTTTGGATGATGGATTTCCATATGAAATCCAGTTGAACCGCCTAAGTATTTTAGGCCAATATATTTAGGGCGAATTATAAATAGACTACTCAGTTTAGAAAATTCGCATAAGCAACATTTTAAAATTTTTTAGAAATAGCCAATTAAAACTTGATCTACCAAATACCCTTAGTAAAAGCCGTTTTTGTAGGTGGACAACTATGGTCGTTTGCCCAAATAACAATGAGCAGCATGTGTAACAATGTGTATATCCGTGCTTTCCATGAGGTACATCCAACATTGTTGCTTTCTGTGATAGTGTGGTCTATTTCAAGTGTTCATCATGGAAATTGAATTCTGGTCTACACAAGCCAACTATTTTTTTTTTTTCACAAAATACTGCAAATGCAGGCAAACCCATGTGATAGATATATCATATAAGGAAGGTAATAAATGAAATTTAGAGGGAGATGAATGAAGATGACAGAGAGATAACAAACTTTAGAGAGTGCTAACATACTTGAGACTTGAAATAATGAAATCATTTCAAGATAGACCAAGAGAACATATGGAGTTGCTTCCAGACTTAATAATGTTGTGTTTTCTAGAGATTTGCTCATAAAAAGTGAGTTGATTCAGCTAGGTGTAACAATAAGAGATGGAGTAAGTGTGTAATAGATGAAAGAGAGAGTATTGGAGAAAAAGATGAAGATGAAAAAGAAGGTGATATTGGTCCTTTTTTGGCTTTTTTTTTTTTTTTTTCCCTTTTTGATAATTCAGAAATCTTTTGAAACTGCTTAGCAAATTCGAGTTTGAAACTAAAACCCCCACTGAACCCTACAATCTTTGGGAAATAATAAAGTATAGTTTTTGGCAATATAGGTATTCATAAGGATTTGAACCTTAGACCTTGAGGGAGCAAATCTCAAGACCCCACTATTCTCATTAACCACTCATGAGTTGTCTTGGCTATTGTTTTTAATTATCAAAAAGTTGTTTTGCTGTGAGCAATCTGCTTTTCTTGTTTAGTTATAAAAGATTTTTGTGTATTTGTTTTTGCTATTTTTGTCAATTTCCTCTAATATCTTATTTCTATATTTTTCTATTCATGAGCTAAAGCCGTATGGAATGATTAATGATTCAACCCAAACTATAACTTATTTAAGTATAACACAATTCTAACATGTATTTGGTTATTTTTCAATATTCAGATTATATTAAACTTTTCTTTAACTGATTTCACTTAATAGTTTTGTTAATTTTTCCTCTTGCAAAAATGTTGGTCTGTTGCTTAAGAGTTTTCACTAGATAATTATCGGACAATTATGTTTCCTTGACCTGACAGTAAATGAAACTATCATTAACTCTTTGTTGATTTTGTCTTCAAATTCACATATGACAATTATACTTCTGTTTTGATAAGATACTGGGACAAGTTTGTGGTACTATAACAAATTTTGTTTTGCTAATATTGTTCATATTTATATATAAAGAATAGTCTAATTTAATTGGATTAAGATTATATTAAAGTGTTTTTTTTTCCCTTTTTTTTTTTCTTACAATCATACCGAATCAGATTTAAGACTTATAGAGAGTAAGCTTATGATATCAGATTCTAACACAGAATGATATTTGCCAAACAAATTGATTGTTATTCTGTTTCTGTTTGCTTAGATTCATATTTAGATCATTGAAGTTCATACATGGGCCATTGGCCCAAATGATTGATACTATTTATTTTAGTTGGATGGCTTATAACAGTACATTGCCGTGTCACTTTTTGGAATTTTACCTAGTTTGCCTAAAGAATTTTAATCAATACAAGCTTGTATTGTTTCAAGACATTATAATTGTTAGTACTCATGGTTGTACATGATCAAACCATCTCTAACAATCCTTTCTTCCATTTTTATTGAGTTGTAACTTATCAAGTTTTTTGTTTTCAATTTCATGCATTCTCTTGTCTCACCAATCATAACGGCAGAAGTGGTCATTTCATTTTAATTCTTTTCAATGGAAATACTTTTGACTGGTCAACACATTTTAAGTTATAAGAGAGTTAATAGTTACATTTGTTTTCCAGTTGGATTTGTTTATGTAAACAGAAATCACTGTTGATCAAATTCCATTCTTTACTTCATTTGGCAGCTCGGATTAGTTATAAGAGCAGTAACATCAGGCCATATTCCGCCATACACCTTCATCTTAGTAACAATGGGGAGCACTGCTGTTCTACTTATTGGATGGAGAGCTCTACTGTTCAGCTTTCTTCCCAGTGATAAGAGCAGTAAAAATGATGTGTATCGCCGTGGCAGCCCATTTGAACTTTTTGAGGTATGAAACTTTTCCTGCTTGAGGTGCTGAGAATGAAATGGCATACTGGTTAGCTTGCTTTTACCACATCCAACTTTTGTTGATTTTTTTTGTTATGATCAAATTGACATGACCACAAGAATTGCTTCATGGGAGAGTTCCTTCCATTTTTCACACGCCTGCAATGTATTTACTTATTGAATTAATGATGTTGTCAATTTTAAACTTATAATGCATTATCTGTTTTGTTGGGGGAAATGTGAATTTTGATGATATAGCAGCCTCAGCAATCCCAATTAGTATGTGAGATTCACATATTTTACATCTCCTCTTAGATATTATATGGTTCAGTAGTGTTTGTGGGAATAAAAGAAAACAAGCCATCTTGTTTGTTTAAATACTTGGGTTCTATCCGCTTGAGTTTGTTTTGTCATTAGTTTCATTATTGCTGGAAATATTTCTTGACTATTGAATTACTTGTTTTTTTCCCCCTAAATACGGCTTGGGAACTGCCTTCTCATGATAAACTGAGACTTAACAGCATTGAATTGTTTTTGTTGTAGCAGTTGCTGATGTCACTGGTACGAAGGTGGTGATAATGATAACCATTTCACGCGTGCTGGTACCATAAGCATGGAGTTTTTCTTTGTACATTGATTTCTCAGTTTTTTGTTTACATTATTTGTACTTATCAGCTGTAATTGTAACAGGTAAGAAAAATCTTGGGTAGATGTTACTTGCGTATAAGTTTTAATGTCCCTATTTTGATAGTATAGCTTTAGCTTGAACTCACACTTGTATATTTTCCCATCCTTTGGCTTTTAGTTTGAATGTGAAGAGTTTGGAAAATTAGGCAAAAACTATCATAACTCACCTTGAAACTGCTAATCGCGATCAGATGTCCAGCTCCCTTATATGTATTTTCCCTCATCCGTCTGTTCTTTTCAAATTTAACGTAATGTGTTATCTATTTGCTAGTCCATCAATTAGCACAATTAGAGTACAATTACATATTTTGATATATTGGAAAATCACAGGCCACTTGTAGTATGATCACCACATTAGGTAGGATTGTTTCAAGAAAGGTGCTCATCAGGGTGTTTATTTTTGCTGGGATCGTCTCCATTTATGCAGTTTGCACATATAATCTTATTCCTATAGAGCTCTCTGACGATTTATGAATCAACTAGAATTGCTTTTCCAATTATTCTGCATCTATTATAAGCAATTTATATCCTAATGATTCAACCTGAACTATTAATTGTATCATTTAAGAATTTATTTTGTTCAACAATCATGATTCTATATGTTGTGTAGAGGTGTCAACTTCTGCACAGGGATCAACCTAAAATGGCTTCGTTTTTCTTTTTGTTGGTTTTTCAGCTATATTTGTGCTTTATCTCAGACTCTGAGTTGCATGTGAAAATTGCTTTCTGGTCTATATTAGGGAAAAGAAAACTGCAAATCAGAACTTGCACCCAAGTTTGAACTGTATGAACAACATCCCAAGGGTAAAAATTGCCTGAAACTCTGATTTAGTGTTCTTTATGCTGGTAGAAATGTCTGGAATATCTGTCTGGCTTCTCTGGTCTACACTGCTTGATGCTCAAGGGTAATACTTGAACATCTGTTTCTCATGTTTTCTTGCAGTGCAACTCTGGTTACTAAGAGACTGGAATCTGAATATATTGTCTGTCTCTTTGGACGCTCTTGGTAAAATATATCTTCATTAAGTTTAAATTTACCCTCTCTGATGATCAAGACTTTTTTGAAGTTTTCCTTCTTAATTTTCTTTTGCTGAGGTCTATTACTATGGTCATGAGCTTTGTAAGTTAGATATACTTAATGTTGGTTTGGTGAAAATAGTTCAGTCCACGTCAATATTGCTGAACGCTGAGAAAGTTAGATGGTTGATGCTGGTGGATTTATATGGGTAAATAGCTCTCAACTTGTGAAGACTATCGGCTGTCCTAGGTAGTTGATTGGTTTGTAATCTGCCTATTAAGCTTGAGAAATAATTTTATCTCAGGATAAAGGAAAAATCTCGCATGCATCATAACGTATCTAATAAAAAAAATGTCATATAGTAAGGAAAACTTATTTAATTGGTTAGTCAACCAAGTGACAGAAAATAATGAAAATAAATGTATACATTATGATGTATTTAAGATTTTCTCAGAGGATGAGATAGGTTTTTGCTCTTCTTTTGGTGCCAATTGCAATATTTATGTCCAAAGTTCCAATACTGTAGAAATACCTTAATGTAGTAAAATACGTGTTAAAAGAGATAATCAAGCTACACAAAAATTTGATACTACTCTTACAAAATTCAGAGAGTGTTTCTTGCAGTATTTCCTCGAATAAGCTTAGACTGCTAGATAAAACTTCCGATAGTGGAGGTCGGAAACGAGAATGTTGTTCTCCAAACAATTGTGGGTAGTGGTGGTTTAATGGGCATATACCACGGCACCAGAAAACCCATAGTGCTTGTGCATCAAGAAAGTGACAAAAAGCAAAGCCAACAAGTCAACAACTGATATAAGGTAGAAGATGGAAGAAGATACCGTCTTGAGTTAGTAAATGATCATTGCGTATTATTATATTTATGACTGGAAATATAAAAGACTAAAGAGAAAATGTTAATTAGGAATTTCAATGATTTGACATGGGTGTCCAGGTGACAGCAAATTAGGGTGGGCTGTGGTGGGTTATTAGAGGGGGTCAGTGATCAGTCATCTGCGCTACAACCAATAGCCGTCACAACAGGGACGTTGGCCATTTCTATTCGTATGCTTCTTCTCAAATGTCCCATCTCTCTGATGTCTGAATTTGCTGTAAGCCATTACCTCATTGGTTTTTTTTTTTTAATAAAAAGCAGTTGACCCTGTTATTTTACACCGTTATGACCTCTTCTGGATCATGTACCCATTATGATCTTATCATTTTATTGTTGGTGGTTTAGATTTTGTGTTGTAATTTGTAAATGGCTAGTCTCAGGTTTAGGTTTTTCTGTTCAAAGTTATTAGGCTCCCATTTTCAAATATCTGTTTTTGAAAATAAAAAACAAATTTTTTTAAGACTATATCTAATAAGTTGAAAATGAAAGAAAAAAAATATATTGTTTTTTTTTTTTTTATCATTTTCAAAATCAAAGAAAAATTTTCTTTTCAAACAATTATTTCATTCATTTTGAAACAAAATCAGTTTTCAAATTTTTAAAACAGCTTTTAACCTGCATTAATAAACGTATTTTTTTTTTTTAAAAAAAAAAAAGTATGATTGTGAAAATATGTATTTTATATTTTAAAATAATTGTAAAAAAAGATACCATACATGTCATAAGAATGTCAATCTCTTCTTGGAGAGCAAAGTAATTTCCAAAGATGAATCTCCATAGGTGGTGGAGTTGATCACTATGTATTTTTATTTTCAAAACTTTATTTATAGGACTTCTCGAAAACAATTTTCAACATATTATATTGTATGCAAAACTGAAGCTACGCCAAGGCAATTTCCCCTTTTTATTAAACTTTATCTTTATTGAATTATGTTTTTGATGTAACATCGGCAGTATAGTTGTTATTTTAGCTTAAATAAATAAATAATATAATTATTTTGAATAGAAGGGATCTTGAAACAACCCCATAATTTATTATAGTTGTAGACGATCCATTCCAATCTCCTGAAACTCCAACTCTTGTTGTTGATCAACTTAACTATAATTGTCGCTTCAGTGTCCTCAGAATGCGATCGTAATGTTACTAAAATTTATTACTTTTCTTTTAACTTTCATAATTGATCAAGAGTTGGTCAACATGATTGTAATATTGAGTTTCAGTTATCGCCAAAGTAATCTTTTATTAAGTCACCGTAGCCTTTAGGTGTGCATGGAAGAGATTTTTAATCTCTCAAATGGTTGAGGAATCCTTCAACGAAGATAAAATCAATTTTATTGGATCACCAACAATGAAGTGAATCGTCTTCGACTTTATAATTTCCTTTTTCAAACTATTTTATCCTTTTAGGTTAACGATTTCATCATTTTAAGTTTGTTTTAAGGGCAATTTAATCTTTTCAAAATTAATCCAACAATTGACTGATGTTGACAGTGACAAACAGTTAGAAAGTTGGTGTTATTATTACTATTATGTTTTTTTAAACTTCGACTCCCTCTATGATTATACCAAACCTAAAGGAGGCTCGAATAACTCCCAAAAATCAAATCTTAATATATAATTTTACTTTTAAAATATTATACTGATATTTTTGAGGGAATAAATATAAATAATAATAATAATATTAATCATATGGATAGAATCATATACAGAAGACAGGCGTCCAAACACCAAAAAAAGAATCATAGAAGACACGTTTTCTCTTAAAAAAAAAAAAAAAAAAGGTTATGCGAAAAGCATCAAGTAACATGCAATAATGGGGACAAGCTGATAGGTCTGGAGTGGATAGCAGACATTGTAATCCAGACCCGAGCAGGATCTGATTTGTTCAACATATATATATTTAATATAAATAAACTCGTTCATTGTTATTACCGTTGGACAAAGGGATGCTTGGAATGCTTATTCATCACGTGAAGTGGATTTGAATATGTGGCGTGGCCTTCCCCACTTTTCCCATTTCTGGCAAGTCCAAAATCATGTTTGCTCCTGAAAACTCACGTACCATAAAAAGAAAAATGCTTCATAGTCTTTCTTCCATTAAAAAGCAAAGATTGAAGAAAATGGATAATGTTTTGTTTTCGGGTCATGTAGCGGCAAGCATTTATGACACACATCACATATGGTATTTTATGTGCATATATATATATATATATAGAGATAAGTGGATTTTCCTGCTTTAAATCCTTGAACCCATAATATTTAATGGCATACTCACTGTTGTTGGTATTAACAGAAGAAGATATAGCGAATGGTGCAGTTGTATAGGGATATATGATCAATCCTTTTGCCTGTTTTAATTGAATTTATTTGCTTACGGTCCCTGGACGATGGATTCATATATATGTTTAGGGTCTTGGTCTATGTTTTCACAAAAAAGGAAGCAAGTAGGTAGGCGGGGTGGTCTTTTTGCTGTATCAAAGCTAGTCACCAAGCTGTCCCTGATGACATTTCCCTCTCTTATAACTTTGAAGAAGAAAAAAGAAATCCTTGTTGAGGAAACAAGGGAAGAGAATCTAATGTGATGGTGACATGACACATGGCCTTAGATTTTGACATGTCATCCCTCACTGGTAAGAGGGATAGAGACTAATGACAAATAGAAAATGGTGAGGTTGGAGCTAAAGAGGGGATTTTGAGTCTTGCATGCAAAGGAGTCTTTAATGGATATGCAGTCCAAGTCTGTCTTTAGTGTAGGGAGTTAAGAGAGAGTAATGAAGCATAAAGGGCATGAAGGAAGAGAGAAATATAGAGAGAGTGAGAGAGAGAGAGAGAGAGAGGGGTAGAGCCTTCTAATATTTAACATTAACAGTGAGGGGGCATGCACATCACAGCTGTTGTTGTCCTTCTCAGTTGGGGTACGTAGCCATCCTCACTGATCACACAAGCTACACTTTCTCTCTCTCATTGTCTTGGCCCCTCTCATTGGCCATTGCTAGTGTCTGTGATCTTTCTTTAGATTTTGTTTGGATTTTGTGTTCTCACGTGAATCTACTAACTTCTTCCCTCATTTAATTCTCCGCAATTTCTCTCTTTCTTGCCCGGCCCTCATGATCACTACAAGCTGAAAATTAAACCTAACCAATTATTTTTTATTTTTTACTTATTAGGAACTGTAATTAGAAAATTACACGATATGGCACTGTAAGGTATATTGTCATTCATTGGAAATAAAGGCAACTAACATAAAATGTATATAGTATTTCAAATGTTCAGATATTTAAAATTCATACGGTGGAGGCAATCTGTACCCAATATCTGTTTGTTAGGTGGCATGCAGTCCAACCCTTCTTAAATAACAAGCTAGCTTTAATTTCTTGAAGCACCCCACATATTTTTATTGTTAAGGATAGAATAATTGTGTCATGTACTTGTGTAGGAAATTAACATTTTATTTATTGTTAATTAATACATAAAATTCTACAGTATGTTGATTTCTTATGAGATGTATAGGCTACTACTTTATCGTGTGCTTATTTCTTTGCTCATTGAGAAAAGTAGTGCAATTAAGGAGAAAGATAGATTGTCACTTTCTGGATCCTATGGCCAGAAAATGGCCATTATATATTGTTAATTTTGGTCAAAATAATAATCCTATCAAAGAAGATTAAAAAGAGAAATCAATAATCTCATGATATTTATTTAATTTATTCATACCAACTCTTTCCCTGATTTAGGAAATGAATGTTTGTTGATTGTCAGTTTAAAATCTGGTTATTATGTGATGATGAGGAATTGATTATGGTTTGAATGATTTGGAATATACTTAGGTAATCATATGTGTATTGAATGTAGTTATGACATGATTTCAAAAATAAAATAAAAATCCAGAAGTGTTGTTGGGATGTCCTTGAGCTCTTTAAAATGGACCGAGTAAAGGTTTCGCATGCAAACTGTTTTCTACTGTTTTTTGTCTTTCTAAGGCCAGTATATGTTCTTTCACTTTCCTATTTTTGGTCTTCTCTCTCTCTCTCTCACTTTCTCTCTTGTAAGGTCCACATCTCTGACCAAATTTAAGCCTACATATTCAAAGAGCTGGACAAAAGATGTTCTCTCTATTTTTTTGCTAATGGCATACGTACCTTTGTTCCTTTCTACCACGCCCATATTAATTTTGTATTTTTATTCTATTTTAAACTTTTATCTTATAATCTCTTGGTCCACATAAGCTTTCGCCTTGTCCCCGAAAAAGATGTGATAGAGATGAGATGTTGTCATGTTCTCTTTAAACCATAGATCAGAGTGTGATAAAAGCCAGACGTGATGGAGTCCTCATTCAATCATAAGCATACCATAATATAACGTTTTCAAGATTTAAATCAGTAACCTTATAAATATTTTAGTTACAGACCTACATTTTATGTTATGACTGTTAGTTATTACAGTAGTCATTTGTCCACGTTGACTTTAGCCTTACCCTTGGAGGGATATAGTGGATGTGGGGTGCGATCATGTCCTTCACCACACCCCTCTGAGTGCAAAGCCAAAGCCTACATGGTCTAATAGCCACCATATTAACTAAGGGTCATTACATTTACTAATTTGTGTTGATAGATGTTCTTTGATATTGTGAGAGTATATATTCGGACTAGGTATGTAGTTGTTTGATCTTGAAAAATTTTAGTAGATTCTGATCCAATCGGTATCAAATCTAACAAAAAGAATCTCAAATTTTATTACAACTTGGTATCATAATTACTATGTTTAAATTTTCATATCAATGTGGTAAGAAAAACATGCCAAAGTTCTTCAGAAAATTATTGAAATTAAAATCGATTGCTATGCCTTACAAGACCTATATATCTACTCTGATAGTCTCATTACATAAGGAAGAGGTCCATGCTGAAATCAATTCCTATATTTGTAGGTTATATCTACTCCCATTACGTAGAGAAGAGGTATATTAACACATTCTTAAATATACATGATGAGACATGAATGCTGCATTATAAATGTGGAAGAAGATATGTATATCACTAGAGGTAAGAGGAATGTGCATGTTTGTTGATAATTTCAATATAAATACTTGTTCAGTATTTTATCACTTTCAAAGAACCATCTAAAAGTTTGATAGTAGTATTACTTGGGGCTACAGACCCTGAGTAAGGTGGGGAGTCATCCAGAAGAAACAATAAGTAAAAGAAGAAAAAGAAGAGAACAAACAAGCAGCACAGACCAATTTTACAACATTTGCTTATTACTGAAAAGGTTGGTGAAAATGAAAGAATGAAAGTGAATTTTGTTGAGAGGCAGCAAAATAGGACTTTGCTAGACGCATGCACTAATTTTGGGAAAAAGCTAAGTCGTCTCTCTCTGATAGTGCTGATGGATTTACTCATCATTGCTATATAATAAAAAAACAATCATACCCTCCCACCTCTATGCACACACAACACGCTCTCTTTCTTCCCTAGTACATGCTTCCTTTTCCCTCCCAAACCCAGTCTTGTTTTCAATGTTCAAAACCAAATCATTCACATTTGAATATCTGTCTCCGTGATAATAATTTTCATGCACATCTCCATGCATGGAGGACCCCGAACAGAAAAAGAAAAAGAAGAGACCTACAAATTCAAATCAACCTTAACCCTAAATATTTTCACGGTATTAAAAGAAAAACAAGCAAGCAAGAAGCTAGGAACATATGTTAATCGATAGGGGACAGAAACTAGTAAATGATCTTTATGACATCGATGAAATATGCTTTAAGAAACATCTATAAAGAAAAAGAAAAATTTTTAAAGCAAAAAATAAAGGGGAGATTTTATTAAAAGTAGTACAAGCAAAACTCAACATAAATGAAAAGAGGAATAAACTCCTCGAGACTACTTGAGGAGAATCTGCTTTTAAATTATTAAAAACAACTCTTTCATTAGATGATTATATAATAAAATAAAGTTTATTAATTATAATACATCATACTCGATTGTAAATCTGTAATACATCATATCTTGATCATTTTAAAAGTTATCTATGCAAAAAAGGTTCTTCTAATTTTATCTTTGGCATATACGTTGACATCATCCTTTGATGATAACTATCAAGCGAATACAAGTGAGGTACACTTTCGTCGGTTTCAAATGATACACATGGAATATGACAGTAGAAAACAGTATGAAGCACAAAGGCACCGCTGAAAACAAAATTGGACATGGATAATATTGTTTAATGTTTTGCAAAGCGTAAACCTATTAAATAAACACATCTAGCATCATGATAATCATTTGTACTTTTTATTAGAAAACGCATGTAACTATATACATATATATTGCAGAAACCCTTTTTAGTTCTATTTTTAACAACTTGTATACTAATCGAATCAAGTCTTGTATATATTGAATATGTATGCAAAGATAAAGCTCTTTCTCGTACCGTACAAAGATAAAGTTATTCCCTGTAAATTACAAGTCAAAAGAATTGACACAAATTCTTCCAAAAACATGTGCAAATAAATAAAACTAGCAAGAAGAAGCTAGCTAGCTAGAGAAATGGAAATCGGCGTATTTTAAAACTCATTATATTAATGGAAAGATATAAAATAGAAATTCCACGAAAGGCTTGTTTTAGGGGGCCCTTAGCTCATCATTCCTGGAATATTTCAAGCTTAAACGAGACCCACATCTACTTTTTGTCTAGAAGCAGGTGTTGACTACTTACTCACCAAGTGCTGTTTATTAGAAAAAGCAAATGGAGTTGCTGTGCTTTTCCCAGTTAGGTTTTAACACCAATTTCTTTCCACGAGTTTCACATAGTAATGCAACCAAAGCCAACGCGCATTTAACACCTTGGATATTTGTATTCTATATGCTGTGACTTCCTTATCAATATTATCAATGCTTTTAGTTGTAAAATTAAGATGATAATATGTTACAAACTTTAATTAGAATGAGAAAATTGTGTGTTTCATACAAAATTGCATGCGGTGATGCATGTATTTTCAGCCAACTTTTTGACTTAAAAAAATTTTGTGCAGGTGGTGGTGGCTGATTTTGTTATAAATTCAATGTTTTCAAGTTGTTGAGCAATATTAATCCTTTCTCTGTATTTTTCCTCTTGCGAAGAGCAACTTGGCTGGTTCCAGGTTGTTTCACGCAATAGATTTTGAATTTTGTTGCTTTTTAAGATAATCTATTTAAAATTAAAAAAAAAAAAAGCAAATACATAAGTGGCAGTAGAAGTGTAGCACCCACTTTCTCAGTTGTATACATATATGAAATTTTGCTTGATTATTTGCTTAAATAACATCTGGAAATATATTTATTTAATTATAAAGAAAAAAAAAATTGCTATCATTTTGCGTTTGTCTCCGGTCATTGTAGCATCTCAACTTGACAGTCACAGCCAATTCTTCATCACTGTCAGATGAATAAAGCACAAGCACAGTAAAGGTCACATCAGATTGCATTACAGGAGACACCTATCTCTATCCAAATCGACGGTGGGTGACGGGCTGTGACCATTTTGTGGTCACAGTAGAAATGTGACTTTACAATTTGCCTTATTAATTATTTTAGTATTTAAAAATTGAATTCAATTGAAAGCTGTGAGCCAGATAGGAGCAGTATTCAATTTTTTTTAAAAGGGAAAAAAAAAAAAAAAAAAAAGAAGAGTAAAAGATTAGATTTTAATTAGGATCCCTTGGGGGTGCAGAGTGAGCGCAGAAGCTGTACTACAGTATGAAGTGACTGGAGGGGCAGAAGTGCTGCCCGTCGTCAAATCTATCTAAGGCTCTGTGGACTGTAAAAATAAAGCTAAACCAGTTTTGGTTATCTGACCAGCCTCACCCTATTGGCTCCTACACACCCCACTAGATTCAACGACCTGACTTATATTGTGTCATTGAAGAGAGAGACAAGAGAGAGAGAGTGTGTTGAAAAAGTTGATAATTATTTCCAGAGTTTTTGCTGGGTACTAATGACTCTAATGAGAGAAGGCGTTTATGCTTATGATACTTAAGAGTGCATTTGAGAGACTAAAGAAGTGGGTTTGGATCTGGGTTTTTTGTAGGGTTTAAGAGGGTCTTAGGAAAAAAAAAGGGCAAAAGAGTGAGTGAAGAAGGGAGAGAAAAAGAGAGAGAGAAAAGAAAAGCGTAAGACGTGGTCTTTCTCATATATACACAGATCCCTATGGAATGCAGGGGTGCTCCCCAGCATTGCTTGCCTGGAATTCATTCCTTTTTTTTTAGTTTAAATAGACCGGTTTTGTTCTCTTTGGAGAGAGAGAGACAGTGAGAGAGACTTTGGTGGGGATTTTGCATAGATTGTAGAGTTTTGGATAGTGGGAAAATTTTTTGTTGGCAATGAGTTCTCTACTACTAGACAACAAAAAAAAGAGCAAAAAAATAGAAAAATAACCAAGTTTTCTGATGAAGGGGAGGCAAGAGATTTCGGTATGATTAGTTTATTTGTTTGCCAATGATTGAGTTGCCTTGCACCAAGAGATACTGCTAAGTAAGTAAAACCTCTAAGTTAGAAAAAAAAAAAGTTAGAGAGAGAGAGGTAGAAGAAGATCATGAAGTCTATGAATGATGATAGCAACGGCACCAATAATAACAACTGGCTTGGTTTTTCTCTCTCTCCCCACATGAAAATGGAGGTTAATACTGACCCTCATCATCAGCCTCATCATCATCATCATCAGTATCATCATCAATCTCAGGCTCCTTCTGCTGCTGTGTCTAATGCTGTTCCTACCAGCTTTTACATGTCTTCTCACCTCAACAGCACTGGAATTTGTTACGGGGTTGGAGAAAATGGTGCCTTTCACTCTCCTTTGTCCTGTTATGCCACTCAAGTCTGATGGTTCTCTTTGTATCATGGAGGCTCTCACTAGATCACAACCAGAAGGTTCGCTTCTACTCTTTAGTTTTCATTAATGTAGTGTTGTGAGCTTTCTCTGTTTTGTTCAAATATTGTACTTCTTTGATAAAGGTATGGTGCCAAGTTCATCTCCAAAACTAGAGGACTTCTTAGGAGGTGCCACAATGGAAACTCATCATCAGTATGGCAGCCATGAAAGAGAGACAATGGCTCTTAGCTTAGATAGCATGTACTACCACCATGCAGAGTCAGAAACCAACAGGCAACATTCTCTTGACCTTCTTCAAGAACAGCTAAGGCAACAGGAACAACAGTTTCCACCTCAAACCCACCCATCATATTATGTAGGCATGCCATGCCATGGAATGTATCAGACTCCAATGGAGGAAGAAGCCAAGGACACCACCAGCCTTGCACACTGTGATTCCCAGATCCCTCAAATGAGTGACGATGCCATGCCGTTCTTGAAAAACTGGGTTGCTAGACACTACTCTACTACTCCTCATAATGCCTTGGACCAGCAGATGAGCAGTGCTATGGTTGATGATGGAGGAGGAGCTTCTGCTTCTGTTGGTTCAATTAATTGTGGGGATTTACAGTCTCTTAGTTTGTCAATGAGCCCCGGTTCACAGTCTAGCTGTGTCACAGCTCCAAGGCAGATCTCACCTGCTGGTGCAGATTGTGTGGCCATGGAAACAAAGAAGAGAGGGTCTGGAAAAGTGGGTGGTGTAAAACAGCCTGTTCATAGGAAGTCTATTGATACATTCGGGCAAAGAACATCACAGTATAGAGGAGTGACAAGGTTAGCTCAAGCTGTTTCTCTTGTTCATTACATGTTTCCATTTTCTTGTGTATATATTTTTCTTCCTATTCTCCTCCATGTTTTTAGATTTGTTTTATTTTGCTTTTTTGGACACACTGTTCATTATATGTATATGTATTAATCTTTGTCAAATTTATCTCCACCAGACACAGATGGACAGGAAGATATGAAGCTCATTTGTGGGATAATAGTTGCAAGAAAGAAGGGCAGACCAGGAAAGGGAGGCAAGGTTAGTCAAGCAAAAACAAAATATTTTTACAGTTATATGCTTGGAAGTATTCCTTGTCTTGACCGTAATGTTTGGTCCCTCTGCTTACATGATCTGACTTGTTATTAAATTCTTCCTTGTCATCTTCATGTTCCCTGTGGATGCCATTTCAATCAAATGATTCATTTCTTCAGTCTATCTTGGTAAGCCTAATGTTAATTTAGATTTACATTAATGACCTTCATTTAGTTGCCACTAATTTAATTTTAACATATGAATTTCGTTTCAGGGGGTTATGATATGGAAGAGAAAGCTGCCAGGGCTTATGATCTTGCAGCCCTTAAGTACTGGGGTCCTTCCACTCATATTAACTTTCCGGTACGTATATGATTCTACCATGTTCACGTTTATTAATGCTCTAATGATTTTAGTTACTCAACATGCAAACTAGTTTGTTTCTCTATGGCAGTTGGAGAATTACCGCGAAGAGCTTGAAGAAATGAAGAACATGAGCCGCCAGGAATATGTTGCACATCTAAGAAGGTACTATATATCATTGTATGATTTATTGTTTTAATCTGTGTATTATGCCTCCTTTTAGTGGGTTATAATTGTCTTTTATTCCTTTGATTTGTAGGAAAAGTAGTGGGTTCTCAAGAGGGGCATCAATGTATAGAGGAGTAACAAGGTTTTAATTTTCTCTTTTTTGGACTTCCATTTTTTCAATTGATATTTTATTTCCTCATTCCTGTTTTAAAAATTTGTCCTTTTGTTGTTTTTATAGGCATCACCAACATGGAAGATGGCAAGCTAGGATAGGCAGGGTTGCAGGAAACAAGGACCTTTATCTTGGGACATTTAGTAAGTTTTTGCATTGTTTCACAATAATGTTTCTTTGTTGCCTGGTCTTATCAAAATGTTAATGTTTTATTCAAATTCCATCGGGCTCCTGCTGTGCATTAAAAGAGCTTTTAAAAGGAAATGACCTCTGCTCTTATGTTTCCACTGAAGACCAGTGATGCTGCTTTTCTAAGGCTGATGATGACTTACTTTGAGACTGTACTTTTTTAAGGCTGTTGTCCCTCTGATAAAATGATAAAAGAGAAACAAAGTTTATTTTTTTTTCACTTATGCTAATTAAAAGACAATTTTTTTTAGACCCTAATCTTCCTTAATAAGCTATGCATGCCAGGATCTCGTATTGATAAACTTGATTACAGGCACTCAAGAGGAAGCAGCTGAGGCTTACGACATTGCAGCAATCAAGTTTCGAGGCGTAAATGCTGTGACCAACTTTGATATAACAAGATATGACGTTGAAAGAATCATGGCCAGCAATACTCTACTTGCTGGAGAGTTTGCTAGGAGAAACAAAGAGACAGAATCGAGCAATGAGGCCATTGATTATAACCCACCAACACACAACACTGGTGAAACAGTTCAACCAGAAAGCACCAACAATGGAAATGGCTCGGATTGGAAAATGGTTCTATATCAGACCCCAGAGCAACAACCAAATTCTGGCATTGGATCACTTGACCAAAAATCAGTGGATACAGTGACAGCAACTTATCGAAACGCCCCCATCTCAGTAGCTCTTCAGGATTTGATTGGAATTGATTCAGCCAACTCTAGCCAGCCAATGGTGGATGAATCATCAGCTAATAAGCTAGGTGTGACTCATTTTTCGAATCCATCCTCCTTGGTGACAAGTTTAAGCAGTTCAAGAGAAGGTAGCCCGGATAAAGCTGGCTCAATGCTGTTTGCTAGGCCACCATTAGCATCAAAGTTCATTAGTCCAACGACGGGTGTTGGTTCTTGGTTCCCATCAGCAGCACAGTTAAGGCCTGCTGCAATCTCCATGTCACACTTGCCAGTTTTTGCTGCTTGGAATGATACATCATGATGATGATGGAAGCCTAATTATCTTTCCACTAAAACACCTAAGAGTTTTTGCATGAAAGAATGAAGAAGAAAATTGGTGGGCCTGGTGGTGGTAGGGGAAAAGGGCAAGTGAAGTAAGATTTTGGTTATTGCCTTTTCCATTTTTTAGGTGTTAGTGGAGGTAATTGGGGCCTTAAGGTGGGGGGGGGGGGGCCACTACTCTGTCTGTAACCAAAGTGTAGGAAACTTTTGTCAAACCGAACCTTTTGGCTCATATGGAATGAAATCAAAGATTTAGCAAAATGGAGGGAAGTGATTAGAGAAGTCTAATGATTAAATTCTGTAATGATGTTGGCTGAATTCAAGTGGCCACCACCTCTTATATAATTGAATCTGCTTTATTTTCAACTTTTTTATTTATTGGTCCTGCTAAGTACAAAAAACAGCTCAATGTTTCCCAATAATGCAAAAAGCCTCTTGCTTTGACCATTTCACACCCCAATCTGCATTACACCATCATTACAAATTCCTCCTTTATAATCTCAGCTTTCCTCAAAGGCTCACTTAAATTCTACTTCATTTAAAAAAGTGGGGTGGACAGATTCTTAAGTGAAGCCTTTAGTTTTTGTTATTTTTGAGATTTTAATGGACATTATTAGTTGAGACTTTGTCTGATATACATACATATATATATATATATATATTTGATAAAGTCGTCATGGGTAAAAAATTTCTTTAGCTTTTTCTAATTCCACTTGATGTGAACACCAAAGAGATAATGCACCTAAAAGTGACTCCATGTCCTGGTGCGGACATTAGACAATAAAGAAGGAAAATTATTATCAGTTGCGTGATTGAGTGAAATCCCTCGTGTGTGTGCACCGCCGATCATAAAACGTAGATAATGCATGTGTGAGTACGATTGACATCTTTTCGCAATATGGGGTTTTAGAGGATTATGTGCCGTAAAAGCTGGATGTTGAAGCCTTTAATTATTGGATTCATTAATAGCTAATAAGTCTAGCTTGACAGCCAAACAATGAAGAAATTTTGACACAAAGGATTTATGATAGATTCTTGCTGCATCAAATTTAGTTACTCCTCTTGAGTCATTGAATTAATGTTTTGAATTTGGGATCCAAATCCTCTGGTGTCTAAGTTTTTTCCTTAATCTTTTTTGAGAAAAATAAATTTAAAAAAATAATTACATTTCAATCATTTATTGATTGTAATATTTCTATACATGAGATGAGACTTAGATCAACAGAAAGCTCTTCATAAAGTTGATTGTTGTATATTATTGTCCTTGAACTGCATCAAACGGATAGAATATATACATATTTATTGCTTCAAGTGGATAGTAATAGTCTTGTTGTTTGGAATCTTTGTATGAAGGGAAGGATGAGGTTGGATATGTTTATTCTTGTTATTTAAAAATTCTAATCCCATCTTCGATAAATTTAGAATAATTAATTAAATTCGAATATCTTTATTTATTTATCAATTAAAAACACACTCATACAATCTACAATAACATATGAAGTGGTTGCTATCATACTTGGAAGTTGTTTTAGTTATCAAGATTTTGAGGTGGCTTGATCTGAATGTATTGTATTGTCATGAATTTATAAGTAAAAAGACTATCAAAATAAGAAAAGAATCCTATAAAAGAAAGGTTCGTGCAAAAATCAAACATCTTTTGAAGTAAAAACAATTTTTTTTTTCCTCTAGGTGAAAATTATAAATCTAATTATTGACTAAATAGTCTCTTAATGAAATTAATCAATACACAGTAAGTTGATTTATCACGTGTGTCAAATCAAGGAATTGTTTTGTGGCTACTGTCCTTGAGTAGAAGAAATGCTGCACAGACTGTTATCACTTATCAACAAAACCCATACTTTTCAAGATAAAAAAGTTAAAATAAGAAAACCAAAATCAACCTTAATTGGACAATGAAAAAGAAAAGAAAAGAGGAGGCATATATAAAAAAAAGAGGGAACACACCAACAACCATAACATAACAAGAGAGAAAAGGGTCACAGTAGAGCGATTGATGGTCAAAAAGATTGCTACGTTGTGGAAAAAGTTTGCAAAGTAAATAGATACTTCTCATCTTTAAACAATAAAGTTAAAACCATGATCTCTATTTCTTCAAACCTCTCTGGTTTTAGTCAACATTTATCATTGCATTTGCTTGTTGTTGACAGGTTGGATCGCCAAAAAAACAAATTTGTGTACCACCCATAACATTTATATATAGCTCTTCCTTTTTCAAACACTACAAAAATTTGAAAATTAAAGCAAACTTGTTGGCATTTATATATGGCAGTAGTAAATTAACCAGAGTAGAAATGAGTAAAGAACAAAAATACCAGACATAAATGCCGTATATTAAATATCCAAGGCGTTCAAACTTGAACAGAGACGGACCAAAGCCACCCAATCTTTATTAGTACTGTATATACCAACAATGAACTTTAGCTATGTGCTCCCTGAAAACTTATTTTGAAAGCTTATTTTTTACGACTTTCACTCAATCACAAGTTTCTTTCGTCGTTCTATAAAATAATAAAAATATCCTATGTAATTAATAAAAAAAAAAAAATTAGTTTAATGATACTCTTCGCTTTCACTAATCCATTTTTATAAAATCATGGATTGAAGTAAAATCTGTTTTATTTGACTCTAGAATTTATAATTAGTCAATAATAAAAAAATATAACTAGTTGCTGTTGTGATTCGCAAATACGGTATCCCACCCAAGATTTTATTTGACTTGCATATAATTGTTTGGAATCCAAAATGGTCCCATGAGGTCCAGGACCGCAACCCATCTCATTCAATTCCATGATAAATAAAATATGTGACTAACAGCTAGCGAAATCCACTCCAGGTGTTGTATGCATTGTCCAACGTTTAGTAGTGAGTGAGAACTGGAGGTCGTGTTGTTCTGTGTGAAGGAATCTGTTTCTTCCTGGGAGACCTCCACATTACCTGCTTTGATTTGGACCACCGGTCCTTAATTAGACATTTTTCATGTGAGTTTGTTGTACATATATGTCTTGTCCAAAATTCATCAAATTTCATGTTAACAAACAACCTAAGTCCCCAAGCAATTAAGATTGGGATTTGGGAAAAGTTTACTTCCTTCGTTGATCTCGATTTCTGTTTCCAAATTAATGAACAAAGTAAGATAACAATTAATATTAATTTGATTGTACATACCCACATCATAAATTGCTCCATTAATGGAGAGGTGGGTAGATATATACAATTGCCAACTACCCAGGTCCTATAATTATAAGAAACATGTATCAATAACAAGCATGTAAGGAAGTAGCTGAAAAACATTGATGTTTCCATGGATCCAGCCATCTAATTCAGCTGTTCCAGTACCCGACCACTTGGTTACGAAACCTCAAATCAACACAATAAAACTTGCCTGTACGTAAGCTAACATTTGTAGATTTTATATAGCATTTGTTACAATAAAATCCTATCACCAAAGCGCCCTTTTAAACAAACAGGCTATTGGGTCATATAAATAAGTGAAAGAGATGTTACTATAAGGGAGATATCAATTACCCACCCACAGCTAGCCAGGGTCCGGCGGTTCAGATTTCTCAGACATGCATGCATGATGTATTCTGCTTCAGATTCTGAGACCTCATCAGGGTCGACCCTATGCGCATTAAATAACGTTATGCCATGATATATATTCATTACAGTCACTTGGATCTCGTTTGTTGCTTCTGGTTATTATTTTTGTCTGTTGTATGTATTATCACCCTGTCTCCTGCCCACTCACTTAATTACCTCAGTTACCATCCTACCCGCGGATCAAACCTCCCTACAATAAATTTTGGATAACTCACTGCATTCGCTAGCCCGACATCACTCTTTTTTTCATATATGGAGAGAGAGAGAGGAATACTAAGCTTATCAAATTTTTTTATTTAAATTTATGTGCAAATTGGTGTGTAAGTTTTCAACATTATATTAATTATCACGTCATCTCATGAATTATAAGATATCGATAACTCATATATCATATCATTTGAGTATAAATTTGAACAAAAAATTTGAGAAGTCTAACATTATATATACGTTATTTTTAAAAAACTTCCAAATGTTTACTACTAATGTGAAAAGGTATTCTATAATTCGTACGTAATTAGAGTAGTTACTACAAATCAATTTGTTTTAAAGTTACATGTATATATATACACACACACGTATGCATGCGTGTCTTGATTAATTTTAATATTGTATGTTAAATCACTAAAGCCACGAGTCCATATAACTCAGGCAAGGCTATATATACATGCTACGGCTGAACAGGAGGACAATTCCCAATACAAAATAAGATGCGTATAATTTAGAAACACAAATGCGAAACCATATTATAATAATATGAATACGTTCATAGGCTATAAGGGGAAAAAAAAAAAAAACAAAGGGGGCGGCAGGAAGGTAGGTGCTGTCCACGTCGAAAATCTAAGTGAGGATCTTTGGCCCCCTTAGTTAATGTTAATATTTTGTTTCGATTTGGATGTTGTGGTGACGTGGCGTTTGCTACTCCGTCGCTGCCACTGCTCCGCCGTAACGGACGTGCGTGTCTGGTGGTGTCTGTGTTATTAGCATTTTGTCTTTTCCTTTAGCATTTTGTATTTATGTAAGGAGGCCGTATAGTATGTTCCGCAGACGACACAAAATCTGCTACCAGATCCTCACTGCATCGTCTATTGCCATCTTAACTCCTTGCTCTAGTTATTAACTTATTACTCATAATCATTTCTTTTCATATATATTGAAGAGTTTATAGGCCATTGCAGTTCAGAATCATTTATGAAAGTTTTCAAAATATATAAAAGTGGCATTTATGATTATTTAACTTTTGTTTATAAATATAGTATTACCGGTATTGGAATGGATTTGGTATGGTTTCTTTATTAGAGGAATATTCTTTTTAATGCCAAAAGCCTTTTTGGAATTTCTTTTATTGGCTTTAATTTGAAAATAATTTGTTAAAGTCTGTAAAACTATTTAAAATTATATTTGTAAAAATTCTACTCGTTCAAAAAAAAAATTCTTAATGTAAAACCTTTACTTAAAAAATCATCCCAAATAATCATTTAATATAAACATTTAAAATATTATTATAAAATAATATATATATATTATAATTCTACTATCAGTGTCTCATAACTTTTTAATGATAAAACAAATCAATCATATTCATTCATTATATTTTCTCTGTTAAAATAATTTTTTCTCCTATTTAATTTAAATACAATGGAGCAATTTAATTGATTTATCCTAACTTTTTAAATTTAGGATGTTACTATATATATATATGTATATATATATATATATATGTGATGATATTTGCACCTTCCCAGAACTATGTGTACACCGTGCTAAAAAGAGAAAAAAAAAAAACATTGTGTACAAATTCATTTCATTAAGTGAGTTATAATTATAAATTATAATTTTTTAAAATAATATTTAAGGGGGGTGTATTTACGTAAGGGGTGCACATACTGCTTTAGTAGGGTGCAAACAGCACGATATTCTTCATTTATCTGAAAATTGATGACATTTTGTCGTGCAGCCCAAGAGCGTAGTGTAGAGTCTAGGCCTGCAATTCCCGCCCTAGTTCGTATGGCATCCATGAATATGAATAAGAGTGGTAAAAGGCTAAAAGCTATTGGCTCCTCACTGTTGATTTAAAAAAATCCCCTTTCATAAATATTTGAAAATACATTTTAAATCTTTAGATAAAATTACCTACCAAGACAAATGTATTTTTTTTTTTTGTTTCCACTCTGGGTGGGACTATTTTAACATGGAACCTCAATAACCACACAAATGAAAATTTTATAAGTTCTTTTACAAATGAATTTAGACATCAGAGTAGACTATAAAAATGGTAATTTAAAATTTTGATTTAAAAAAGTGATTTCAACCACTTGAAATTTCTTTTTTAAATCAAAATTTTAAGCTATTTTGACCTAACCCTTGAACGTTATAGGCACAATAACATCTAATTAAACCCACTAATGGAAGCTTTTTCTTCAGTTGAATGACAATCTAATATTAAAGTTTAAAAATAAATTCATAAAAAATCTAACATAAATAGAAGTTCCAACCAAAGTTGAACCCATCGTATACAAATAAACTCCGCACCAAAGTTTGAGGAAAAAAAAAAATAGATACCTCAACAAGGATTAAAAGAATGAAGAAGTAGTAAAATTCAAAAGCAATAAATAAAATATAGTGTTGAAACGTTGAGAAACAAGTGGAAAGAGATTATTTTCTTTTTCTTTTTTATCCATAATTTTACACAATTAAACAGTAACAAACAGCATGAAGATGGATATTAGTGCTGTTTGAAGTTTAAACATGTAATAGTCTTTATGGAGATTAGTACTATTACGAAGTTTAAACATATAATAGTCTTCATGGAGATTAGTACTATTTCAAAGTTTAAACATATAATAGGTTCTGATGAGACATGTTAACGATCTAAAATTTAAAATAATAATTTATATTTGTTATTTTAAAACACTAATACAAAGTTTTCAATGTCTTTAAAGAATAAATATACATTTTTTCCGATTTTTAACATATACCATTGTTATAATAGATAGTTTTTAATTTAGAAATGTATATTAAATAAATAAGTTATTGCTTTTTTTTTTTTATTAGTTGCAAGTAATTTATGATTTTTTTTTTAAAAAAAATTTTTGACCAATGCAATCCCCATATTATTGATAAGTATTAAATGTGTCCTTAACTTTTATAAAGGGACTAAATTAGTCATTCTCATGGTCAAACATAACATTTAATTTTGATAGAATTTGTAATATTTACTATACTATAATATAGTGATAACAGTTATACTGAGTTTATTTCTATTCAATTAATTAAAATAAATATTAAATTTTAATTAAAATAAAGTATAAGTAAGATTTTATCATTAAATAATAATTTAATTTGTTAATATTTTTTTTAAAAAAATTAAATTTGCAATAATTATAAATTAATAATAACAAATTAATCTAAAATTATAGTAAAAATAATTAATAGAATTTATTAAAATTATTAAATACACTAAATGAAAAAGACCAAATTATCTCCACTAGTAATTTTTGTCCTTCTACATATCAAACATCGTGCACATATTGATTTTATAATAAATTTGACTTTAACCACGATTTTACCCCCTAAAACGTTAAAGTTGAAATTTGATTGATCCAGTACTTATAAGATATATGGGGACCGAGTTTCAAAATGTACATATATATATTTAATCGAAAAAGAAGTGTGTGTATATATACATATATGGGATCAGTTTGGTCATGATTGAGAAATTAGAAAACCACCTGAGATCTTTTTTTTTTTTGTTTTTTTTTTTTATATAAACAAACCAATTAACAACGAAAAAGCCCACGTAACGCAACTGAAATGGGAAAAATACAGGCTGCATCAACATGATGCTAAATGAGATCATTCAAAGAGGATAAGGCCAAAGAAGTTAAATCATGTGCCAAACGGTTCGCGGACCTAAAAATGGCTTGACACTTATAGACATTAACCACTTTACACAAGGCCTTTACATCACCAACTAGAATGTCGGAGTTCCCACGAAAACTTGAACTAGAACGGACCTGAGACACCATATTCGTTGCATCAACTTCCACTTCAGCGATCTTAAGACAACAAGATTTTGCTAACAATAGGCCCTCTCGCAACGCTAGAAGTTCACCAACTTCTGGTGGAAAAGATCCTCTAATGGACTTTGCAGTCGCAGCAATCACAAAACCTCTGGAGTCCCTAATAGCAGCCCCCACCCCAGCTACTTGAAGATCAGGCCTTATAGCCACATCAATATTCAATTTCAAGTCACCCTCCTTTAGGGGAACTCAGTCCACCAGTCTTGATACTACACCCGTAGAGGACACATTCACAGAAGATGCCTTAGCACGCTAGGTATTCTTCCAGAATCAACACTTCCAGCTCAGTAGAAAACTCAGCTGATTTAACCACACCCCCCATTGATCTTTGCATTCCAGTTGTTCCAAATCATCCACATCATCATCTCACATTTGGCAACCTCGTCTTGATCACCAAAATCCAACCACCCGAAGCAAACTCCAACACCGAGTGGAGATTGAAACTACTGCTAAAGGGAGTGTTAATCTTAAGATGTTGCCATGACTGTAGCGCGGTAGGACAACTAAAGAAATTGTGATGCCCCGTCTCCACATAAGAGTTACACATGGGACATGTGGTCTCTTGGATGACATTTCTACGAGCCAAATTTACCTTGATTGGTATAACTTCCTGACAAGCCCTCTAAAGGAAATGTTTAACTTTAGGAGGGATGCCAATATTCCATAAAAAAGACCATCAGCGAGAATTGTAAGTGGGAGAGACATTACCTTTTGCTGATGAGTGGTAGGCTGTCCGGTAACCGTTTTTAACCGAAAACACCTTTTTTTTGTCGAAGTGTCATCTCCATCTATCTTTTATACTTCTGGTATCGAGAGGAATAGATTGGATCACTTCTTGATCTACTAACAGGAACACTTGATTGAGTTTGCAATTATCCCACCTACCGGTGTCAAGAGTTTATAAAATCAACCACCTTATATTGAGCATTTGGGATAGGGGTAATCGGTTTAAAGGATGAAGGTCTAGAAACCCAAAGATCCTTGAATGCATCAATCTCTTTACCATCACCCACTTGGAGTCGAAGCCCTTTACTCAACAGGGTCCTACCCCATAAAAAGTTGCGCCACAAATGAGAGGCCTCAACTTTGTAAGACGCCTGTAGGAAGCTCACATTGGGATGACATTTAGCCTTAAACACTCTTGTCATCATCGAGTTTGGATCCATTATCAGCCTCCATGCCTGTTTGGCAACTAATGCTTGGTTGAAGAGCCGTAAGTCTCTGAAGCCCAAACCACACATAGCTTTTGGTTTGCACATTTTATCCCAGCTAACCCAATTAATTTTCCTTTTTCCCTCCTTTGTACTCCACCAGAATTTTGAGGTTAAAGCCCTAAGATCCTAACACAAACCATTGGGAAGTTGGAACATGATCATAACAAACATTTGAATCACCTGCATCACCGCTTTTATTAGAATTTCCTTTCCACCATGAGAGAAAACCGAGTACTTCCAGCTCCTTAGTTTGTTCTAAACTCTATTGCGTATCGTGGTAAACATCTGAAGCTTTTTTCTGCCCACTAGGGAAGGTAATCCCAAGTATTTATCATGAGTTTGATTATCTCCAACCTCCAGAATGTCCTGCAACCTCTGTCTGGCCTGAGTATCTAAGATTGGACTAAAAGTGACCGAGGATTTATCAAGATTCACCTGCTGACCAGAACATTTCCTATAAATTCGTAGCAGTTTTTTTATTTTCTCGCAATTTTGGATAGTGACCCTACAAAAGAGTATACTGTCATTTATATAAAGAAGATTACTAACAAGGGGACTGTGTTTGTTGCACCGGATGCCAATTCCCCTGCCAACATTTTTCGCTTTTCTGAGACTACTTGATAGAGCTTCAGCACATAACAAAAACAAATAGAGCGAAAGGAAGCATCCTTGCCTTATGCCTCTGGATGGTTTGAGGCTGCCAACCTTGTTTCCATTTATCAGAAAAGAGAGCTTGGAAGTTGTTAGACAATCCATTATAAGAGCAATCCACTTTGTCGAAAATTGCATTCGGTTCAACATCGTTTTGAGGAAATGCCACTCAATTCTGTCATAAGCCTTACTAAGATCCAATTTGATCGCCATAGTTGCTTTCCTACCACCTCTCCTATTGTTGATCGAGTGGATGAGCTCAAATGCAACTATCACACTATCAAAAATCTGTCGTCCTAGCATAAAAGCCGACTGCTTATGGGAAATCAATCTAGGCAGACACAATTTCAGTCTATTCGCAAGCACCTTCGCTATTATTTTATACATAACATTCATCAAGCTTATGGGCCTAAAGTTCGTTAGTCTTTCAGGATTCTTTTTCTTTGAGAAGAGCACCACATTTGTTTCGTTATATTTTCCAATTGATATATCTCCATGCAGAATCTTGAGACCTTCTCCAATGATATCTTCCCCTACTATACTCCACATTTTTTAAAAAAATATTGCATGGAAGCCATCTGGACCAGGATCCTTCGTTGCTCCCAATTCAAAAACCGCCTACCGAATTTCATCTCCCTCAAAAGGCCTGCTGAGCTTTCTCTGCATATCTTCATTCAACTCAGTATCTATATACGCACAGGCTGTCTGGATGTCTGAAGTTGACGGAGTTAAAGAACCACTAAAGTATTGAGTTGTTAGTTTGGAAATGCCCTCCACATTGTCTGCTACTCTACCATCATTCCCCAACAGCTTTTCGATCGCATTTCTTTTTTTCTTGGTTGTGGCTCGAGCATGGAAGAAGTGTGTGTTTCTGTCACCTACCTGTAACCAATCACTCTTAGCCTTTTGTCTCCAATAAGACTCTTCTCGAAACAGAAGTTGTTCAAGCTTATCCTTAAGAGTTTTATGGCCTGCATACACCCTGGTCTTGTTGTCTTCCTATATAGAACCTTTAGTCTCATTTGTTTTGATGCAATGTTTTTGTGAAGCGAGCCAAATCTCTCTTTACTCCAGTTTATGAGAGTCTCCGCACAGCCTTGGAGTTTTGACTTGACATTATTATCCGCCAAGTGCCAATGCGACCTATCCCATAAAATTTTATAACTTCCACACAATCCTCCTTCTGGAACCAGAACGGTTCAAATTTGAAACCCTTTTGAAACAGAACAGTAGTATTGAAACCCCTCTAGAGCTTTAGGATGATTGGATGATGATCTGACATACTGAACCCCAAATTCTCCACCACAGCCGATTGAAACTTGTCTCTCCATTTGATAGCAACTACGAACCGATCCAGTTTCTCCTGAATATTCGCTACTCCATCCCTTTTATTGTTCCAAGTGAACATTGGTCCTACACTAGTTAAAGTTTGTCAGCTCACAATCTTCCAAGACCATTCTGAAATTAGTCATTCTCCTAATTACCCGATCCGAACCTTCTTCTTTTTCACTTAGTCTGAACACTTCGTTGAAGTCACCGCCAATTACCCAAGATAGATTGTTGACCTTCCTTAGCCTTCTAAACAACTCCCACGAGTCACCCATTTGTGATGGATTCGGGTTCCCATAAAACCCAGTAAAACGCTAAGCAAAACCATTATCCTCAACCACCTTAGCATCTATATGACCAGTTGAAAACGACAACACCCTTACATTCATACTATCCATCCACAAGAGACCTAAGCCCCCGTTTTTACCATCACAATCCACAAAAAGAGCATTTGTGAACCTCAGCTTCCGCTTTAAATTGGCACCCATATGACCCTTTAGCTTAGTCTCACACATAAAAACTAAGCTTGGGGAGTGTTTTCTTGTTACCCTTTGCAGGGCATTGAACGTAAGGGTATTCCCCAGACCCCATACGTTCCAACAAAGACAACACATGGCGATCGGCAGACCTATCTTCCAGGCTCTGACGTTTTATAGACCACTTCCATCTCATATTCTGCAACATACCTAAACTTTTTTATACCTGAAACTTCATCCCCTTTGAACACTACCTTCTTCCTTTTTTTTTTTCCAGCGTTTGGATTCCCAACCTTAGGACCGTCCTCCTGTGTGTTGTAATTAGGTGGGGTCAAAGATCGGAGTTTTCCCACATTAAGCCTTCTTTGCCCAGGAGACAGGCTCGCTCCCATGTTCCGCTTCTGTTTATGTTTTTGGTTCAATGACACTTTACTTATTGGACTAGATAGTTTGCCAATCAAACCCTCTTCCCTTGCTGCACGTTTCCACCTTCTCTTTGTCTTCTTGCTTGGGCTGATCGTCATTTCCTCTAATTCTGAAGCTCCTGTCTCGTTTCCTTATATGTCTATATTTGTCTCCTTGGGGGCCTCCCTCAAAACTATCTCATTGACTGCACCTTTACTCAGTTCTTCCCTATCCATACGTACTTTTGTTGGATCCATCACCCCTTCGATTGTTGACCCTATTAAAACTACCTGAGATTTAAGAAAAGTACGTTGGGAAATATTAGTAGGGAGGTCCAATGTCAAGTGCCAGTGGTCCCTCGATATCTTCTAAATCCCTAAATTCTCATCCTCAATTTAGGGAAAATTTCGGAAACTTCTAGGAACAAAAGATGGGGACGAAAATCCATCTCAAATATTAATTGGGATGGAGAAGCCATCCCATCCTCATTTTGCTATTATTTTTTTACATAAATATAAAAGTATATTGTATTTTAATTAATTAAACTATTTATTAAAATATTATTTATTTATTTCTATAATCTTTTATTGTTTTACATTACTTACCTAACCATAGTCCCATTTTGTTTGTTTTATTACTTGGTTATTTGACAACATATGTGAAACAAAAACTAGGAACTTGAGAGTTGATAACTTGAGATTATTTTATAACTTTGTTATATCTAATAATTTAGACTTTGTTTGAATGTTGTATAGATTTTGTTTGGAACTTTTGTCATGAGTTATAATTCCGGGGTCGTTTGTTTTTAGGGTTAATTGCAATAACTTACCTTAAGGTTTTTTAATATGGCTTAATATTCAACAAATCATTTTAATTGCAGCGGGCCCCAATTCCGTTAGTCAACCTTGGTTAAATATAACAGTTAACTAAGGAATTGGGGTAAAATTATCATTGTAATATATTTTAAATCATAAAATAATAATTCTAGTAAATTTTTTTAGATGAGAACAATTAAAGCATAAAAAAAACAATTAAAAACCAAAAATAAAAAATAAAAAATACAAACCAAAGATGGATCTGTAACACAAACCAGATCCATCTTTGGAAATTCCTTTTTCCATCGCCTACTATGGCGATGGAGCTATGGGTCTCCACCGTCGACATCCGTTGTCGGCAGTGGATACCCATCTTCGTGTTCTCCACCACCGTCGACAAATGTCTAGTCGAAGATCAACCAGATGAAGAGTGTAAACAAACTTCAAAGCTGAAATCGAAAGAGAAAGACTTTTCTGGGTTGGGTTGTTGGTGGCTATGGTTGGGTTGATGGGTTGAGGTCGGGTCGCTGGGTGGTTATGGCTACGGTTGGGTATTTGGGTGGAGGTTGGGTTGTTGAGAGAGAGAGAGAGGCATCTGGGTTCGTTCGAAGATGGTTGGGTTACTGGTGGTGACGGTAGGTTTTGTTGATGAAGTTGATGAGGCGTCTGGGTTTTGTTGATGAAATTGATGGTTGATATCATCATTCAATTGTTGGTGATGATGTGGGTTTTGTTGATGATGGCGATGAATCTGTTGTTGGTGGGTTTTTTTATGATCTTTGGGTTTTGCTCATGAGAAGGGAGAAAAAAGCTGAGAGAGAGAGAAGTGTCTGGATTCGTTCGAAGATGGTTGCATTGCTGCTGGTAATGGTGGGTTTTGATGATGAAGTTGATGAGGCGTCTGAGTTTGTTGATGAAATTGATGGTGGATATCATCATTTGGTTGCCGGTGATGATGGTAGATATCATCATTTGGTTGCCGGTTGGGTATTTGGGTGGAGGTTGGGTTGTTGAGAGAGAGAGAGAGGCATCTGGGTTCGTTCGAAGATGGTTGGGTTACTGGTGGTGACGGTAGGTTTTGTTGATGAAGTTGATGAGGCGTCTGGGTTTTGTTGATGAAATTGATGGTTGATATCATCATTCAATTGTTGGTGATGATGTGGGTTTTGTTGATGATGGCGATGAATCTGTTGTTGGTGGGTTTTTTTATGATCTTTGGGTTTTGCTCATGAGAAGGGAGAAAAAAGCTGAGAGAGAGAGAAGTGTCTGGATTCGTTCGAAGATGGTTGCATTGCTGCTGGTAATGGTGGGTTTTGATGATGAAGTTGATGAGGCGTCTGGGTTTGTTGATGAAATTGATGGTGGATATCATCATTTGGTTGCCGGTGATGATGTGGGTTTTGTTGATGATGGCAATGAATCTATTAATGGTGAGTTTTTTTTATGACCTTTGAGTTTTGTTGATGAGAAGGGAGAAGAAGTTGATGATGGCTATTGTTGATGATTTGGTGTTCGAAGAAGATGAAGAAGCAGATCAGAGGTGATGAATCTGAAGAAGTTGATGTTGACATTGAATGGTGTATTTTTATTATAAGTTTATTATTATTTAATTTTTATTTTGTAATTTAAAATTGATTATTTTAATAACAAAAGGTTATTAAGACTTACAAAATAAATTGAAAGGGTATTTTTGACTTTTTAATGTCCAATCTTAGTAATTTGTCAAAATGGATGGATTTTAACTGTCTATATGGGTGGCTGCAGCAATTAATCCAATTAGTTGAATATTAAGCTTTTATTAAAAATCTCAGGGTAAGTTATTTCAATTAACCCTTGTTTTTATTACTTTTTACTTAATGAGTCTAAATTATATCTAATAAATTATTTTTGTTTTTTGTTTGTTTATTTGTTTGTTTGTTTGTTTTTTTTTTTTTTAAATGGTCAAACAACTTTAACCCATTCAAAGGTCATTAAAAGTAAAAAGCTACAATTTGTAACTTTTCATTGAATGTCAAACACTTATTGGTTTTTTAAATATATTATTCTGAATCTATTCTTTCCAAAATAACGTATTTTCAAATTCGTTCTAATTTTAGGTTATACAAATTCCTTTTAAATGTAATTAATGAAATATGATGATAACTAAAATATATTACTTTATAATTTCAACTTTTGTTGTAATAGTAATTTAACTTAAGAATATTTTGTTTATTTTTATTTAAATATATAAATTTAATTTATTTTACTGTAATAAATTATTTATGTATCTATAATTTTTCAAAAATAATTGTTTGTATTATATTAAATAAAGTTACATAACAATTAATTGTAAAAGGATATAAATGTCAAATTACTAGTTTTCAAATAATTTTAACTTTGAAAAACAAATAATATTACTATACATTCAAATGTAAGAAAAAAAAAACATATCATTCACATTTCAGGTTTTAGTTACTATTCAGTCTTCAGTATTTAGCAGTACTATTCAATATTTAAACAAAAAAACAAACGATCCCTCATATAAGAAAGGACTATGATTTTTTTTTTTTTTTGGGGTTTAGTACGTTGATGGTTTTAATTTGTGAATTATATTTTTATTTATATATATTTTATAAATTTTATAATATTATCAATTAAGGATTATTTTTAATTTCAAGTCAAATTAGGTCATATTGAAATGGGGGACCTAAAAAAATTGAGAGAGAGGGATGCCAATGGGGAAGCCACTCCCACATACCTCATTCACATTTTCTTCAAATAAGAATATGAGTAGAATAGAAATAAGGGAAGGTTGAATGGAAATGAAAATAAGGGAACTAATATTTAATTCTTTATCCCCATAGCACTTTATTATTATTATCATTATTATTATTATTATTTTTAACATACCAGCTTTATTGATACCTCTATTTATTTGGCTTTGCTTTAAAAATGAATTTAACTTTTTAAACACTTTTTCAATGTTTAATGTTGAGGGTCAAATTTTATAGATACTGATGTAGATGTTGGACTCAACATTTAGCTTCAAGGAACTTACCAACTTGCAAAAAAGTCAAACGAAAGGAGCAAGTTACCTTGACACCAGAGTGGTGCCAGCTAAAGTTACTCCAACGCTCATGTTAGAATATGAAGTGAAACAGATGAAAAAAAGAAATGATGAACGTGTAATTATCAATTACAATGTCGGTGTGCGATTGATGGTGAAAATATTTTGACAATAAAAAATTAGGGTGTTTGATGTGCGATGAAGTAATTTGTGATGCTTGAGTGTCTAGACAAATTTTGGCAATGTGACAATGTCTCTCCAAATTGGATGCCTTATCTTTTTGATTGCTTCCCTTTTATAGATGGGGAGTGGATTAAGGTAGTTGAGATAAAAGAATTTGTTCCCTTGATCCCCGTTTCTCATTTTAATTGGAGGATCTCCTCATTAAGTCGGTCACCTCTCTTTACTGTGTACGTTACCTTGCCAGATATTCCTCTTTTAATGCAGTCATACCTCATTAGAGGGGCCTAAGCTATCTGATAGTTGCATTAGATCGTGGGCTTCAAGTGGGCTGGATCGGATATTGGGTTATCACTTTGGTTTTTGCTTCTACCCTCTTCTAATAGGAATGAACCAAACAGAATTTTACCACTACATTTAATGAGCATGAATTCTCTATCATCCTTATGTTTTGCTAAGTTTTGATAATTTATCGATATATCAGTATAAAACATAATGGATAATCAAGATTGTTATATTTTTTCTTTCTTCTACATCACTTAAACTTAAACTTTTCTCATAAAAAAAATTACCATTTAACTTGTGCCATTGTCAATACTTTCCATTTATAAATAGGCATTAAATAAATACAATTTTCATTCTTATCTACAATTAAGGCCATGTTTTTGGTCAAACAATGGTCCGAATAGATAATTTTACTCTCAATTTTATCCAAAATAAAATTTGACACAATTAATTAGTTAATATAATCCAGTATACTTTTGCCATCTTGACAATTCGACACAATTTTAAAAATATCACCATTAGATGTGGATATATAAATTGACAGATAAAAAGGACCTTCAATGGAAATTTAAAATGTTCAATTTGTCAAAGCTTGCATCCTCTACAAAATGAACATATCTTGATGGTTTTTGCTTTCACACATTAGATTTGTTGATTTTTAAGTTAATATATGGAAGTTCAGTGATCGAAAAATGAGTTGTGAAATCGTAATGGTAAAACTGAAGGAAAGTAAAGAGAAAAGATCCGGAAAGAGCCTTTTTTTTTTTCCACCAAACTTCATAGCGTGCTTAAAAAAATTGGACATATGTATAAAATTGTGTAAAAAAATTTTAATCAAAATGATTTTTTTTTTACAAAATTGGGGGTATTTTAGATCAATGGTGGGATAGAAACAGCACGAGTCCTTGAATAAAATGGGTCAATTGGACATATGTCTAGCCTAAATGAGCAGTAGATCGTTTGAGCAAAAAATGAGGATGCTTGCTGCTTTCTAGGATTCTTCATTTCTTCTAACTAAAATGCTTGTAGCTTTGTGCATGCCAGCTTGTGCCAAGTGATAATTGCAATGGATCTTCACTCGGTTAATGGGGGTCCATTCTAATAAAGTTATGTCATCCACATTTTTATTGGATTGTTATTGTTAAATCAAAACTCATGTCTTTCTAACAATATTTATAGCTCGACAACTTCTTGTTAAGCTGTCACTAATCCTATTGATTCTTGATATTGATCTAGTCATTGTTTATCATTACGCTGGTGCTTTGATTTGATTTGAGTCTTTAATTTTGACTACGTTTTGGTGCCTGTCTCATCATGATCTCATATCATATGTCTAATACCATTCTAATCAAAATCTAATTTTTGCCTAATCAACTGGCCGTCTAAAAGTATGGGAATTATATGTGTTCATTAATGATAGTCCTTGAAGGGGACCCAAGATTGGTTCGTTTTATTCAATAAAGTAACGGTTTTTAGGGTAGACAAGGGGGATGTACAGAGCCCACCGTGCCCAAGCGACCAAGGCCAACCCATTTGTACCTGGTTGTGGTACCACGAAATAATTTGTAGTTAATTAACTTCACCAGGTTTTAAAAGGACAAATTTAGATTACATGTCAATCATTCGGAGGAATGTGCCTATTTCAGTAAATCATGATCAATGAAATTAATAGAAACTCTGTTTTGCAGACAATAAACATCAGAAGCAGCGTGCAAAAGGTAACCTCAAATCCTGTCAGGACCTAGGATATTTCCATGATGTGAATATTACTGTTCTAGTGTTGCAATAAATTCAGAAGAGTGACCACTTAAAAGGATGATCATACATTCTATATTTTATAAATTCAAAATCTAATATAAATCTACGTAACGTATGACATATATCTATCTGATGTGAGATTGTGATTTTTTTTTGTGATTTTTTTTCTTATCCAATCATATAACGCCCTTAAAATGTTCAAACTCAATCTATGGTCTGACGAATCCACTGAGTGTGGATGCAAGGGAGTAGCTACTCAGAGAGATCAAGTATGCTGTTAAATCTTTTTGTCACATAATCTAACAAAGGTGTTCACAGCTCCACTATAAACCAAATTAGTTCCAACCCATATCTATATGACAGGGCCTATGGGTAACACAAAGCAACATTTTCTTTCTAGGTGGTCTATAATAGAAATTACACTCATAAAAATGATAGGTAGAATCGGTTCCACTCCAAACCATGCACCATAAGTTGAACAATTTGTCCTACCATGGCAAGATCTTGTTCATGATTGAGTTTTGTACCGGTTTGAAAGATCAATTCCATTCAATATTGTAACCAAAATAAAAGGGCAAACTAGCTATGTCTTATTATGGTGTTTGCAAATGAAAGTTGGGTGGTGAGAATACTGGCACTGCTCAAGATCTTGATGCTCAGGTCCTGAAAATGAAATCATTCTCGAGACCAAATATTGTGGATAAAGTTGGTTTTGCAGTGCCGGTGACGATAAAGGAAATATGTTACAGTGTTGCAAGAGTACCTGCAAGATTTGATTTTTATCTGAGACATAAATAATATCTTGGTAAGAGTACTTGGCATGAAAAGACCTACAAAATCTAATTCTGGTCTAAATTCTATAAACAGGAATTCAGGTACCTGAAACTTGTTCAGTTTGTAAGCTCAAAATCATCATCATATCTTGTATCTTTTTTTGAGCCATAACTCATCATTATGTTGAGAGTACACATATTTTGATACAGTCTTTGCTATGAGTTTGCTCCTATCACACCCATAATAGATCCTTGCTGGTGTTTCTACCCTGGTTAATAAAAATGTGCTCTAGGTGTTGATGCCAAGGACTAGTAGCTGGGCTGTCTGTGTTCTCTATACTTGCTTTTTTTGTGCAGATGCAAATTGTACCATTGTCACACTGAAAACTTCTTTTTGTGGAAACATCAATGACTTAAAATGATTATCTGCCGAGAGCCGTCATGGGGTTTGATAAGTAGCATCGAATAACAAGCATCATTGTTTTCGGCTTCCTTAACAACAAACTTTCTGCTTTAAATTTAAAGCAACCAAAAAAAGAAAAGGCCACATGATGATTACTTCTCTTCTATGCTGCTGCGCATGCTCACATTGCTTTTCATTGGATGTTATGGGGGGTTTTAAGATTCTTTGAATTTGATTAAATTTATTTCTCAAACCCACATCATGCATTGAAAATACTTTTTACTAATCATCCTACCACTTTAATTTAATTAATCTTTGTATGTGAGGTGCGGTACTTCTCAACCGCCCACAAATATAATACATAATATGCTTCATTTTGGGCTCTCATTAAACCACAACAAGTAAAGTTTGTATAATTAGAAAAAAGTTGTTTGTGGTAACTTTTTGTAAAGCAGAGGGGGAAAAGCTTTCTTTAAAAGTATAAATGTTACTTACTGGCTTAAAAAGAGTGTGGAGGCAACATCAAGCATGGGCTGTGAACTTTGTAAAGCAAAATCACCAACCAAATCACCTTTTTAATATAGTCAGAGAGTATATATATATATATATATATATATACACACATATATACATATACATACATATACATATATTAGAGACTTGATCGCCCAAATTAGACTCTAATCAGTTTGAATAAGTTTATGTTAGGGTCTGATTGAATTTTATTTAAACTGATTAGAGTTTAACACGGACGATCAAACTTGTAAATGATATTTTAGAAAGATTATTTTTAATGTTTTGATAGTTTATATTAGGGTCTGATCAAAATTATTTAAACTGATTAGAGTCTAATACGGACCATCAAGCTTCTAATAAAAATGATGGAGAATTACGGTATATAAGTAATTCTGGGGGGTTGTGTGCCGGAATGAGTGTCTATTACGTTGATAGAAAATCTCGGTGAGGGAAAATCTGAAGAGACTCTTGACTTAGGTATCGACCCATCATTGCTAAGAAGGGAGGACCACATCTTGTGGACCGGACCCAGGTAAGGTAATCAGGCCCACCTCAAGTTCCCAAGCATGCCTCACGCGTGATTGTGGGTCACCTTTTGTTTGGGATTAATAATTGATTAGTCTTAAAATATTACTGTTAATTAATCTGGTTTAGGTACAGATTATTGATGTCTAACACATGCAACCATCACCTAGGATCTATGTTTGTAACCTGTCCATTGATAGATTCTCTAGGTTATGTTGGTGGGTCAATGTTCATGTTTTTATATTTGATTATCTTGAATCCTACTTCAATTTATTGATCGACCCATGATTAAATCATGCATTATTATTATTATTATTATTTTAAAAAAAATTCCATTACAACAAATTACAACAAGCCTGTTGATATGGACTCATTCGAATGTGAATAATGAACTATTTTCTAATTATTTCAAGAAACTCATTGGATCATATATTTAGTTTCAAGCAATAGTTTTCCTAAAATAATGTGATGTCTTGAATTACAACTGTATTTGTGTTAGAGTTATGTATAATAAAATATACATTTTTGGTGGTGAAGGATGAGACCAGATCAACCATTCATTTCAGTTTTTTTATTTTTTATTTTTCTTGATAAACATTTCACTTTCTTTTAACATAAGTCATTATACAAGTTCTGCATCATAACTAGTACATTTTTATGATTATAATTGCATATATGCGCATATAATTAATAAACACTGAACATAAGATTTAATTTGAACCGTAAGTGTTTTGAGTTAACACTGGAAACTTGTCTCGTATAATTTGTTAAAAAAACAAAGGGCTTGGTAATTCTGACAATATATCTGAAACATCCAAAAACAACAAAAATCTACTAATTTGCTGTTCTTTTTATTTTAATAACTTATTCACAACAATACACTATGTTTTTTTTATTTATTTAAGATAATTATATACTTTGTTGAAAAAAAATATATATATATTGAACAAGTTTAAAGCTTTGATTTAATTAATTAATTAATTTTTTCTGGTTTTATTGATGGATCAATTAGAGACTGAAGGCTTGTAAATTCAACAAGCAAGCGAAACAGTTCTCAGACAAGATATTGAAAATAGAGAGACGTTCACCGGATGATGGATGGTCTAGCTAGGGCCCACTCCCAGACTTTGCATGAGAATGATTTAGTGTGAGTACCCACATTAATAGGTTAGGTGTACCATCTCAATCATCAAATCGGCATACTATTATTGACTGCCAAGTCCATCCAAGTAGGACCCAAAACCACATCAGAGGGTGACCATATCGTGAGGCGCCATACACTGGATCATAAAAAAAAATTAGGATACAAAATCAGGGCGCTGATTCCGCCAATAATTTGATTAAAATCCAGCAAGATATCACGAATCACAATCAGAGTTCTTATGTTGACCAGATAATTTAGTATGACCAGGCGAAGGCAACACTATTCTTCTACAGCTGGAAACCGTACCAGGACAAGAAGGTAAAATTGATGATTAGATTCCATTATTCCTTATGTTCCTCTCAAGCCAAAGCTACCAAAGTAAAAAAGAAAAAGATTGTTGGCAGGTCTAAACCAATTAAATTAATTAAATAAGTTAATAAAAAACAACTTTGGGTTAAACAAATGATGATGGGCCTATATGGTGCTACAGATTTCAGATTTTACAGTATCTTTGATGAGTTGTCAAATCAGATGCATACACTTGTCAAATTGATGTGTCAAGCGGGGTGGGGTGGGGGCGCATCTTTGATGGGAGAACCCGCAGATTGAGTGTAGAAGGGAAGATTTGGTGGGGTCCAAACTGGTGGGTGCTCATGGAGAGTGATGGAGCTTAGGTACACAGCATAATGAGTGTATTTTCTCAAAAGAAATGAAGGCTAGGTTAGTTGGCACTGAGAAAAATGAGTGTGTAACAGCAAAGAGAGGTCTGTTACAATAGTTGGCAAATGTGTCAGTAAGAAAAAAAAGTTTATGTTAAAGAAGGAAGCAAGCAAGCTTGGTGTTCAAGAGAAGAACCTATTGAAAACATATTGAGAGAGAGAAATGTATATTGTAATAATAAATTTATTTTTTCAAAAAAATAATATATTTACAGAAAGTAAAGTGAAGATGTTAAAGAGATTAGGTTCTGTAATAATTTAGCAAACAAGGGCAGTTGGCAGTAGTTAGTATGTCTTTTAAAATCATACATGTCACCAGTTTAGCTTGGGCAGGTAAGCAAAGACTTTCACTCTGTTTTCTCTCTCATAGACACTCACTCACTCTGACTCTCATTTGTTGTGTTAATATAATACGATGCTATGCTTTCTTTCTCTTTGTGGTCTTGTGGAGCTCTATACTGTCATGTGATCTATAAAAGTTGGAACTTGATGCTTCCTTTACTGTTTGAGCAAGTTCCTAATTTGTGGAGTTGGGGTTTTCTTGTCAAATTTAAGCAAGCATTTGCTGCTCCTTAAGGTACTACTACTATCAAACACCCACTTCAGGGGAAGTGTGAAATTAAACTCCTGCCCACCCCATTTCAGTTTTTTTGCATAATTCAACTAGAATTTGATGCTTTTTAGCCTTTTTTAGGTACCCATCTAAGAATCTCTTGAAAGGGTTTCTTCAACTTCCTTTTTTCTTCAGTTTTTAGGGCTTGATTCAAAACTTGAACAACCGGTCATTTCCTCATTAGTACCTGGTCTAAACCCACTTTTCATTTTGCATCTCCATTGCTGGAAGCATTAGATTGGTTTTTTTCTTTAACTGATTGGAGAGACTCTAGGCCACCAGTCACATTGTTGTTCAATTGAGTGGAGATTGTGGAAACAAAAAATTGGTTCTTGCAATAAGCCAAGGAAGAAAAGGGAATCTGCTTTCTTTTCTTTTCTTTCTTTTCAAGTCTGATGAGCTGTTACCTAGCTAATGCCATGGTTTGTCTATGTCTACTTTATGCTCTGTGAAAGGTTCACTTTTCTTGTCTGTGTGAAGCATTTCTCTCTTTTACCTTGCATATCATAGTAGACTTGTTCCTAGGGTTTAAGTAGCTGGCGCTTCTCAGATATTATGCCTGGTAGATTGGATTTCCTCTTTTACTTTGAGTGTGGGATGCTGCTGCTACAGTGAGTTGTTTCTTTTGCTTTAACATCCTATCAGTTCTATAAAGCTGCCAAGGTTACTTGTTCCTTGTTGAGTCCTGCAAGATATCACCAGCTAATTTTGGTCAAACTCCACCTTGCCTTTAATTTAATACTAGTTTTTTTTGTCTCTTCTTTTATAATATATTCTTTTTAGTTCTGGTCTTGGCCAATTGTTGAGTAGGGGTTTCTTTTGAGTTATACATTGGTGACTTCCTTAGAATTTGGGGGTCTAGCTTTTGAAACTGAAAAAAATGGGTGGTGGTAATAATGATGATATGGGGTTTCAGCACAGAAATGAGGGTGCTATGAATTGTCCATCTTCAGGGATGAACACAAATCCAATGCCTCAAAAGGTGTCAGGAATGACAATGAGCTCGGTTTCCATGTATAAGTCTTCAAGTGGAGGAGGGGACCATCATTTCTTTGGTTCTGGTTGGGATCCAATTGTTTCATTGAGTCAAAATGATAACTTTGCAGTTTCTTCAATGGTTTCCCATAGTGAATTTACCACTGCTCCGTACCCTGTTGTGATGGAAAACCAGGGAATTAGTGGCACCTCCCACTTGGCTCAGTATCCATCTGATTCAAGTTTTGTTGAGCTAATGCCAAAGATCCCATGTTTTGGAAGTGGTAACTTCACAGAAATTGTTAGTTCCTTTGGCATACCCGAGAGCATCCAGACTGCTAATACTGGACGTCCTCCGAATTATGCTCCAAACAAGGAGGGTGGCAATGAAAGAACTTCAACGAATGTTGCACAGTCTTACGAGGACCGTCAAATGCCAGAAGAGGGAGATATAGGAGCCTCAACCAATGGAAAGAGAAGAAAACAAGCACCTGAGTCTAATTCGCCTCTCAATCCGAATAAGGTAAAATCATGTTTTTACCTGAGTCTATATGCTGCCCTATGATTTTGTCTAATAACCCTATTGAGTGAGTCGTTTTTGTATATTGTAGAATGCTCAAGAGGAGCTTCAGAAAGATCCTTCTGGAGAGAGTTCCGGTGAGAAGAAACCGAAGTCTGAGCAAAACACGCCTACAAATTTTCGCGGTAAACAAGCTGGTAAACAAGCCAAAGACAATTCTCAAAGTGGAGAGGCACCTAAAGAATATATTCATGTAAGAGCCAAAAGGGGCCAAGCCACTAATAGTCATAGCCTTGCAGAAAGGGTACGTTCTCTCACCATTATAAATCAAATTTATTAAAATCATGTTGTTTATCTGTCTGTTGAACCTAGTACCATGCTTGCAGGTGAGACGGGAAAAGATTAGTGAGCGAATGAGATTGCTTCAAGAACTTGTTCCCGGGTGCAACAAGGTAAATAAGAGGCAGGAACTCGTCAATTAACTGTTTTTTACTCTTCGAAAACAAGTGCTGATCTGTCTTGTGTTATTTATTGTTTTAGATAACTGGTAAGGCTGTAATGCTTGATGAAATTATCAACTATGTACAGTCGCTGCAACAACAGGTTGAGGTATGCTAATTTGTGACTTGTAAATAAAGCATTTCAGTCTTCATAATAATATCGATTTATTGTTACACAAGTTCCATTTCAGGGCTACTTAGCTAATTGTAGATATTGTGATCGAACACTACTAAGGAGCAGTGTTTCATTAGCCTTGTAACCACTTCTGGAACATTATATAGGGTGTCAGTTTTGTGTCTATCATCCTGATCAAATCCTTAAATAGATTATAACCTGCTCACCATATGGTTCTTATTGGTCCTTTTGCCATTAGTAAATGAATGCAATTACAATGAACTCATGTCATGATGGATGTTACATGCAGACATTTGCAAATTGTACTAACTTATGGGACTTGATGTTGAGAATTATCTTTGCATTTATAGTTGTAATACACTCTGGCTAGTGAGATCATATGGCTTTTGTACGATCTATGTAACTGAGTGAGCTTGTTGTACTTGCTTTGCTGTTCAGTTTCTGTCAATGAAGCTAGCTACTGTCAACCCAGAGCTGAACATTGATATAGAAAGAATACTATCCAAAGATGTAAGTGACATATCCCGTCGGCGCTCAAATAGATTGGTTTTCTTTTTCATTTAGATGTTTGGGGTATGATATGAATTCTACGTTCATTGTCCTTGTAGATTCTCCATTCACGTAATGCTGGTGTACCCATTCTTGGTTTCAGTCCTGGGATGAACTCCTCCCAACCTTACCCACATGGAATTTTGCAAGGAACCATGCCAAGCATCCATAGTACTAATCCACAATTTCCTCCTTTGTCTCAGGTATACAAAAGACTTTCGCTACATGCTTATTCTTTTAAAAGAAAAAATATATTGTCAAAAGCATTTATACATGGCTTTTTTCTTATCGCACAGAATGTATTAGACCATGAGCTCCAAAGTCTTTTCCAAATGGGATTTGATTCCAATTCAGCTGTCGACAATTTGGGACCAAATGGTAAGTGCCAAGTAAATTCAGTAATCAAGAACGCTATAAGATTATCATTTTTCTTACTTTAGCATTGTATCGCTTTTTTAGCAGGGCGGTTGAAGTCAGAGCTCTAAAATCTGGAAAGATCAAAGGGTTTTAAGTCCTGCTAACAGAGGTTCAAAATGTTCCAAGTTGACTGCACATTTAAACCATTTAGAAGAAAGAAAAAAGAAAATAGAAAGTAAAAAAAAGAATCAGTTGTATAGGTTCTCATCTCCTAACGGTTTGTTCTTCGAACTTTTAGCAGAAGAAGATGACTTGGTAGAATCACAATCTTTGTACATTCAGACAACAAAATTGAGACTTGGATTAGTCATTATATGTTTTCAATTGGTATTGTAGATTAGAGGGAAGCATTGTGTGAAGTGGAGCTTTATGGAGGTTTTCAAGAAACTATTCTTAAAGGAAAAATGTCTTATAGATTGAATTGAGAATTTGTATGGGTGATATATTTTCTTGATTTGTCTGCATTGTTTTTAAGGCAAAGCTTGGCGCCATTGTACTGCAATAAAGTTTTGATATGTTTCTGTATTTTACCGCTGCAAGTCTTGAAATATTCAAGTTAAATGCCATGCGAAAAATTTTGCAATCTTAGAAAAGGAAAATAACTACATCTTCTACTGCTCCTTTCAATTGACAAGAAGAGGCTGATGTTTTTCCAAACCAAAACGTATTGAGTCAAGCAGCTTAAATTCTTAAGTTCTTGTTAGGGAAGATTCTTTTATCCTTTCTATCTAGACGTTCCTAGCCTGTTTGCTGTGGTTATATGAAGTTACTTTAAGGCCATGTTTGATTCATGGGATCTGGGGAAATATTTGGGTTCACCACCCATTCCTGCCAATGCATGAAATGAAATCCTTGTGTGAGAGATGGTAGGATTTCATTTCCTGCCTTGGCAGGAATCCCATTCCTCTCTCTCTCTCTCTCTCATCATCTCTCTCATCATCAACAGTCTTCATCTTCAATAGCCCTCATCATCAACAACCAGCCTTCATCTTCTCTCTTTCTCACTGTCTCTCTCATCATCAATAGCCTTCCTCTTTATCTTCATCCCAAATCCTAAATCCTTCAATTTTTTCTTTGAAGTTCTGGTTTGGGTTTTTGATTCAATCGAACTCAGAACCAGAGATGGTTCTATTAGATCAAACCCAAAACATGTTTAGTGTGGAGATTGGAGAAGGGGAGAGGAGAGATTGGATAAGAAGAAGAGAAGAAGAAGGAACAATCCAGAGAGAAAAGAAATTGAAAAGGGAAAAAAGAGAAGAAAAGGATGGATGGTTTGGGTCCATTGGATTTTTGAGATGTTTGTGGATACGTTGTGGATTTTTACGGATATGTATGATAGATTTTTTTAAAATTTTTTAATAAATTAATTATAATTTAGGTTATAAACTAAAATATTTAAATTAATTCTATTTCAATCCAATCTTAACTTACACCAAATATAATAAGGTATAATTTTAATCCAATTCCAAGTTCTATCAAACATGACACAATAATTTTTTGATCTGATCTAATCCAATTCAATTCAATCCTAATCCCAATCCCAATCCCAATCCCAATCCCTTTTTATCTCATTCTTATTTTTAATCTCAATCTCACGTATTAAACGTAACTTAAGTTTGTAAAATGAAAACAAAAACTTAATTTTAATATTTTTTTTGAAGATAGAAGAATGTATCATATAAATTATTGCTAAGCCTAAAACTTTTTTTTTTTTTAATAACTAAGATCAGTCCAAGGTACAACTAGAACCGGCAGAGATGAGTTATTATGGTGCAATTTGGCGATTAGCTCCTATGAATGGGAGGAGACAATCTACAAAGCGTGGGAGAGAATGTTCATAATGTTGTGAGGCTTTTTGGATGTAAAATCCTTCACCTCTAAAGAGGCAAAAGGTTGTTAATGGTCTATTCACCAAATCACAACCCAATCTACTTCTTTTCTTTTTTCCTTTGAAAGATAAGCCTAAAATGGTTTTGTGGCAACAAATACCATGAAAATGTGTTTTGGTTAATTTGATTTGATTTCCTTTTTCTTTTTCCTTTATGTTTGTTGTTTCATATAAAGAATAAATTATTCAATTATAAAAAGTTCATATCCGGGATGGATTGGTTTGAAGTTATGAAAGACATTTTTAACTTATAAAATGAACTCTTAATTATTTAAATAATAGTTAATTAAAAGTAAAATAGGGAAGAAATGAGGTGGAAAATTAATTAATTGCAGAGGAGCAATGATTTGCTCATGGTCATGGAGTAACACAACAAATCTCTGCATTATTCCTAAGTTGTTTGGCGTGATTGACAAACACACACAACCCATTTTTTCATAAGCAATGGTTAGGTTCGAGTATCTATGCTCATAAAAAGTGGAGATTTACCTTCTAATCCACTTGTTTGTGAATAAATCATTCATAAGTCCCTCCAGAAGAAGGATAGTTTTTTCACTTAGTGTAGATCCCCCTCTCCTTATTATTAGGGAGTAAAGTAAAATAGTGTTGTGTTCTAGATAGTCTTATAATGTCTTATCAAGGTGGTTTTGATAGATATAATTGTTGATATAATTATACTTGTAATATCCAAAAAAAAAAAAAAACCAAATATCTACATCATTGGTGGAGGTATTATATTTTTCTAAAAATATTTATAATATATTCATTTTCTTTTTATTTTTAAATTTTAAGAAATATTAAAAGTAGATGGTAATATCAATGTTTAAGAAATCGAAAAAAGTCGACGCCTAGACATTAACTTTTTGCTAGCCGACCAACTGCCGCTCCGAAAACTCGATAATCTGAGGTTCTATGTGGTTGGCTAATTAGGTAGTCGAATTGGGCCGCTTAGTCAAGTAAGCTCGAGCTTTACCAAAAAGTTTGACCAGTGGTCCATTGACCGATCAACCAAGTTTGACCAAAACAGAGTTAGTCTAAAGGCCAAAACAGAGTCAACCAAGTTTGACTGGTGGTTCGTTGACTGTCGATCGAACTGCCTAATCGACGGTTATGCAACTAAATTGTTAGGGGCTAAGCTATCGATTGCCTGACTTCTAGCAATTTCCACAACATAAGAGTATTTTAGACTCTTGATGCCAAAAAGTTAAACAATTATTAATTTTAAAATAAGTTAATTCAGGGCATTTATACAATTATTTGTGTAATTTCAAATTAAAAGTTCTTATATGTAATTAAACCTAAACTTAGGGTACTTAAGAAAATTATCCAAAATAATATGAAGGTATTTTCTTTTTTCCTTTTTTTTTTTCTTTTTTTTTTTTAATTTAAATAAAGATGAAGAAAAGGAAATTCCACAGCGTCTTTCAAGGTGGAAGATGCCCCAGAATCAACATTGGATGCCTTCAGGCTCTGGAGAATCCAATGAATCCAGATGGAAGCTTGGAGTTTGTTGAGTCGACAAATTAACCTTCAATGAATTCTTCAATACCAACACCAGTCCTACGTTCCTTAGCCACACTAGATAGAAAGTGGAAATCATCAATGCATCGTATCAGCATTTCAATAATTATATTTCTCACACTAACCATAGAGATAAAAATTAAATGTTTTATATTTTCAATTTTGAATTAATATCACTTCACATTGTGTTTTAGTTCAAATCCTAAAAATATTTTATTTTATTTTCCTTTTCAAAAAAATAATAATAATAATTCATTTCCTCTCCCTTCACATGCTAAACTTTAATTTGATAAGTTGTAGTTATAGCCATGTTCTATACTTTCTCTACCAGTTCAACCAAATTGTTTCATGTGTCCTTTTTTTATTTCTGCTTTTTTAATAACTTTTGTTCTAAATTTCGTAGGCAAATATTACTTTATAATTTGGAGATGAGTCACACACCCATGAATAATCAAAGTCTATCATTGAAAAAATGTTTTAACAGAGGGGACGCGTTAGACTTGTCCAGTTACATCAAATTAACATATCGTACACTAAATTTTTCATCTAAATGTATACTTTAATGGTAGATGGAATGTCACTCAAGTTTTTCTACTATAATCGATTCAAAGGCCCATGAACACCAACAATATTGTGATGTATCGATTTTGTCAGACGTCGTTGTTTTAACATGGGCGAAGTATGTGCCTCCAGCCTCTTTAAAATTACCATAGACCATATTTATTTATAGCAGATCTATAATTATATTTCCAAACGCTTGTTTCTCTTTTTTTGGTACCGTTTCCGGTGAAAACTGTCAGAACGAATAACTGACGTGCCAAATTCCCATTGCCTAGAAATTGTCCACGTGAGATGTTGGATATTTTAATGATAACATCGAAGATGCGGGTCGTACTTATTTGAGGGATTACAGAATTTAAATGAAGAATGAAAATAATTATTGGTACTTACTTATTCTAAATTAATTCATAATAAAAATAAAATTATAAGTTCTATATAAATTTAAAGTTATTAAATGTAATTGTCATCCCTTACCCACTTTGGAATTCTCGATTTTCATTAACTTTTATAATGTTTTAAGTCATTTTTACTCTTATTATTATTATTTTTTTAAATGGACAAAATAGAAAATAAAAAAAGTTGCTTTTGATAAGTCCGTTTTAATAATAAATATATATATTTTTATATTATTCGATTTTTGAAATTAAAATCTATTTAAGTTTATCAATATGCTAAAATAATTCTTTTTTTTTTTTTTTCTAGAGAGAAGATTAAATTCAGAAAAAAAATTACCGACATATTATGTTTCAAGATAAGAGTGAGATTTGAACCATTGACCTCTAAAGATTAAAAAAAAAATGTTCAACCACTCTTATTGAAGGGTGATGTGCAGAAATAATTCATGATATGATATAACAATAGATAATAATTTTTAGAATTTATTAGAAAAAAAATAGCTTAATAAACACTATTATTATATAAAAAATGTATATTTCTTAATGACCAAAAAAAAAAAACATAATTTTCTTTCAAAAGTGCTAAGAAAATATAAATTTAAAATTAAATATATTTTTATAGCTTGTAAATAATTCATTCTGATTTCAAGTTAAAATAAACATCTCAAATAAAATGTTATTAATTCTATGTCAAAATTAAAAAATATATATTATTGATTTTCATTACGATTTTTATGATTAAACCAAATAATCTATTCTAATTTTGATACATCAATTTAATTATGTATCAATCCAATTTTAAGTGATTACAATTTTAAGTTATTCTCTACTGAGATAAACACGCCTGAGAGCTGTAGTGGTGCGTCCACGACGTTATATTGAATTAGAAGTTAGGTTTCCTTATCATTATCCACTAACATTCACGCTCATTATGAGAGACATCATAACATGACATCGGTTTCTTTCTCCTATATAATCTCTTCTTGATCATCAAACCCATCTCTCTTGCTTCCTGAAAGCATGGTCTTCTCTTACGAGCTCAGACTCCGACTCGACTACGACATCCTGGGGAGAGTCAGGAACCAGGACTGGGACCTCTCAGCTCTCCCTCCAGGTTTCATTATTCAATTCGGTGAAGATCACATTCGTCGCCTGTATCGCCAACCGCAACAGACCCATAAACCCAACCAACAGGCTGCCCCGCAAGTTTGTCTTCAAAGAAGAGTCCTTTCTCTTGTCACACCAAGGCATGCGACACTTCTTGTCCAATATTCTTTAAGGCCAAAACGTGCCCATCAGCCCCAACGGTCGGATTTTATGCGACGGCGGTTTGCAACTCCTCCGCCTTGATTCCACCGGATCGGTCATGCTGTCCCCGCCGTCGTTGCCGGTTTATACAGTCAAGAAGTTGGTGGATTGCTTTATACAAACTTGTAAGTTGATGAAAAACAGCCCCCGGGTTAGGAAACTGGTGGCGGTCGCGATTGACATGCTGGTTATTCGGTACCAGCATTCGGTTGCTTTTCATGGGATTAAGACGGCGGAGGAGGTAGAGGCATTGGTGGTGGAAGAGAAAATTGAGGATTCGTGTCAGGAAAAAGATTGTTCAATTTGTTTGGAGCAGGTGTGTGTTGGGCAGAAAGCTGGTCGGACGTCTTGCACTCATGTTTTTCACAGGGATTGTATTGTTCATTGGCTAGAGAAGAGATCCTCATGCCCTTTGTGTCGTGCTCCTGTTGATTTATTATCTTCATCTAATGGTTCTACTAGTGAGGACTGATTTGATTTATTTTGAGTGTACTTAGCGTTTGGGTTCATAATATGTTTCGCTCTGGAAAAATCATGCATCATATTCCAGATTAGAGTTGATATGTTTATATTGTGCAATATTTATTGATTAGGATTGCTTTATTTCTGTTTTTTTATTACATGATTTTTTTTTTAATATCCACTCTGGTCTTTGTTCTATCACTAGAAGACGACCAATGAAACCAATACACAAAATTTAATCATCTTGACTTGGTACACGGATTTTAACAGATATATTATATATGATTTCACTTTAAGAATGAACATTTGCACATCCTAAAGAACAGATCCTACAAAACATAACGTATAGTACTGCACACTTCTTTTCGAGTTCGGATCCATGTCACTTAACAGGAGGAGCTCTGTAATATGCAGGAACGGTTACAGGGAAGAACATTTGCCTCACTCCTTCTGCCTTGATAATTGGGAAGATGATTCCTGATGCACCCTGTAAAAGAGAGTAATTAAACATTTAGTAATCAGAATTATATGAAAGAAAATCTGAACACAAGATTGTCAGGTCCCTTCCAAAAAATAAATCGGGTGGGGTTAGAGAACAAAATAAAAGAATAAATACGCACTATAATTATTCTAGCTCCAATCCAGATGCGATAAGGTGAAGGAAAGGGCAGTAATAAACGACCCACAGCATAGACTGCAACAGCAAAGAAATGGACAACCAAGCTCAATGGACGAGGGTTTAAACCCGAGAGAAGAGAGATTGGTCCTGATGCGCATCTACCTCCAAGACTAAGATAGTCAAAGCAAGCATCACGCATTTCCTTTCTTGCTTCATCAGGGGAAGCACAAAACACTCTGTACAAGGCACCAGCCAATGTATTGATTGTGGCTGACACTGGCTGCATATTCAAACATTACAGGACCTGTAAGCTTATTAACGTTGTAAAGAATATAATATTTATATAGTAAAATATGACATGAAATCTTATGAATAGACAATTCAATGATATCCAAAATGCATAAAACTTTCATGTAATCAATTTTGAGGTATGTACCTTCAACTAGCAAGCAGCAAGTAATGGAAATAGAATAGCCTACAAAATACTAAAACACCAGTATAGTTATATAACTCACCTTACGCAAGGTGTAAAAGGATTCAAGGTATTTGCAGAGTGCGGGTGCATCATTCAGGTTGCGCAAAGGCCTGAGAAGGTCACGCAGGAGGACAATATCAGACAGTGCCACAGTCATTCCTCCACCGGTTAAAGGATGGCGCATGTTGAATGCATCCCCCAACAGAAGGGCTCCAGGAGTGGGTTGGGGAGTAGCTGGCATGCTTCTATTTGGCATTGTCCTAATGTTTCCTTTTTCAACAGCAGCTACAAAGGAATCATAGATTTGGGGGGGAACCTGCACCATTAAACATAAAGTAAATATGAAATGCACTCTTCAAATTAAAGGTAAACGGTAAAAAGAAAGAAATATGAGAAAAACCTACATGTAATAGATGAAAATTTAGAAATACCTGAGGAGCCACCACAGTTTTCAAATAGTTTGCCATTTCACCACTTGAAATAGAAGGAACCTTCTGACCAGGTACATCAACCAGACACCTAACCTCGGTGCTACTGATAGGATAAAACAAAATGGGGGAAGGATTTGCTAATATAACGTGCCCACTATTTGCATATGGAAGCTGGCAATTTTCCAAGACCAACCCAACAAAACAAGAGGGCACATCCACCTGCCAAAGAATATAAAACTAGTTTCAGCTTTCTAAACATCATGAGGTTTCTGTGAATGAGATTGGTGATAATTTTCACAATGCAAACAACAATTTAACCGCCTACTTCAAGAGACGATAAATATAAAATTTTAATACTATCAAAGCCCATCTCATCTAACCTGAGGAATGCAGAGAGAGCGACGCAAGTTTGAGAAGCATCCATCACAAACAATTGTCAATGGAGCATATGCTGTCAGTTCTTGCCCAGCTTTTGTCTTGTATTGCACACCTTTGATAGTCCCTTTTTCTTCAACCAGGGAAGTGACGGTTCCTTGCTCCAACCGTACACTAGAAAAACATAAGCACCAACAACATAAGATGTAATGTTTTAGAAAAAGTAAGTTGGCATAAGTCACCCACTAACAAAATTCTACTTCTGGCAGTTATTGATCCTTCTATAAGTGACCACATGATCAGATAATCATACAGGGCACTGGCTGTATTAACCACAACACTTTACCCTGTGAACCATCAAAAGAATATCTAACAAGATCCATCAATTACAAGTTTAACATGATACACTTCGGTATATAGTCAACGATTAGTTTTAACTGAAGTTCAATGCAACACTAGATTGAGCCATCCAATGGTGCTGACAGTCAAATGCCATATCTAACTGAAGCATTTTATAGTTTTGGAGATTCATTTAAACTTTTAAATGGCACGAGTATGTGGACATTAGCTAATAGTTTCAAAATGGACAAGCAATGAAAATAATACACTAACAATCAACAAACACGTAAAATGTGATATAAATTATACTTTGGAAGGGAAGCAGCTTTCTCCCTCATCCTCTGTATGAAGCGCCCATTATGAAAGCTCCTCCCTGCAACATCAGAGTGAAACTTCTCCAATGGATATGTTAGTTGAGCATCTCTACCATCCTTAAAGATAGCATAACCTAACACCCGCTGGGCATCAATTTTCTCCAGACAATCTGCAGGTCAGAGTCAGACAAAACGTGTGGTTCATTTAACAACAAATTTCTATAATGATTGAAGTTAAGCAAAATGATAACCTTATCAATTGTCCTGTGCTAATTACCATCAACAAAGTTACAGAATTTTAATTTTACGCACCTTCAAGTCCTAACTCAATTAATTTGAGGTAGCCCCCTGGTTGTAGCAATTCACCAACAATTCTGTCAGGCTCAGACAAATCTCTTTCAATCACATGCACCCGACGTCCATCCTGCAATTTGAATTACATAATCAATTTCAAACAAAATGTTCCTAAAATGTACTTAGCGGATGTAGTAAACTAAATCTAGGCATTACCCAATCTGATGCAACGGACAGTAATACTATATTTTAAGATTATTAGTCTTTAGTTGTTGTGGCAAAACAATGAATGTAAGTGTACGTGACAGCAAGCAAATAGAAGCTAAAAAAAAAAACACAAAAAACTTCCAATACCACTCAACAGCCATGGACACATTAATTTCAAGACATTAGGCAGTAAATCAGGCACAGGTGGTTATAGGTCATAATTATTATTGGGCCCTCAGCAACTAAATGTGATAAGATATAAAACAACAGATATAATCAGCCCTACATAAGCGTGATGTGTGCATCAATTATCAAAAATATAAACATGATTTAAAGTTCAAACAGATGCGAACCATAGAAAACTTGCATCAAAGACACAAATCACTACAGAAACTAAGGACTTTATTTTATTCCATGCCCCACCTCCGAGGAGAAAAGGCATATATTTGGTTGGTAGTTGAGTCAATAAATCATGCAATAATTAAAAGATGATGAATATATACAGCTATCAAATAGACGCCATCTCATAAATATAGACTAACCCCCAACAAATAACAACTCCTCAATATATAAAATATTAAAAAAACGACTTATTGTCCAAAACCCACTTCTTTATAAGATAATATCTACTTAATACCCACAAAAGCTAGCAAGGTCACCAACAATCCAACTATGTCCGCCAAAAATAATTCACTTCCATCAACTCAATCCGGTAATATAAATGGTAATCATCGACAAACTGGAGAAGTTTAACCGCAAGGCTTAAATCAAAAATATATTTTAAAAAAAAAAACTTCCTTTCAGGCGTCAGCAAATGTCACAATATTAAGTGCTATGAGAGCTTTACTATAAATTATTAAAAGGAAAATTCGAACTGCTATGTGTCCGCCTAATTTTTAAATTCAAGCGAAATAAGGTCACATACAATACAACAAAGCCTCGTAAATATATATTATTATTCTTAATACATCGCTTGAGAATTTGTCACAACTATCCAGAGACTCATAATTGGACTAAATGATAAAACATCACATAAAATGAAATCCATCATCAGATTCCTATAAATTAAATCACCATATAAATTTATCATCATACATAAGATTTGGATATTAAAATTTTCACAGATATTGCAAAGTAAAAACAGAGATCAATCAGCTGCAGAAAATAGTTATATCTTCAAGACGGACTTTCAAAATAAATATATTAATGATTTTATAAACAATGACTTTCGAGAAACAGTTAAAGAAAAAGTTCTTGAATTTTCAGTGTTTCCATTTTAAAACTCGAAGAAATTAATCAGGGAAAAAAAATCCATTTGGTTTCCGAGGAAAAAAGAAACAGGAAAACAAAAGAAAGGCTACGATAAATCACCTTGCCAAGAGTGTGAGCGAGAGCGGCTCCGGCAACGCCAGCACCGACAATGATGATGTCAGCGTCGGCGGCGGCATTGGATCCGCATTCTCCGTTAACAGAAGAGGCGTTCAGGGTGGCCGCCCTGCTTTTGGTCGAATCCGCATCGTCATGGCTCTTGTTTTTCATGACGAAATTGTAGACAGCCAGCAGTCCGAGATTGTAGAGCGCGACGAGGCCGATGACAGCGCCGAGAATGAGGCCCCACGTGTACTGATCCGCCATGGCCACGAGAAAATCGAGAAACCTCAAGCGGCGGAGGAGGATGCAGAGTCAGAAGAGAAAGCCGAAACGACGAGTCTCTCCGCTCCTCTCTTTCTCTTTCCCTCTCTCGAGCAGGCACTTTTGGTTTTCTCTTTTGATTTTGGTTGCCTCGTAAAGCTGCTTTGCTGGCAACTGGTGGTTTTGAATGGGCTTTGGTTAATTAACGGAACACGAAAAGTATGTAGAGACGGAACCGTTTTATAGGCCTCCTGGATCTATAACTTACAAGTCACCCGTCGTCAGTCATGCCCACTGTCTACGTGTACCTTTTCTCTGCTAACTTACGCCTTGTATGTTATTCTGCTTAAGTTACGCATTCTTTCGTCATTGAGTTAGGTCCTCGTTTAATGGTTAGGCAAGTTTTGATAATTAATCACTAATTAAATAGAAAAATATTAAGAAGGCATTTTAACGTTTTAAAAGGTAAAAATTATGTTGATTGTTTGAGGAAAAAAAATTATGTAATGGTATATTGAAAGAATGAATATAAATTGTTTGATTGAGGTTTGCATTTTCCTATTATCCGATTAAATTTAATAAAAACGTATACATGAGTCTATTGCGTTAGAACTACACATAATATTTAATATCGACAAATACTTATATCCAATTAAAAGGCTATATGAGTTAGAATTATATATATAATTATAATTTAATAAAAAATCTACCAAACACAAATAATTAGATGCTTGTCGATATCTATCAAGGTTAAAAAATAAAATCTAATAAAATCTACACTCATGATGTTGTATAAAATGTCTAAATTAAACCACTATGTATGATATGAAAATTTAGTCTTGTGATACCGAAACCAGTAAAATTGTTGAGACTTGTGAGATTTAATATTATAGACAGCTTAAAAATGTAGAGCTATAATATAATGAAAAATCTACTCTTACAATAAAGAGAGATAACTTTCAACACATATGGTTCCATGTATATGGTAAGACTCAACCCAGTTATCAATAAATAATACACTAATCACTAGAAGCATGAGTGAATGTGCAAATATTAATTTTGTTTTTCTCATATTTAACATTTTTTTTTTTTTTTACTTGGAGGATTGAGAAATCGGACTTGAGATCTCAGTTTTGCTGAGTATGGTTACCATTTAACATTATATTTTAAAGGTGAACAAAAATATATTACATCTATGATAATTTCTTTTAGGCGACTTAAAATTTATTACAAAATTAATACATGATATTTTAATGATTAAATAGATCTAACTATTGAAAATTTCTTATTTGAATAATGCTTTATTTTCCAAAACGTTATCTAAATTTATTATTTAAATAATGTGGCTAAGCAATCACCTTAATTAAATGATGATGTATTAATGATGTGTTGTTACAAATAAACTTGTTATATCTTTTAGACAATAATCTTAGGTAGTATAAAATTACTCTTCTTATTAATTGCTCTTTCAATATTAAAAAATGTGAAAAAAAAAAGACTAATCCAAATATCACATCCCAAATTTTATCAAAATCTAGTAACTTGCATTTAAGAATGACTACGATGTTATAAATAACAATAATAAGGATATATTATATATTTACAATTCATATATGTCATATTAATTAGATAAAATATTTAAAAAAAATCTCAACTTCTTTTATGATTTTTTTTTTTAGAAATAATTACAAGTATATACAATTTTATTGACACAAAAATAATAAAAATATATACCGAGACATGTCAAAATTAAATAATATCCATAATCCGAAATCATACCCCCACATCAAGTGATATTTACTTATACAATAAGGAGAAAAGAATCCACACACATATAGTTATATATGATTGCACTTGAATCTCTATCGCGGATATGAATAAAAAAGTGTACTAACTATTTGAATAAATGAGTGAATGTAAAATAAAATTGTATTCTTTTAAAGGTAAAATAAATTTGTATTGATGGCAATAAAATATATGCCATTCCATTTCTTCGACAACTATTTAAAAATACAGTCTATTAACCTAAATGATGAGAACGTTGTAAGCTTTGACAAGAAAGCAACTTCAAATTTTATAATATTAACTGAAAGCCTCTTCTAAAGTTTTGCTTGTCTTGGTCCCTACCAGGACAAATCCACTTATAATTAAGCCAAACTTTAGGTTAGACTAATGAAATTTATCCTAATTACAAGTAATATTAGAGTACATTGCACCAATACTAAATTCATTTTGACACTCTTTCACCCATTCATATGATTTGGATGTTGTAAAGGTCAAATATCAAGATATACACGATTCAAATATAATAGTATTACACCATTGCTTAGTTTGATGAAAAACAAAAATCATTCAATTTGATAACGATCATTTTGATTTTTTTTTTAATCAAAAAGTGATATATACATATTAAAAATGATTCGAATATGGAATATTGATATGTTGAATGTGTTTTTTTTATAATCAAATTCCCATCAAATCATAATAAACTGTGGAAAAAAGAAAAAAAAAAAAAAGAATTTTTCATGCAAATTATAAAATAAAACAGTAGTTGGTGACTGAGAAACACGAGTTGATTAAAAAACTCCAATAGAATTTTTCTCCTAGGTGCTTGAAACCATGGGAATCAAATCAAGGGGCCTGCATAGCTGTAGCTTATAGTCAATGCCCTCATTTTCAAAAAAATTGCCCATTTAATTAATTATTCTCACTTCATTTCCTTTTTATTATTATTTTTAATTTTCATTGACCAACTGTTGAACTTGAAGTATTATCTTCTTTGAATTCTGATTTAGTAATTTGTGTGGTACAAATATATATATGCAAAGCTTGACAGAAAACGGTTCATGTGCCAAATCAAAATTCCATTCAATTGATTTAAGTTATGAGCTTCCAAGCAGTATGAGTTGAATTTAGTTTTTCAATTCGATTGTGATTCAACTAGAGTTTAATTTTCCAATAAATTCAGTTGCATCATATTAACTCTTATACTAAGCATTTCAATAAAATGAAATACATAATTAAACACATCTTTAAATGGACGATTAAATTTTTTTCTTTTTCCTTTCTCTTTTTTTTTTTTTTTTTTTTTTTTTTTTTTTTTTAAAAAAAAAAAACCTCTTTCGAGTTTGAAAAGTCAACAACAAATTAAACATTCAGTCAAGCACTTACTAAATTATATGAAAAACATTGTTGTTAGTTTTAGGCTAAAAGTCCAAGTCAAAATTCTATTAAATTGATTTAAGTTATGGGCTTCCAAGCCGTACGAGTTGAATTTAAATTTTCAATTCATTTGTGATTAAAGTAGATTTCAATTATCCAATAAATTGAGTTGGATCAGATTAACTCTTATCCTATGCACCTCAATAAAATGAAATATATAATTAAACACGTCTTTAATGGACGATCAAGAATTAAAAAAAATAAAATTAAGAAAAAAAGTGCTCTTTCAAGTTTGAAAACTGAACAACAATTAAACACTCGGTCAAGCACTTACTAAATGATATGAAAAATAACGTTGTTAGTGTAATCAAAATTTCATTCAATTGATTTAAGTCAAGGGCTTCCAAGCCATAGGAGTTGAATTTAATTTTTCAATTCTATCGTGATTGAACTAGAGTTTAATTATCCAATAAATTGAGTTGCATCTGATTAATACTAAACACATCAATAAAATGAAATATATAATTAAACACATCTTCAAGTGGGAGACCAAGAATTAAAAAAAGAAAGAAAGGAAAAAAAAAAAAAAAAAAAAAAAAGCTCTCTCAAGTTTGAAAACTCTCCAACAATTAAACACTCAGTCAAGCACTTACTAAATTATATGAAAAATAATGTTGTTAGTTACACAACAGTGGTCAAGCATGCATTAGTACCTTACATTATATGGAAATCAGGATTGTTTCTTACGTGAAAATTTTGTCAAAAGAGAGAACAATACAAGTTTCACACTAGGCGTAAGATATGGTCAAAAGAAGAGTCATTTTAAGCCAAAGAAAAAATGTCATCAATAGAAGATGGCGACCATCATTATAGAAAATATTTAACTGGCTGGAATGGGAAATAGCCCAGAATCCACCGTATAATGCACATATACCCACCCACCAATTTGTGAATGTGTTGACTGCACACATTCATGAAAAACATGATGGTATGATACAAGCGAAAAAAGATAATGTGTAAAAGTATAAAACCATCCCAGTCCGATCTCATTTTTTCTTTGAATTCACATGCATGACCATGCCGTGCGCCCCGAGTCTACAACTATAAAGTCTGTATTTCCCTAATAAAAAATCTGACTCATAAATCTATAGATTATCTAATAACTATAACGCATAATCATCTTGGTTCAAGGTCTTCACAAAAGTGTTTGGCGATTGAAAATGTTTTTCATCTTTTCGTTTTTAGTTTAGGTATTGGATCATTCAGTTCTTCATTTTGCTCCATTTTAGTGGGTAGCTGTGACATGACCGACTCGGAGGGAGATAAAGAAAAGAGTGCATGTAATTAGATAAATGATGTTGCTATATATAATCTATCGAAATCTGTTTCATACAAATCGCATGGCATCTATCTCCCATTATTGGCAAAGTAAAGCCGTTGGGTGTTGCTAGAAATATCCACGTAATAATGCCATGCTACGGGTAATAAATGAAGATTTTTCGAGGAGCATAACGTGATATGTACCTCATATATATTTAATCAATTGAAAAGATCAATATTACATATCTGGAACTCAGTTAATTAAATGTATAGAATAAAAATGTATTATATTTATTTTCTCAATAGGTCCCTACCTATATTTAAATTTTATAAAAAATAGTTTTATTATTACCTAAGTACACACGTTACATGTATATATTAGCATAAATCTATGTATTTTATAGCATGATAATAGGATCACCATTCACCAATAATTAAACTATGTGATGCGTGCACCACGCGATGTGGATTATATATAGTGTGATAATAGGATCACCATTCATCGATAATTAAATTATATAGGTATCCATCACCGTGGAATACTTCATGTATGTCCAAACTGTGTTAGTAATATTTCTGATTTTTCTCTCATGGTTTTTGAAATATAAAAATTTCATTAATTTGATTTTTCTGATCAAAACTTTCATTGTCAAACTATAATCAAACACAGATAGACATTTTGTTCCTCAATTAAAATGAAGGAGTTATAAATTATGATATCGACAGTAATGAAACCAACCAACTAAAATTAGGGAATTGATGTATCTATAACAAAATATTTATCTTGTAAGATGTAAACAAATTTACTCGACAATTCTCATAAAAAGCTATAAATAATATAAAATTTGATTCAATTTTAGGTTCAGTCATGGATTTGAAAAGCGTTTCTCACGCGTTAACAATATTCAATATTAATTTATTATCAATTTATACAAAAGTAAATTATATCAATCATGTAATGCTTCAAAATAAAAGGCGTTGGGCATAAATCCATCCATGTTTTTGACAAATCATTTCATTTACAAACTAATTTAGTAGTTTGATAGTTTTGTGATATGTACATGGTTTGCACTGACCACAGAATTATATATATATATATATATATAATAAACCTATAATTGTTAGATTTTATTATCGATTAATGGATAAAATAAATAAATTGATGTATCTTGTATAACTAAAGACACCAGCTAAAACATAATGAGTTTGTTAAATTTTTACCTTTAATTTAATGACTTTAGTTTTTATTGCATATACTTCTCTAACTTTTTATTTTAGGATTTTTTTTTTCTGCTCTCTCTTTTTGAGACTTTTCCTTGCTCACTGCCTCACCATTTTAATTTCTTCTCTCTCTACTAATTACGAATCAACTTTATATATACATATATATATATATATATCATTGTTTCAAAAATCATCGGAAATCGATAATTTTTCGACGTGTCATCATTGACCGGCATGTTGCTGGTCTGATAAGGATCAGATTGCTGGCCAAAATTAGGTTGGTTGATTAATCGGCCTAACTCGCATGATGGGTTTTGTCTTTTTTTTTTTAATTTTTTTTTTAAATCTACTACCCAAAATGACACCATTTTGGGTTAATTTTATTTTATTTTTCTAATTAATCCAAAATGACGTCATTTTAGTGTGTCCAAAATGACGCTGTTTTGGGTGCAGAACAACAACAATAAGCTTCTTGGGGAAGCTTTCGTCTAATAGACCATTTCAACTGCCATTTTCAAGCTTCTTAGAGAAGTAACTAGTCTGCCACTCTACTATCGATTTCTCTCATCTTCATCACCGGCCTACAGTCGTTGTCTCCATCTTCATCGCTGTTACTGTTTCATCACTGTTCCATGAGGGTTTTTTTTTTTTTTTTTTTTTTTGGCTTTTAAGTTTTAAAGTTGTGATTTTTTTTTTTCCATATCAATGGTGTAGGAGCTTAAAGTAGTTATTTTTTTAGCACTTAAAGTAGTGATTTTGACAAAAAAAAAAAAAACTAGAAATATGCTGAAAGCATGCTCATCTTCATCACCGGTCTGTAGTGTTAGCATGCTTATATTCTTTGGTTTTTTTTTTTTTTTTTTTTTTAAAAATCCTATCTTTGTAATATTTGTTGTGTAAATGTGTAATGCTTTAATATTTGTAATATTTGTTGGATGATTAGGTTGATTGATATTCATGAATCATGGTGAGCGTTAATGTATCTTCGGGAGCTTCAGCTACCCAATCTCTCTAACAGAATTCAAGTGATAGCGGATGAGAGTATGAGAAGTTGGTGGATGGGAAAAACTTGGAAAAAATTAAATGCATATTGTATGAGAAGGTTATGTCTGGAGGGATATATAGGTTGAAAGAAAATATGACTCACATATTTGAAATGTGGCCAAATGTCCAAAGGCATTACTGGAGGATGTAGCTAAATGTACAAATACAATTATGGAGACCAAAAAAAATTTAAAAAAAAAAAAGGATTATTGAGAAGAATTTGAAAAGATGAGAAGTAAATATTGGGGAATAAGAGGAGGTGGAAGAACTAGAGATAGAAGGGGTAAGAAAAGAGCCCTATTTTGTTGGCCCTATTGATATATTCGCAAAGGGAATTAATCTAGAGTTGTCACTAGATTTAGGGAATGCAATGCGAAAAAAAAAAAAAAAAACATTAATGAAACACTCTTTAAAGAGAGAATTGATCAGGTGCACAAATGGATGACTAGTTGGATGTTTGAAAGTGGCATTCGATGGCATGTTATGTATAATGATAGTTTCTTATGCGCTTGTGAGGTGCTTGGTCAATTTGGGTCGGGTTATAGACCTCCAACTTATTACGAAGTCAGGGAGAGATATTTGCCGCAAAAGGTGAAAAAGACTGAATTGTTGTTGAAAAGGCAAGAAGAAGAGTGAGCTCAAAATAGTTGATTAATTATGACGGATGCTTGGATAAATAGGAAAAAGAGGAGCATAATGAATTTGTATGTGAATTACAGGTATAAATTTCGTATAATTTATCTACTGTACATTATTAGTGGCATATTTTATTATTTAAATTTAATATCTTTTATTTTTAGTGTGTTTCTTAATACGTTCTTTAATCTAAAGTATGATAATAATTTGTTATTGTCAAAAATATAGATTGTCTATATTATTTATACTATTTGATAAATTTGATAATTTAATAAACAATGTTTGATTGATGTTTGATTATTGTAAGGTAGGAACCGCTTTCCTCTCTTCCAAGGAGTGTTCTAATGCGACACTCACTACTAAACATATTTTCGAGTTTGTAGATGAACGTATTGAACAAGTTGAACCTGAAAATATTGTTCAAGCAATAATTGACAATGCCAGTAACAATATGGCCGTTGATAAGATTTTGAAAAGAAGAGACCAAACATATTTTGGACCTCAAGTGCTATTCATACCATCAACTTCATGCTTGAAAGCATTGATAAACTTTTGAGGTTCAACAAGATTATTAAGCAAGTAAAGCAATTAACAGTCTTCAATTATGCTCATCATGGGACCTTGGCAATGATGAGGTCCTTTACAAAGAAGAAAGACATTGTGAGGCCGAGAAAGATTAGATTTACATCCGCTTTTCTTCTTTTGCAAAGCTTGATGGATAAAAAAAAAAAAAAAAAAATACTTTGAAGACAATGTTTAGTAGTGAGCAATGAGATTAGTGTAAATTCTCACAAAGTCCTAAAGAGAAATTAGTCTACTCAACTGTGATGAGTTTTAGGTTTTGAAATGGTGTGACACATTGTTTAAAGGTTTTTGCACCTTTGATGAAAGTGTTGAGACTAGTGGATGGAGATTGAAAGCTATCAATGCTTTGGTTATATGGAGAACTAAGAAGGGCTAAGCAAGTTGTTATAAAGGCCTTGAACAACGTCGAAAATAGTTATCATCCAATCATCGAAACAATTGATGAAAAAAATGAAAAATCGGCTAGATTCTTCATTGGATGTGGTGGTCTTTCTATTAAACCCTTATTACGACTTCAAGGATCCAAACATTTCTCTTGAAAGTGAGTTGATGGTAGCCTTAATAGAATGTTGAGAGGGTTTTTATCATGGTGATATATCCTCTCAACATCAAATTATCATGCACAAATGGCCAAAGTATAAGAAAAAGAATGTTACTTTTGGAAAACCATTGGTTGTTAAAGGATGTAACAATGATTCTATGGATCCAGGTAAAAAATAAAACATTCTAATTTAAATGTATTGTTTTTAGTTGTTTTACTTGTTTATTAATTACTATTATATATTACATTTTTAGTATTATGTTTATGAAAATACATCTTTCAAGAACTAATTATATATTTGATTATTTTCTATGGTGTAGTTGAATGGTGGAACATATTTGGAAGCCAAACACCTAATTTGAAAACACTCACGGAAAGATTCTTTCATCGACTACTAGTTCATCCGAATGTAAAAAAAATTGGGGTAATTTTGAATGGGTAAGTTTAATATCCATAACATATTTTTAATGTTTTAAATTTTAATTGTTTATTGATTCATTTAATTTTGATTTTTAAATCTTATATAAATACATACGAAGAAAAGAAATAGACTAACTATAAGTCAATTAAACAATCTAGTCTTTGTTCAGTTTAATTCAAATTAACACATAAAAAGCAAAGATAGACTAAGAATAACGCTGACTTGCTACTAGCAACTGATGTTGATGGTATTGATGCACAAGGATGGCTTGTTCCAAATGCTGATGATGATGATGATGAAATAGGGTCCGGTTTGGAGCAAATGAGACAACTTAATGAAAATGATTTTGATTTTGAGGAGGAGGAGAGGGAGGAGAACATTGCTTTAGAGTTTGAGTTTGGTAATGAACAAGTTATAAAAAACTATTATAAAGGTAGAGATTGGTTGTGTCCTTCTTCTCGCCCTTTAGATTTTTAGGGCCTTAAAATACTATCTTGGACATTTCCTTTTTGGTTGTTATTTCATACTTGCTATATCATTATTTACATGTTATGTGTTGGTTGTGTTTGAGATTGAAAGAATGACTGAGAGTATTAAGTAGTTGAGATGTGATAGTCTTTTGAAGTATTGTTAGTTTTGTGAATTATAAGGTGGAACTGTTGAAAAAATAGTTATTATATTACCAAAACTTTTAAAACATCTAGTATATTGTAATTATGTGATTATACTAAAATTGTTTTAGAGATTGCATGAGATAAGTTTGATGATGTGTTTGTGATCATATGATTATATTTTGATCATATAAAAATCTTTTTAAGTTTTTTTTTTTTAATTTATAAGTTTGACCCAATTTTACCGTTGATGAATAGTATTCATTGATTAATCGCTAAGTAACTGATAAATTGCTAACCGTCACCTTGCTGGTCGATTAAAGGTTAGCAATTTTTGGAACGTTGGTATATATAGTTATATTATGAAAATAACTAAATGATATCAATATTAGAAAATTAGAGAGAAAAAACACTAATGGAGAAAAGAAGAGCCTTCATCCTGATGATGATTTAATTGTAGGTAACATTTCTCTCTTCTATGACTTATTAAGTCCCAATGGGACAAATTTTGCCCCTACTAAGATATATTACATTTTTTCAAAAATCAAATATTTTTCTTTTCATAATTTGAGGTTTTTTTTTTTTTTTATGGTTTTGAGTCTTGTTTTTAATTATTTTCTTTTCAGTTTTAAGTTTTTGAGAGATAATATGGGAATCGAATAGTGAAAAATGATGAGAAAATAGAAGAAAAATGATGAGAGAAAGAAGAAAGAGAAAAGATGAGCAAAAAAGGAGAAACCTTTTCGTAATTTTAATTGAAGTGATTTGATGAGAGAAAGAAGAAAGAGAAAAGATGAACAAAAAATGAGAAACCTTTTCGTAATTTTAATTGAAGTGATTTTGTGCTCTCTCTCTCTGTCTATATATATCTATCTATCTATCTATCTATATATATATAATATATTGGTGCTATAAAACCTAAATTTATCAAGTTGGAGTATCTTCTCTCTTCCAACCTTATTTTTTCACCTTGACATTTTACAAGGGAAGTTTGGATTTAAGTGATCTATGAGAGGGGAAAAAATATAACAATCTTGATGATCGATTATTTTTATGTTGATGTGTCATGAGATTATGAAAAATATAGGGAAAAAAAAAAGAGAATCCTAGCACATCGGGCTAATGTTATATTCACAACTATAGTGGGGAAGAACTAGAGCTAGAATCATTTTCTAGTTTTCTTTTTTCCTAGACTTGTCATAATCAATTGATAAATCAATATAAACGACAATAGATGATTATGATTGTTATATTTTTCCTTTCTCATGTATCATTTGAACTCTAATTTCTCCTATAAAAAACCAAGGTAGACGACAAAGTTATGAGAGATCCCAAGTCAATGGGGGATTGTGCTACTCGGCATTTTCCCAAATTATAGAAGTCATTTCAAAAGTAAGAATATGAAGTGGTTATAGACATTGCCAGTGGCATCAATTTCTCTCACCTAATATTAATACTTTAAATCTCCATCCCCAAGTTGAAAAAGGGTAGTATAGAAACAAAAAAGAAATTGTAATTTTTTCGAATCATTGCACCACATAGAATTGAAATTATTGACTGGGGAGGGATGAAGCCAATAGTTTTCGTTTGAAGAGACTCTTTTATTAAAATGGAAAATTTTTGTGAGGCCAGAATAAAAATAAAAATTTCGAGATTCAAAGATAAATTTTTATTTTCACCACGCAAACTTTGTATTAGACACATTAAACATTTACACCTAGGTTAGTAGCTTTTATTTAGGGCAGCTTTCTATTTAGTCCTTCTATATATATATTTTTAAATATTATTTTTTTACTTATGAATCCATTTTTTATCCCGTCCCTCACCTCTAAAATTTTAAAAATTCACCAAACTCGCCTGGAATGGAGAAAACATAAACAAAGAAAACATAGGAATTGAATTGAAAAAATAAAATACTATACACATTACACATTTAGACTTAAATCTAAAGAAGCATTTATTTATGAAGCGAAGTTCAAGTGGCAAGTCAAGAACACTTGCCTGGCATGAAGAAAACTATAAACAAATAAAACCCAAATTTGAGTGGTGTTTAAGTTTTGGTTTTGCATGTTCACCCCACTATTTTTTTTTTATTAAATATTAAAATTTGTAATCATACCCCATAAATTAATGATGTATCATTTCCTTTCTTCCTAATCTCCACTATCCTCATCATCATGCTCTCCATCAAAATTGTTATTAAAAAAATTGAGTTTCTTTCCAAAACTTCTTTATCAACAACACAAACTCACATAACACAAACTACTTCCAACTTCATGACAAACCATACAACTGCTTCATCTTCTTCATTAACATACAAATCAAATCCAAAACTTCTTCACCATTATGAAAAAAGAAAAAACTTTAACAAAATGACAAGATTTGACTAATTATAATTCAAAATGTCATTATATATATAATGACGAGGGAGAGTTGATTAAATTAATAAAAAACTATCCACACATTTGATAATGGTAAAACTTAAATTCTTAACCTCTTAGAATAAAAAAGGATGTTCAACTATTCTTACTAACAAGTGATGTGCAGTTACAACCATATATATATATATATATATAGGTAGAAACAAAAACAAATCTGCAAAGTAAACAAAACAAAAACAACTAGAAGATAGAGACTTAGTATGTCCCTTTCTTCCTTCAAATTTGAAAAATGGCTACTCTCATCCTCCAACTAAGTCCTAAGGCGATGCATCCAACTTGTCAAGACTTTTACCTCTCTTTACAACAGTGTTTCCAATAGTTGAGGTGCCAAAGAATGAAAGCAAAACTACGCTGTTCCCGATTGCATCTGGTACCACCGTAGAGACCGCGACTTCCATACAGCAAAGCAAAGTTGTAGATTTGACAGTTTTGAAATCTCAGTTTTTTTAACTGTATTATCGAGGGCAATAATCAAAATCTAAAAATAATTAGATTTGGGGGTGTAGATACAGTTTGAGAGGGGTGGAAATATCACCACTCAAACCCAAAACTTAAACACCATGCAAAAGGCGCGTACGTTGCCTGGCCCAAAAGCCCATATCCAAAACTCAAAACACAGAAATTGAAAAAACAGCCGTCAGCGGGAAGAAAGAAGGGAAAATTTCAGCGATGGAGTTGGACTTCCAGTGCTCAAACCTGAGTGTGTGGAAAGATGCTCTTTCGTCATACCAACTCAGCTTAGAATCTCTCAACAAACCCAATCTCATCTCCTTAGACGAATTTTACCGCAACGAATTGCCCTCTCTCATCCACCAACGAAACCCTAACCCTCACCTCACCACCGCCGACCTCTCCAAGCTCATGCAATGGAAACTCACCCGCGGCAAGTGGAGGTCCGCGTCTCTTCTCCGCCCCTTGTTAGGAGCCTGTGTTTTGTGTGTGTCTTTTATGTGTTATTGTTGATGTGTGCGGGCGAATTTTGAATTTTCAGGCCTCGTTTGTTGGATTTCGTGTCCTCTTTGGATGAGTCTTTGGTGAAATCTGCTTCTCAGAAGGCTTTCGATGCGCTTCCTGATTTGAATAAAGCAGTTTCGGAGCTGACTGTTTTGAAAGGTGTGGGTCCGGCGACCGCCTCTGCCGTTTTGGCTGCTTATGCGCCTGATGTGGCGCCATTTATGTCTGACGAGGTTTGTTTGTCTTCTCTTATATAATTTTGTTTTTTCCTTTGTTTGTTTTGGTGTTTGATTATGTTTTAATATTGTAATGTTGATGAAAGGCTATGGAATCAGCACTTGGCAACTCCACAGACTATTCATTGAAGCAGTACTTATTGTTTGCAAATAAATTACAGGCCAAAGCTAAGGTCAGCGACATTTTCTTCTTTTCTTCAAGGTTTGTTGATGCTATCCGGAAGATGATTTTTAATTGATGGAATATTATCAATTCCATTCTGATGGTCCCGTTTGTGTCATCTTGTAGTGGACATTAGTCTTGTTTATGATTAATTCGGTCTTTGCTCTTGTAGGGGTTAATTTAATTTGTTCAAAAGAATGAGATGAGTGTTAGAGAGATTATATATTATTGTTTTGGTCTTTTTCTATCATCTTAAGGTTTTGGGTTTTAATGGTTACCATCTTGCTATCAGAACTTGGTTTAGGAGTCTTGGGTCTGATAGCTCCATGTGATTATATTTAAATTTGATATTTGATATTTGAATTTGTTGTGTGTTTGCATTTGGGCTTGGCCCACTTGACAAGCCAATTGGTTAGGCAAATGTGGGGGTGTGTTAGGGAACTTATATACTATTGATGGGCTATTTCCTATCAGCTTTAGTCATAGTTTGTAATTACAGGTCGATACTGCCGTATATATGGCTGTACGGTTTATACGTGTGTACATACGACAAATGCTAAGAAAAAAAAAAAACAAAAACAACATGAATTTGGGGTCTTTTTATATATGTATATATAATTATAGGGATTTTATTTATTTATTTTTTAAATCAGAGGGTTTAATTGGATATTTTATCATAATTTAGGAGTTAATTATAATTTTTTCGAGTCTAATTGGATATTTTATCATAAATTAGGGTGTTATTTATAATTGTTTTAGGTTCAATTAGATATTTTATGATAAAATTAGGGGGTTGTTTACAATTTTTATCTATATATTTTGACTTGTTAGGGTTAGCCGTCACACTTCTTCACCGTCTCTCTTCTTTCACTATCTCCTTTGCTTCAATGTCTCTCTCCTTGTCTTTGCTTCCTTCACCCTTTTTGTTTTGCTAGTCTTTTTCCTCAATCCTCACCGTAATCTTCACTTGAAAGAAGGCGTTAGAAATGAAAGGTAGACTCGCCAAAAAGCTTATGCTATGAGAGGTCTCGTCGGAAATGCAAGCTATAGTCCCCGGTGAGGTGAGAGGTTGATAGAGAGGAGTCAATCGAGAGATATGAGAGAGATTTAGGGTTTTTTGCCTTTGAAATCAACTTTTTTTCTTTTTTTAAATTACCCGCTCGGTTGTATATGTGTATATACGGTCGTATTGATACGGCACGACCATATATATGGTCGTACCGCACTGTACACATTATATGGGAAAAAAAATCATATGGCCAAAATACATTCATATGGATACGTCTGGAGCCTAATACTATCGTATTGAGCCATATTTATGAACTATGATACGACTGTATTGGGCTCCAAATGCATCCATGGGGCCGTATGGTTTTTTTTTCTCGTGTAATACGTACAGTACGATTGTATATGGTAGTACCGTACCAATACAACCATATATATGCATATACAGCCAGTCGGGTAATTTAAAGAAAAAAGTAAGAAAGAAATAATAAATTTGATTTTAAAGGCAAAAAATCCTAAATCCTTCTCATACCTCTCAATCAACTCACTCTCTCTTAACCTCTATCCTCACCGGTGATTGTGACTTGCATTTTTGGCGAGATCTCTTATGGTAGAAGCTTTTCGGCAGGTTTTGCTTTCATTTTCGATGCCTTCTCCCAAGTGAAGAATACAGTGAGGACTAAGGAGAAAGAGTGGCAAAATGAAGAGGGTGAAGGAAGCAAAGACGAGCACGAAGAGGGGGAGGGAATTACAGCAAAGCAATGGAGAGGGTGAAGGAAGAGAGAGGGTGAGGAAGAGTGACGGCTAACCCCAACATGTCAAAATATGTAGATACAAATTGTAAATAACCCCCTAATTTATCATAAAATACCTAATTGAACCTAAAACAATTATAAATAACGCCCCAATTTATGATGAAATATCAAATATAATCCTGAAATTATGATAAAATATCTAATTAAATCCTCTAATTTGAAAAATAAATAAAAAATCTCTACAATTATATATACACATATAAAAAGATCCTAATTTCGTATAGTTTTTTTTTTAAGCAATTTTTCGTATGATATGCTTGTACTGGGCCTATTGTACTGTACCATGGCGGGGTGCTTTTACCGTACTGTACCATGTATTTACAAACCTTGTCTTTAGCTTTTGGGTTTAAATGTTACTAAATATGAGCATTTAGGTTTGATGGTACTATATATGAGCATTTATCTCAGCAAAACTATTAAGTCATATTTCAAGTTAGTAAGGTTTATATATATATATATATATATATTGAAAAGTGGTAAGGGTTATATTGTGAGGTTATATAGATGATCCCTAGAAGATGACGCTTTCCTGATTTGATAGCTGTCAATTACTTGTTGTGGAATAGAAAACTCCATTATGATGGATGAGATGTTTGATGGTTACTAAATATGAGCATTTATTTCAGCAAAACTATTAAGTCGTATTTGATGTGAACCTTTTGTATTTGAAGTAAGTTTTATAGATGGTCCCTAAAAGATGATGCTGTCTTGATTTGGTAGCTGTCACATACTTGTTGTGGAATAGAAAACTTCATTATGATGGATGAGAGTTGTTTTTTTCTCTTTTCCGGACCGTTTCGTTTTTGTATGTTGACGGGTTCACAGTGCTCGTGGATGTTCAATATTATTTCAAGATCTGAATGCAGTTCTTTTGGATGTCTTCTTAATAGGAATATTCAGATGCTAACTGTGATATTCTGATTCTAGAATTTTGTCGTACGATACATCTGCTCAATGTGTTTGTATATGTTGTGATTTTTATTATTTATCTTTTTTGGATCAAACTTCTTAGGTGGGGTCAAGCACCTGTCAATTCAATAAGTAAGACAACTTTGTTCTGCAAGTGGAATTTCGTGCTTGTTATCAACAAGAATCTTTGATTTTGTGTTTGTGATTTTAAAAGGAAAAAAAGGGAATATTTTCTTTATTTTATGCAAACTTCTTACTGCCTTTTTTGGACTATGTTATGCTCAGTTCTTGACTGCTGTCTTGCTAAAGTTTATGAGTGGTCTTAACAAACTCAAGAATTTGTTTTTGAATAGAATATGGACGAAACATGAGAGATGCAAACTACAAAGTATCTGATGCCATATATTCATGGATTTCTTACCTAAGTAAATGCAAAAGAGAGTGAGAGAGAAAGAAGTATTAGATGACACGACTATATTTGTTTATTGTATTATTTGATTTCAGTCAAATAACATCTGAGAGTATATCTAATATTGAAAATGCATATTAGTATTACATTGTGACTTAAGAAGGTTATGTGCAGACTTAAGATGTATTCTTTTAAGTTCCTTGATCTTAAGAACACGGCTTGGGAGTTTTGTTTGATTCAATTTTAGGGCTTTTGAAATGACAATCTAGTTGGGGTAGCCGGCATAACTTTTAGTTGAAATTGCATCTATGGCATGGTTTAAATGCCTGACTATATAGGATGGAGCCACACAATTGTGTATTAACAAATAGAAAATGTTATTTCTGTTTATCTTCTTGTTTCACTACATTAATAAATCTGATTACAAGTGTTAAAGACAGTGATTTGAGAGAAGGTTTCATTTAACTTCTCTCTGGTGTTACCTGGATTTAAATTAGAGTTGACAAGCTGTCCCAAATTTTTGGGGCTGTAAAAAGCCATTTGGCTTCCTTGTGCATGGACATGTCTGATGGGAATAAGTTATTATGGAGAGTAATGCTGTGTAAGTTGTTAATTGCATGATCTGAAAATTGAAGATATAAACTAGGAGATTGTAGCCTTTCAATGCCAAGCTACAGAGATTCAATGTTTCTAGAAAAGCTTTAGCACCTCAATGGCCAATTGTCGGTCATGCCTGCAGAGTGGTGTGTAAAGTAATCTAATGACACTGTGTATATACTGTCAACTCAAGGTTGATGTCAATGGCAAAGATCAGTTGTTGAAGTTTATTATGGGTCACCTACCTAATATATTATATTGCACAGTTTTCTTGATTAATGAGGTTGTGGGATCAATAGTAATTCCAGCTGAGAGTCTGGAGAAGAAATATATATATTTTCTCAATAAAAAGAAGAAAAAGAGAATGAAAAAAACAAGTATGAACTCCAGATCGTTTTGCACTTATAGCATAATCGTTCTAGATGATGACATTATTTACATTGAATACTTTTCAATAGAAGACTCACATTTGCTACTTGTGGGTGTTGTTTTATTTTTCAACTGAGTGTAACAGTAGTTTTAAAAAGTTTTATCACATTCATGAACCATGAGTGCCTATTAGAAAATTATTGGTTGCAGGAATTAATTTCAGAAGGGGAATCCTTCACACCATCAGATGTGGAAAGGTCTCTGTGGAGTGCTGCAATAAGGGCCAAGTTGCCAGCTAAGCAATCAGATCCTGGCCCTGAGATCAAGTTTAGTAAAATTTCTAAAAGGAAGAGAAAGCGTTAATTTGGTGATGCGTCAGTTGGGAGACATTTATGTAACTTTGTAAGGTGTAACTTTAGTTCATGTGTTAGTATCATATGGTTTACCAACTAGATTTGTCTTCACTCTGCTAACCACATACAGCTTGTAAACTAGTGAACAGAGACCACCTTTCATTTTAATATCTAACCTTGTTTCTCAGGATTCTACCTGTTGAGGTTGTGGTAAGTACTAAGCGGTAAGTACTACTAATTGTTAACCGATTTGTTTGATTTATTTGAAGTTTGCCACTCTTGGTAAAGTCATGCACTAGTGATTAATGCCTTTTAAGAGATTATGACAACTACATGGGTGAATGGAACAAGAGCTACAATGCTGGGTTCACGCCTTTTGGTGACAACGGTTGATAGGTTCTTTTCCAACTTGATATAAGGGTAAGTTCATTTGAGACATATAATAAGAGATTTTTTTTTTTTTGAAGTATATAATAAGAGAATTATATGATAATAGAAACTTTCATAATTTACCATCATTGTCTTATGTAGGTACCCTTTGCTTTCTTGCCTTGCTAACCTGAGGACTTAAAATTCTTGATTTGACACATCTTAATAGCTGGACTTGGTCCTCACCCTGAATTCTTGTTCAGAGCAAAAAAATTTAGACCGGTTGAATTGCATTTTCGCAAATCCATGACGTAAATGCACGCGGAAGTCTTGACTTCCCACGCTTGCCACGACAGTTTTTCAGTTAATTAAAATGCATTTGAATACGTTTTTAAAATGATATTTTTAAAAAATAAAAATATGTTTTGAAAATAATGTTTTAAAAACGATAATGTGTTTAGTAATATTTTTAAAAATATATTTCAAAAACGAAAAATGATAAAAAATGTTTGATATCATTTTGGAATCTAAAACTAATAAAAGATTTTATTTCAAATAATAATAATAATAATAATATAGTAAAACATTTTTTTCTCTCTGACCTCATTGGTCTCTCTCTACACATAAGCCCTTGCTTTCTTTCATTTTCATGCACAACCCATTGCTCTCTCTCTCACCTCCATCATCGGTTGCCCTCTTTCTCCTTTCCATCTAGGGGTGGCAAAACAGGTTGGCGTGTCGGGTTAAGCTGTATTTGATTCGATTCGTTTATGAATTCGATCAATTTGACACGAATTTATTTATAAAGCGGGTCGATATTTTTGGATTCGACATGAATTAGTTTATAAACGAATAACACGACATGACACGATTAATTCGTTTATTAATAGGATCATAAAGGATTGAAACCTGTTAACCCGTTAAACCGTTAATTCGTTTAACTCGTTTAATCTGTTTAATTCGTTTAACTTAAATAATATTTTAAACACAAATAAAATAAATAATTCACAACTAACCACCTAATTCAACATATAAAAATCAACACATTAAATCAATTACATAACATTCCATATTATCCATATATAAAAATCATAACAAAATAAAATCATGCTCCAACTTAATACAAATACAAATCCATAGAAATTAAAATTACTTAACACTATCATTCTCCATCACAAAACTTTATAATTTAAATTCTTCCCCATTTGATTCCAATAGGACCTCTAATCTACACAAAAATCACAAGAAAACAACATTAAATATCTACATTTACAATCTTAAAGTTTAGAGATATAATTATGAGAGTTTACCACTAAGTGATAGAATTTGGTAAATTGTCAACTTTTACATATCTTTGTTGCATTAGCAATGGAGACCTTTATTTTTTTAAAAACTATTAAACACTTTCATAGCTTTGATTAATTTACTGACAGTAAACAAAAAGTATAAGAAGTTCAATTTTTCTTTGTTATCAATTGATTAAATTAAAATACTTAATTTATCCTTCAACTTAAAATTACAAAACATAATAAAAAAAATCAAATTCCAATAACAGCCTTTTAAGAAAAGATAAAGTTAAAAAAGATTATGCTTTGAATTTTCAATCTTATAAGTTAAAAAAAAAAAAAAAAACCATATTCTTAGTTTTCAACTTCAACTTACTAGAGTTAAACTTGACATTTTACCAGAAAACATACTGCTTAATTATTGGAGTTTGTACATATATATGTACTCCTAAGGAATTATTAGATAAACAACAAAAAATTGCCTAAGTCTAGAAAGGATTTCAACTTATATATTTTACTACAAACAACCAAAAACAAAAACAAAAACAAAAATTACCCCAACAGACGAAGAGAGAGGAGGGCTGATATCACCAAACAATTGAAAAAGCCTTCAAAAATCAAGATTGAGACCACCATTTCAATGGAAAATATTCAAACAAAGAGCTGTGACCGGAGCTACGACCGGTGATTGTAAGGAAGAATGAGCCACTACCGTTAAGGCGAAGGGGTGGATTCCGTGGTGTGGTGCGGCCGTGTGGGTGTGCGAGAAGGGGATAAGCTACTGTTGTCAGGTGTGGGAGGAGCTGCGGACTGCGGTCGTCGGGTGTAGGAGGAACAAAATGAGTTAAGATGGCTGCTGAAATTTTGAAAAGAATGGATTAGATCTAGGGTTTGGTCAATGTTTATATATATATATGTATATATATAATTACATACTAACCCTATACTTTTTAATATTATAATTTGACCCCAAATTTAATCGTGTCAACTCACGATTCGTTTAAGTAAACCCAATTCGGTTCGTTTAATAAACGGGTTAAGCGGGTCGACACGATTACGACACGAATTTGTTTAACTCCAACCCATATCCATTTATTTTTCGTGAATTCGTGTCAACCCATTATGTTGTGACCCATATTGTCACTCCTATTTCCATTATCGGTCTCTCTCTCACCTTACTGCTCTCTCTTTCCTTTTCCATGATCGGTCCCTCTCTTACCCCATTGCTCTCTCGTTGCTTTTGTCGTCCTCTTTGTAGGTTCCGATCTGGTTGCATTTTTGTGGTTGAACTAGATCGGTGTTGCCTCTGGTTGGGTTGGGTTTTTGTGGTTTTTTCGATCTAGTTTTGACTGCACTGGTTGTTTTCTTTGTCGTCTTTTTATGGTGGTTTTTGTGTTTTCATTTTTTTTTTTTTGGGTTTTTCCAACAATCCATTGATTTTTAAAATAATGGAAAACTGAAAAAAATCGTTTTCCACTTTTATGTTATTATTTTTGGAAACATGTTTTTCATTTTCAAAACATATTTTTTAAAACGATTATCAAATACATTTCCAATCGTTTTTCATTTGAAAAATGAAAAATCGTTTTCAAAAATAGTTCCAAACACCACCTTAATATTGTTGAATTCAAATAGTAAATGATATAAGAAATTGGGTTTTTTAAATTGAAGCATATTTCGACCTTCATTAGTACATTGAAGTTAAATTTATGTTGAACTTCAACATATGCTTTGTTATACAATTCATTTGAGCGTCAAGTTCAACAAATGTAGAAATGTGGGAGATTTGACCAGGTTGAAGTGGAATAAAAGGTGGAAAATCTATTATTAGTATTACTTTTTGAAAGTTTCTAGCATTACTCCATTATTAAAGGCAAAAAATAATATAATTGTTTCCCAATTGGAGGGATTGTTTTGGAGCTTGAAACAATAATAGTATCCTAAAAGAGATCGTGAGACATGATTTCCCTGTTCGATATTGTTATTGTCATGTTTTGCAAAAGCAACGGTAACAAACCGAGTAGCCGTTGCAACTTGCAAGGCGAACCAGTAAGGACCCACACTCAATGTTCATTATTAATATTACTTTATAAAACACAACCAAAAAATTCCACCTATAAAGTTTCAACTAAAAAAACAAAGAAAAAAATCCACCAATAAAAATCATTACAAACTAGTTGGTGGCTAATTGGTGTCCTGTCTCTTTTCGCCTTCTCTTGTACTTCCCGTAACAACGGTTATGTGAACACTTCCGCTTTTTATCCAATCAAACGGAATGGACATTCCAAACTCAATCTCAACTTCCAAAGGAATGATGGAAATTTATAATAAACTCAAGGCTTAAAAAGGCCTCCTTCTCACATTTCTTATAATTAAAATATTGCTTGATGGTAACCATACTTCTCCTAATGGGGTATATTTATAAGAGTCAATGAATTTTTTTTTAGAGAAAGTCCCATCAATTAGTACCTAAAAAGAGAGTCATTTTTTAATAGCATTAGAAAACTGGAGTTGAGGTTTTTTGGCTAAGCACAAAATACTCATTTGTAATATTTTCAAAACTGGTGATTTTTTTCTTTTTTTTTTGGTAAATGATAGATTTTAGTAGGATCATGAACTCTAGAGATTTCATATAGCTTTTGTCATAATTTTGTATTAAATCATGAAAGCATAGTAAAATTTGTTATAATTTTTTTTATTTTATAAAATTTTAAAATTCATCAAAAATATTTTTAATAGTGGAAGATTACTACACATTTTGATTTTAATATAATCATATAAATTTAAATTGAATATATCCATGTATATACAAAAGGCTTTTATAATTAAATATATTTAATTTTAAAAAGTAAGGATCAACCAATCAAATTTATTTTTTGCATTTAAAATTAATAGGATGAAAAATTTATTTTATAAAAAAAATATAAAGAATAAATTTAATTGATTGATCCTTATTTTTTAAAATTAAATATATATGATTATAAAAGTCCTATCTATATATATTTTAAAACCTGGGTGAGATTTACAAACTTATACCATTATTTAAGCTGTTTTAAATTCCAACAAAATTGAGATGCCTTACTGAGAATTGGATTGGTTGGAAATTTTACAACACTCCCAAGCCGCCTAATATAATACGAAGTGACAGGTTTCAACGCGTTCTCGTTGAGCATCATTGGAAGTTTGCTCATGCACGTTTGAATGGACCGCCTGAAGCCTTGAACGCTTCTAAAACTAGAAGGTATCCCTATAAAATAATTTGCTATTCTCAACTGCATTTCTCTTCTCTGTGTTCAATTCAATTCGAGCTTCAATCCCAAACCACCACTTTAAAATGACGATTCCCTCCTCCGCCGACCGCAAATACCGCAAGAGTCCCAGACTCATCCCTCTCCTCCCGCAAAAGCACGACCACGTCTTCGACCCTCACGACTCCTCAATCGACGGCGCCTCCTTCTCCGGCGCCGTCTTCAACCTCTCCACCACCATCGTCGGAGCTGGAATCATGGCTCTACCCGCAGCGGTCAAGCAATTGGGCTTGGTTCCCGGCCTAATCATGATCGTCTTGGTCGCTTGGTTGACGGAATCCTCCATCGACATGATCATTCGCTTCGGCCGAGCTTCAAAGTCAGCCACGTACGGAGGCGTCGTCGCCGACGCCTTCGGCGGACCCGGCAGGACCTTGTTGCTTGTCTGCATAGTTGTCAACAACTTGGGCATGCTCGTTGTTTACATGATCATCATAGGTAATTAATTCATTAAACATTTTTTTTATTTAAAACAAAAACTTTCAATTTAAACGAATTAATCAATCAATGAATAAATTTAAATTTAAATTAAACTATAGTTGGCTAATATTAAATAAAAGAGTAATATTGAAATGTGAACTGGCAGGTGATGTGTTATCGGGGACGTGGTTGGGTGGGGTGCATCATTCGGGTGTGACGGAAGAATGGTTCGGTCAACATTGGTGGACCGGACGCTCCACATTGCTGCTACTCACCACGCTCTTTGTTTTTGCTCCTCTCATTTCATTGAAGCGTGTTGGTAAAGTCTAGCAAAATTAATTACTAATGTGAGAATTTGAACAATGTTTGATTGATTTGGTGTTTTGGATGTTGGTGATGGTAGATTCCTTGCGGTACACATCAGCGTTGTCAGTGGGTTTGGCTGTTGTATTTGTGGTGATTACAGCAGGAATAGCTATTGTTAAATGGATAGATGGGGGCATTGGGATGCCAAATTTGTTCCCCAAAATTGTCGACCAGGCCTCGTTTTGGAAGCTTTTTACTACCATCCCGATATTAGTCACTGCCTATATCTGCCATCACAATGGTTAGTTGTCAAATGAAAATTTGTGTGTTTCAAGTTCAGACTACAGTATATTCATTTCTATGCTGGCTTTGTTTAGATGTTAGTGTATACTCTGCTTATCTTGAACTTCACTTCATTGTTAGTCTATTATTCTATAGTTGGATTATTATATTTTATGTGAATACAAAAATAGCATGATTGGATTATGACATGTTGAAATTATTTCAAAGCATTGGGAAACAACTTGAAATATTATTACTCCATGCTATGTTATTTACAAAGGCTGAGTTGTATCAATGTGTTAGTGTTTCTAATTGAATTGAAATTGGAAGTTATCTTGATGGTAATCGGCCACATTATGGAAATTCAAATTTCCCTCTTACCCTGTAGGTGCTAGTGAACATGTTCTCTTTGGCATTTGTGTAGTGAGATGTGCTCGATAATAATACAATATTATTGATACTTTTCTGTTTGAATTTGATTGGTTGAAGACAAGTTTGTATTCAGAATCTGTTAGTTATTTTCTATTTGACTGCCCAAAAAAAATAAAAAAACAGAGAAGACAAAAATGTATGCCATCAAATATGAAATCCTCACTCTTTTTTTAAATTGTATTGCTTATTAACTATAGTTCGAGTACCTTATTCTCAATGCATGGCTGTTGCTCTTTTTGTTATAAATCTGTGTTCATTATATAGCTTTGTTGTGAAATACACATGGAAGGAAGAGAATATATGAAATTTTACATAGTCAATTAATTAAGCTTATAACCGTTTTGCTTTCCGTATGATTTTGCAGTTCACCCTATAGAGAATGAACTCAAAGACTCAACCCAGATGAAACCAATAGTCCGGACTTCACTCACATTATGTTCAACTGTCTATATTGCTACGAGCTTTTTTGGCCTCCTCCTCTTCGGAGACAATACTTTGGATGATGTACTTGCCAATTTTGATGGTGAGCTTGGAATTCCATACGGCTCATTGCTGGATGATGTGGTTCGGATGAGCTATGGCATCCACTTAATGCTTGTTTTTCCAATTGTATTCTTCTCCCTGCGCCTCAACCTTGATGGTCTTCTATTTCCATACGCCATTCCCATTGCATTTGATAACCGGAGATTCTTCTTAGTGACTACAGCTCTCATGGGATTTATCTTTATGGGAGCTAATTTTGTGCCTAGTATTTGGGATGCTTTCCAGTTCACTGGTGCCACAGCTGCAGTGTCTGTTGGTTTCATCTTTCCAGCTGCCATTGCCCTTAGGTAAGTGTTAGTAATTCAAGTGAAAGTACTTTTCACTTCAAATCCAGCATTGTGATACAAGAATCATCAAAATGCTTAATTAACAGAATGGCTTTCTGAAATTGATTATAACTATAACAAAGAAATAGTGTTTATTAATTGTTCTACATGCAGAAACCGATGCCCGTAGACTTATATCTATCAGCTAAAATTAAGTATTTCCTATACGTTGTTGTGCAGGGACACTCATGGAATTGCAACAAAGAATGACAGAGTAATATCCTGGTTGATGATCCTTTTGGCCATCTCTTCGAGCACTGTGGCTGTTTGTAGTGACGTTTATAGCATTTTCTGTGCTGACAAAGGAGTTGGTAGCTGACCTTACGGAGGGCAACTTTTTGGTTGCTCGCATACAGCTTTTTGCATCAAAGAGATGATGAACTCGGGGCATACTACTCAATCCGCTGCAGAAGCACTGAGCTGCAGTCAGATCAAAGCTCCATTTCCTTAGCAGGACTGTTGATACTCTCCAATTTTGTATAGTAACATAGGCAAACTGATGTTCCATTACAGTACTTTTGTAATACTTAACAATTTCCATATTTATTATGTTTATCAGAGTGTATATTTTTGGCAATTAAATTAAATTGTAAGGGTTGATCTTTTCGCCCTAAGCTGGATTTCAGACATTCTTTGAACGTTGATAGACATTATCGTTTACATGGATAAAAATCGCAGCAACATTGCACTGTTTATCACAGTTGGTTGCTCTATGTAATCGTTTAGAAGCTCCATGACAGAACACACACGCACACCATGTGAATCAAACTCAGGTGATACACACCATCCATGTATAACGACAACGATCAGCTTTATAAATCCGAATCATCTTAAAATAATTAAGAGTTGATTTTGACAATCTGCCAACCAAGCCTCAATGTGCAATGGCGGTTATATCTTGGATTGAGAATCTATTGGTTTCCATCTGATCTCTACTACCACTAGCCTGCTCAGATTCTGTCAAAATGACTCTAATACGTTATAGAGAATAAACAAGCACGGGTGACATTCATAAGAGTACAAACCGCAATTTCCATTATAGCTATAGTTCTAAGTAGATGTCGCTGCATAATTGCCATTGATGACCTACAATAGAAAGCGAATGTTAGCATACGTCTCTAAGAATAAGTGGTTGGGCATCACCCCTTTATTGTATCCATCAACTTTGTAACACAAGTAGTTTGTGCCCATTCACCAAGCTAATAGGGGTTTGATTCTTATCAAGTGAATTTTACTAGCTTGTGTGAGCAGTCATCTCCTTTTATTATGAAGTTATTATTTCCAAATTATGAGAATAGATATTCAACATTATAAATAGTGATTATCTCAATAAATCCTGATAAAATACTCAATGCAATGCATGCGGTGTTAGCTTTCAAATTAAAAAAATATATAAAAAGCTAGTACGGAGAAAGGTGAGAGCATTTTGAAAACACTCCTAAATACTATTAGACCTAGGCCTCATTTAAGCTTACCTACACCTAAATGCTTTTCTCATGAAATCTCTATTTCACTACTCTTGTTTCTATTCTTTTTATATAGTTCTTGGACTATTCTGTTAAGTGTTGATTACTGTTACAACATTTACTCTATACAAACATTGAGTTTACTGTTTAATAAGATTTGTTTCATACATTTTATATTTATCTGTTGTTCTACAACTACCATACCAACAATCTCCATCTTCTGTCTGTGGTCCATTTCAAGCCACTTCATGACTCCCATCTGTCGTACCTCACTGCATTAGGTTATTTCGTCACAAATTATTAGTTTTATTGTGTGATTATAAAAAGAAATTTAAAACGTCATTGACTTGTATGAAATATACTCTTAGTATCATTAATATATGTATGTTAGTCCACAGCTGTTAATTGACAGGCTAACTGATAAGTTTATTAAACAGAAACATTGCTTTCAGTATTTAAATTAATAAAGTTGTCTTTCATTTGGACTAAACTTTGCTGTTTTTGATGGACATACTCAAGACCTGAACTTGTCCTTCATGCCAACGGAAATTGAAGCATTGGAGACATTAGACAAAATTATGACAAATTTGGTTCTTTTAACACCAACACCGACGTTTCACCTATAAAATAAACTTGAATAAGACGATTTCAGTTTTGTAAATTTTATTGAAATAACGACTCATGACATAATCGAACCCCACAGAATTGGCATCAGAACATGCTTGCTCACATCAGATGTTGCTAAATAATTACATTGAAGTCAACTTGTTTGAGGGAAAGTTAGCTCCCCTAGGCCCAATTGAAATTGAGAAATTCGATTTGAAAAAATCAATTAGCCCAAGGAAAACCGACAAAGATGAATCCAAAAAGAACAAGGCCCAAAACCCGACCAGCCCAAGAGCCAAGGAGCGTGAGAGGATTGAATCACCCTAGTAGAGAGACGGGACGGAAGGCTGGGCATGGGCTAAGGGAGGGGATCAATTTTGAAATGAGAAAAAACCCCTTTGGGTAGCAAATCTCCCCCACATCACCAGGATTAGGCCTAGCGCTGACATAATGCAGGAGCTGCAGGTCTCAACAAAAAGCGGAGGCCAGTAACACGTCACATGTCCTTGTTACCAAGCAAGCCAATTAAAAGAAAACACATGTTCCCTGTGTCCAAACACCAATGAACATGAAAGCGACAGGACATAAAGGGTATAAGGGACAAAGTGTAGAGATTGACCATGCCAAGGGATGAGAAAGCAAGCCCCCTAGGATGATGAGCAGCATATATAAAGAGGTAATTATTCATCAGGAAGTAAGTCATCTTGAAACCACTGGACGCCGTAATATGCGAAGAGATTGCCCTAGGAGAGATCTTAAAAGGGACAAATCCAAAAAATCCCCTGAAAACGAAAATAATATCAATTTACACCACTTTTTGAAAACATTAGCTAAAAAACCCCTACGTCTCCCAAAAGCGGTTTTTATCCGGATTTAAAGCGGTTTTGTGAAAAAAAACAGTAAATGACCAAAATACCCTTATAATATTAAAAAATTAATAAATTAAAAACAAACAATTAATCAATTATCAAATTATCTTTTAATAACCAAAATTAAAAAATAAAAATTAACTTTAAAAATTAAATAAAATTAAATAAATTGAATTAAAGAAATTTTAATCATATGTAAAAATTAATTTGAAAAAATTAAATAAATTTAACAAAATAAAAGTAAAATAAAAATAAAAATTAAATATTTTTTTAAAATTAACCTCCACCCTCCATCTCAAGATGGATGGTGGAGATTAATTTTAAAAAATTAATAAATTAAATAAATTAAATTTAAATAAAAAGTAAATAAATTTAATTTAATTTAATTTAAATAAAAAATAAATTAATTAAATTAAATTAAAATTAAATAAAAAAAATTCCAACAGATATCCACATTTGAAAAAAATTAAAAATTTAATAAAAGTTGAAAAAGAAAAAACAAACGAAAATAACATTCATATCCAGATCCAAAGAAAGCAACCAATAACATACATACAGATCCAATAAATTACTAGCTTTACAACAATCAAAACCCAGATCAACGACAATCAAAACCCATAATCTTCTTCATCATCATATTTTATCCAATTACATCAAAACCCAGATTTCATCGTACATCAAACCTGTACCCAGATTTCAGATGCCCCCAGATCCACCTCCACCGTTCTCCACTGTCTTGCCCACAGATCCACCTCCACTGTTCTTCACTTTCCTCCCCGCAGATCCACCTTCGCCATTCTTCCCTGTCCTCTCCACCTTCTTCACGAACGGCGTCGGGAACAACGTCCGCACGATCTGATCTATCTCCGTACTACCGCTCCGCTCAACGCCTCAACGCCATAGCACACAGCCCGTCGTTCCTCACCGTCCTCTCCATGATCTCCGCCACGACGTCGTTTCTCCTCCGATCGATCTCCTATTCTTTCGCTTCCATCATCGACTGGTCACAGTCACCGGTGGCGTAAGAAGAGAGAGAACCTGTTGAGATGTAGTGATAGAGAGCGAGAGAAATAGAGATGGTGAGTGACGGAGAGAAAGAGACTGAGATGGAGTGACGAGTGAGTGACCGGAGAGACGAAAAGAGGACGAAGAGAGGTGGTGAGTGACTGAGAGAAAGAGACTGAGTTGGAGAGAGAGAGAGAGAGAGAGAGAGAGAGAGAGAAAGAGAGAGAGGTGTGAGTGGTGAGAGTGGTTTTTGGTTTTTTTTTTTTTTCTTTTTTTTTAATTAAAATATTACATATTATATTCAAACTATATTTCATTCTCTATAGACACGTTTAATTACCTTTATACCCTCGATATTAATAGATCCGTCATTTTTTTAACCGTTTTACTATTTCAATTGACAGTTGGATCTTTTTAGCTAATATTTTCAAAACCAGTGGTGGTTTGACATTATTTTCATTTTGATAGGGCAAATTGATAATATCCCTAAAAAATATTGGGTTGTGTCCAAAGTTCATTTAGTCAGATATCATTCTTCTACTTCTTATAAATACCTTTTTCCAAAATCCCTTGGCTTCAAGCTAAGGGGCTTTTCTTATGAAAATTTACTAACTTGAGAGTCGGAGGGTTTTTGTCGACCTCCTAATTTCGATTCTTTGTTTTTTAGGTAAAACTAGAGGAGGAGTGGACTATTAGAAAGGAATTACAATCGGCCTAAGAGAATGAGCAACTTGTCTGAGGGGACAATTCCCCTTAGTCGAATGGATCTTTAACAGCGAATGAGAGGCAGGCCTTAGCTATTTGAGTCCCTTGTCAATAACAATTTGTAGCATCTGCAATAGGGTCTTGGATATTTGATTCTTTTGTCAATAAAAGTCAGTAGCATCTGCCTTAGGGCCCATCCCCTCATGGGCCCATGATAATAGCATATACATTCATCTCTTTAGATTGTGTCCGATTCTTAATTTTCAATTTTACTATTGAAACAATTTGTGTGGTCAATTTTGGCATCAACACAACTTGGATGCCAGATATGATGAAGACCAATTGAATCTCAAATTCAAAGCATTGTTTAAAGGGGTTTATTTAGTCTGTATTTTATTAGAGTTCAATAATTTTTTTTTTTTTATAATAGATTTTGGTGTAATTCATAGATTTTATAGATTATATATTGAGTTTGTTAAAATTCTTTAATAAATTCAATAAAATCTTTAAAAAAATTGTTAGATTTGTTGTGTGTGTGTGTATATATATATTTCATAAAAATCATTTTAAAATTCATCTAAATTCATCACTTAAATGAAATCTATAAAGTTAATGACTTTTGAATACACTTAGATTTCACTGAATTCTATATAAATTTTGATTGAATACACATAGATTTCACTGGTTTCCATATAAATCATGATTTAATACACCTAGATTTTAATGGATTTCATACAAATCTTAATTGAATATACCTAAATTTCAATTAATGGAATCCATTCAACTCTGGATTTTTTTTTTTTTTTTTTTTTTTTTTTTTTTTTATATATAGTGAGGGTGAGGATTAAATTTAGAAAAAAACTACTCATACCTTATGTCTTAGAACAATGATAGAACTTAAACCCTTGATCTTTTTAGATCAAGAGAAGTGTTTAACCACTCTTAATAAGGAGTGGCGTGCAAAAGCTATATTTTATGATGGAGGATCAAATTGTGGTCATTCAAATATAGATTGAATACACTCAAAATTTTAAGATATTTTAAATTTCAATGAATTATTGATTGAATACACTTCTTAAACTCTCACCATACATGTCCTAAGATACACTAGAAATTTAATTATTTGAAACATTGAGCCTAAAAATTGTCTTATTAAAGAATTGTGCTAGAGAGCAAAGATTCTCTACTAACCCCTTTTTTGTTACTAGACTTTTGATAATCTAATGATATTTCAACATAAATATTAATAGATGACCGAGATTGTTACATTTTTCTCTCTCATACATCATTCAAATATAAAGTTCTCTTATAAAGGTCTAGTAAAAATAAGAACCAGACAGAGAATTCTTGTTCTGTACTAGTATGCAAAATGTATGATTTAACAAAATAAATATCCTATTTGGAGTATAACTAACTAATATGATAATTATATCTCTTTCAAAGTTCAAATTAACCTTTCCAAAAAAAGAAACTAGTAATTATAAACAATATTATCTATCTTCAATTCTTCTATTGCTTATTAAAAATTTTAATTATTAAGCTATTTGATTGAAATCGATTATAGGCACTCCTTTTTTTATTTTTTCAAATAACTGCATACGATATGAACTTACAATGTAACAACTCGAACTTGAATAATTATTAAGTTGAATGAAACTTCTCTATCATCGAGTTACATTGGATAGTGGTGCATAGTCACAAACTTAAAAACATGATTCTTGTATTTTAATGGAATGAATTTCAACTAAAGTGGCCTATAAAAAAGTGGAATAAATTATGAAAGATTTTTCATTAATATAACTTTATTTTTTTGAATTATTATAATTAAGCATTGTGGAAGAGGGACATGAATTAAACTCAAATTTTGTTGATATGTGTACGAGAGATTGTAGGGGGTAAATTCTACAGTTGTTGAAGTAGGCAATTTCATTTACTTCAACTTCACTAAACCATTAACAACTTGTAAGAAAGCCAAGAAAAAAGATGAGGTAGAGTCCTTGACATCGTGTGGTGTTGGCCGAAAGCACTCTGACGCTCAAGTTAGACTATGAAATAGATATAAATAACAAACAAAATGAAAACTAAGTTAAAAATACTTCCTGGGGCATCATACGACTAAGATAAATGGTTAAGATATAAAGTTTAGCGATTAAGTATCAAAATGTCAAACGTTTGTAACTAAGTTAGAAAGACCTCCTGGGATGTCGTACAACTAAGATAGAATGGTAACGATATAAAGGCTAGCGGTTAGGTATTAAAAGGTCAAATGTCTCTATAGGTTTGATTAGCAAGAGATATGATGGTTGATGTCAAACGGTTTAGTGAGATAATGTTGGATGTGTACAACGTTCAGAATGCAAAGAACTTAAGAGCCTCTCCACTAGCTATGTTTGAGTATCTATACCCTAGTCGGTAGCCATTGGAGATTCTCAACGGAAGATCCCACGTTTTGAGGTTCAAAAGGTGATAAACTTGTGTAAGTAGTCATCTCATCCTATTATAAGAGTTATTATTTCTATATTATGGGAATAGATATTCTATCTCGTATATAGTGATGATTTCGACATATTTTAATAAAATATTCATTGCATTCAATGTCAGCTTTCAAATTAAATATATATATATATATATACGTATATATAAAACTAGTGCTGCAAAAGGTGAGAACATTTTGAAAATATTTCCAAATATTGTTAGACCTAGTCTTATTTAAGCTTACCTACATGTAATTGTTTTCCTTATGAAATCTCTATTGGAACTTTTGAATTGAAAAATTTAAAGGATCGAAAGGTGACAAAAGAGGAATTTTATAAGGTTATAGAAAAGAAGAAAACTTGGTAGCAGACGACATTGTCTTAGGCAATGTCGTTGGGTAGTGTGTTAAGTAGGGCGCGTTATCTGGTAGCAAGAAGTGCCACCACTGACGCTGCTTCAAAGTAGCACTTGAGGGGACATTAGACATTGTTTCTGAAAAATTTTCAAAGTTTCAAATGCAAAAGTTGCACCTCTTCATATGGATCAATTTTTAATAATACCTTTTGAATTAGACACCAAGTTTACTCAAATGACATCAAAATATTGTAATGGGGTCAAACTACAGTATGCTGACGTGGAGTAAGTCTCGCTTATCAACTTTCCAGGAATCCAACAACATATATCCTACATACACCAAACAAAGAAAAGCAAGAGTGATCTTCACACCGGTGAGGTACCGACTGAAGACACTCCGACACTCAAGTCAGTAAACCGATCAAATAATAAAGCAAAGAAAGTAGCAAACAGTAAGTGTCAACTGACATAGGTTAACAAGTAAAGGACTAGTGTTGATTACAGCTTGAGGTGATGGCGTAGCTAGCGAATGGTATAGTCGTAGGCCTAAAGGCAATGATCTAACACAGAGGTGATTTCACCAGTGGAGTCATTGATCGGGGGGTCAATGACAATGATGTCATTGAGGGACGTTGAGCTACGGAGAAAGAATTGTACCGTAGGAGAGCAGAGGCAGCAAATCATTGTAGTCTGACCTATGGATTGGCCGAAATGTGATCTCTAGGAGAACTCTAGCGAAGCGTCTATAAGCAAGAGCTTCTCTGTGAATGTATTGTGTTTTACCATGAAGTTAAAGATCCTTTCTATAGGAAAGAGGATCGTATTGCTTAAAGTGCTTTCCTAGTTTGATTATACTAAGAAGATCGGATTTTAAAGGATCTGTAAGATAACTAATTGATCCCTAGATTCTCAATTTCAAATAGTTAGTTTTCCATTCCGACTCTACCTTTATCGTTTAGGAAATAATCCTAATTGGGAGTGAAATCGGTTGTGTCATGAATAAAATAGGAATGTAGACTCTTGGGCCTATTCTATGGGTTTCATAGGTTGGGCTTGGTATTAAATTGTTGACCGAATCTATGGGCCAAGTCATGAGATTTGATGGGCTAAAACAATGGATTGAACCATTTGGTCTATTGGGTCGATCGACCTAGGGAACCTTGGGCCTAGACTAATCCGTCTTACTTGAGCCATCCAATTGACATGTACGTTTAGGGCCGTAGGTCGACATGTACAAATGAGCCGGCCTCAAGTTCTATTAAAATAGACATTGGGCCTAAATCTTGGGCTTAGATTTTTTACCACTACATGTATCTATAAATAGGAGTGGTCATTTGTCATACAATTGTCATTATTTTCATCATATTCTTTACATTATCTTCCCCATTTTTGTATAAAAATACTCATACACTTGGCTCAAAGTCAGTGTTCCAAAACTCGCTACTCGCTACTCGATCGACGAGGCAGCGAGCAGCAAGTACTCGGCAACTCGAAGAGTACTCGGTTTGATTATTGGTCAACGGTTTGACCATCGGTTTGACCATTGGTCAACAGTTTGACCGATGGTCAAACCAAGTCAAACCTGTAAAAAATCAAATTAAAAATTTTCTATATGATCAAAATACAATCATATGACCACAAAACACCATCAAACCTATCTCATACAATCTTCAAAGTCACTTTAACATAATTACATAATTACAAATACTAGATATGTAACACCCCTAATTTTATACGCATAAATATTATTATCATTATCCTTATTATATTATTATTATGATTAATTAAATTTGATAAATAAACGTAAATTAAGTGAGTATATATAGATTGTAAGCCTCAAGTCTATTTCGCGTTTCCCAGTAATAGTCTATAAGTGATATTTTGAGACTCTAAATGATTAAGGAAAGTATCTGAAAAATGTAGTAAGCTCTTAGATATTGATTGAACCCAATTGGAGGATAAATAGGAGGGTAAAATGACGAATGACCTTAAGAGATTATTAAAGTGATAAGGGGTTAAATTGAGTATAAATTTTAATATTTGTGGTAAAATAGAATTGAATTAAAAGTTAAGGGAGAGATCGATATTTTTTCGGGATGTGACCGTCATTTTTAAAATTGATTGGGGAGGAAAATAGAAGCCAAAAACTTGTTTTGACTCACAAAATTGAGATTGAGTCGGTTGCCGAACCAAAGAAGAAGAAAGAAGAAGAGAAGAAAAGAAAGAAGAAGAAGAAGAGAAGAATAAGAAGAAGCTGTCGACCAGCCACCACCGACCGAAGATGATGACAGATGGTGACGTTGGCTGTGACGGCGACGGCGATAGACGAGGCAGAGATCGATGACAGTGACGAGTAGAATCGCAGAAGCACTGAAGCAGAACTGCAGAACAGAAGAGGAACTGAGGAAGAATGAAGAGAAGAACTGCCGAGTGCAGAGGAGAAGAACTGCCGAGTTGGAAAAGTGTCGAGTTGAACCAAGTTTCTCCGAGTTGGGCCGAGTTGCACCGAGTTGGGCTGAGTTAAGGCCGAGTTGGGCCGATTTTTTACTTCAACCAATGTGTACTGCCGATCCGACGATTCTTAGATCGGCAACTGGCCGAGCAGCAATTCCTCGGTGAGAAATCGGCCAACTCGATCGACTTTTTATTCCATGCTCAAAGTAGAGTATTGGTTCTAGTGTTAAGAACTAATACTATAGAGTGTTGAATCATAGAAAGCAACCATAAAAAAAAAAATAAATAAATAAAAAAAAAAATTCAAGCAAGAAAAGGGTAAAAATTTGTCTTTAGGACATTGCAAAAGCTGCAAGCCTCAATTACCTTCTTCTTTATCTTTAAAGTTGGTATTTCATTGTCTTGGTTTTATTCTGTTTATATAGTTCTTGAACTATTCTGTTAAGGGTTGATTACTATTACAATATTGATTTTATACAAACATTGAGTTTACTGTTGTGCATGTTATTGGTAATAATATTTGTTTCATACATTTTATATATTGAATTTTCTATAGTTGTGGTAAATGGGATAGGTGTAGTGGTATAGCCACCTCCACCCATACACCAAGGTCATGAATTCGATCCGCGACCTCCGACTAATGTGTGAGTAGTTTTCTCATTCTCTATGAGCAGCTTTCTCCTACTTCTTGAAGCGAAAATCCAAACTGTGCTTTAGAACCTTATTTTAACAGGTCCCAACAGAGTTCTGATTTGATGCTGGTAATAAAAAATAAATAAATAAATAAATATTCTATTGTTGTTTCCTTATTTATCTTTTGTACTGCAATTAGTATACCAACAATCTCCCTCTTCTATTGGTGGCACATTTCAATCTGTGGTAATTCAGTGCATTAGGTATTTCGTCACAAATTATTAGTTTTATTGGGTAATTATATAAAGAAATTTAAAACGTCATTGACTTGTATGAAATATACTCTTAGTGTCATTAATATATGTATATTAGTCCACAGCTGTTAATTGACAGGCTAACTGATAAGTTTATCAAATAGAAATATTGCTTTCAGTATTTAAATTAATTAAGTTGTCTTTCATTTGGACTAAACTTTGCCGATTTTGATGGACGTACTCAAGACCGGAACTTGTCTTTCATGTCAGTGGAAAATTGAAGCCTTGGAGACATTAGACAAAATTATGACAAATTTGGTCCTTTTAACACAAACACCGACGTTTCATCTACGAGATAAACTTGAAAGTTTTGTAAATTTTATTGAAACAACAGCTCATGATGTAATCACAAATATTCAATGGAATGAATTATTTTCATTCGATTTTTTTTTTAATATTTTAATGAAAAATGAATAATATTATAATTCTGGTTAAATCCAACCCCACAGAATTGGCATTGGAACATGCTTGCAACCCTAATGAGATTAAATTATATATTTAAAAAAAAAAAAAAAGTCTTAAATTGAATAACTATTGCAACAAAAATTTAAATTGTAAAGAAAATTTGAGGACGAGATGTAATTTTTAATTTTATTAAGGGTAAAACAGTCATTGTTTGTGTTGTAACTAAAGTGAGGGGTAAAAGAGTCTTTTATCACTCTCCATTAGGTTTGACCTTCAGTTGACTGACATGAGGGACTAATTTTCTTTACAATTTAAACTTTCGTTGTAATAGTGATTTAATTTAAGATCATTTTGTTTTTTTTTTTATTTAAATATATAAATTTAATGTACTCTACTATAATAATTAATCATATTTTAATTATGAATAAAAGTATTATTAATATATACATAAAAGTGTTTTAGTTTTTGTTAAATAATTTATTTGTAATTGTTTTTATCATATTAAATAAAATTACATAACAACTAATAGTAAAATGGTATAAATGTCAAATTATTAATTTTTAAACAATTTTAACTTTTAAAAACAAATAAGATTACTATACATTCAGAGGTAAGAAAAAAATATATATATATATATATTATTCAAATTTCAGTCACTATTCAATCTTTAATGACTTTCAATACTATTCGGTTTGTAGACAAAAAAATCAAATAAAATAAAAGATCCCTAAGTCAATCTCACTCGGCCTTGAAACTTTTTTTTTTTTTTTTGAAACATTATAAATAATTTATTTTAAATTTTATAATTAATTAGGAGTTTAAGGATGATAGTATGAATTCAACCCATTAACTTGTACCATAAATGTTTAGAATATTGCACCAAACCAACCTCATATTAGCATTAAAATAAAAATTTTTGAAAGGCTAAAAATCTCAATATGTATATAAAAGAGGGGAAAAAAAAGTCTCCTCACAGATAATTTTTTTTTTTTTCCCTGAAATTCATAGATAAGTTTTTTCTTATTGTGTTTGTTGCGGTATTATTTTTTAATGAATTAAATTTCAACTCAATCCACCAATAAAAATAAAATGAAATATAATACACGCCCTTCCTAATTAGTGAAGCTAAAAATATATATATTAAAATTCCAAAAAGAAAACCTTATAATATTATGTGTTATACATTACACCGGCAAACTATACATGCATTAGAATTGAATTTAGACATGTTTAACTGTAATTAAAAAAAAATGGAGTAGCAAACATGGGCGCCATCATATTGTTAGGACTTGCACGTTTTGCATGTACTATTGGCTCATGAATGATTAATGAAAATCGTACAAATAATCGAATTGGTTAAGATAGTATATTGCATTTTATAATTTGTTTTGACTCATTTGATATTATAAGAATTTGTATCGGTCAAACAATTATTTAAAGTTTTGCTTGAGAAGTTGACAATCACGATTTAAAGTGATTAAGCCTAAATTTTCAACATCATAACACCATATGTATATAATTTAAGGCAGTGTGATATGAAATGATCTAGTAAAATACGAGATAATTTAGTTAATTAAAATTCTTGTTATGGAACAAAAGATCCAAGATTCAATACTCATCTCATCAATTTTTTAAATCAATTTAATTTGTGTTTTATATTAAATGATCCTCTTTAAAGAACGTCCTTATATAAATTAGCATAAGGACTTTGCTGAAATTTAATTAACTTTTTAAACTTAAATGCAATAATTTTTTTTTCCTTTTTTTTTTTTCACTTTTTCACCCTAATTTTATGAGATTACAAATTTCTTAATAATTTGAGTTTTATTAGTACCTAAAATAGTTTTCAAGCGTAAACATCCAAGCACAAAAATCAAATTTTCGCACGAGACTTAACTTTTATTCTTTCATTTTCACAAAGGGCATTTTTATTATAGTACATACTTTAGTGTTAATGAAATTCAAACTATTAAGTGTTAAAAAAATGGGATAAACAACCATTTTAAGGACTCTTTTTTTTTTTTTTTTTGTTAGGTCAGAGATCTTGATTGAGATGGATTAAGACAGATTCATAGAAAAAAAAAAATGGTACTTGGATGAATGGAAATTGAATTAAAGATTTAATTTTCAAAATATAACTGATGAATTAAGTGTCGTGAATTCAATTATTGAATTTGAAAAATATAACTACAAAATTAAATTATAAATTTAATTTTCAAATTGTAATGGGAAGCATTAACTATAAAATTGAATTACAGTTTTAATTGACATGAATTACGAAATTGAATATTCAAATTATAACCGTTTGTGTTAACTGAAAATTTAAATTTTCAAGTATAACCGTTGTTAGTTTAATGACTGATTTAAAATCAATTTTATAACAACCCACATGAAAACTATAAATCAACATCCTTTCTAGTTATGAAATACAATTGAGAATCCATTTTTGTTTTCAGTTTTTTTTCTCTCAAACACTATTCCTAGTCATAAAATTTCAAAGTAGTAGAAATTCAGAAATAATTCAGTTTGTCAGATGATATTGTCAGATGATATCTGGTTGGTGTTGTTATATCATGAGAGATAAAAGCTGAAGAACTCAAAGAATAAACAACGAATTTGTCTTAAGGATACCATAGTTATTATGGGCCTCAGCATGATTGCTTTTGGTTTGTTTGTTTATTTATTTATTTTTAGCAGCAAATTATTTGTAATCTGGGAGTCTCCAAAAATTTGATTTTGATTGTTACCTGTTCTTCTTCTTATTACAAATTTTTCTAACAATTTTAAGACAAATTTGTCTTTTTTTTTTTTTGAAGAATAGGTATTTGCAACAGTTGGGATTGATTAATTCAATATTTAATTGTTTTTTAAAATTTCTAAATTTTTAAATTCTTCACTCTATTTGTGTTTGATTTCAAAATAGTTTTTTTCTTTCTGGAAAAAAAAGTTGTTTGGAATCTTTTTTTTCGCAAAACAATTTCACAATGAAATTGTTTTGTGGAATAAGAGAGAAAATGTGTGTTGCAATTTTGTTTGCAACAAATTTATTGGTTTTGGTTCAATAAGTTTAAAAGAAAATCATTTTCTTTTAACTAATTTATTGAAATGGTTTTGATAAGGCAATTCAATTTGTTTGATTAAACAAATTGTGTTTTGTTTTATTAAACCAACGGTAATTGGAGGGGGAGGGGTGGGGGGGAGGGCCGCGCCTTGAACTTGATTTGAAAAGGAATTCAACTTAATAATCAAGAATAGTATTGAAAATTCGACTAAAATCAATTGAGTTTGAATTTTTAGAATATTGGAATCTCTCCTAATTAGTTGGATTTGAATTTAAGACAAGAAATTTGAGATTCTTGATTAGTTTCAAAATTAACTCAAAGAAATTGGGTTTGAATTTTGGATAAATTTCAAATACTAAAATATTTGTTTTCAAGTTTGATACACTCTAGAAATAATCTTGTGGATTATTGTTTAGGTTTCGGGTTTGTGTCAAACACTAAAAATTGTGTTTCGATTTGAGATACAAGAACTGAAATATTAAATTTGGGATTTTAGATTTATTTCAAATACTAAAATCAAATCAAAGTTTGTTGTTTAATAAATTATTAATAAGCAATTGTGATAATTGACTTTATGATATTTGTTTAAGTCAATTGTTAGAAAATTGAGATATTAAAGTCTAATTTTTTGAACCATTTTGATTGGGGTTTGATCTCGATTTTGGAATATCAAGACGATCATCTTCTTCTTCACGGGGATATCTAATTGATGTGATTATAAATCCAAAATGGTTTTTGGGTGAATGATAAATTGAAGTTCAAATATCATCCGTTGGAATTGAAATTCATTTGATTATTACAATCGATTTCATTGATTATTTCATTGAAGTTTGAATGAAATAAACACTTTTGGATTGCAATTATAACTGAAATTTACGATTAATTTCTTTTGAATGAAATAATCGCAAGATGACAATTGTGTTTGTAATTGAAAGATTTATTGATGAAATAAGTTTGAAAAGCAATTATGATACGTAACTGCAGATATGATTAATTCTGAATTAAATTTGTAAAATTAAGTTTTGATTTTTTGTAATTGCAGACTTGAATAATTATAGCCACTTATTCTGATTTGAATTTACAAAATTAATTTTTGAATTTGTAACTGTAGTATTAATTTTTAAAATTTGTAACTATAGTCGTGTTTAATTCTACATTGAATTTGCAGTATTAATTCTTTGATTAATACTTTGTAACTGCAAAATCAATAGAATTAATAATGGATTAAAATATTACTATTTTTTTTGTTTTATTAGTGCATTTGTGACAATAACTTTGTCTATTGCACAGTTAGATAACCAATGATATCAGTTTCGGTTTCTATGAACCATTTGAAAAAACTAAAGAAATTCGGTGGTTTGAATTTCAAAAGATGATAGTGAGAGATGTTATTTGACCACCATAAAGCATGCAAGGTTTTTGATGGAAGATGCTCCTAAAAAAGATAAAAATGGCTAGATAGACATTTAAATCATTAGTGCCATAAATGCATGGAACCATTCATATTCATTTTTTTTAGGAATTATATTATAAATGGTTTGGCTGATGCTTTGTACAATATGTACACGTCTAAAAGACAACCAAAAGTTAGGGAAATCCTCAAAACAAACATGTATAGCCAGATCCACAATGAAATTTGAATTTGTTGCTGGAAATGAGTGTGATGAAGTAGAAGTGCATGTCTAGGAAATGTTCTGACTAGGAAAAACTTGGTATTTAAGTGTGTATATTGTGACCGGTCTCTCTTTTTTAGAAACTTACCTGGTATACTATTCACAGACTACATACACTAATCCAGTATACAATTATTATATCAAAGATTTCAAGCATTATGAGGTTTGATGTGGACAAAGTCTATGTGGATAAGTGTGGAATTTGAAGAGACTGAATGGTTACAGCATTTTTTAGAGGATATTCTAATGCGGCCAAAGCTAATTTCTGTAATTTGCATCCATTGTGATAATCAGTTTGCAATAGGAATGACTTAGAGTAATATGTATAATAGTAAGTTTAGACATATACGTTGTAGACATAATACCATGAGACAATTACTCTTAATTGAGATTATCTCTATTGACTATGTAAAGTTAAAAGATAACATTAGGGATCTACTAACCAAAATGTTTAATAGAGAGTTAATTGAAAAATCATTAAGGGGAATGAAACTAAAATTCATGAAATAATAAGTCATTATAAAGGAAACTTAACCTATGTGACTAGAGATCCCAAGATCTAAGTTCAATGGGACAACTAAACTGTAAAGACTTGACTGTATCACTATAGAAAATATCTTTCTATCTATTAGAGATTATCCTCCTATCCATTCCTATGATCAAATAGTGATGTCCGTAGGAGTTAGGATAAGATATGCTTTTACTGATCCTCATGCGTTGGGAATCCGAGCGAAGTAATGCCGGTTACTCTAAATTAAGAGATCACCTATGTGAGAGAGAAGTTTGGCCGCTTCTAACAAGAATTGTAGGGGCTCAATTTTTTAGAAACTCTTGCAGAACCAAGAAAATGTCGATGGTCAAAACAAACATAATAGTGAGAATTGAATTATGTTAGGAAAAATTTATGTGCGAGGTATATAATCATTTTCACAAATGACATAATAGTTCAAGGACATCATGTTTACTGATCAGCTAGTAAAGAAAAAAGAAAAAATATTTTCACAAGGGAATGTTCAAAGGCTAAAACCTACCTATTATATGTAGAATCTGACTGTTGAACTCTATCACCAAGTTCTAAGCGTTCTTTGAGTTATAGTTTTTATCTTTTCTGTCAATTTTATTTATATAGGAGATTGTTGAAAAATGAGATAAACAACCATTTTAAGGACCCATTTTTTTTCTTAGGCTAAAGATCTTGATTGAGATAAATCAAGATGAATTTATTAAAAAAAAATAGTACTTAGATGAATGAAAAGTGAATTGAAGATTTAAATTTCAAAATATAATTAATAAATTAAATGTCAAGAATGCAGCTATTAAATTTGAAAAAATATAACTGCAAAATTAAATTGTAGATTTAATTTTTCAAATTGTAATTGCAAGTATTAACTGAAGAATTGACTTGCAATTTTAATTGCCATGAATTACGAAATTGAATATTCAAATGGTAAAATGAAAATTTGAATTTTCAAGCATAACTGTTATTGATTTAATGGCTGATTTAAAATCAGTTTTGTAACCGCCCACATAGAAACTATAAATCAACATCCTTTTTAGTTGTGAAATACAACTAAAAATCCATTTTGTTTTCAGTTTATTTTCTCTTAAACATTATTCCTAGTCATAGGATTTTAGAGTGATAGAGATTCAGAAATAATTCAATTCACCAGATGATATTTGGTATGTGTTTTTATATCCTGGGAGACAAACGCTAAGTAACTCAGAGAATGAGCAGTTAATTTATCTTAATGACACTGTAGTTATTACGGACCTTAACACAAATGTTTTTGATTTGTTTATTTATTTATTTATTTTTATGCTGTAAACTAGTTGTAATTTGAGAGTCTCCAAAAATTTGAATTTGATTGTTATGTTTTCTTCTTCTTATTATGAAATTTTCTAACATTAAGTACATATTAGTCCCGAGAGAAATAAATCAAAAGTTATCGTCTTATATCATTTTCGGTTTATTATTATTAATTTTGTGAATGGCAAGTTTAATGGATTATAATTGTGAAAAAAAAGGCTGAAAAAATTATTCATTATAAAAATTTTTCACAAATAAATTTGAAAATAATTTTGAAAAAAGAAATTAACAAATAGTATTATTAATAATTTTTTTGTTTACTTTTTCAATAAATATATTTTGTGAACTGAATATTCACAAAAATTATTTCATAATTATATGTACATTACATGCAACTTAAAAATTATAATATTAAATAATTGATTTTTAAAATGTGATGGGATACTTTAATTTGTAAAAATTTAATACAATTTGACATATGTTGAGAAACAGTATAGTTAAAATTTAAATCTATGAAATAATATGTAACTCAACATCATATAAATAATAATATTTTTAGAGACATCTATTTTTTACTTAACATTTAGACATATCTATTGTTTATATACAACTAACAAAACAAAGAAAAAAAAGAAAAAAAAAAAAAAAAAAAAGGAATTCATAAGTCATAACATACTTATCCAACCCCAACGCGACTCTCGGTATAAGGTGTCTTACTTTGACACACTCTTTTTCTTCTCCTCTTTCTTTTTGCTTTTCCTTTTAAAGTGGGTCAATTGCATTAAACTTTGATGATTTGACAAATCATTTCTAAATCAAACAAATTAATCCCAACATTTCATAGCACCAAATGGGTCCTTATATATTTATATGGCATATTTATTATTTCACAATTCCAAAAGCATAGTGTCGCCGGTGTCACAAAGCATTTGGAGGTCACCCACATTACCCTAATAAACAAAACACATCGTTTCAATAGAATTATCATTGTACCACTAATCAAATCAAAAATTAAATCAAACCATAATTAATTAGTTCAATTATTTTATTAAATTAAATCAGCCGTCCATTTTTAATGGTTTAATCCATGACCAAATGTCGTTTTTGCACGCCTAACTACTTTGTTAAACAATTCGTAGGGCAGAGGCCCTACATGTTTTGGTCCTTTTGCAACTTTGTTTTCTTTTTATTACGTTATTAGTCAATAAACTTCTCTAATTCTCTTTATGTATTTATATTTATAAATAAAGATTGAAAAGCAATGATGTATATGCATAGGAAAGCTGTTATCCATGAATGTTGACGAGTTTGCATGGTTAGATGCATCCACGCGGCAAAGCCACTTCGCTTCAATTGTCATTTTTTTTTTTTTTTTTTGAGCCAGTCTTTTTCCATTCTATGGGTATAACCACCCCTTGTAATTTCATTTGACCGAGACCAACTTATTTTATCTAATTCTTATTTACGAATTTTCCACATGTGAACGGACAGAAAGAAAATAAAAACTTACTCTTGTTATATAAAAAAATCATAATTCAAAAACAAAAATATTATCTAAAAAATATCAAAAAACAAAAATATAGTCAATGATGGAAATAAAAGCGGTTGATTGATAAGCATATCACATTTCATACATTAAAATTATAGCTTTAAGTTATATATTCTCCTTATCCCTATAAGAAAATAAAATAAAAAGAAAGATAAACTCCATAGTGAAATGGAATTGGAAGTGACACAATGACAAGCTCATCGCTCTTTTTTTTTTTTTTTTTTTAACTACAAATAATATTGTAGTTTAATTCAACACTCATAACTTGGATAAATAATGATTTTAAAAAATTCAAAAAAAATAATGATTTAAAAATACACATCCAATTTTACAAAGATTAAATAATTTTTCTACTAACAGTAAGAGCTGAGATGATTTAGTGGCAAATTTCTTAGATCAATTTCATTGAAATTGTAAACTCTAAATCTTAAATTTAAATATTTTTTTATTTGAATATCTCAAATTGATATTTTAAAAGTGTTTACATGCATAATTTGACTGGTAATCGCACTTCTCATTAATACTGAGATCCCAAATCAATTACTTCTCTTCTAAGCAAAATAATAATAATAATAATGTATGAGTGCAAAATGGAGCCAATAGGAGACAGACATATCATCGTAACCATAATGTGACGTGTGGCACATAGTGTACATTTCAAGTGAAGATGACGTTAATGTGGGTTAGTAGCAATTAATGTGTTGATGGTAGAATCAACTGTGATGATATTCAGGTGGGTTTTGATCTCAAGATAGAACTAACTTTGATGATATCTCAATTTGAGTCAATATATTGTTGGTATTTAAATTAAATAATCTCATATTCACTTATTTATATTTTGTCACTTTTGGGATCTTTCATTTTTCATGCATTTTTTTAAGGGATTTTTCATGCATTCATTATATTAATATACATTTTACTTTTAAGCCTTGTTTGTTTGCTAGGTTGGGACTAGGTTTGGATAAAAAATTTGTCCAAACCCATGTTTGCTCCAATCAAGTGGCCTTCACTAATTGATCTCATCTATGATTTTATCCCATTAGAATGGGTTAATTGAAACTCATCGAGCACGTGAGTTAATTTTCTCCCACCTTCCTTTGGTTTGCTCTCTTCTCTCTAGCTCCTTCTCCTTCAACTCTGTTGCTGTCGCTCACTTCTCTGCCTCGTCCTCGCGCCGATTCAGACCAGTACTGATCATCCTTCTTCCTCTCTTCCCCGTTCTTCTCTCTCTTCTCCAATTGAATCACTTGTCTTTCACCGCCCACCAATTCTCTAAGCAAGAACTCGTCGATGAGGCTGAGATCGATCAATTCGTAGCTAAGATCCGCATTGATTGAATTGATTCGTAGCTAAGATCTGCGTTGTCTCCATTGTCATTCCATGACATTGTCGCCTTCGTCGTCTCCATTATTCATCCTGTCACTAGAAACGGGGTGGGTTTTAGATGGGTTTGAAGGGGTGATAAGAGAGGGTGGAGGGTGGTGGTGGTGCAGCTCGAAACAGTGAAGGAAATGGATTTTTTTTTTTTTTTTTTTTTGAAATTGGAAATGGAAATATTTTGAAATATTTGAAAGTTTTCATTTAAATCTTTGGAAATTTTCATTTAAATCTTATCCTATCCTAGTATCATCAAACATAGGATTATTTTTAAATTAATCAAATCCAATCCAATCTTATATAAATAATCCAATAATATCTCACACAACAAATAGAACCTTAGGTTAGCTTTGTTGAGTCTAGAATCCCTTAACATTTATATCTTTTTTAATTAACGTATAAAATATAATTCAACCATCAATTAAAAAAATTGAATTCAAGGATTGGATAAGTTTTAGATAAAATAAAATTTGCAATGATTGAATTTAAAACATATATATTTTTAAAAAATGTATATAAAGTTAGGATTTGAAAATAGAGTTATGATTTAATCAACATTTTTAATTGATAAATAATAATACAAAAAAAAGTTTATTGTAAACTTTTTTAATCAACATTTTTAATTGTAACCTTTTTTTTTTCTTGAAAGTGGATATCGAATAAGAGATGAAACACTATTTATATAAAAATATTTATTCTCATAATCTAGAGTAAATACTCTCATGACAAGGATAGAATATTGCCCACACAAATAGATATGTTGAGATTGAGTACTAGTTATATGATCCAAATGTTTACTTTCATAATTAGAAAATAATTACTTTCATAATAAGGGAATGGTTACCTACTCTATAATCGGAGGACAACTGTTATCATAGTAAGATGAGGAGATTATTCATACAAATAAATCAATTAAGATTAATCATTAATTATACGGTTCAGATTTCAACTCCCATGATTAAGAAATAAGTACCTCCATAATAAAGAAAAAATGTCCACAAACTTGTAAAATGCCTTTAAATAAAAGGCTAGCTCCTTATTTATTTACTTTTTTTTGAAGTAGGCTAACTCCTTATTAAATATAAATGTATAAAACCACATATAAAGCATATCTTTTATTACTGTTTATTTTTTTATAAAAACAATATATATATATATATCTTTTATCACGTGCCATAAAATTCATGCGCATGAACACGTTTGTTTTTCACGGAAGGACGTTGTGATCATTAAAGTCGAGTAATAAAGGGTGACGAGTGATGTGGTAAAGAAGATGAATAGTAGGTGACGAGCGTTGATGTGGCAAGCCAGCGTGGATTGCGCACAAATACCTGGAGGCACGACATGGACCGCCGGCGAAAAAGTGGCCACCCTGTTTCTCATCTCTCTCTCCCTCTCTCTCTCTCTCTCTCCCTCTCTCTTCTTCTGACCCTGACGATGGACCGTCGCCGTTCCACGTGTCATCATCACAAGCTCATTTTCATTCTCATTTTTATAATATCACGTGCGGTAGCTGATGTCTTCCGATCACCACACGTGTCGCAGATCGACGGCTCACCTGACGCCTCCTCCATGGAATCCCAACAAACCACAAGTATTAATCTTCAAATTACTAAAACGCCATCTAGTTTCCAAATTTACCCTTTCTCCTTGTCTCTGTTAAAAGCCAGACAGACATTTCAATTTTGAGCCAATTTTTCGAAATTTGAATACGCCCTCGTTTTATCCGGATTCACGTGACGACAACCAAAAAAAATTTGAAAGAATTTTGGGTACCGTAGAATAGACACACATTGACCGTGATGGTCGCTACTCGCCAGTTTGAGATCAATAGATTTTAACTGGTTTTCTCATCACCGAACCGTAAAAGTTAGGAAGTTAGTTGCGGACACGTCATGATCATAATTTCAATAGGAAAGCAAGTACACCGTAACACGCTAGCCTGGGCACACATCATTACTGTGACCTTATCTTCCTGCCTATTTTTAGTTTTCCGAAATTAGCCTTTTGCAGGTTTCGTACCTCTCCACCAAAAACTGTCGGTGCCCAAGTCTTGCACTGGGGCTATTTTGGACCATTTCCATCTAATCTCATTGTTCTCGTCAAAATCTAATCGGCTTTAGAATCAACTACTGCATTTTAGGCGCGTGTGTGCACCACTTTTAATTAACCCTTTTAAAATACCTTACGAGATATTCACTACTTTTATTTTCCAGTTTAACTATACCTCCCAACCATTACTCTAATCATTTAATTAAAATCCTTAGATTAGCTTGAATAATCATTCTTATAACCAATTCAAAAGCTCTAATTGAATGATAAAATTAGTGATTACATAAAATAACCAAAACCTTTTATTTTATTATTATTATTTTTTGAAATATTATTATTTTTTTAAGTTGAACTTTTATGTCTTCTTATTACATATTTGAATAATGCTACATCTTTCGAAATTTTATCCATTTTTTTTTAAATGATATAGAAAAATAATTTATAGTAACCATATGATATAATGGATGATGTGATGATTACAAGTAAATTTATCATATTATTTAGATATAATTTTTTTAATTGAATCCTTAATGTTAGATGATTTCTTTTTTCACTAACTATTAACGAAATAAAATACATAATCCCTTAAATTTTAAAAAATATATTAGTTTGGTCCATTTTAGCAAATTGCTACAGAACCACTAAAATATCAAAACTACCTTTGCTTTCCGTCAGACATCATAAAGGCATGTTAAAAGCACTGTAGTGACTGATAGTTTTTTCACCTAATTAGCTATATATTTTGAAATATTATAGTAAATTTAAGATTTCAGGGAGGGTAAAATTAGCTTAATGATGCCAATGAATTACTTTTTTTTTTTTTTTTGGATTTTGATGCCAATTAATTACTTTGGGGATGGGATGGGTTCTCCATGCATATTCCTCCACTCTATCCCCATTTCCATTCAAATTCTTATTTAGGGGAAATGGGGTTGGGGATATTTGGGGGTGGTTTCCCTCGTTTATACTATTTGAGGTCGTTTGTTTTTTACACTAACAGTTAATGGTGTTTAATTAGGTCAATTAATATATTTTTATTTATTTTTTTAAATGGTCAAATTACTTAAAACTATCCAAAAACTATTGAAAAAAAAAAAATAACATTTTCTAACTTTTCATTGAATATCAAATCATTGGATGATTTTGTAAATATATTATTTCAAGTTTATCTTTTCCAAAATAACATATTTTCAAGTTTGTCTTAGTTATACATTATATAAATTTTTTTAATGCTTTAACAAATAACATTGAAAAATAAAAGCCCTAAACATCTCAACATCAAATTTTCTTATAGTTAGATTCCTATATTTCTCTGATCAAATTCCAGTAAAAATCTTTATTGATTTTCTTTATTAAACTACTTGTAGAGTAGCCCATATTGTGTTTATTTGTTAAAGTTTCACTATTTTATTGTTTATGTATATTGATGGGAATTTGTTTGTGTATATTGAGTTTGTTTGTGTATAACGGAACCTTAAAGTTTCTTCTTTTATTTATATTAGATTTGTTGTAGAATTTGTTTCTCCTTTTGGTTTTTTCATCTCAAAGTTTTATCGATGGAAACACCATAAATCTGGATAATATTTTGTCAACTGTTATTGGGTGCCCTTGGACATATCAACAACTCTTTATGTTTTTGTGGGGTATAACGTTTTGTGAGCTACTGCCAATGTCTTTACCCTTCACGGTACTTTCATTGTCTCTTTCTGTTTTTGTTAGGTATAAAATTTTGAAACCCAAGTATTTTTGCCCTTCACAGTACTTCATAGGCTTTTACTTCGATCACTTCTGCTTCATATACTTGTTAGACAGATAAGGAACAAATGCCACATATAGTTTGAGATTTCATATATATATATATATTGATTATTGTTGTAGGTGTTGTTAGTGTTTCATTATTGTTGTTGTTGGCATTTAATTTTTCTTCCATTATTATTGTCAGTCGTGCATACATTTATTGTCATGATTTCGTAGTGGTGGTAGAGCTAGAGGAAGAGAAGAGATGTTCAACCATTACCATTCTAAATTAAGGAATGTTATTGAACGTGCTTTCAATGTGTTAAAGGTGCATTTTCCAATATTAAAAAGGATGGCACTGTACTCATTTGGCACGCAGAGAAATATTGGATAGCATGCATGACATTGCACAATTTTCTTCGAAAAATATCAATTGATGATGAACTATTCGTCCAATATGACGATGAGGAGCTTCAATTGGATGGTGACAATGCCAATGATCAAAGTCGAACACCAAGCACAAACAATGAATTAAAAGATCAGTTCAAGTGTTTATGCAATAACTCAGAAACCAAATTGCAAATCAATTTGTTTAAATATTTGATTATTCTTGTTTAATTATAGTAGAAAATATGTATTACTTTACAATTTCAACTTTTGTTGCAATAATAATTCAATTAAAGACTATTTTGTTTTTTTTTTATTTGAATATATAAATTTAATTGACTCTACTATAATAATTCATCTTATTTTAATTATGAATATATATAAGCGTTTTAATAGTTGTTAAATAATTTATTGTATTTTTTTTTATCATATTAAGTAAAATTACATAACAACTAATAGCAAAAGGATATAAATATTAAACTACTAGTTTTCAGACAATTTTAACTTTAAAAAACAAACAAGGTTACTATACATTTAAATGTAAGAAAAAAAAACAAATATGTTTTTCAGATTTCAGATTTCAGTCATTATTCAGTCTTCAGATAAAAAAATAAATGACCCATTTATTGCCCCATTTCCCCCCAGTTCCATCCTCCATATATATATATATATATATATATATATATTTGGGATGGAACTGGGGAAATGAAACCAAAGTGAAAAAATGACTAAAAATTCTATAAGCATGATGAAAAAAATATAATTTTTATACATAAAGAATGATTGAAATAACTTAAAACATTAAATATAAATAGTTTTTATATTTTTATATGTATAATAATATAAATGGAAAAAGAGGGATGAAATGACTTTTCTTGTCCCCATATCCGATTGGATTTAGGAATGGATTTTCATCTCCATCTCATCCCTATTATTGGAAAGTGTTCAATTTAAGATTTCATTTGAATTTATGAGATTTTTAAAATTCATCAAAATTTAGGTATATTCAATTCAAATTTTTGAATAGTTCATCAAAATTTAGTGTATTCAATCTAAATTTATGTAAAATCTATTAAAATTTTTAAAAATTTAGATATATTTAATTTAGATTTTTTAATAGACCAAACAAATTTAAGCGTATTCAAAATGCGATGGACTTTGTAAATTTTCTGTAAGTGATAAAATTCAATGGATTTTGTAAATAAAATTTGTGAATCTAGAGTTTTATGGAATTTATTAAAATCAATATAAATCTAGATATATTATGTTAGGGCACGAGGTGAAGTGCACTGATATTAGCATCTTATGACATTGAGGTAGCAAGTGTGTTAAGCAAAGTTTATGAACTGCAAATTCTTAAGTGTTGTATCTTATTATCTATGTTAAAACATATGGATCAATGTTGCAGCATTAGTAATGATGTTACAACAATTTTAGCTGATAGTATTCAGTGTAGGATTCTGTATCTTTTTTATGGTTGACTCAATTTTGTATTTGATGAAATTTGTTTGATTTGTTGAAATATTTTTGTGCTTAATTGACAAAATTTTTGCCAAGAAAAATGTATTTACTTTCCTTATAGTATGGGATTAATGATGGTATTTTACTTAAGAAAATGTCTTGTTTGATTGACTTACTATTGAGCAACAAACTTGGGAAAATATCTTTGATTATTTTGGAAAGTTATTTTCCGTCAACTAATGAATTAAAGTGCGAAATGAGTTATTTACATTCTTGTTTCAGAGTCAACCAAATGACAATCTTAGGATTCAAAAGAATTAAGTCAGCTCTTAAAAATAGGAAGTTGTTTTACTATTTTTAGTTGGTTTTAATTATTGATTTTTTGGAAATCTTTTTTCCTAATTATTTATTTTAGGCAACTGATTTTGTGATGTTTCCTTTACAGGTTATGAGCTACGCATTTCTTGAATAAAAGGAGACACGTTCCTTCATAGAAGATGTCTTAAGCATTGCGAATGGATTGATCAATTGAGTGATTCCTTATCAACCTTTGAGCATCTCTAATGCTCAATGTAAATTGTATTTTGGAAAAAAGTATCAAGTCATCTATGTCAAAACATTTGCTTCTTATATGATATATGTATCATTTAATAAATAATCAAATTAAAAAATCGTTCTCCAATGCTTCTATGTATTTCTATTTAACGTCTTTATATATTTTTATTTAATGCTCCCATATTTTTTATTTAATGCTTCCATTTTTTTTTTAAACTTTTAATTAGATTTGAAAATTAGAATTAAATAATTATTGATTTGTTGATATGACTGTCTAACACATGTTTCACAAATAGATGGTTATATTGATAATATCTTTTTTTTTTTTTTTTTAATGTCACCGCAGTTAGACATTAATAAGTAATAATTGTATTGAAGAGATTTATTTTAACTCAATGCCTATTCATCCTATTTTAACTCAATGCTCATATGGATTGTGTTTTGAAAAAAAGTATCATGTCATCAATATTAAGACATTTGCTTCCTATATGACATAGATATCATTTGATAAATAATCAAATTGAAAAATCGTTCTCCAATGCTTCCAGGTATTTCCATTTAATGTCTTTATATATTTTTATTTAATGCTTCCATTTTTTTTTGACTTTTAATTAGATTTGAAAATTAGAATTAATTAATTATTAATTTGCTGACATGACTGTCTAACACACATTCCACAAATAGATGGTCATATTGACAACATCAATTTTTTTTTAATGTCATCTCAACTTAACATTAATGAGTGATAATTATATTGGAGATATTTATTTTAAGTCAATATTTATTCATCCTATGCGACATGTAATTTTTTCATAATCCATGAAAGTATTGAAATACTTTTAGAGAGTTTGTTCTTTAAGTTGATTTGAGATCTAGGAGGGGTGAGGCAGCTACATCTAGGTTTTTATTGAGACGCTTTGTTATAACAAGTCATTAGGCCTTAGAGAGAGAAGGTGTGTTAGACAGTCATGTTAGCAAATTAATTATTAATTTACTGACATGACTGTCTAACACACCTTCCACAAATAGATGGTCATATTGATAACATCTATTTTTTTTAATGCCACCTCAACTTAACATTAATGAGTGATAATTGTATTGGAGATATTTATTTTAAGTCAATATTTATTCATCCTATGCGATATGTAATTTTTTCATAATCCATGAAAGTATTGAAATACTTTTAGAGAGTTTGTTCTTTAAGTTGATTTGAGATCTAGGAGGGGTGAGGCAGCTACATCTAGGTTTTTATTGAGATGCTAGTTGGGATAACAAGTCATTAGGCCTTAGAGAGAGAACATGTTTATAGTAGTTGAAGAGAGTTCAAGCTGCTGTTAACTATTGAAGGCAAGGGGAGCTTGCTGCAACTTGTTAGGAACATATACTTGTCTTGTGTCAATTCTAAGAGAGAGTTTTAGATTGGATAATTCAAAAGTATGTTGTACTTCGTTTATGTTCATTAATAAGTTGATATTTCTAAACAAAACCTTATGGATATAGGGTAAAACTGAACCACGTTAAAAATGTTATTGTGTTCATTTTCACTTTTTGTGTTAATAATGTTGTATCATATGGATTATATGTTATGACATATTTATTATGTTACAACATAAAAGTTAGTGTCATAATATTGATTAGTCCCAACAATTGAAAAAATTAGGTAGTCTACGAAAAATAGGTAATTTCATATTCGATTCACATTTTTTAATAGTCCAAACAAATTTATGTGCATTCAAAACATCATGGACTTTGTAAATTTTTTATAAGTGATGGAATTTAATGGATTTAGATAGATTTGAAAATAAAATTTGTGAATCTAGATTTTTACAAAATCTTATTAAGACCCATATAAATCCAAATATATTCAATTCAAATTTATTTAGGTTCTATTGAAATCCATACAAATTCAGGTATATTCAATTCGGATTTTTTAATAATCCAAATAAATTTAGGTGTATTAAAAAAGTATTAGACTTTGTAAATTTTATATGAGTGATGGAATTCAATGAATTTTGATGGATTTGAAAATAAACTTCATGAGTAAAAAAATCTATTACAAATCTTGCTATTTTTCCAATGATTTCATTGAATTTCATAAAAAAAAAAAATCAATAACATCTATATGAAATTTATAAAATCCATGAATTTTATTTAAATCTATTTAAAAAAAAAAATCCATCAAAACTCCTATAAATTTTTAGTTGTGAGTCCTATTAACATCCTCAAGATAACTTGAACTCATAATTTTTAGAATGTAAATGTGAAGGGCTATCACTATCCCAACCCCATATAATCATGTTAAGATATTGACTGTCTAATTAGTGATATTAGTGATATTAGTGAAAAAGATAAAAACGAAAATGCACTTAATTTGTGATATTAGAGATAAAAATAAAAATAAAAATAAAAATAACGCACACGCTCTTTGGTGAAGCGTGAAAGAAGCAAGGGTGTCTAAAGAAGCCAAACCCTAACAAGAAAGACGCCGATTTGGAGCTTTAAATTAACGGCACTACCCTTTACCAGGAGGCGACTTGGTCTTCTTTTCACATCCACATATCTCTACTTCGCCGTTGGTTGCATTTCCCATGTAACATCCTTCTGTTTTCATTTTTTAATTTTTTTATTAATTTAGAAATAGATAAATGAATAAACGACCCAATAAATTGGTTATAAATTATTATTAATGAAAAACCAAACATTACTTTCTCACTTTTTGGTATCACTATTCAGCACGCGTTGTTTCTGGAAATGAGCCTCACGCGCATGCACACATGGACACTCTTTGAACACCGTTTTGTTTCGGGTTCGTCACGTGTCACTATCTACCAAGGTTAAAAATGAAAAAAGACAAAAGGAATATATAAAAATTAAAAGAAAAAAAAATGTAAAATCATTATTAGTTTTTTTTTTTTTTTTGAAAATTGAAATTGTAAAGCATTATTAGTTTTGTTAATTGTCAATTATATTGGAATCCACAAGCTTCTTCCAAAAAAAAAAAAGAAATTCCACAAGCGACGAAGACAAGCCCAGACAGGAAAGAAAGAGAGATGATGGAAGCTGAGGATTCCGCAGCAGATACATCCATCGTAAATCTACTTTTCTCTTCAAATTTACCACTGTAAAAAAATTTTCCTGGTGGGGCAGGCCCGATTTGCTTGTGGGTTGTTGTTGGATTTTATTAAAATTTAAGAGGTAGTAGGTGGACCAAAAAAATAAAAAAAAATGGGAAAAACAGAAAAAAAAAACAAAAAAACAAATGTTCGTCGAAAGTTAAATGTTGTTATTGTACATTAGCATTGTTATTATAATAAGATGTTGATCAGTTTCGATGATTGATGATTTGGTTTCTCTATTAAAAACCAATATTTTGAAGCAAATTTATTTGTTATGGTAAAAAAAAAAAGATCAGTTTCAATTCTGCCAAGATTACTGACATTGACAAAGAACGTGCTTCGTGCGCCCTATTTGTGTTTCAACAAATTTTTTTATTGATTTGATTTTGAGAGAGAGAGAGAGAGAGAGAGAGAGAGAGGACAGGAGAATCAAAATCAAAGACGTGTTGAGCTGTTTCCATCCTTTTTTTTTTTTCTCTTCTTTTTACAAAATCGCTCGCCTTTCTCTCTATGCATCAGAGTCTTTCTCTGTATTCCATTGTCAGTTTGAGTCTTGGTTTATATATTTTAAATAATATATATATATATATATATATTTTGAGTTCGCCTCCTCTGAATTTGCAAGCTGTAATCGAATGAGAGCTTTTTTGTACTCTTCTTGGAAGCTCATAATAAGGTAGAGCTACTTGCTTTCTTTGTCTAGAAACAGTGTGTCTCGGTCCTCATGTCATCTTGATATCAAGAGGCCTTCTTTCTTCACTTCCACGCGTCTCTCTTTCCATTTAACAACTCCATTTCTCTCGGACAATGAGATCAAACTCGTAACCTTTTCTGGGTTTTGTTTATATTTTGGTCGTCGTCTGGATTTTCTTTTAATTAGAAAAAAAAAGAACAAAAGACAGAGGTGGTGATGGCGCCGGGGTCGTTTGATTGGTGGAAAAAGGAGTCTCACAGAGGTACGCCTGTGGTGGTCAAGATGGAGAACCCAAACTGGTCAATGGTGGAGCTGGAAGCTCCATCTGAGGAAGATTTCTTAATCTCTGGCTCACCAACTCGGTCCTTGGACAACAACAACAAGTCCCGCAACAGGAACGCCAAGCAACTCACTTGGGTCCTCCTCTTAAAAGCCCACAAAGCCGCCGGTTGTCTGACCTCCATTGCCTCCACATTCTTCTCTCTCGGCTCCGTCGTCCGCCGCCGCGTCGCCTCCGGGAGGACAGACTCCGCCGGCGACGAAAACGAAAACAAAACAGTGAGGAGCAGGTTCTACTCTTGCATCAAGCTCTTCCTCTGGCTCTCAGTGGTGTTGTTAGTCTTCGAAGTGTCTGCGTATTTTAAAGGCTGGCATTTCGGGACTCCAAACCTGCAACTCCAATACATATTCACAAGTCCAATTGCCATAAAGGGTATTTTTGATTTGATGTATTCCGGGTGGGTTTTGATTCGGGTCGAGTATCTAGCCCCTCCTCTTCAGTTTCTGGCCAATGCTTGTATAATCCTCTTCATTATCCAGAGCTTGGATAGACTTATTCTCTGTCTCGGTTGCTTCTGGATCCGCTTCAAGAAAGTTAAACCCTTACCCAAACAGGACGATACTCCGGATCTTGAATCCGGGGAAAAGGGTTATTTTCCAATGGTTCTTGTTCAGATCCCCATGTGTAATGAAAAAGAGGTAATTTTTGTTTTTGCAAGATTTTAAAGATGTCTTTTTTTTTTTTTTTCGGAAGAACAATTGTTAAGTGTTTTTTTTTTTTTAATCTTTTCAGGTTTATCAGCAATCTATTGGTGCTGTGTGTAATTTGGAGTGGCCTAAATCAAAGCTTTTGGTTCAAGTGCTTGATGATTCTGATGATCCCACCACACAGAGTTTGATTAAAGAGGAGGTGCATAAGTGGCAAGGCGAGGGTGCTAATATTGTTTATAGGCATCGTATTATTAGAGATGGATACAAGGCTGGCAATCTCAAGTCTGCTATGAATTGTAGTTATGTTAAAGACTATGAATTTGTTGCCATTTTCGATGCTGATTTTCAACCCACGCCTGATTTCCTTAAAAGAACTGTCCCTCATTTTAAGGTAAGTGATTGTTGCTTGTTTGTAGCTTTAAATTGGATAGTGTTGCTAAGTATGGTAAGTTGTAATGGGTTTAGTTGGTGCAATACAGGATAATGAGAAGCTCGGGTTAGTTCAGGCAAGATGGTCTTTTGTGAATAAAGATGAGAATTTGCTAACGAGGTTGCAGAATATAAACTTGTCGTTTCATTTCGAGGTAGAGCAGCAAGTGAATGGTGTGTTCTTGAATTTCTTTGGGTTCAATGGGACTGCTGGTGTTTGGAGAATTAAGGCATTGGAGGATTCAGGTGGTTGGATGGAGAGGACTACTGTGGAGGACATGGACATTGCCGTCCGTGCTCATCTTCAAGGATGGAAATTCATCTTTCTCAATGATGTTGAGGTATACCTACATTTTAACACATCATAGTAAAATATAGTAATATCATAGTAAAATATAGTAATGATTGTCTGTTTTGAAATTCTTATTATGCTTTGGTTTGTTTTCATGTGTTCAGTGCCAGTGTGAACTACCAGAATCTTATGAGGCTTATAGGAAACAACAACACAGATGGCATTCTGGTCCCATGCAGTTGTTTCGCTTATGTTTGCCTGATATCATCCGATCCAAGGTATATACTATTTGGGACACTTATCGTATGAATAATTTACTTCAAAAGCACAGTTACTGATATTGTTCTGTTATATAATTTTGGTTTATGCAGATTAGTGTGTGGAAGAAATTCAATTTGATCTTTCTCTTCTTTCTGCTAAGGAAACTGATCCTACCGTTTTATTCATTCACTCTCTTTTGTATAATTCTCCCCATGACAATGTTCATCCCTGAGGCTGAGCTCCCGACTTGGGTGGTGTGTTACATTCCAGCCACTATGTCGTTTCTCAATATTCTCCCAGCTCCGAAATCCTTCCCATTCATTGTTCCGTACCTTCTTTTTGAGAACACTATGTCGGTGACCAAATTCAATGCCATGATCTCTGGCCTATTCCAGCTCGGGAGTGCCTATGAGTGGGTTGTTACTAAGAAATCTGGCCGCTCTTCAGAGGGCGATCTCGTGTCACTAGTCGAGAAAGAACCAAAACAGCAAAAGGGCTCCTCAGTGCCCAACCTTAGTGAAGTGAAGATGCAAATTAAACAGCAGGAGCAAAAGGCTTCTAGGAAAAAGAAGAAACATAATAGGATATATTTGAAAGAATTGACGCTTGCTTTCCTTCTATTAACAGCCTCAGCTAGGAGCCTCCTCTCCGCTCAGGGTATCCATTTCTACTTCTTACTATTTCAGGGTGTATCATTCTTGTTGGTTGGTCTAGACTTGATTGGTGAGCAGGTTGACTGAAACTGGAAGATGGTAGTAGGATTTGTAGAATAAGATATTGGTAATATAAGCATAGGTTACAAAAAGGGGTGGACAATGAATTCGAGTGACGCAAAAAGGGATCATCAAGGGGCACATTGTGGAGGACTGAGAGTGCTTCCTCCGCCCTCATTCCAAGCCCCAAAAGGCCCATTCCACCCTATACAAGAAGAAGATATTTTGTGTTAGATGGACAGAAGAATGGCTTCATTTTGGACAGAAGACAACATTGGAAAGTGGAGATGCTCTTCAGTATATTTAAGGTTTCCTTTTTTATGTCTTCTCTTTTGCTTTTTGCTTTTGTTCTTGATTCTTTTGTTTTTGGGTCAATTCTTTTGTAAGAAAAATTGTCGTTCAAAACATCAAACAGGAATTTTAGTTACAGTTTGAGGCAGGCTAACAGTATTCCTTTTGATGTTTTTTTTTTCCTTTCTTTCTTTCTTCAACCAATCAATCAATATGCAAATGTTCATGTAGTTGTTAATAATTTCTCAATAGCAGTGAAAAGGAACAAATTTCCCGGTTCAAGTTGTGATCTTCAGGTTCTAAAGCTAATAGTTTTTCGTTGATTGTTCCATTCTTATGGATGACCTTAGGCTACTGCGCTTCTTGAATTGTAATAGTTGTGGTAAGTGATTATTTATAGGGCAATCTCTATTAGTGAAGCCTTGCATCACTGGACTACTAGATTTTTTAACTCCCGCTCTTGCCCTCAATGAGAATTATATAACCAATAAACACCCTCATATTCCAAATTGAGAATTCCTTGAGGAATGCTGGAAACAACCCTCATTGGGAAATGAGAGTGACATTCAAGGAAAGAAATAGATTTTCGCATTACATTTTTAAGTTCTGAGAGTTGGTTAGCTTCAGAATGTTGTAGTGTTACGTATAGAAGCTTGTTTTCAATGATCATTAAAGATAAGACAATGCAAAATATTGAAGTTGTAACCTTATTTGAATTGCTTCCTCAAAGAGTCACTTTTGGCCATTAAATGCTGGGGTGTTAGCACATTATCCCCCAAGGTTTTGCAGAGTAAACCTTGAAATTGTAGTCGGTAAGTAAAGAGACAACTAATTTATCAGTGAAGTAGCTTTCAGAGCACCAAGTCCGTGTATCATTACACAAACAGCAAAGGGTCGCACATGGGTTGGTATTGTCTGATACTCGAGCCGTGGGCCATTTCAAGGTTGTCTCGCCGAATTTATGGTTGGGAAGCAGCTGTATCACACATTGATGTCGACACTTTGCACGTGACTGTTTCCAAAAACTTCACAATTCTCTACTTAGAATAGTCCTTTCAACCCATCATAATTGAATAATTGATTGGGATTTGGTGGAAAAGCTTCATTATTTAGTCCTTAATTCAAATTCAGTGATTACATTGTAAGTGCTATTTATACGAATAAAAATAATCCTCACAATCTCAATCGGTCAGACGTGACAGACGAGTGAGGATTTTTTTATTAATTTTTTGTTTGTTTTAAGTTTTTTAATATAAGAGTTTAAGTTTGAGTAATATATGAGGAAAAAAAAAAAAATTTTGGTCATCCACTATTTTTTATGTTGATGTGTTTCTAAATTATCAAAGACTTAGCAAGAAAATGAATGACAGAAAATTCTTACCCGTGATTAACAAGAGTAAAGATTCTCTACAATCATTTGTTTTTAATTAATCTTTGATAATTTAACGACATTCAAAATTTTAAAAAGTAGATGATTAAAATTGTTAGATTTTTTCTCTCTTATACACCACTCAAACTAAACTTTTCTCATAAAAAACTTTAACACAACAAAAGATTAACACATAATCCTTACTCAACAAATAGATCGATAAATATTTAATTATCATTATGATTTGGTGATTAAAATAGAAGTAGATCCCACCCATTTGGTTAAAATACATCACCATGAATTCCTTTTTGAGGACAAGATTTCACCAAATATGTTTAGTGGGATTTCTTGTCCATTCTTCAAAGCGAAAACCTTTGTATGTAATTCGGGCAATTACAAAGTGACGCAAACGAAGCTTGAGAAAAAAGACTTTGGAGTCGGTGGAATTTCCTAGTCAACTATATGATTGTAGAGCAGATTAATCAAATTATTATATTAATATGCAGCTGAAGAGAACGGAACCAAAAATTAGAATGAAATTAGTAAAAATGGTGCATCAAACAAGTGGTAACTGTTGATTGATTGGACATGTGACTATATTGTATATTGTAAGTGGGGTTACATTTGAAATGGCAGCATCTATATTGATGTCTTTACATATCTCATCCATTGCTCTTTTCAATCCAGCTCACCTCCCGCCAACACCCAACAACAGACGTTTATAATTTATTTTTCTTGCTTTCTCGCCTTTTTTTTTTTTCTTGCTTTTATTTGAAAAGGAAGGAGCTTATTTTGAATTGAAATGATTTAAATTTGGTCAATCATTTATTTGAATTGAACTTAAGAGGAAAGATGTATGTAGATATAGTCGTTATGTTCAAATAAGGTAGATTGTATTTTTGTGGGGGCTTGAAATTGTCGACTAGTTGACAACCGCCAGTCAAGCAACTTAACATCTGCCGACTTGTTGATTTTCCTTCTTTTATTTGGAAGGTCCATCCTTGCTTCTCGACTTCAGGCTTTGTTTTCTCTCTCTCTATATATATGGCGACAAAATAATGCTGAATTGGTCAAATCTCGTAATTTGCTTTGTTTAATCACAACTTTTTTGTTCCAATTCTGATTAAGGTATGGGTTTTACTGCATTGACATGTAAATATTTATTAATCATAATATCATTTTACTTGTCATTTGTTTGTACAATATAATCAATACCTTAATTAAAATGCGAAAATTAAGATATAAAATAAGTGAATTTTCACTTTATCCTTTGTAATAAGGATTCCAGTCCCATATTTACCCATTCAATCATAAAGAGTAGAGAAATCTCTCCCTTGTAGTGGAAGTTATATTTCAAACTATAGTTATAATTGATCCATCTCATCAAGTTTGACAAATTAATCACTTAAATTGGTATTATATTCAAAAAGAAAAAAATAAATTCTTTGCATTATTATTAGTTATATACAGATAGAAATTATTGGCATCAGCATTTGGTCAATAGAGCATCAGCAATGTAAGCTGTAATCGAATGGTATGAATTAGGATTTGCCTTCAATATTGGAGTCTGGTTACAGCTTACAATAATTCATCTTTGATGATATAATAAAGTGAAAATGATAGAAACGAATCTGGCCCTAAATAGGGATAAATTCAATTGTGGAACGAAATTATAGATTTCAATTTTTTTTTTTTTTTTGTTTAAATCCTCCCACTCTGGAGTCAGAGAGGATAAAAAGGTGAATATATATACCTAGGCATACACACTAACAAACAAGGGTGTTGCACACCAAGTCATTTCTGGATTCCATGCTTACACAGATGGCGATTATGCCTAAATTCCTTTCTTTGACCACCTATCTTTTTTTAATCCAGGATAAAGGGCTAGTTTTAGTTTATAACAAACACCATATTCTATGACATTTATATGGTTAAGATGACACAAATAAAAAACATTTATACTACTTTTGTTCTTGACGTAGTTCATTTTTCAATTACAAGCTCTTTCTCTACATAATAATATTACAAAAACAGGCATTCACAATGTAAATTCTCAACTTCTATAAGAGGATGGATACGGCTGAGTATTGACAAGCAGATCAGTGAACACAACGGTACCCACTACACAAGTGTAATTATCTACTTGAAAGTTGAAACAAACCAAATATGATTGAAGAAAACTAGAGAAATGGACTGCTTTCGACCACAGTGAACCCTCTGGATTCTGATGCCATTCCCATCTGAATCTTCATAGCCAACTAACGTTTTGGCCAGAGAACATAATACATCAAAATGACTTATGCTCGAAGCTTCGATAAAAGATCTAACAAGGATAGTAATCTCTCACAATCACTTCAGGATGTAATATCAAGAGGACAAAATTTTTACTTCCGCTTTCTACTAGAATAGTCAATTGTGGACAGTATATGCTAACCAGTGGTTACTTATTACTTACGTTTTCTACTAGAATCGTCAATTGTGGACGGCATATGCTAACCAGTGGTTACTTATTATTAACATTATTTTTCTACACGAATAAAGAAAGTTGGCCAAACTACGTATTGCAAGGGTGCGCATGCATCACAACATGCTCTCTAATTACACGACCAGCTTTTATACATATATACTCAAAAATAGAAAAAAGGAAAAAAGAAACCTCATTCACCTTTGATATGAACCTACCAATACAACAACAATATCTGAAACTCAGAAAATTCCTCAAAATTTAATTAGAGAGGACTCTTGAGTTCTGATGAAAACTAAATACTGTCGGGGAAAAGGTTAAATGATATGGTGCAATATATTGGAGCCTTACTTTCTTCTTATTGTCCATGATCTTTGTCGGAATGTTAATCATTCATGATTTCATGTCTTTTCTTTCTTTTTTATAGCTTCATAGGACACCATTACCTCTTTGAATTTTGCCTCAGCAGCCTCTGCAACAGAACAATAACAATAAATTTCAAATAACCAATCCACATAACTGGCATCACTAGACAAGATTTTAGTTAATAATGGTCAATCATATCTCACCTTTATTATCTTGGTTCTGATCTGGGTGAAATTCTTTTGCCTTAGCCCGAAACGCTATCTGCAGGGATGAAAAGAGAGAATCATTTAACTTATACAGAAGCAAATTTGAAAATGGGACATATTTACAGAAGTAAATTTGAAAATGGGACGCATAGAATGGAAAAACTTAACAATAGTTTGATTTATCACTGAGCACTACCAATTCCTGGCAACAATGTTTGATAGAATCAAGACTGATCAAAAATCAAAATGAGCCTTTATTACGGATCAGCAACAACATTTTAATTTAACTTAAGCACTTATTGAATTAGGCAAGCGTGCTTTAATTCCAGAAAGCATCTAAAATATTTTACTGGTCATACAAATGAAACTAGAGCAAGGTTGATCTATGATAAACGAGCAATCCAAAAATCAAGATACACAGCCAGTAATGGAATAACAAATCATGGAGACAACTATTAAACCCAAGCATTGGAACAACAAAGTGTCCCCTTCAATGAATAGAAAATTGCTGAAAAACATTTTCAAAGCAACAAAAATTGCATGGAAGGAGCCATGAAATTCACCTTAATCTCAGCATCTGTGTAAGGAGTTCTCCTGGACCTGTGCAATGAGAACCATGAAAGGTAAATGGAATTATTAAGTATTCACCAAATACACCGAAGCATGACAACCTTATAGACCAATAGACACCCTTTTTTTTTTTTTTTGGACCCAAAACTCCCCCAACCTTTCTCAATGTACCTCAAGCTCTACATTCTGAAGTCATAAAAACATGGTTCAATAATCATGATTCAGATGCAGAACATAACAGTTACTAAATCCTGAAAAGCGCCAAAATTTCTAGCATTTTGTTTCAAGTTCCACCAACAGTGTCACCACTTAAAAAGATTGCCGAAGCACTGCGGAATAAAACTATGTCTTATGCGTAAATTACTGACTGGTAAACTATGAATCTATGAACTTCAAAGTATACTTGGTTCAGACATTCCTAAGAAAACAAAATCCCTTACTGGTTCTCACATTCTTTGCAGGAATTTATCATGATGTGTACAGTTCAAATGGCTAATTAGTTTGTTGATTTAAATTTACTCCATCGAGCCACTATCAACAATAATAGAACATGCATATAACCAGTTGGAACAAGGCAAGTAAATTGGCAGAAGTACAATAATTATCCTTTATACAGAATAAAAAATGAGAACAACTCATCATTCTACAAACTTAGAAGAAAGGGCCAGACTAGGGAAGTGATGAGGTGAGATGAACACAAAATCCTTATAATCATTGCAACACAAAGCCATTTACTCCAATAGTTTTTACATATATATTGCCAACTCTTCGGGATGATTAATGAGCTTGACAAATTATTTTCTCAAACCTTTTAATTTATTGGTTGTACAACATTCAAATGGTTTCTTGTTTGTTTTAAAAGCATTAAATCCCACTAGACTTTATCAATGAGATCAAAATGTGTCAACTGAACCAACAAGATTGCCATTTCTCAACACAACTGTGACAATCATTACCTGTCAAGACCCAAAACTGAGTAGTGATGTGACAATGAATAGCTTTCATTGGCTCTAGGGGGTTGCCTGTAGTTAGTTCTCTGATCTCTGTAGGATGTATCAGCTTTCCAATACCAATCATCACGCTGGAAGTGCTGATGATAAGCACCAGGACCATTTTCCCTCCAGCTTTCATAGCTTCTTTTGTACTTATTCCTTTCTCTGTTGAATACACTTTGCATACGCCTTATTCGCTCCTGAAAAGATCAGAAAACCATGGTATAACCAATAATTATCCCAATGACACATATACAATTAAGACAAACACCCAATTGTCAGCTAACAGCTAATAGCCAAGCATGAAATAACAACTTAAAATCAAACAATTAGCAGAGGTTACAATGTCTAAGCATATAGGATAGCAATAACAACAGTCAAAACAGAACAAATGGTTTGGATACAAAGATTCTGTTGCCAAGCAAAAGGCGATACAAGAACCAGGAATGAATTTCTCAGATATCAAGCCACTCACAATTCCCAAGCTACTGGCAACTTTGGAACTACCAAGCATTCAAATTTATGACAGACTGAGATTAATGATCAAACATGTGAATTACCTTAATAAAAAACACAAATCAGACTTGAAAAAATGAGCAAACACCAATTGTTCATGACCATTTCAGACAACCACAAAAGTTCCATTTAGGTTTTCAAGGCAGGTGGACACATCACAACTATAAGCAACATGTAGATCACCATACACAAAACAAGAAACCAAATATAATGCTGTTAAATATTCAGGCCACAAGTCCAGCTTAATTTTGGGTTATTCAATTTCACACAAGCTTCAAAGTCACGGCAGCAAACTGAATGAACAAAGCTCAAGCTTTACTATAACATTTGTCCTCAGCCAAAAAGACAAAGGTCATGAGTAAAAAGCCCTGAGCAAATATAATTATCGATGTTAGAACAATTCATAAAAGATCAGCAAAGAATTTCCACTCCACCCACTTCATACTCCGTTAAGGACATAAATCAAATTCTAGCAATTTCAGTTGTGGAAAATCACATATAATAATGTCAACATGATTGTTGTGCAAAAGGGAAAGACAGGAGATTATAATTAGAGAAAGAGGCAGAAATAATTTGCATTGCTAGACATATATATTTCATGTCCGAGCACTATATTATCGAGAGCTAATCATTTGGCTTCCTACAAATATCATGAATTAACTTCAACCTACATTTCCCATTTCGAAGATAGCAATCTAAAATTTTCAGAAAGATGAGGAGAGGCTTACAATAACAAACAAAATATATATGCAAGGCAGCAAAATAGAACAAAAATAATAAGAAGCCAAAACTCACAACTCTCTCCATTTCTTCTTCATACTCCTCTTGCATTCGACGATTATACCTTCTCCATGCCTCTTCCTGAAAGGATGTCCGAAAAGAACTACCAGTTGATCCTTTCCACGATGACTGTGACCTAGTTAACTTTTATGATGCAAGTACAACATAATCAGCTTTACTAGTACTTAAATAGAAAGTTGATAAATTACAGGTATTTTCAAAAGGAAAATTTTAAATTTCGACATTTCAAAGCAGATAAAGCACACATCTACAATAATATATATTTAATTTTAACCACAAAACAAACAACAAACCATAAACTAGTACTATTATTGTCATCAATTCATTGACAGTGGTAGCAAAATCTGATTGACCCAATAATTTCAACATACTAACCAAAGATAGAGCTACCTACAATTGACGAAATCTGATCTCAAGTCTCAACAGCTTAAAAATTTCCAATGTCCAAAAACGTGTAATTGAGGCTATAAAGATTGCTCTTATAACAAAATCACCTAAAGTCACACTCACTTGTATGTTCTTACCAAACCAAAAAGCATAAAGATAAAGACAAGCAAACTCTTCATTCTCTCCAAAATCATTATAATGAATCTAAATTATGCCGTTACCATACTGAAAATTGCATTTTGTGGGGGTGAATCCTGAAGAGCTATATTATAGCTTCTAAAACTTGCAGAAACGCAACAACATTAAAGCCATTTCTGCTTCCATCTTAAAGAGACTATCCAACATAGGAATTCCAATAACAGAAAAAGCCTAGCATTTACTGATAGGTGAAAGACATAATATGTCTACCTGAGAATAAAACCAATCAACAGTTCTCCGCAGCTGACCAACCTGCCAAATTGCTATAAGCATCAAACAAAGTCTCTGACTGAACGGCATCCACCAACAATACTTTATTACCAGCAACATCTCCACTTACATAGAACCAAGACACAGAAAGCTTACATGATTTTAACCAAGATATTAAATGTAACAGTCCAAGCTTTTCAGGAAAGAACAGTTAAATTTAATCTTGGCAAGAGGCTTTCTCCTCAAATCCTAAAATTTCCATTGCAAAGTGTGATAACATTCGGTTCAGGAATCCAATTAAGTAACCCACATGTGACAGAGACTTTTAAAACAACATTTATGCTGTTCTCTAACCAATTATTTTGTCTCTATTTTCACATTAACAAACGCACATTTAATATTACTAGTACAAATACTCCTAAGCTAATAAAATTACCAATCCTAAAACCCTAAAACTGCAAATCGGCAACCAAAAGCACATTTTAATATTTCCTAAAAATATTCCATGAATACAAGAATTAGAAAAAGAGAGAAACTTACAGCGAAAGTGGTGGCAGTGGCGCCAATTAGACCGAAGAGAAAAATACCCCAGAGTTTGACGTCATCTTTCTCTTGATAAGGTCTGTTTGGCGACGGCCATGGATTATCCTTATTCCGGTTCGCATCTTCCCCTCCCATTTACGCGGGAATTCAAACTCCCTTCGCTTTCAATTCAAGAGTTGATGATTAAATTCCAGAGACCCTAATGGCATGGTTAGGGTTTTTCGTTTAATTGCTTTTTTTTTTTTTTTTCCAGACTAGAAATGGATTCTTTTGTGCACCGACTTTGGGAATATGATTATGATATATTATGACTCCTGGCTCGCGTACTTGAGAAAGAACCGTGAATCGATCCGATTTGAGAAGGAACCGTGAGGTGGCAATTTGGCCAAGGGCGAAATCTAGTGTGTCACCACTCGGAGATTAATAACAGTTTAAAATTGCTTGCTTGGCGTTATTTAAGTGCTTCATATTAAACGACGCCGTTAAAAGATTGGGTTCGGTGAGTCCATGTTTTGGACCACAAGCACGCGGCTGGGTCTGGGCACTTGGGCCTAGAGTTCGTGGATTTCGTTATGCTTACCACAATCTCACAATAAACCCTTCCGGTAAGAGTGGCGGATATATATATATATATATATATATATATTAATTTTTGCTTTTATAAATTTTTAAAATTATTTGAAATTCTCTTCTGTCCATCATAGATTTTTTTTTTTTTTTTTATAGTTTTTATTTTTTACTTTTGATTTTTTTAATCATTTTTAATAAATTTTTATATTATTATATTAAATATCTTGAGGGTAAATGCGTCTTTGTACCATCTACTAACATTTTCGGTTTAAACCAACTAAAAGAGGTATTTTAGATTTATGGAAAATAACCGGAGGATAATTAATGATAACACCAAACAATAGAGGGAAATTAGGATTATCTCTATTAAATATTTTGAGAGTAAATGAGTCTTTTTATTATTTGCTAACATTTCCGATTGAAACTAATGAAATGGGGTATTTTAAATTTGTAAGAAACGATTGAAGGATAATTAGTGATTATGTCAAACAATAGAGGAAAATTAGAATTATCCCTATTAAATATCTTGAGCGTAAATAGGTCTTTTTGTCATCTGTTAACATTTTTTAATCTAAACTAACGGAATGAGGTATTTTAGATTTATGAGAAATAACTAGAGAGTAATAAGTAATTACGTCAAACGATAGTAGACTATAGAATTATCCCTAAAAAGATTTGTTTGAGAAAAAACAGAGAGTATCTATTATCTATTTCTATTAACTATATTTATCTATTAACTATATATAAAAATGGGAAGAGAGGCGTGAACAGTGCAAATTCCACTCCCCTGATTTTGTCTGAAACTGAAGTTACATTTTTACCCTCTATTTCCTTAAACTATAATCCAAGATTTCGTTTTCAGAAATGATAAAACCACCTTCTAGAACACCAAGCCTTGTCATATCATGCCACGTGTTCCACTGTTTTCTTTTCATCTAATAAATATTTTTGCATCTTTTCTATACAGAGTTGACTATTCCTACCTTAATTGTTGTGCTTCCTCCCAGTCTCCCATCAATGACTTAGCTATAAATTATTGTACTCCCACATGAAGTATCTCCCACTCCGTGCCTAATTTAACAGGCTGGAGATGTTTGACATTCTCAGCCAAACCAGTATCTTATAGTCTACCTTTCTTTCTTTTTACTCCAGTGGTCTGTTTATATTTTATCAAGGCCAAAATTTTTATTTCAATTTCAAACAAATTTTAAGGCCATCCAATTTTATTGCTGTTTATTAACTTTTTTTTTTTTTTTTTTTATATATATAATATATAGTTAGTTATTAATAGATACATAATAATGGTAAAAGGGGTTATGAATAATGATAATTCCACTCTTTTGAATTTATTTGAAACTAAAATGACATTTTTACCCTTATTTTCTATTAACTATATATAAATAAAGATAAATAAATCATCAATATGTGTTTGTTCCTAGAAATTTCAGTGTACGGTGTCATTGAGTGCAGAGTTGGTGATGAGATGAAATTTAAAATTGGTGAATAAATCCACAACTCCACATCGCTTATATATATTTAAACTATAATATATATATATATATATATATATATTTGACAAACATATACCATATATATTATTTTATATATTTATCTATATATATAAATATATATATATATATCTCTCTCTCTCTTTTTTTTTGTGCCTAATAACATTTGTATAGATAAGGAATTGAATTAGAAAGTGGTCTTTGGCCCAGCTGACCCAACAATTAAAAGCCCAGCCCATATAAATAGTTAAGTCCGGTTGCTTTGCTCTGCTCTGCAAAATAAACAAGGGTAAAGCCAGGTTTCTGAATAGGGAGAAAGTGAGTGGAAGTAATGGCGTCGTCATCGAGTAGTGGATTGACGTTCAAGCTGCATCCGCTAGTTATATATAAAAAATGGGAAGATGGTTGATGAATAGTGACAGAATTCCATACCTCTAAATTTGTTTGAAAACGAAATGCCAGTTTTTCCCTTGATAAATATAAACAAACTACTACAATAAAAAAGATAAAAAAGTAATAAAACATTAAATACTTGTTTGTGTCTGAGAACGTCAAGCGTTCAGAGTCGTTGAGAATTGTGTATAGCTGGGAGTGGTGATGAATACTAGGAGTGTGGTGATAAGATGGAACTTAAAAGGTTTTGTCAATAAATTCTCTTCGTCCACATCATTTTCACTAAAAATGTTCACTTCTTCTTCTTTTTCTTCTTTTTCTTCATGTAATTGAAAACCCTGGATTTTGAAAACGGTGTTGTTTTGGAGTCAAAAATGGGGGATTCGGCGAGGAAGCCAGTGAAGAGGAAGAAGGCAGTGTCGGCGATGACGAAGGAGGAAATAGTGTCCGAATCGGGGATCTGTTCGACTGGATTTCTGTTCTATTGTCACTTGAAGTTGTAGTAACCAGACAAAAAGGTTCACGTTTCTTGTACCCTTTGCTCTCCTTTGAATGTTTCAACAATCCATTTTGCCGCTGACTAGGTAAAGGTACAAACTCTCACTCATTCAAGTTTCTGTTTTTTTGTTTATTTTTTGGTGATTAGAGGTTTAAATTGTAAAGAAAAACTTGATCTTTTGAAGATATAGTTGTTTGTCTGTGGTGGAGTTTTTTTTTTTTTTTTTTTTTTTTTTTTTTTTTTTTTTTTTTTTTGTTTTGCTTGTTTATTTGTTTTTTGATATTGGTTCCTGTTTGGTTGATGAGGAATTGGAAGAAATTAAAAAAAAAAAAATGAAGACAAAGAACAAAGTTTGATTTTTTTTTTTTTATAAATTTTGTTGTGTTTGATGTAAAACGATTGAAAAATGAATATTGTGTGGAAGGTATATTGATTATTTATTTGTTTTTCATGGGAAGTTACTGTATAGAGGGTTGAAGAAAGCCAAGAAAGAGAGAAGGTGCACTGCTAAAGAGAGCATCAACAAAATGCCTCCATGCACAGTTGACAAACACAGCTCTATTTATCGTGGAGTTACCAGGTAACTATTTTTATGTGTAGAATTGTTATGATTTGATTGGTTGTCTGTTGATCTCTTAACATTAGTGGTTACATATGTCCTTTACTAGTTGGTTTGTTGATTGCTGATTTTAACGTTTTGGAATTTCTTAGAGTGTAAAGTAATGCTTTTGTTTTATATATTCGAAGGGATTGATGGATTAGTCGTTTTGAAGCTTACCTTTGCGATAAAAGTACCTGGAACCAGAACCAGAATAAGAAAGGGAAGCAAGGTCTCTCTCTCTCTCTCTTTGTCTCTTGGCCTTTCTTACATGGACATACATGATTATATATGAAGAAACTAATCGGTTGTTGTGAAAACTGACACTATTGTTTCTACGTTGCAGTGCATGGATTGATTGGTTCGCTATCAATTCCGACGACTTACATAGATAAAAGGTAGCTTGATGTATGTACCCATAGTTTGAATGTGCCGATGTCTGTGTTATTTTATGGGGGCAATTTTATCTATCTATATGTATGTAATTATAGGGGCATATGATGATGAAGAAGCTGCAGCTAGAGCATATGATTGCCAAGTTTTAGTCTTTAGGTTCTAGATTGTGAAGTTTGTAAAATTTTGGTTCTAGGGGTGTGTCAAGTTTTAGTCTTTTGGGTTCTAGATTGTGAAGTTTGAAAATTTAAGTATTATGTGTGTTTCAAGTTTTTGTCTTTTGAGTCAGAATGTTAAGTTTAGTAAAATTTAATTCTATGGGTGTGTCAAGTTTTAGTTTTTTGGTTCATAGAATAAGAAAGCTGTAAGATTTGAGGTTCTGGGTGTGTCAAACTTTAGTCTTTTTGAGATTCGGGGATTGTTTAAGATGTGAAGAGATTTTATATTGTGTAGAATTGTGTAATTAATGGAAACTTCAATTTGAGTACCTGTACTCAATTGGGTTTAAGGTTTTGTTTTCTAGGGCTCGATAAGGTTTTGTTTTCTAGGGTTCAATGGAAAGTGCATCCGTTTATTTTATTTTATGTGCTTTTTCTTTGTATTATTTGGTTGATGATCCTATCTTTGGGTTTGTATTTACAGGTACCAGATGTCGTTGCTCTTATTGGGTTATTATCTTGTGTGGTGCTTTGGGATTTTTTTCAAGTTAAATAATGATAAATGGAATTTAGACCAGTATCTTTGACCCGACATGTTTTGGTTCAAATTACACAGTGTGGTGAGTTCTCAAATTTTTCTTCCCTCAATCATATGCGACAATTTTCGATGAGAAAATTTGTTATTTCATTACTATATATTGGTGATGTAGGAAAAGAATCGTTGATGCTTATATAATTTTATTTCTATATTAGAAGAATGGATATAAATCTGCTTGCAGAATTTTCTGATTTTTATTCCAATTCTTCTGATTTGTGGGACACGGTCATGTTGTGGTAAAATCATGATTGGATTGTGAAATGACGTGTGTAGTGGGAAGGAAATGACATTTGATTAGAACTCAATATCCATATGCATGGTTTTAAAAGGTGAGGTAAGGCGGCGCCTCTTCGCCTTGGGGTCTGAGGCGTCTCAAGGCGGGCACCTAAGGCGAAACTCTTGGAAAACCACGACTCTGAAGGGTGAGGCGACCGCCTCGTAGCGCTGCGAGGTGAGGCGGTCTTGAGGCGAGAGAGAAAACTCATCTTCAGATGGTAATAAAAAAAATCTAGTGAGTAAAAAAACTCATGCCAAGTTGAAAACAAGAAGGAAGAAAGAACCCAGAGGAGCAATTTACAGGGGCGAGAAAGAGCTGTTGTTGAAGGAGAAGAGAGGTTGAGAGATGAACTAAGATGATGAGTGTTGACTTTCTATGTAGAGAGAGACAAACTGAGTTTCTATTTATTTAACCCACTGACATTATTAAATATCTATTTAATAAAGTTAGTGTATTACACTTTTTTGCCGGACAAACATCTTGCAACTAGAAACTTCTTTCTATTTTGTTTCTTTAAGGGGAAACTTCATTTTAGTCCCTAAGGTTTTGCGAAATATCAAAATTTTAAACATCTATTGAAAACAGCTCTTTTAGTCCCTAACTTTTCCAAAACTCTTCAAAATAGTCCAAACTGTTAGTCAACTGTTGGTCAACGGTTACAAATAATTTAAACAATAAGGGTAAAATGGTCTTTACGTGTAAAACATTAAGATTATGACATGTGGACGGTTATGATTTCAAAAAAATAAAAAAATAAATTAATTAGTTAATTAAAATTAAAAAATATGAAATTATGAAAAAAAAATAATAATAATAAGTTTTCTGGGTTCGATGCCAACCCAGAAAGAAAGGTTTCTGGGTTCGATGCGAACCCAGATCCATAACATCTGGTTCTGGGTTCGATCGAATCCAGAACCAGATCTATAACATCACAAAAAAAAAAAAAAAAAAAAAAAATTGAAGAAGATGAGAGAGAAAGACAGAGATGGAGGTTGCATCTCGACGGTGGTTGTTCGGCTGGTCGACGGCGATGGAGGGGACACCAGAAGGAGACGGTGAGAGAAAAGAGAGATGGAGGAGAGAGATTTGAGTTTGATAAAGAGAGAAGGAGAGATGAGATCCAATTTTATTTTTAGGGTTTTTATTTATTTTTAATTATTGTTTAATTTATAAAATAATAAAAATCATTTAAAATGAATTAAAAAAATATGTAATATTTTGATTTTACTATGGGCAAAATGGTCATTTTGAGTGTTGAGGGTAATTAAGTCTTTTCAATTGTTTTGGTTGGTTTGACCGTCAATTGACCGACGATTTGGACTATTTTGAAGAGTTTTAGAAAATTTAGGGACTAAAAGGGCTGTTTCCAATAGATGTTTAAAATTTTGATATTTCGCGAAACTTTAGGGACTAAAATGAAGTTTCCCTTTTTTTTTTTTTTTTTTTTTTTTTCTATTTCTTCTATTTTTTCTATTTTTCATTTGGAATCAAGGCTGCCGCCTCGATCACCTTGAGGCGACCACCTCGCCTCACTAAGGCTCTACTGTCTCGCCCCACCTTTTGCCTTTTAAAACATTGTCTATATGTTCTTTATGTATAAAATTTGTGAGGGGGAAGGATTGAAACACCTTAGCGCAATGGTTACCCCTAAATCATTAAACCAATGCTTACTTTTAAGTTTTAACCCAAGATCAAAGTACATTGTGCTAGTAAATAGAGAAAAAAAAAATCAGATAATGAAATTTGATAAGGGTTACGGATAAGGTTAAAAATGGTGGCCTGACCCTTCTTCTTCTTAGTTGTGTCTTTGGCGTTCAATTTACTCTTCCCTCCATGTTCGTTTAGTGTTTGCTTTTATGGTTGCAAACAATGCTAATATATTTCCTTAGCCCCATTATGGAAGGTTTCAGATTTATGATACACAAACTGTTAGCCTTTTAATATTCATGCTTATAAGATGTTTTTGTGTGACATGTATTCTGTGACTATGTTCTTGGCAATTCAAATGAGTTTGGCTTTTATCTGCTTATAAGACACCATAGAACTCACTTTCGGAGGCTTAAAGTTAGGTGTAGTGTATTATCTAGTTTAATTTATTTGAAATTTGATGCTTATGTTGAGATCATTCCTGTAGCATTTCGTGGTAACTTGCGCTTGTACAATAAGAAATGTCTTATTAGTTATTATAAAATTAATCCTTTGGTGGAAAACTTAACAGATAGTCTAGCAAATCACGCTACTCGTAATTTCACGTAATGTTTGATGTTGACATGTTGTGTATTTACATAACATAGCTTCTTCTTTTTACCTTAAATTTTAGATTTGTTGTCAATGAAATTTCTTGGTTTCTTTGTGTAATCTTTATACCATCGTTTATTTCACCCGTTTATTACACAATTGACATATTGATTGTGGTTACTTCATGTGTTACTGAAAATCTGATACATCTTTGAAGTTTGCAATTTCAACTACCTAGAATATGTGGCAAGTTTGTTTTTGTGGGGGAAATGTATTAAATTTAAATATATTGCACTCTGCACTTAAATTAAATTGGATGTTTCAGCTTACTCATGCTCACCTTCTCCAGGGCATGACTCGGGTACATATTCTTGTATCTTTTACTTGTAATTGCTTCTTTGTCAGTTGTAGAGAATTTATTAATTTGTACTCTCTTCTAAATATGAAATATTAGATGTAATTCTTACTATCTGAAAGAATTCATAGCATTATATAAATTCAATAAAACAGTAAAACGGAAACTGAAAGCGTACCCGTTTCTACGCAGCGAAAATTGCCCTAGATCCTGGATTGTTCAACTGGTCGGATTCCAATCACATAGACGGAAAGAAACCTCAAATCATAGTGTAATTTGCCTTGCCATTTGTTTCTCTTTTCTCTCATATGTGTAGTATGATGTATGTATGGTTTCTGGAATTGATTTTCCATCATCTTTCAACAAATGAAATTCCTCAAGTATTTATAGAGGTGGCGGTTATTTTCTGATAACCGCCAGTAACCGCCAATAACCGCCAGCGGTTATTCATTCCTATCCCAATCCATTTTAGTTGGATCGGATCATGGGTTTGGGTCATCTTGGATGGACCCGACCCAACAACCCAATAATCCAACATCTCCCACTCACACAAGATGAGCCAAATAAAACTCACAGAGAAAACACTGGTGACCCCTTTATGATAAGGAGTACAGGCATTCATACAGGCAAATACACCGTGTGACCTATGAACAATAATATATACAATGTGGCTTGTCTTTCAAATCTCAATTGTACTGCTATACAAGAGATTGTAAATTTGTTCATTATAATATCCTAGATTTAATACAATTTTATTTGCTCGAGCATATTTATTCCCTTAACATGCTCGATCCTCCAATATTCCATATAATCACAATTGCAATTCCAAATTGCAATTAGTTGCGACTAGTAACTATAGAAACAAAATAAAATTCATTAAATCTTCTTATCTCACTTCCGTCTCTCGGTCAACAAAAATGACTGACATCATAGTAATATCTCATAGGCTGCATTATCATAGCCATAGAAGACACACTAATGATACAAACATCACCTCATTACTTTGAGACAAAGTGAACAGTCATTGAGGACATAGGTAGAAGTTTTATATAAACTTCAATGGAACTTACACAATGAGGAATTAGGGATAAATTCACTCATTTTCCATGTCGGTCACTATAAGCACACGCGGTATGAAACGCATGTTACAGTGAATCTTATCCTTTAATAAGGATGCGTATGTCTTTTATATTGAGATTATTCACTGTACAGATCTTAGTTCAGACGCTTTTCTATGGCCTAACCTGAGTTCCAAAGCTTGCCCTTTCGGCACCTATTATCGAGAAACTCACATCTGGCTTAATCAGGTTCTCATAATGGTGGGGATACATCATGAGCGGTTCAATAATTAATTTTAAGTAGAACCTCATCTTGACTACAGTCAATGCGACATTTCATATATTTCAAGCCCTTAAGAGAACAACTTCATTTTTATTCTCTAAAAATATATGTGTCTCATCTTAGCTTGCTCTTCTAGCAACCAAGGCGATTGTACGTGTAAGAATACCAATCTCAAAACCTGACGACATACTTTCATATATAATCTATATGAAATGAATATGTGCTAACTTTATATAACCAAAATGACGTATCTAACCATAAAACAGATATAACTTAATGTAACAATTATAACATCGCAATCTACACAAACTCAAAGATCTAGTAAGTGACATAAATATATCTCTTATCACAGCTTTTGTGAGTGGATCCAATACCATCTCATGTGTAGATGTATACTAAATCGTTACATTCTTACCATTATTATATCCTTAACGAAATCGTACTTAGTCTATATGTGCTTCGATTTACTGTGACATTTCGTATCTTTAGTATAGACAATTGTTGCCTAACTATCACAGTATACAGTAATTGACTTTTTCACATTAGTTTTGAATTCAGATTCTTCAAGAATCTCTTGAGCCAGACTGCTTCCTTGACTATAGTTGAACATGCTATGAATACAGCTTCCATGGTGGACAGCGTAATGCATGATAGCTTCTTGTTACTCCAAGAGATAGCACATTGGTTAAGCAAAAAATGCATAACCAGATGCAGATTTTTGCTTATCCAAATCACCTCCCCTATCAGCATTTAGATACTCAATTAAACGCATATTACCACCTTGATAATACAGGGAGTAATCAACAGTCCCTTTCTAAAATTCTTTTCACAACAATCTAATATTTTTGTCCAAGATTAGATTGATATTTACTAATCAGTCTAACTACATAGCAAATATCAAGTCTCGTACACATTATAACATGCATGAGACTTCTGATGGTATAGAATAAGGATTCTTTCAATTCTTTCACGCTTTTATGGAGTCTTTGGACATATTTCATGACAAAGAGTTTGACCATTTTGAGATGAGATTACCCATAGGCTTACAATCAGCCGTATAGAATCGTTCGAGAATCTTTTGATGTATGGCTCTTGTGACGAAGCCAAAATTCTCCTTAAACGATCTCTATTGATTCTTTTTAACTCCTAAAATATAGGTAACATTTCTCATATCTTTTATCTTGAAAGTTGAGGATAACCATCACTTTATGGTTACCTTAAACTCGTCATTTTCGGCCAATAGAATATCGTCCATGTGTAAAGATAGTATTATTAACTTATCTTTTACCAACTTAACATACATACAACGATCCTCTTTGGTCATTTGAAATCCATAGGACATGATCGTCTCATGGAAATGGAGGTACCATTATCTGGAGAATTGTTTCAAGAATTGTTTCAAGTCATAGATCAATCTCATGAGCTTACATACTTTCAGCTCTTGATCCTTTTTTTTTTAAACAAAATTCACTGACTACTCCATGTCAATTTCTTTCTCCAGTTCTCCATTGAAAAATATTATCTTTACATCCATCTGATGCAATTCTAGGTTCATGTATGTAACGATAGCTAATATAAGGCGGATGGAAGCAAACCTTACCATAAGGAAGAAGGTTTCTTCATAGTCTATACTCTTCTATTGAGTATATCCTTTTGCTACTAATCTTGCCTTGTATCTCTCTATTGAGCCATTTTCCTTACACTTAATGTGGAGAACCCATTTATTTCCAATGGATGTTCGATTAGACGATAATTTAACCAAGTCCCAGACATGGTTGCACTCCATTGACTCCATCTCTTATTGTATGACTTTAATCTAAAAATCTCTAGCAGGTGAATTGAGAGCCTCATTCACATTCTTTGGCTCATCACAATTATGTGAAGCAATCATAAAAGTTTTTCCTCAATCTCAAATTGACGATAAGGAATAACCTTACAGTTACTTCTACGAGTTAATTTATTTGAGAGCACTAACTTGTTAGTCCCTTCGCTCCCACTGGGAACGAATGAATAAGCTATTCCAATAGCTTTATCACTCCCACTAGGGATAGAGTATTCAAATAACTCTCTGTCTTCATCTAGTTGAGTGTTCGGATATGGAACATCATCCAAATCGTTCAACTCGTGATATTGAAATTCTTTTTTCTAACTTCACCTCTACTAGGAAATTCATTCTCTAAGAATTTCACATCTAGTGACTCTGATTCAGTAATGCTTCCATTTGAGTTTTCTCCTATGAATACATATCATTTTGAGTGCTTTGAGTATCTAATAAAGATATACTTATTTCTTTTAGCACCAAACTTTTCATATTTACTAAAAAAAAATATGCACATATCATGCGCACCCCCATGGTCGCAAATAAGTAAGTTCAGGTTTCCTACCTGTCTATAATTCATAGGGTATGGAAGTTACTGATTTTGTAGTGACCTTATTCAGAATGTAAGCAGCTGTTAATAGCGCATCTCCTAGTAAGATACTGAGAGGTTTGCTTGTGCAATCATAGATCTTACAATCTCTAATAATGTTTTATTCCTTCTTTCCGCTACACCATTTTGTTGCGGAATCCTAGGAATGGTCAACTGTATATCAATACCTTTCTCATGACACAATGTCTCAAATTATTCAGAAAGATATCTTATTCTCGGTCAGTTCACAAGACCTTAACAGTTCTATCTAACTGGTTCTCTACCAAGTTTAGATATATTCTAAAGCAATCTAATACTTTAGATTTATGAGAGATCAGATAGATATGACCAAAATATGTAATCATCTATGATTGCTATAATTTCTAGCGCTCACATTTATTGGTCCACAAATATCAGAATGAATTAACTATAATTGATTCTCAGCCTCAATTCCTTTTCCAGATGGTTTTCTAGTTGTTTTTCTGCTAGACAACTTTCACATAAAGGCAAATCTATCGTATTAGGAAAATCTTAAAATTCCTCTTTGGGCAATCTATTCATTCGATTCTGGCCCATATGCCTTAGTCTAACATGCCAAGTATGAACATCAATATTGGCAATATCAGTAAAAGTGATTAATGAAAAACAATCATCGTATTAATAGTACCATTAAATTCGGTATTTAATACGATAAAATCATCCATCAGATATTCGATGCCTAATCTCACTGAATTTAAATAAATCCTCAAATAGTTGCTATGAAAAGTTAAATTATATCTTAAACCTAGAAGGACAAGTACAGAGACAAGATTCAGTCGAATCTTTAGAGCATACAGAATATCATGGAGATACAATACTTGGCCACCTCACAGAATCACTTTGCAGGTGCCAATCTCTTTTAAGTTGTTCCCTATATAGATCCATTTTGTTCCTCGCCTGATCCGACGGTACTCTACAAATGCTCCTCTGTCTCTAGCTACGTAGTTCGTGGCCCTTAAGTCTCTTTCTTATGCTTAGTGCATTCACGAGTGAAATGACCGATCTTGCCACAGTTGAAATACTTTAACTAACTTTTATCCTTCCTTGCTTTACCACGTTTACCCTTCTTGTGTTTTCCGGTCTCATCTATGTTGAATTTGGGATTCTCTTTTCATTTCTTCCAACTTATATTCTTTCCTCCCTTCTTGCGCTTAGAGCTTAAACTTTCACGCATATTGGACTTAACCAAATAAAGCTAACTTGAAGTATTAGCCGCCTCTAGGCGCTCATCTTCAAGTTTAATGTGACGTGAGATATCATCAAACGGCATGATGCTATCATTGTTGATCATGTTGATTTATTATATTTTTCAATTATTTGGGAGGGACCGGATCACCACTTGTACTTACTGCTCATTAGTTAAGGCATGGCCTACGGATTTCAACTCATGTATCATGTTTGACTTATCTCACAGATGCTGCATTAGGTTGTAATCCCAACGCTTCTGATAAGTATCAAACTTGATTGTGAATCTCCTTAGTTTAGCGGTTGATGTCCCACCACATTTGCCTTTCAAAGTCAGCTAAATGTCTAGTGCCGTCTATATTCTTTGTTCGCACACATATGGTCATCAGCCATACAAGACAACATCATTATATGAGCAATGTTGTTCTTTATCTTAGAAGGCCTGATAAGCCTCAACATCTTTTCTATGTTAAGCAAAAGTACCATAGGTTTAACCATGGTATTGGTTAGGGTTTCGAGGGCTTCTTACTCCTCTAAGATATACTGAATTTTACAGTGTCAAATATCATAATTATCACTATTTAATTTGTCACCTTTATTCAGTTCAACAACTATTATTATCGAAGCACATACTATTGTCTCAAATGACATTAATTCTACTTAGAGACTTTTGATCTATATTTGTCTATGTCTGTACTAGCACATCCACTATCATTTCACTAAAAATATTGCAGCAACTATACACTCATAAATATGATTAAAGAATTTTTGGATAGGAATCGAAAAAGTAGTCAAGCTACCCATCATCATCCAATTTCCAAATATTCACTAAACCATATATGTAAGTGTTTTGCGTAAAGCAGTCCTAATATCATTCTCTAAAAGATTTTAGGACACCCACAATTTAAATAGCATCATTTGAGATCTCTATATTCTCAGACATCTCTTAATTGAAATATCTATGATCTCCGTCATTTTATTGTCCAAGATATAAATATATATATTTTGATCTCAAAATCCTACTAATCATCTGAGATTTATATAATCTCTAGGTACTGGTCAATATTTGAGATATCAGTAATCTCCTCGTTATCTGATAGGACAATGATCATAATTACATCATTAGATGACTCATCGTCAGAATAAGTTGACCCAGTCGCATAAAATTACATGGCATAACCTAAAACTAAATAAATACATGCACGATTAATTTTAGATTAAATAAAATTTAATTTTAAAACTAAAACATTTTTCAAATTAACTCCCTATAGAGTGAAATCAATCAAATAATATTATTTCGCTCACAATTCAAGCAAATAATTAATTGGGATGAGAAGAGGAGCAAAAAATAGGAAAAATAAAATTTTTCGCCGGAAAACTCGCTGGCGGCAACCGTTGACGGCGGCGCGTGAACGCCACGCGCTGATAACGCCGGCCACTCGCCAGCAACCGGGGCCACGCGCCACCCGCGCATAAGACACGCCTCGCCCGCTCGTTGACGTCATGTAGACACGTGTCGCCCTTCAGCATGACACGTCTTCGTAAGATACACGTGTCCCAGTGACATGTGTCGCGTTGTAATGGGGTCAGGTGTCACGTTCTACATGGCACACGTGTCACAACGTCGCTTTCCGCGCGTCGAGATCTTAACGGTGCGTGATTCACCACGTGTATAACCCTATGTCTCCCATGTGGCGCACATGCGGCTGTCCACACGTCATCATTCAGCCATTCAACGTTCGCCACGTGGCGTAACTGCTGCCGTTGCGCATGCGTGTCGCCCGCGTGGCGCTTACGTGGCTGTAGGGTCCATGCCGCCCAGCGTATCACGTGTCGCCATGGCGCATGTATTACACGCGCCCATCTGGCTTCTCCTCGGCCTCCGTTTTCGCTCTAGATTTCAACCCCAAACTTGTTTTGATTCGTTCTCCTTCGTTTTACAACAAAATTTTGTGATTCAAATTGCTAATGATTCGTCTTGAAGTCTATTTTCTTATAAAATTTGAATCACACAAAACGAAAGTCTAATGAGGGAGATATCATGCATGGAAGTTTCGGGGTTCATATTTCTATATCTTAGTTTTCAATCCAAAAATCAAATTTCATGGCAATTTTAATTGTATAACCAAGATTAATGATCAGCAAACAACCCTAACGGGGCTCTGATACCAATGAAAGAATTCATAGCATTATATAAATTCAATAAAACAGTAAAACGGAAACTGAAAGCGTACCCGTTTCTACGTAGCGGAAATTGCCCTAGATCCTGGATTATTCAACTGGTCGGATTCCAATCACATAGACGGAAAGAAACCTCAAATCACAGTGTAATTTGCCTTGCCATTTGTTTCTTTTTTCTCTCATATGTGTAGTATGATGTATGTATGGTTTCTGGAACTGATTTTCCATCATCTTTCAACAAATGAAATTTCTCAAGTATTTATAGAGGTGGCGGTTATTTTCTGATAACCGCCAGTAACCGCCAATAACCGCCAGCGATTATTCATTCCTATCCCAATCCATTTTAGTTGGATCAGATCATAGGTTTGGGTCATCTTGGGTGGACCCAACCCAACAACCCAATAACCCGACACTATCACTTGAAATTTTATTAATTTATAGGATGAAATATGCTGAATTGTCATTTTTGTATCTTAATTAAACTAAACATATTGTACTTACAGTTAAATTTAAAATTATTATTTATGATATCTTATATGTGATAATAATTTAAGTAAGAAAATATTGTTAATTTAGTTGTTAAATCTAAACATATATTCAATATAAATTATAATAATGATATTTAATTAATAATTATTTTAATCTTAAAATTTATTTAATAAGAAAAGCAAAAACAAATTCAAGCATGTACCATGTCCTTGGCATGTGCAGTCAAAACTTGTAATGTAAAATATGCATTGATTGTTGTGAAATATAATATGATATATGATCTATCCTCTTTTATGAGGGAACATAAAGAAATCCAAAATTTTGGTTTCCCCCAGTAGGTCTAAAAAAGTTAAAAATGTCTTTCTTATATTAATGCCAAAAAACTAAACAAAATATCAAAAGAGTTTGACATTAAAGTTGTGAGAATGGCTAAAAATAAACAATTTAATTTTGTTGTCAAAATTTTACTTCTGATTAGCATAAAAAGTCGTGCCTAATTTTTTTTTTTTTTCTTTAGTAAGGTATAAATAAGTGATTATCTCATCTAACAGCACTGAAATGATTATAAGTTTTGAGATTAGTATGTATTATGAATATGAGGTTTTTTAACACCACAATAAGTTAATCGTCTATTATGTGATTCAATAAATATGCAAAACAATAAAAACATATGCCCCGCATTAAAAAAAAAAAAAAAAAAACCCTGAAATTTCATTAATAAGAGGGATGATCCTAATGTTCCCTGTAATTTGATGAAATTGTCAAAATCCCCCTTTGTTTTCAAAAATGGTTAATATCCCCCTGTAGGTTGTATATATATCCAAAAAACTCTTTTAGATGATTCAAATATTCAAAAAAAATCCTTGCCGTCAATTTGGACATTGGAAATCAATGTTTGACAATTAATATGAAAGGGCAAAATTGTCAAAGCAAAGTAAAATATATAATTATATTAATTAATTAATTAATTAATTAAATTAAAATATATTTTTTTGAAAAAAATAATATCATCTCCATTGTCCATCATTCGATTGACGGTGGAGATAAAAAAAAATAAAAATAAAAAAAGGTTATTATCATTTTACGCTCGGGAATGGAAATTATTATCAAACCACCATTGGTTTCAAAAATAATACCAACAAAACCCCTTACCGTTAATGGTTTAAAATCAAATAGTGATCTAGAGTTAAAAATGATGATTCTATTAGTGGTTAAGGGTAAATAGGTAAATTTATGGGATTTTAAATACATAAAACCCTAACTCACTTCTTCTGTCTCCATGTTTCTCTTTTCTTTTTCTCTCTTTTCTTTTTCTCTCTTTACTATCATCCTTCTCCTCTATTTAACTCTCCATTGCTCTCTTCTCTTTACCGACCTATTGCCCATCTTTCTCTGTTCTTTTTACTAGCCCCAATTGCAGCTTTGTCGACGCCGAAGAAGCCTTTTTTCAAGAGAGCGGCGCCATTCAAAGCTTTCGAGAACCAGTTGTCGAACTTGGTGGTGCTCTTGATGGACTGAAGCCTCCAGTTGGGCTGGAACAAGAAGAGATGGAGACAACATGGCTTTTGCAAGTTAGAGGGGGTCCATTCGTACTTGATCTTGTTCTCGAGGTTCTTGTCGGTCGTCATCATAAAGGATGATTGATAGCCTTCTTAACGGTGTCAGCTAAGAGGGAGAAATAGAGAGATCCGGATGGATATGTTTGATGATTTTTTTTTTTTTTTTTTTGTTGCTGGAAAATTTTGATTGTGATTATTTGTTGGGTTGTAGAGAAATTGATGGAAATTTTTGTGATTATTTGTTGGGTTGCAAAGAAATTGATGGAATTTTTTGTAATTATTGGTGGATGGTGTTTTATTTTTTATTTTTTTGGTATTTTTATTGGAAAACTTTGATTGTGATCCAGATCTTGAACATGATTTCAAGAGCTGGAAACTCTGTAGTTTTGAATTTTTTTATTTGCATTTTTTTTTTTCATTTATCATTTAGTTTTTAGTTTTTTATTGTGTTGGTAGATCTAGGTTTGAACCTAGATCTTCAACGTGATACGTTGAAGATCTAGATTCAAACTCAGATCTTTAACCTGGTATGAATTTTTTTTTTTTAATTTACAAATTTGTTAGAATAAATATTAATATTTTAAAAATTGATGTCCACCATTGGACGATTGAGATTATTTTTATAAAAAATATTTTATAATGAATTAATAATAATAAAAATTTTAATTTAGAAGTTAGTTTAATTCAATTCAATTTAACAAATAATAAAAGTTAATAAAGATTTTTATTTTTTATTACTTTTTTAATTTATTTTATTTTGGTTATGAAATGGTAGTTTGGTGATTGAATAATTTGTTTTTTTTTAAAAAAAAAAAGTTCAATATAATCTGGTCTTTTGATGTTTTTGTCACAAAACCACTAAAATTTGGATAGAAACTGCTTTTGATTTATGGCAAGGAGATTTTTTGGCTAATATTTTCAAAAGGGGGGGAGGGGGGATGTGTGTAAAATGACGTTATTTTCTTTTTCAGAGGGTTTTTTGGATTTTTCCCTTAAAAAATTATTAAATAACATTAAAAATTCAAAACAGAATTTTTTTGGAAAACAAAAAAAAAACGTCTCCATCATCAATCACAAGGATGAACAGTGGAGATGAAAAACTACTAAAAGGAAAAAAATATATTTAAATGAAAAAAAAAAAAAAATCTTTCATAACTTTTTCTTCCATTTAAACATCCACCATTGTCCATATGCTTCTTCCATATTCTTTTTCTACTCCTTCTTCTATCTTCTTCTTCTTTCATCTTATTTTTCGTTAGAAACTAGAGCTCGACATGGAGGAGGACATTTTCTTCTTTGTTGGAAACAAGAGTGGCATCGACATGGAGAACACTAGGTTTCTTTCGCCGAAGATCCCCTGGTTCCGACAAAGGAGACCCAATGTTTTTATTTCATTTTTTCATTTTTTATTTTTTAATTTGAAACCCAGGTCATTTAAAAAAAAAATTGAAACCCAGTTTTATTATTTTTAATTTTTTTAAATTTGATTTTTTTTTTTAAAAAAAATTATGTTGATATTAATTATCTGTTGATGGTGATTTATGGTGAAAAAGAAAGGAGAGATTACTGTCGTTTGAGGGTTGATGATGGCTTAGACATTGAAGATGGTTAAAGCTGATGAACTGGGTGAAGAGGATGAACGAGGTTTGGTTTGGATTCGATTTAGATGATGAACTGGGTGAAAAGATGAACTGGGTTTTGGTGTAGGTTCGATTTAGGCATTAATGATGGTTGAAGCAAATGATTTCTCTGGGTTTTCAATCGAGAAATGTGTGTTTAGTTTTCTTAGCTTTTTATATCATTCAGGGGTAGTTTGATCATTTTGTACACTACAATGGTCAAAGTCAACTTTTTACTAATAGAGTTAACAGAAGGGATAAAATGAGACTTCTTTAAACTACGAGAGGGGGATAATTGGCAATTACATTAATCAACAGGGGGAAAATTAGGATTATCCCTTAATAAAGCAAAGTCAGTACGACAAACAGAAAACAGTGCAGACTGCTATCACAATACAAATTCAGATTCATTCTAGAGCTGCTCTTTGTTAGAGGAGTGAGCTATAGCGGTTAGGTCGTGGGCGAAACCATTCCTTTCACAAGGGATGGTTTGACAGCTGAGAATCCCAACCTCTGCTCAAAGTCACGATACAACCCATTTCATTTCTCCAGCATTCTTTGGAGTAGATGGCAGCTACTACGTTGCTCGCATCAACTTCAGCCTTGAACCCATTCAAGCCTAACCTTTTGGCCATCATTAATCCCTCTCTCAGAGCTAGCAGTTCCCCAGTTTCAGGAGGAAAAGTACCTTGAATTAGATTTGACAATGCTACAAGTACTCTGTTGTTGTCTTGGCTGAACACAGCTCCTACACCAACCACGCCTCTAGTTTGATGCACTGTAGCATCCGTGTTAAGCTTCAACCTTCTGGACTAAGGAATATTCTGAATAGAGGGGAGTTGAGGAGAGGCATGGTGCAAAGGAACCTGTTGTAAGAGAGCATAGGTTTTGAATTCCTGCAACAGGTTATGAGTCCAATTTAGCAAATTCTTTGCCTCACGAATTTTACCCTAGTGAAGAGCATTGCTACGTTGATCCAACTTCACAAAACCCTCTCGCTTTTTTCTCATTTATGACAAAGAACAAACAATGCAAAACCCGTCCTGCTTTTTTAAGAGTTCCATAAAAAGCGCTCCATCTTCTCTTTTTTAAGAAAAATAATTAGTTTATAACTCAAAAAATTAGTTCACGAAACAAAGGAAACAATTTCAGACATATTAATTCATAAACTACTAGTAAAGGCAATAGTTATTGAGCAATGAAAAAAGCTTGTGAAAAATTAATGGTTCACATATAACAGACAAAGGTTATCAAAATTTGAAAAAAAAAAAAAAATACAGGTCTTTAAAAGTGTGGATCACATGGCATATTTAATGAACAATGTGACATAGTGATTTATCTAAAAATATTATTTTGCATGATTAGGTACCACACACAAAATTCTCTACCAATAAATTATAAATTACGTTTAGGCATCATTTACATTACTACAAGTTTTGTAAGGTTTTTCCTTTTCCTTTTTCTTTACAATAATTTTGTGAGGTTTACCAAAATTGATGGGTATTATTATTTATATAAATTCGGAAAAACCCATACATCTATTACCCCCCATAACATAAATGATAAAGGAGTCAAATTTCATTTTACTTCAGGGTTGAGTAGAGTAGTTAACAAACGTGACGTGAGTGTGTGACGGAATCCACTATTTTAATCAGATTCAATTCATCCGTTAGCAGCACCCGAAAGCGTAGGTCATGCATTCGGTTTTCATCCAACGGCAACTCAGGAAGCCACGTAATAAGTCTCAGTGTAGGCGAGCGTCTGCGATTGTCGCTTTAGAGTCCCGTTAGAATCCATGGAAAACCGTTGGTTATCATCATCATCATTCAATTCATCCGTTAGCAGCACCCGAAAGCGGAGGTCATGCATTCGGCTTTCATCCAACGGCTACTCAGGAAGCCACGTAATAAGTCTCAGTGTAGGCGAGCGTCTGCGATTGTCGCTTTAGAGTCCCGTTAGAATCCATGGAAAACCGTTGGTTATCATCATCTTCATACATCACTGCCGACGAAACCAACCCTCCATTTCATTTTACAAGCTACAACACTTGAAAATCAAATCAAATTAAATCATCAACTGCACACAGAAATTCAGATCTGGACCCTCTCTCAAGTTCCAAGAATGCGCTCTCTGCACTCAACTTTTTCGCTGTAAGGACCCGCCCCACACTCTGTTTGACTTTTTTTTTTTTTTAATTATTTAATCCGATTTATATCTTATGATTTTGGATTGATATCGATCAGCGTAGTAGATTTGTAGTGGTCGATTGCATTCGATAATCAGTTATGTCAAGGAGGCCACCAGCTCGACGGTACGGAGACAATGGAGGAGGAGGTGGTATATTTTCTTCTAAATCACGCTCCTCTTATTTACACATCGCTCTCTTCATGCTGGTACTTTTCGTTACGATACAACTTTTTTGTATTCCTTAAACCTTTGTTTTCGATTATTTGTATTAATTCAGGCTCATTTGAAAAATTTGCAGGGCGGACTGATGCTTATTTTCTATTTGTACAGTGGCTCAGGTTTGTATTTAATTTACTGACATTTGTTTGTATTGGAGTCGTTATTAGAGACATTTTCTGAATTGAATTGTATGGTAAAATGAGGAGTTCTTGTAACACAAGAGGTTGTGTATTTAACAACTGAACAGAACAATATGGGTATATGTCACCAGCAGTCTCCATACAGAATAGTTTTGCTAGAACAAAAGGGTTGATGATATATTCTTTTACAGTTCTATCTTTAATTGTGTCTCTTTTGGTCAGGTAATTTATTTGTGATTTGTAACTTACAAAGAAGAAAATATTTTCAGTGAATCAAAGACATTAACTTTATGTATTTGAAATTTGAAATCGAGTTTATAGAATGTTGTGTGTGCATGGATTTGCTATGGTTATCATGCTTTCACTGATCTTAATATATTTTGTGATAGGTGAATTTGGTCGCTTTAAAGGGATTGTAAGTAGGGTTGAAGGTAATTTTTTTTTTTTTTTTTCATTATTCATGTTTTGACTTTCTGATTTTAGTTTTATATGACATATACGATTTGAGTTGGTTTCATTACTAATTGTTGATAGTAGAATTGGTATATGATATTTGATAATGATCTTATTCATTAATTATATTGCTAAATATATGGGGTCACATCATATGCAGGTGATAATTCATGCACTGTAGAGGTTCAGCAAGCGATTCCAGTTTTGAAGAAAGCATATGGTGACAGAATGCGTAAAGTTTTGCATGTTGGTCCTGATTCTTGTTCGGTGGTCTCTAGATTGCTACAAGAAGATGAAACTGAAGCCTGGGGTGTGGAACCATATGATATAGAGGATGCTAATAGAAACTGCAAAAGACTAGTGCATAAAGGAATTGTGCGTGTGGCTGATATCAAATTTCCTCTTCCGTACAGGCCAAAATCGTTTTCTGTTGTATTAGCGTCAGATGCATTGGATTACCTGTCTCCAAAATACCTCAACAAGACACTTCCAGATTTAGCAAGGATATCTGCTGATGGTGTTGTCATATTTACAGGTAAATAAAACTGAAATTATCTACTGAACTAGAAATTCTGTTTTGCATTTGTAGATATCTAACAGAAAACTGTTGTTTGTTAAGTGGTGTCTTCTAAGAACTTTCTGTTCTACTAATTTAAACTTTTTTTCCCCCTATTAGACTCTCGGTTTTTGTTTCTTTGTTATAATCAATCAACTAGCAGCTCTGTGCCTTCTATTGAACATCTGGAGATAATTTGCTGATCCGCCTGCTAGTAGTTTTGTATAAGATGAACAAACACATTCAGTTTTGCGCAGTGGCAGAATCATCAACTTTTTAGGATGAGTGCTCGAGTTCGGAATTAAAAGTACAGGACCTATACGTACCTAATTAATTGGGATAATATAATCTAGAACTACTATTCCCACCTGTCCATATGTTTCTTTGAATTAATATCATGGAATGTCCATAAGTTATCTGGTCTTCACATGTGTGTGCATATTTTGCTTAAATAGTTGCATCTAATGGGATAGTGTATATAACTGTTTCAAGAAATTTTGAATTTATATGTGGACCTTTCAATGGCCTTTGTTTTGGTCGCATATGTAGGTTTTCCGGGTCAACGGAAAGCTAAAAATTCAGAGGTCTCCAAATTTGGAAGGGCGGTAAGTGGCTATTACTTGTAAAATCAGAAAATTTTCCATCTCTTTGGTTAAATTATCTGTTAATTCACATTGGATGTTAAGATGGCCAAATTTAATGTTCATCCAGATCTATGAATTAGTGGACTAGCAGTCTACAAGGATTCTGTTCATGTTTAGTGAAAATCTAAATTTTAGCCTCTTGGCAAGTGGTACTTGAACTATTATTTGCCAGTAAATGTTTGCATACGTGTTAACTTGCTTGAAAGTGAACCTTGTGTCAAAGTAGCTTGGATACTGCATGATATGGTTTTGGAAGTATACAACCTGGACCAAAGAATGCATAGAAAAAAGGTCCTTGAGGTCATCTTCTCAAACTGAATTTTGTTCTTCTCATTTTTACAAATTTGCTTGTTGATTTGTCATATTTTGATTAATGGTGTAGCAAGGAAACAGATATTTGTAGAAGTAGATTTCTAGTTAATTAAATCTTGTCTTAGCTACTTGGTCCATGTTACATCGTTGCATTTTGTCATTTCTTGGGGGGATGCCAAAAGGAAATTATTAGCGGAAGCACATTATTATTGTGTTATTAGATTTTTTTATATAGAATTTCATGCATTAGGACCTAGTCACCAATTCATAGCACCTCAGGTTTCTCATCTATTAATAGTTTGCTAATCAGCTTCGGTCTGGGATGGAGCTAAGTTTGACAATGGTGGAGATCCGAGGAGTAAAATGGATGAATGCTGTAACTGTCATTCAATGGTGTTATAAATACATAGGGGGTGTGAGATCTGGATTACAGGAAATAAATAAAATGAAAAAGAGGAGGAAGGATGTGCTTGTCAATAAATGTGAAGTAGTATGTTGTTTATTATGCCATGGTGAATGAGCTGCTGTACTGGTTTAGGTTGGCTTGTATCTCGTTTGCTTTAGAGTTTCATGTCCTTTTTATTGATGACTGGGTTACATACTTGAGCGACATCTAAAAGGAGTTATTATGCATATTTTTCTACTATATTTTTGTCTCAGTCATATCATTTTTGTTGTTAAATTGGAATGCCTATATGCTTCAAGTAGTTGAGTGAGAGACTAGAATAGAGCAAGAGCATCTTCCCTTTCTCAGCACCACATTGACGAAATTTGTTTTTCTGTCTTTGTGAAATCGTAATTATCAGATTTTTGGACTAGCATTCAAATATCCTTTTATTGGATGGTCCTGCACTCTGCTGTCACTGCCAAACTGTGTCATTAAAATTTATATTACTGAACTTATTGAATTTGAATATCACATGCATATAGGCTAAATTAAGGAGCTCAACTTGGTGGGTACGATACTTTCTTCAGATCAACTTAGAAGAAAACGAACCTGCCGTGAAGAAGTTTGAACAGGCTTCAATAAAGAGTTCATACCACCCAAATTGCCAAGTTTTCCACCTCAAGTCATTCCACTGACATGTTTTACACATTTTTTTAGTATTAGGGCAGCTTATGAAGCAGCTAAATCAGTATTTCCTTCATTTCCTTGGTAGGGTAATTTTAATTCATCCTCAATAATTCATTATAATTGCTTCTATCTTGTCCTTGTTCAACAACATTACGTGATTGTTATTCTTTGATTGGACTCTGGTTTTGAAGGAAAATATGACCAATAAGCACTCTGCTTACATGTACAATCTCAAATGTTTACGCATTCCATTGATAATTTATATTTGAAATTGAGATTTATCAAGATATCGGTATATATTGCACAGTCCTGTGTCATATGAGTACAATTAAAATTAATCTCTGTCACTTATGTATATACTGCCAATAAAAACAGAATTATGCATAATTTTTTTTTTTTTCTATGCCTTAGTTCTGTAGAATAGGGAGATCATTTTCACCCTACACTTCTGTAACTTAAAATACAAGATGCATGTTAGCCGATCTTTGTACCTTTTTTCTCTTATGTATCTGTGGTTACTGGTTAGAACTAGTTATGGTAGAGATGGTCTCATTTACAGATCGGAGACTAAAATTGTATGTCACCAGCTAAGTTTTCCGTGATCAAAATGATGTTTCATAACGGAACTTGGAAGGGTTTTTTTTTTTTTTTTTAAAAAAAAAAATAATAGTAAATAAAAATTAGAACTTGAAGTGTTATCGTCAAAGAAAGATCACTTTCAATAGCGCCCTAGATAGGTCCTCATGGGGAGGAAGAAGAAAGACAAACATGCGATGGATGGGGATTGCTGCCAACAAGGGCAAAATAAGTGTAAACCATATAAACAAGCACCAAATAACTGAGGTTTGGTTTCACTAACGCCAAATAACCGAGGACTAGTTTCATTAGCACTAAAGAATTAATTTGAATCTTGTTAGCATCTCTCGAAATAAAAAGTCAATATTGTCTTTCATTAATACTTGATGAGTGTTCTATTTGCTAAATAAAAACTTCTTCCATAGGGGTTTCGGTTAAAACTTCCAGGACGAAGACGAATTGAGTTTATCCCCTCACTTCTTCCTCTTCCATCTCAACACTCCTCAGGGAGTTTGTGATGATTCATTTGTTCCCTTGCGAAGCCGTCTTTGTTCGTTGCTATTTGTGCACTTATCAAGGAGTTCGATCACAAGCCTTAGAGGGTTACCTGCGTCCAAAAGCGATGATTCATTTGTTCCCTTGTGAAGCCATCTCTGTTCACGAACACAGTCTCTATGCGCAAATAGAGATTGTTTTTCTTCTTTGAAAGCAAAGGCTCTGGTTTCAGAGAAGAAAAGCAGAGCAAAATAGATGACTATTGATAATGGGCTGTTGAGGTTCTCTTTGACGCAGGCGAGGAGCTACAGGCGAAGCAAATGTGAAAGAAGGAGGCTAAAGAGATTGCAGTCTACTGTAAATGGATTGTAAAGGTGCATCAATTGTTGTAAAGATATGCAATCCAACCTGTAGTTTTTAGTTTCCTTGTTTTTATAGATAAAAAACACATCCATATTTGTTTTTCGCTTTGGTTGCATAACATATTTGATGTTCTCTTAATAAGTGAAAATGTAGTAGTGACAAATGGTTTGGTGTATGTGAAAATCGAATGCTTTGTTTATAAAGTACATTTTACTTTTATTTTTGAATTCCACACTTGAGGTTGAAGATGAAAAAATGGTGAACTGATGAAAATGTATGAAAAAAATAATGGCAATTTTTTCATTAAAATTTATAAACAGTGAAATAATACCCTTAAAACTCTTACCAATTTTTTGGTGCTAGTCAAATAATTCTGTAATTCTTTGGTGCTAGTCAAATAAATCCACGATTCTTTTGAACCGTTTTTTTTTTTTTAAAAAGAAGTTAAAAATTGTTTTGGTCCATAGGTTTTGAGGATGGATCAAATTTTTAAGGATTATTATCATTTTACCCTTGAAATTAAAAACGATATCAAACTATCCCTGATTTTAAAATTATTACTTAAAAAGATCTAACCGTCAATTGAAATAGTAAATCAGTCACTAAAGTAACGGTTTTGTGAATTTTGAGGGTATAATCATCAATATCAATGTATAAATGATTGGGGGATAGCTAGATTGAGTTAAAAAATAAATAAAAATAAAAAATTGAAAAACTAAATAAAAATGAAAAAAAATATATCGTCTCTCTCTCTCCCCCTCTCTCTCTTCTTCTTCCCAATCATGTTGGGGCTTGTTTCGCATAGCTTTTGGAGGCTCCAAAAGCTCTTTTTGAGCCCAAAAGTGGCTTATTGGTGTGTTTGGGTGACAACCTAAAAATGGCTTCTGATTTTAGGAAGGACTTTCAATTGAAGCCATAAATTGAAGCTTCCCCAAAAAGAGCTTCCAATGAAAACACGGGAAGCCAAAATTCTTTTAATGAATTTTTCATAATTCCCATTTTGTCCTTATTTTAGTGAACAACAAATTGAAACTTCCCTTCACATCGCTACCTTTATATATATATATATATATATATATTTGTCTTCTGACTCTGAGAAGAACTTTTTAGAACCCTAGCCACCATGAATTTGATGGCATGGGTTCAATGAAAAGCTAAACAAGAAATCGTTGTACTTTAGTGCGTGAATTATATCTCTTGTCTTCATTTGCTTCATTTCGTGCAGTTCACTGTCTTCGCATCAATACTACTGTGTTCTTCATCAGCTCTGGTGTTCTTCAGTGAGGTAAATTATCTTTATAAGTAATTTCATTGTTTTAAGTTCTTCATCAAGAGAATAATAAAGAAATTATCACAAATTTTAGGATTTACATATTATAATTCTATCAATCTCTTACATTTATTATTATTATTATTATTTGTTTTTTTTTTTTTTTGTGGTTAATATGCCTCCTGTGTGTTTGGTACTAATGTATTTTTTTAATTTTTCCTGAGATTATTGTGTAAATTTGTTGTAGTTTACACAAGCATAAAATGTACCACCGAATTCTTAGTAGATTGACGTCCCATTGAATTCTTAGAATATATCTCCTTATATGTGAAGTGAGGATGCTAAACTAGAATTTTATAGAGTTCAAGTGTAAGGGACAAACAGAGGCTACTGTCAAGACTCACAATTAGTGTCAAGTAGAATTGTGCTCTTCCATGTTTTTACCTCTAAAGTGATTACATTCCTAATTGAAAACCTTTGGCCTTGCATCTAAAACTTCCTTATTGAAAATTATTTTGTGTGGCAGTAGCCCTATGTATAGCTAAACAGAGTAATGGGAAGATACTCATGTTAAATTGCTCTCTGCATTTTGTATCATTATTTCTATAGTCTTAACCTACTGATTTTGTCATCTTTTATAAGGATTTATATTATTTCCTTGAACCCTTGTATTTTTTATGCTTACTTGCTTCATCTACTGCTGCATCTTAGTTTTACATTAAACTTATCTCCTCTACCATGTAGTTGTCTAATTCTTGGTTGTTGTCCTGGTTTTAGTCTGATGATAGATTTGGCTTTGATTAGATCAATATAATTTCTGTTCTTTTAGGATTATTAAAAATTTTCTTGTTCTTCTCTTCTGAATCTTGTTATTTTAATGGTTGAGACATCAAAATTTAGCTACCTATGCCAAAGTTAATCCATAAATTCAGTACTTGTAATAGAGAAGAAAACAAACAGATAAAAAACACAAGAGAATTGAAGTTGCAATTGTTAACTAAACTCATTCGCACATAAATGTTGCCTATGAAGTGAGTTTGTGGAGTGTAAGGATAGGTGTAAACAACTTTAACCTTTTTAAACTAGTAATGGTTAGTGCCACTTGATGTCTTTGAATCTTTACTTTCTTATTAAAGCACTAGTCAAAAACTTCAACAAACAGTCTAATATTATGAACCACGTAGCAAGCACAAAAGTCCTCGTTAGAAACTTCAACAAGTAGTCTAATATCATGTGACGTTGGGTGTGCATGTTTATAATTGATAAAAACTTTGATTTAAATGAACAAAGCAGTAAAGTTTGTGTCAACATATGAATTATAGGTAGTTTTAGGAGGAACCTAGGTAGGTGGAGATAGTCCAAAAGAACTTCTAGGTAATATAAAAGCAATCAAACACAGAAGAAGAATAATTCAAACTGATTAAACTTGATTATTAACTTGATTTAATTTTAAAAATTTTTTATTAGATGGCAAATGATGGAACACAAAGAAAAGCAAAAGCAATATGGGATTCAAGAACACATGAGATTTGGGTTGATTTGGCTGTCGAACAAGTTCGGGCAGGTAATAGGAATGGAACACATTTGAACAAACAAGGTTGGAAAAATTTCATCGAAAACTTTAACAAGACAAATGGTAAACAATATGAAAGAAAACAACTTAAGAATCATTGGGATAATGTTAAGAAAGAATGGCAATTATGGGACTCCTTATTGAGAGGAGAGACTGGAATTGGTTGGACTATGGAAAAGCAAACCATCGAGTCTTCAAATGAATGGTGGAAAGCTAAACTACAAGTAGGTATCCCTAAATAAATTATATATGAATTGTATTTGTGTATAGTCTAATTATATGTTTATAATTCATACACTAACTTAAAAATTATAACGGAAATATTCAGAAGCTTCAAAATTTCGTATCAAAGGTTTGGAGCATGCTTTCAAGTTAGATGAATTGTTTCGAGATGTTACAACAACGGGAGCTAGGGCTTGGGCACCAACTTCTGGTTTGATGTCTCCTTTGTATACGCAAACATCTATGATAAATGATAATGTTGATAATGTGGCTACTAGTTTAGATTTTAATGAAAGTAATCATGATGAGGAAGTAAAATGTAGCAATCGCAACAAAACATTACTTGAACCAAATAGAAAGAAATTCAAAAAAGTGAAAAAAAAAAAAAAATTCTGCTACATCAAAATTATCCAAACACCTTGAGGAACTTTGTGAAATAATCAAGAATAGGAGTTCATACATACGTACTGATCCATTTGGATGTAGTGTCCAAGAGGTTGTTGATAAGTTAGCAACTCTTTCGGAATGTGAACCTATGTCTCCGCTTTTTATGATAGGTGTTAGCTTGTTTGCAAAAAAAGCAAATAGAGAGATCTTTGTGGCTTTAAAGGAACCTGAATACCAAGTTAAGTGGTTGAAAGAGCAACAATCTTAATTACAAAAGCAATGAATGGTCAAAGAAAAATGTCACTTTTTGTATAATGACATACTTTTGAAAAATGTCACTTTTTGTATATTGACATATTTTTTGTGAAAAATCAAGTGCATTGTCACTTTTTGTACATGTTAGAACATATTATATTAAAATGACACTTGTGATGTTCTTACAATACACTTGTGATGCTCTGTGTATTGTAAGAACATACTTTATATATGTAAGAATCAAGTGTATTGTCACTTCATAAGATATGATACTTTTGTACATGTAAGAACATATTCTATTAAAATATAATGTTATTAATTACTTTGTGATGCTCTTTGTTGTTGACTAATGGAAAGTGCAGGTGTTGATAATTTATTTGATTCATAAATTCTGTAGATTTTTTACATGTTAGAAATAATATTGGTGTGGAACATGCTGTTGATATGGACTTGTTGATTCCAATCCATTGTGATATAAACAAAGCTTATTGGTTAAACGTTGAACTCATAAATATTATTTGGTGTTTCTTGGATATTTAATTTAGAATGGATACAGATTCAGAGAACGATATGGAAGAAGAAGTATTGGATGCATTTATAAGAGATAGTATGGAGTTTGATGAGCTTGTTGGTGCAGCAACAAGAACATTTGTATCTCACCATAATAACTTTTTAATAAAAGAGCAATGCAGAAATTCTCCTCATACAGGATGGATGTTCATAGCAGAAATACTTGACGGAAATGATCGATGCTGTCATGAGCAATTTCGAATGGAGAAACATGTCTTTGGTAAATTATGTGATAGATTAAGAAGTTATGGATTAACTTTCACTAAAAGGGTTAGGCTTGAGGAGGCAGTAGGTATGTTTTTGATGACTTTAGGGCATGGAGTTGGAAATAGAATGATTCAAGAACAATTTCAACATTCAGGTGAAACTGTGAGTAGTCAATTTGAAAATGTACTGAACAAAATGATCATGCTTGCTTTTGATGAAATTAAGCCACCTGAAGATTATAACCAAGTTCCAGATTACATTCGAAGTAATTGTAAATATTGGCCATATTTTAAGGTAATATTATTTATATTTAATTTTTGAAACATAAATACGTACACATAGATTTATTTATAAGTAAATTAAATTGTATCTATATATTTATTTTATGGCTATTGATAGGATTGTATTGGAGCTATAGATGGAACACATATTCGTGGTCACTGCCTGTGGATGAACAGATTCCTTATATTGGTAGGAAAGGATTTCCTACTCAAAATATTATGGTAGTATGTGGATTTGACATGCTTTTCACATTTGTATGGCCTGGTTAGGAGGGATCTGCGCATGATACACGAATATTTTTGGAGGCATTGAGAAACACTGAGTTAAAATTTCCGAAACCACCAAATGATATGTTATATTTATTAGTAGTACTTTTAATTATCATTATTCTTTTACTTTGAATAATATTGTTTCATTGTTGTCTAATTCTAATTGTAGATAAATACTATTTAGTTGACTCAGGATATCCAAATATGAAGGGTTATTTGGCTGCATATAAAAGACAACGATATCATCTTCCAGAATTTTGTAATAGTCGTCAACCAAGAGGCAAAGAAGAAACATTTAACTATGTGCATTCATCATTACGTAATGTAATTGAACGTAGTTTTGGTGTGTGGAAAGCTCGATGGAGACTTTTGTGTCACATGCCTAATTATAAGTTTGACAAGCAAGTGGCCATTATTACGGCTTCAATGGCTTTACATAATTTCATAAGAAAGGAGGCTGTTGCAGATGTTGAGTTTCAATCATATGATGCAAATCAAGATTATGCGCTAGAAGATGAAGAATTCAATATTAATTTAACAATAGATGAAAATGAGATGGGTGTTGTTCGTGATAGAATTGCCAGAGAATTAGTACTTAGATAAATTATTATTATTATTATTATTATCTTATATTTATCATTACAATTTTATGTAAAATTATTGACATAATTTGTATGTATTATTATGTATGAATGTATGTATAATTTTAAATTAATGTTTATTATTTTACATATGTTAATAACCAAAGTTTAGGCAAATATAATTGAAAAAATAAGTTATATAGTAAATTATTTAAAAATCACTTATATATAATATGTAAGTGATTATTTGAAATATTTCATCCAAACACATTTAAAAGCTCTTATAGAAGGTCATAAAAATCATATCATGATTAAAAGAGATTTCAGTAATATTCTAACCAAACAGTTTCAAAAGCTCTTCTAAATCTAAAAGCTCTTCTAAAATATATAATCCAAACAACATCCAAAAAGTTTAGGCTTCTGCTTCTCTTTTCTACTGTTAAAAGCTAAAAGTAAAAGCTATCCCAAACGAGCACTCAATCTCTCCCTTTCTCTCTCTCTCTCTCTCTCTTCCTCTCGCTCTTCTTCTTCCCAACCATGTTAATCTCTCTCTCTCTCTCTCTCTTCTATCAACTCAAATCTTACCCATAAAGACCTAAGCTCGCCAATCGGATCTAGTATCCATGGAAACAAGATCGATGGTCGTAATTCTTCGTCCTTCGTGGCTTTTCTGCCCATGAACTGTTCGAAAAGATGGCGATAAAAACAACGATGGCGGTTTTAAAGGAGAAACGACGTCGTGGCGGAGATCTTGAATCAGTTAAGTCAGACATTGACTTCGAAAGGGAAATCGGAGTAGGGATTGAGGAAGTATATGGTGGAAAACCTAATAGAAATCAAGGATGAATATGGTAGAGAACCTAACGACCGATTTCATGTCATGGCAGCCAATCTCGTAACTTGTCAACGACCGGTTCTTCCTCATCTGCAAAGGTTAGAAGATGAGTTTTTTTTTTTTGGATATTTGTTTTTGTTTCCATTTTTTTTAAGTAATGGTATATTAATTTGGGTAATATGATAACGAAAAAAATTATGGGTTTTGGTTGTTGCGAGTTGTTGTCTCTTGATATGAGTTTTGATTGTTATGAGTTTTGGTTGTTGTAAGGCTAGGAATTGGTTTGCTGGATGTGTATGTACTTTGGTTGCTTTCTTTGGATCTGTGAGATATGTATGTTCTTCAAACGAACCACTGGTTCGTTTGTTCTTTTTTTTTTACAGTTTTTTTTTTCTTTTGTTTTTTTAATTTTTTAATTTTTTTCAAATGTGAAGATCAGATGGATTTTTTGGGGAAACTTCATTTTAGTCCCTGAGATTTTTAAAAATATCAAAATTTTAAGTATGTTTGAGAAACAGTTCTTTTAATCCCTAACGTTTTCAAAACTCTTCAAAATAGTCCAAACCGTCAGTCAACTAACGGTCAACAGTGACAAATAGTTTAGATAGGAAGGGCAACATGGTCTTTTCGTATGAAATGTTAAGGTCATGACACGTGGACGGTTAACATTTTAAAATATTTAAAAAATTGATAAATAAGGATATTTTAATAAATAACTTAAGGGAAAACTTCATTTCAGTCCCTGAGGTTTCGAGAAATATCAAAATTTTAAACATCATTTGGAAATAACTCTGTTAATCCCTAACTTTTTCAAAACTCTTCAAAATAGTTTAAACCATTAGTCAATTAACGGTCAACGGTGACAGAAAACTTGGATAAAAGGGTAAGATAGTATTTTCATATAAGAAGTTTAGATTATGACACTTGTTTGGTTGAGATTTTAAACCTATAAAAAATTTAAAATAATTTAAAAAATCAAAAATTACTTATGAAAAAAATTTAAAAAAAAAATGAAAAAAAATCTGATTCAAACTCATGGCTTGCTTGTTCATCAAACCCTTTTATTAACATCATCAACTAGCCATTTCATCAACATTATCAACAATCTCACAGTCTTCAACATCATCAACAATATCACAACATCATCTCCCACTACAACAACATTAACAACAATATTACGAAAAAAATATAAAACTGTTTTTCAAAAAAAAAAAACAAATGAAAACACTTGATGAACAATTTCTGGGTTCGGTCGAACCCAGATGAAGATTGGGTTTGATCGAATCCTCTTCTTCTAGGTTCGATCGAACCTAGACCCAGAGTTGCTCTTCATTTGGGTTCGACTTTGGATCTGGGTTCGATCGAACCTAGATCGGCTCTATTTTCGATGGAGATGAGGTGAGGCGGAGGAGATGATGACTAGAAGAGACTAAGGAAGAAGGAGAAAAGATGGAGGCAGAGGAGATGGTGGCCAAAAGAGACTGAGGAAGAAGAAGAAGAGGCGGAGGAAATGGTGGCGGGGCGGAGGAGATGGAAGAGAAGGAGAAGAACGAAGGAGAAGAATGAAGGGGAAAAGAGAGGAAGGAAATGAAATGACTTTGATTTGGATTTCCATATCAAAAGAGAAAATGATTCAAAAATAATTTGTTTTATTTTTTAAATCAATATTTTTAGTGATGGGATGAGGTATGAATAAAAACAATGGTTAGATATTTTATCATATATTGATTTTTTTTTCTATTTTTTTAAATTATTGTTTAATGTAAAAAAAATAATCATTTTTTTTAAAAAAAAATCATATTATTTTGTACATGTGTTAGATTTTCATTAGTCAAATAATATATAATATTCTGGTTTTATTAGGGGTAAAATAGTCATTTTAAGTTGTGAGGGGGTAATTGAGTCTTTTTTATTTTTTTGTTTAGTTTGACTAACGGTTGGACGATTTTGAAGAGTTTTGAAAAAGTTAGGGACTAAAAAAACTGTTTTTAAAAGATATTTAAAAGTTTGATCTTTTTTGAAACATCAGGAACCAAAATGAAGTTTTCCCATAACTTATTTTTTTAAAAAAAAAACAAAAAAAAAATAATTCATTTTCTTCGCTAACAAAATCGCCATTCATCATCAACCTTTATCATCAACACAAATCTAGTCCTGAATCATCATTATCGACATAAACCAAAACTCATCTTCATCACCAAAACAACCAAAGAAAACAACAACCATCATACAATCACACCCAATCTAAAAATCATCAATACTTCATAATATGTTAAAACAATCTACGCAATCACCGGTTCAACAATCCACAAAAAGTCATCAACACCCAATCAATTTAAACATCATCAACAACCACAATCGTAACCTGTGAAACACCCAGAAACCAAAACTCTTTCTCCTTTTTCCTTCTTTTGCAAAATCAATCACCAAAATGCGAATCAGGTCTTCACGCGACACCAAAAATCCCAATAATCTGGTTCGTCGATTTGGTTCGAACCAGATCATTGATCTGGTTGGCACTATCTGATCGACGATCTGGTTCGCACCAGATCGTCACCAGATCGTCGAACTGGTGCGAACCAAGTCGACGCACCAGATCAATGATTTGGTGAGCACCAGATCGATGATACCAGATCGTCGATCTGGTTCGCACTAGGTACGAAAATCTGGTTCGTCGAAACAGATCGATGCACCAGCTCATCGATCTAGTGACGATCTGGTGCGAACCAGGTCGATGCTCGTTGATCTGGTTCGCACTAGATCGATGCACCAGATTGGTGATGATCTGGTTCAAGTGCGACGATTTGGTTCGTCGCACCAAATCGATGAACTGGAAGTGCGACGATCTGGTTTGAACCCAGAACAGTCGCGGTTCTAGGTTCGATGGAACCCAAAATCGTCGTTGGTTCTGAGTTCCATCGAACCCAGAACCGTCGTTGGTTCTGGGTTCGATCTGGTTATGGGTTCGATCCCAGAACCAGCGAAAAAGATGACGAATGAAAGAGAGGAAAGGGAGACGAAAAAGGAGAAGAAGAAGAAGAAGAAGAAGAAGAGAAGAGAGAATGTAGGAGATGAAGAAGAAAAGAGAGAAAAAGATGTTGTTGAGAGAAAATGAGAGAAAAATGTGGTGATGATTTTTTTTTATTATTTTTTTAATTAAATAAAATTTTTTTGATTATATATTAATTTATTTATTTTTAATTTTTTTATTTAACTAGGGGTAAAACGGTAATTTAGACATTACAACCAAACTTAGGGGTAAATGAGTTAATTTGGTTTTTTCCGTATCTTTCAACTGACGGTTTGGACTATTTTGAAGAGTTTTGGAAAAATTAGGGACTAAAAGAGCTGTTACCAAAAGATGTTTAAAATTTTGATATTTTCGAAAACCTCAGAGACTAAAATGAAGTTTCCCCAGATTTTTTTAAATTTTAATTTAATTTAATTTAATTTATTTGATTTTTATTTAAATTTAAATTTTTAATTTTTTAAAATTAATCTCTAGTATTTATCTTTAGATGAACAGTAAAGATCTGATGAAATTTTTTGATTAAATTTATTTACTTTTTATTTAAATGTAATTTATTTAATTTTTTTTTAATTAATCTTTGCAATGTACGATGAAGATTTGATAATTTTTTTATTTAAATTTCATTAATTAATTTTTTATTTAAATTTAATTTACTTAGTTTTTATTTAATTTTATTTTTTTTTCAAATTCACAAATGTATTTTGTATTTTTAATGCTTTTGTTACAAAACCACTAAAAATCTTGTTGGAGACCGCTTTTGGCAGGTGACAGAGGTTTTTTTGCTAATATTTTCAAAACTAGGGGTAAACTGATGTTATTTTTATTTTCGGAGGCTTTTTTTTTTTAGATATTTTTCAATTTTTAATTATGTTTATGAAAATGATCAAATCATTCGTAACTTTTCGAAAAAAGTATTAAATTAGTCACTCTCGTTAGTCAACTGAAGGTCAAAATTAACCGACAACATGGTAGGTGAGGGTAATATTGTCATTTCCAATCATGCCCAAGATGGTGATATATATACAAACTAGATAAATTGAGAATAAAAATTAGGAAGAAAGAAATTTAAATATAAATTTAATTAAAAAAATAACAAAATAAAAAAGAAATTAAATTAAACAATTAAACAACTTGGAAAAAAAAAAATCTGGAATCCAGATCAATTAAATTGGTGGCGGCCTACCATCGTCTTCTTCTCTCCAACCCCTTCTCCACCTACCTCTTCCACTGTGCCATCCACCTCCGCCCCTTTTTGGCTGTCGATGCCCCCGAGAAGATCGAGTAGCTCGGCTCCCAGATTTCCTCCCTCACCATCAAAGAGGCCCGAATCCTTGTCGACTACCTCCAAGACAAGCTCAGCATCTCCTCCCAGGTTCTCTGGCCATAAGGGATGTTCATCTAACATCAAAATGGATCCTTTTTTTGGATTTGTTCATTGGTTCCTTCAGGGACTGCCTTTCTTTATTCTGTTTTTGCGATGGATTTCTTCCCTAGATTTGTTCATTTGTTCATCAGTCGTCAGCTCCCCTGTCATTGCATCCTCTCGATCCATCGCACTGGAGCGATCCGAGAAGAACGATTAGGGTCATCTCATCTATTGGGGTTTGTGTCATAAGAGCTTGTAATTATGTAAACGGTTTTATGAATTTTTAATAAAATATTCATTTCATTCCAATTTATATATTTTTGCAAAAATTGTATATATCATGAGAAATATCTTTGATTACTAATATAATTTCAAATTAAGTATATAAGTATTATATACAAGCAGATTTAATTTGACATAAGTAATCTAAAGAGTTCGTAGAAAACAAACGAAGTTAGGTATTTCGTTTGTGGATAAATCTACAGTTATAAGTCCATTTTGTATTTGATACGACAGTCTTATCAGAGACTATTCATGTGGTGACATAGAAATGGATGCACTTTATATAATAAAGATTACATAGGACTGGATCACGATAAACATAAGTCTCTAAATAATATCCGTTAAACTTAGAGATTCATATTTATCAAACAGTTGATCATATATGAATTGATCTTAATTTTGAGTGTATTATGGACTCCTGCTTGTTAAGTTATTTCATTTGATTTACATGGATAAGAATGGTGTAGATACCCGATCAATAACTTTGTACTTTTGGGGATATGATTTAGTAAATAATCGGAACATTCTATATAATAGTGCAATCCACTCATTCTTGCGAGAAGTAGAGAAGTAGTTTCCTTAAGAGTTGATTCGGGTCTTGAATAATAAGAGCGTTCAACTTTCTGTTCATATGTAAACGGAAAGATAAATTCATAAGTCGTTCTGAATATATTGTTCATTAGAGAATTAATGGTACTTAAGGATCGAGAAATAATTAGAGGGATAAAACAGACATTTGACCCAGCTCTAATTATGAATTATTTATGTAAGGTCAAATCATATGTAGTGATTAAATCAATGGACATTGAAAATTTTAGATTGTATAAAAAACATCTACAGTTTTGAGAGTGCAATATTAAGTTTTTAGTAGAGTAACTCTAAGATTAATAATAGTGAATTATTTAATTAAAGAGTTTAATTAATAATTGCGATACTATTGGAACTTAAAACTGTAAGTCCATCGAGTCCCATTGATAGCTCATTTCATTATAAGAAACGTGTATATAAAATATTATAATTGGACCGTCCAATTACAAGTGTTATGTAAGTAACAGAATTTGTGTTCACTTGGTATTTGAATAATATTGATTATTCAAATTGTTTAATTATTAATTATGAATTAATAATTATTTAATTAATTTTATAAGAGGTCTTGAATCTGATTCTTAATAGTGACTTTTATATAAATTAATTATGAATTAATTTATTAGAGGTTACAAGTTCTATTTCAAAATATGACATAAATTAATTTTGAATTAATTATTTTATATGGGGTAAAAGTTCAATTTTAATAAAATTATGGTCAATATTAATATTGATTAATTAAAATCCTAATTATTTGCCTATAAAAAGAAATAGTTTCTTTTCTATAAAGTAGTTTTGATTGTTGTATATGTTTTTGAGAATCAAAAAGAAAAAAAATAAGTTTTTTTTTTTTTTTTTTTACAACGAATACAAAGAACAAGAATTTGTATATTTGTTCTTTGTATAACTAAAATCAAACACTCACCTCTTATAAGTATTAATTTAATTTGACTTTTTTTAGAAAGAAATAAAAAAGTAAGTGAACACAGTTCTATATAATTATGTTCACTTACTTGTTTCTTGGTTTAAAGACATATCAAGGAAGATAAGGTAGTGAGCAATCCATAAAGATCAATACAGAAGGTAAAAATCTAATTTTTACTTCTTCATATTATTTTATTTCATTGTTTTATAAATCTTGGGTTCTTGAGTTTTTTAAAAAGTTTTAAAACTCAATATTTCGTAAAATTCTCATTTTTATGAAAAACAAATTGTTGTTTTTGTTTTTTTCCTTCATCAACTTCTTTGTTATTAGAAAAATCTTAGTTCTTTATTTTTTTGATGAAGATTGATTTGTGATTTTGTTTATTGGTGAGAGAGGGAGACTTGATTGAATTGAGGAGGTTGGTGTTGCGTGAGTGAAGAGGAGAGAGAGAGGTGAAGGTTTGGTCATCGAAAAAGACGAAGCCACCCAGATCTAAAGTTGTTGTTTTTTGGTTTTTTTTTTTTTTTAATTCTGATTTTTTGTTACCCAAAGGAAAAAATAAAAAAAAAAAAAGAAGAAGAAGAAGCCACTTAGATATTTATATTCACCCGGATCAATTGAAGTTGTTAATGAACTAGAAGTATGTGTTTTTCTGGGTTGAGGTCGTTGATGATGCTGATCTGGTTTTGAGGATGAACATATTTTTATAAATATTTTTTACAAATAAGATTTTTTCCAACAACCCTTCCAAAGGGTATGTTCATCCTTCCATTGATTCTTTCTTTTTCTTTTTTTTTTTGGAAAGATCTACTGAAATTTTTATTTTTCACTATAACAAAACTGATCATCCATACCGGTCAATGTCCCGATATGATTGACTATTCATACCGGGCGGAGCGCCCGATATGGATACCGCCGGTATGGATGCTGGGAATATCCATACCGGGCACGTGCCCAGTATGGATAACCATTTTCCATACCGGGCACGTGCCCGACATAGATAATATTTTAATTTCAAATTTATTTTCCATGATTAAAATATATAGAATTTAATATTAAAATAAAAGCTACATATACATCCAAATTTAGCCCTCAAACAGTCCAAATTCACAAATTACCAAACCAATTCACTCAACAAACTAATAAACCTAAACCGACCCGAATGCAAAAGCAAAATTGACATGAACCAACTACATTCAAGTTTATTCAGGGTCGATCAGTTGAGGTTGATTTTCCATCATCAATTGAAGCCAGAAATTTAAACAACCAATTGAACAAAATTAAACGTGACGTGAAATATAAACAACCAAATGAACGAAATTAAACATAAATCAACAAATCTTCAGAGAGTAGACTTATCACAAAATTAAACACACACCAAAACCCACAAAATTCCAATCAAAATACAGTTTACAATAGATTTACAAGACCCACAAAGCACACACCAACAAATCTACAATCAAAATCCAAAATCCACAAAAGCACACATCAACAAATCTACAACAGATCCTTATACCACCATTCCTCTAAGTCCATACTTTTTTGGAATCAAGACCATTGCACAAGAAAGCGATGAGAGAAGATACCAGCAAGGTAGAGGCATAGTGAAAGGCAACGACGGCTAGAGAAGAAAGTGGTGAGAGAGGCAGCAATAGAGGGAGAACATTCAAGTAGAGACCTCGACAGTAGACGAAGAGCTTATAAGGGAGGACCAGTCGCTGAAGTTGGGAAAAGAGATTTTAGACGCCATCGAGGATTGTTGGTTAAAGTGGTGACAAGGGAGGATTTATGATAGGTCTGGTGGAACTGGAAGGTTATGTGTGTGTATTGGTTTAAAGAAAAAAAAAAAAAAAAAGACACAAAACAGAAGCCAAGTAGAGCCTAAATCGAAAGCCACAATTTCCAGACTGCAACCGTAAACGTTATGGGTGCAGTCGATTTTGCAGGTCAGAGAAAGAGCAACAGCAAACGACGCCATTTGGAATGAACAGTTGTCGCTTGGGTATGGTGGTCAAGCGGTTGGACTTGTTCCGGCCTGGTAGCGCGGCGATCAGAAGAAGAAGAAGAAGAAGAAGAAGAAGAAAAGGAGAAGAAGAAGAACAAAATGAGGGAAGACTCACCGAAGGTAGATCGGGCGATGGTGGCGACTGGTGAGTGAACGAAGAAGAGAAGAAAAAGAACAAAAGCAGGGAAGACTCACCGGAGGTAGATCGGTGGATGGCGGCGACTGGCGAGGTGAACGAAGAAGAGAAGAAGAAAAACAAAATGAGGGAAGACTCACCAGAGGTAGATCGATGGACGGTGGCGCCTGGAGAGATGAACGACGGGCTTCCGGAGCGACGACCGACCGGCGAAGGGGGAGAGGTGTCGGCGACGGCGGTAGCGACTATGGTAGGGAGAGTGAGGATATGAGAGAAAGAGAAAGAGAAGGAGAAAATAGAGTGAAAATGTGAGTGGGGGGAGTAGGGGTTGAAGTTTGAGTCGGTGGTTAACCCACCCAGTTTATCCATACCGGGTGGGTTGCGCCCGGTATGGATAATCCAAATATCATACCGGACGTGACCCGACCGGTATGGATTTTGGATTATCTATACCGGGCGAGTCACCCGCCCGGTATGGATAATTCATATTCCATACCGGGCGAGTTACTGCCCGGATTGACTTTGGATTATCCATACCGGGCGCGACCCGCCCGGTATGGAATATAGATTATTCATGCCAGGCCGGTGACCCGCCTGGTATGGATAATATATTTTAATTTTTTATTATAAAATATTTTTATGCATAGTGGGGCAGATGACCCGTTCCGGTATGGATAATTCGAAAGCTAATCCGGGCGTGGCCCGCCTAGTATCGAATTTGGATTATTTATACCGGGCAGGGGTGCGCCCGGTATGGATAATCCTTTTTGAATTTTTTTTTAATTAAATAATTGTATCCATACCGGGCCTTTAGTGCCCGATATGGATATTCCGGCATTGTTGGACTGTTTTGTTGTAGTGTTTGTATTTTCTTTTTATTTTTTCGGTTGATTGAAAATTTCAATGAAACGACATCTGAAAATATATAATTAAAATCACATAAAATTTACTTGAACGGTATTTGCGTAATTAAATATTGTTGTAATATTTAACTTTGATAGAGGGTATAATGGTCTTTTTATCTTAACTAAGTTTAAAGGTAAATAAGTCTTTTCATTGTTTTTTATTAGATTTGACCATCTAACGACTTATGAGAGAGATTAATTTGATTTTTTTTTTTTTGAGAAATTAGGGAGGATTTTGTATTTTTTTTAACATAGTTAAAATTTTGATTTATTTTAAAATTTTAGGGATTAAAATGATTTAAATAAAAAAAAAATCAGCAAAATAATTACAACTTTTTCCACAGCTAAAAATCCTTGACTCAAATGAGCCAAACGTGTATAATGGGGCTGGTTGGTCTGCTCTTTGCTGAATGGTCGAGGAAGCGTTGCTGGTTGTCCAATAAAAACAAGCATAGTTTAGACAATTTTTGCGAAACCTAGGACTTTTCCATGGAATTTGATTACAAGGACCCAGACGAATTCCTTCTGTCGGGAATTAATTTTTCCTTCATCACGCAACATTTATTTAGTCTATAATGATCAGTTTGCGTAGAATAATGACACACTATTTGGCTAATTTATAACTTCCATTTAAAACTATAAAATAAAGTAAAATTGTATCCAATTCAATCTATTTTTTTAAGAATAATTGTTACATTTTTCAAAATATTCTTTAATTTTTGTATCCAATTCAATCTATTTTTTTAAGAATAATTGTTACATTTTTCAAAATATTCTTTAATTTTTTGTCTAAATGACATAACAAAATAATTTATAATAATCATCTCAATTATAAGATAATATATTGATGATGTGATAATTAAATATAAGATTATCATATCATTTAATTAATAAATTGGGATAAAATTTTGGATATAACTGTACCCTTTCTTAAAACTTCAATTTTGTATATTTTCCGAACCCGAATTAATAGACTTTTTAGGCTTCTTCTGACCTGAAAAGTCTCTTGTATGATGCATAAGGTATTGCTATTTTGGTCAATTGTTTACCCGGTCCAAATGTTGCACCATGGATGACTTGGCCGTGTAATTAATGACATGCCTATATGAGAAAAAATGAACGAGTCTTAAAGATACGCGGAGATTTATCACGCAGTTTAGGTCAAAGAAGAGCACGAATAAATGGTGACAAAATGATCTTAATAAACTCAACAAACGAATTAAACCTAGTTTTGTCTAAAGTCCACCGTGCTTACACTCACTCAAAAACCGAATCTTTCTTGCTTTCAAATGTGAAATCTTTCATTGAATATTAATTCCACGCAATGAGGAGAACATGTGAAAAATGTAAGCAACGATATTTTCAATCCGTTGAAGAGACCAATATTTATAATGGTTAGATGATCTCACATTGATTAAAAAATAAATTTGTATTGATTTATAAGATTAGGATAAATTTTCATTCATGAGTTAGTTTTTGTGATGAAGTTAGACCAAAAATCATTTTTTGATATAGTATCAGAGTTTTGAGTTGAGCTTCAAACTTCGTTGTATGGGTGCAGGTGCTGCTAAATGGGTATGCTGTGCGTGAATAAATATGTTAGATAGTCTCATATTGATTAAATAAATAAATTTATATCGATTTATAAAATAAGATAAATCATCATTCATAAACTGATTTATGTGGTGGAGTAATAATAATCACTAGATTGATCATCTTTTTGGTGGTCCTGCTCGTTCGTTCAAAACTGCATAAGCAGCATTTTGGACAGCATGTGGTGGCATAAGCAGTTTGAGGTCTGCAATTATCTGTATCCACGCTATAATCACGTTACCGCAGCCATTGTCAGCTTATATTTCAACAAAAGAACCGAAAGGTCAAGAGGGCCGATGTACTTTCTAGCTCTTATTTCTGGTCAAAAGTCCAGTAAAATAATTTCTCATTTGCAAACCAGAAGTTAATACTTATCCCAGTACATGACTGTCAAAATTGTACAATTATTTAACTCTTTTTGACTTCTAGTGCCATTGGAGTCGTTGGTAATCCCAATTTTTACAAAAAAAAATGTGAGACACAACGAACACAATCTTGTCGAATTTAATGAGCAATATATGCTTCTATAGAAAAGTTGTAGAAAAAATTGTTCTCGCTTTATCAACTATCATGTTTGAATTTTGCACCCCTTGCAGTTGCTCTCTGTGAATTTTTTAACTTTTTTTTTTTTTTGTTACTATTAATTTTCAAATTGTACACGCAATTTAATGGAGGGCCAATTAATGTTTGCTGATCCGTCTCCCTCTCTTTGATTTACAGCTTTTTCACGTGAAGTCAATCTTGGAAATTCTCATGTCCTGTTGCGTTATATGAACAGAAGACATCCATTTTCACGTATGATTCTTTTCATGAAAATTTTGTTTAGGTCGTCGTAGGCCGGTTCCATGTGAAACAAATTGAAGTTCGTACAATGAGAAAATATTTCAAAACATACTTCAGTACTATTAATAAAATTGAGTTGAGAGGGAGAAGTGGGGTGGGGGTCTACATGGTTGAGGGAAGGGAGGAAGCAGTGTAATGACTGTCTAGGGTTAGTAGTGCTGCATGAGCCATGAAGCATATGAGCTAACATGGGTGTCATGTTGGGTTGTCACACAAATATTCAGAGAATGACTAATGTCTCTAGCTTTTTGCGTCCCAAAAATGCCTTGAAATGGGTTTGTTTTGAAAATGTGGCACATGACCGCATAAACCTTGCTCCACTACAAACCCACGTGCCTCGATCGACTCCTGTATATATATCTTCTCATCTCCTCAGCAACATAAAGATACATGTAAATGTAATGCTCCTGTTAAGAGAGACTTTATGGAAAATGAATTATTGGCTACCTTTTTCTGTCCATGATATATATATTAATGGAATTGGAAAGTTATACTTTCTGTTCCTTAATGTCACTCAAAGTCCCAACTATCTTCCAATAAAAGAAATTAAAACTCACCCATTAAATATATGCATTTTTATGGCAAGTGATGACATAATCTCTTTTGTGTTTGGAAAATTAAAAAAAAAAACAAACAAACAAGTGGCAAATGTTCATAAAGTCTACTGAAGGGGGCCATGCACTTATCGAAATTATAAGTCCTCCAAACATTGAAAAGACAGTAGACAGAATGAATATGTCTATCCTGAATTCAAGTAAGAGTTTGCAGGAATGCAAATGGAGATGGGGTTGCTTCTGCTCCACTTTGCAAGAGCAAGAAAGCACATTTGGACTTCTTATCAAATAGTAATGAAGACAAAAGTTGCTAAAAAATTTTAGGTCTATATAAGTTATATTTTCAGTCGCTAGACTCACTACTAGTCTACTACTACACTATTGATGTTATTTTTTGACAGAAAGGCCCAAATTTCAGATCCCATCTTTCCCTTGTACTTGCATTTCCTGCTTTTTTTTTTTTTTCGCCTTTGGTGAAAAGTCGAGAGAACAAATTAGGCCTGCCGTCCAACGAGAGAGCAATATTGTGGTTAAAAAGATGCTCGCTTATCCATGTTCTTTAATAGACTTTTTGCAAGATCACATCAAAGAGGGAGCAGCAGTGTTTGCCAAAAGCAAAAATGAACACATTAGTCTGGATTAATGATTGCAAATTTGAATCAAAAAAAAAAAAAAGAAATTGCAATTACCAATATAACAATATCGAAATTTGATTGCATTCGCATTTATGATGAATTAAGAATCCCACTTCAGTTTTAATAAAAGATCTCCAATATTTGTTATAGATATAAACAGATATGAATTATGCCCTCTTGGTTGACTATTCAACCATCCTTACAAGGATATTATATTAGGATTTATATATATTTATTTTAGTACAACTTTTGTTGATTTAATATTACGATTTTAGGGTGTTAAAAAAAGATTAAGATTTTAGATATTTAAATGAAATTTTTAATGAATTTAAAAAATGTACAGATTCTCCGGCAAATCTGCAAAGACATAAACTAAATTTGGCTTTGCATTGCATTATACAAAACCGCGTTCTTTTCACTTTCAAGCAGCTCATTATGATAGTTAATAGTAGCCATATACTTAAAAAAATAAAAAAATAAAAAAAATAAAAGCTCAAAATCTTTCTAATTTGTTTGGCTCAGTCAAGCCTATATTAAAAGAATTTGACAATTTGTGATTCCCTAGCTAATACGAAATTAGTGGGTGCGTACACTTGGCATATATGTGTGTGTATATATATATATATATAAATTAAAATTAAAATCAATACAAAAAGTTGCGTCCTGAGCTGTCCATCACTCTCTTGTATCTCTCACACGGCATGAAGGATCAGATCATGACAATTAGGAATTCTGATTCCTCTTTACAACACACCAACTACAATGAATATTTGTCCCATATCGAGCATAATTTGTTTTTCTACAAGTATTTGTATATTATTAAATACATATTATCAAATTTAGGATCTCAAGCATGATGAACTCATGATTGTGCGCCTTTCTATTTATCCAAGTAAAGAATGTCCAATTCTCTTAAAAAAAGAAAGTAAAGAGGGTTCATATCATGATAAATATAGTTTACAAGTTTGTAGGGGTAATTTCTCTGTGTATTATTAGAATTATCATTTAATGTATAAGTAAAGATTAATACAGGTAACTTTTGATAATTTGTTATTAGCTTAAAAAAATCAGGAATCCAAAACTAAAACGCGGGTGATTGGTTAGGAATCATTAACTGTACTGACAGAAACAGCTTCCATCCATGACCATGGCTTCTGCAATATTTGTTCTCCACGTATAAATGATGGTGACCCATGTCCAATTGTATACTATTTATTATCAAATACCAACTTACTCGTGCCTTCATAGAACCTTAGCTTGATAGCAACTTATGTTCCTGTAGTTAATGCCTTTATTAAATGGCTCAAATTTGGATAAAATACAAACTTATTAAATTGATTTAAAAATAAGCCAGGAAAGTTTTTCTTCTATTACTCCTATAAAGAGTGATTACCAACGAAAATATACTCTTAGAATTTTAATTTTTGAAATGTAGATTTTCTAATAATTCGTCAACCAACCCTCTTAATCTATTTGTACCTAACTCCACTAGTGTATAAAGTCAATGACATTAACCTTCAATAAATTATCGTACATTCACTTTTAATTTATCAGTAAATTTATCCTTTCATATTTATGATTGAACTTATTTGTTATTGATATAAATTTTTATTTGATACGAGGAGAATAAATATCTTATAATCATGAAAGTAAATAATAAAGAAAATAATTCATATTTATATGAGCAAGCAGATATAACAATTGATTCCGACAATCTTGAACCTAAATAATGTTGATTTTTTTTTTTTTAAATTTTTTGAGAAAACCTTCAATAGTCTACCCGTATCACAAGAGTTGGACAGTCCAATTAATTCATCGGATAGCTTAATATTTGTACTCCCCAAGAAAAAATAAATGAAGAAAACAAAAGAGCATATTTTTGTATTAAATTATTGTCGTGAATAATAATGAAATTACTTGCAGCATTGAAATAGCGAGAGAGAGGAGACATAGTGAAGATGGGAGAGATGAAAATGAGGGGATGAGTGGGACCGGGTAAGGGGCGGAGCAGGGCACAGCCGTGGGTCCTCTGCTGCACTTTCCAAGGATTTCCAACATAAGCATCAGGTAGTCTATGGACCACAACTCGTGTGATGTTAAAATCATGGCACGTCGCGCAACATCCAGTGATCATATCATAAACTTTTTCCCCTGCATTTGAATTCTGTGCAATACAACCTGGTTTTTTATTTTGAAGTTTCTAAAGATTGTACCACGGGGGTCCATCCAAGCACCACCACAGCTCTTCATGATGCGGCCACCACCACTCTCCTCTACCTAGCCTCTCTCCCTATTTTACCAATTGCTCACCATCATCACCTTAATCAAAGTTATTCCCATTATTTTTCTTAAACATTCGTTAAAAACAACTCAAAGATATACTTTAATTGTTCAACTATTTAATGGTACAAATAAAATGAGTATAAACTGCCATCATATTTCACGAATACTTTTCTTATTGCACGTGCTTGTCAATTGCCACTACTTAGTCCATTTTTATATAATTGAAGTTACCACTAGTTATAAGTTATTCAAACCAAACACTAAATAATATATGTATGTTTATATTCAATATTTTGATATTTTTAACTGTATAAATTATTAAAAATTGATATTAATAGATAATATTTTATTGGACAGACATACCGACAAGATAACGTATATTGAGAGGTTAAGTTGTTTTCGGGGACAGTGATGTTATAGCCTGCTGTGATGATCACTAGACGGTCATAAGTTCTTTCACTCAATTTCATGCGAAGAAGCATTTGGAAGTAGTTTAACCAATCTAGAATCAAGAAAATGACATTTCCAACACAAGACTCCTCTCTTCTTCAAGGTATCGTGCGTGTATGGATAATTTTGTTTAAAGACATAAAACTAATAAGAAATTAAAAAGAAAAGTAAACGAGCTTTTAGTTAATAGCTAGGAAGTTGCTTAGGCTGCTTCAAACGGATCAACATATCAAAACAAGACACAACTGAACCCTGAAGTCAATGCATCTGAAAGATGTGTCAATACATAGCTTTCATGCTCTCTGTCATGTCGGTGTACGTACCCGGTTCTCTCATCCATTACTCGTATCAGTCCCTCTCATAATGTTATATATCAAGTAGCTGTTGTCATTATAATATGCTCTTTTATGTGTTAATAATGCACATAATTAATGGAGTTGCGCAAGTTTAATTATTATTTTTTTTATCAAGCTGACATCAACCCGGTCTCTTTTACTTTTTTGTCCCTTCATCATCACAGAATACTGGTTAAAACCACAGTTTATTATGCTTAGATTAACATTTATCATTGCGCACAGTTCAAGTATATAAACTCCACAGTTACAGGTTTTAATTAATTCGGATGATTAATTTGTGAAAAGCTAAATGTTGCAGATGGTATTGGTAATGAAGTAGTGAAAGCTAAGCTAGGAGTTGTAGTATATAGTGGCACGTTGAGGAACATATTTTTTTTGCGGCCCTTGGACCTTGATATTTTTATCTCTATTGAATTCAATTTAATACCAACCGGATGCAAGAATATGATAAAATGAATAAAATAAGAAAAGAAGAAAATGAGAAAGAGATGTATTTTTCTATTTTTTCCTCCAAAGCTCCAAAATACGAGTCACTCACTGGTCAAAAGAATCAGCACCGTCAATTCGCATTAATTTTGTCGGAGCGGTGTCTGGTGTGGTTATTCCCTCCTTTTATAGGCTCTATATAAATGCATGCTATGCTCATTCGACATTACAAACTCCCCCACTGGCTCTCTCAATCTCTTTCTCACACTGAGATAGCTTTCAAATCTTTTGTTCACTAGATAGTATTATAACTTTTTAAGGTAGCAATACTAGCTAGATAGCTAGGTTGGTGTCAAAAATGTTGTCTAGGAAAGCTAGCTGCGACGCTCATGGCCAAGACTCTTCCTATTTTCTGGGGTGGCAAGCCTATGAGGACAACCCATATCATGAAGTTCATAATCCGTCTGGGATCATTCAGATGGGTTTGGCTGAGAATCAGGTCAGTGAGTTAACCAAAATATGAACAAAAGAATATTCTTCAAGTATTTATTAGAGATAGCTAGGAAAAAAATAAAAAACGAGTGTTTTTAGCTCATAAGCTTATATATGTTCAACTACTTTTTGGTAGATGATTTTTCGGTGACATGTGATATATAGCACCACGTGACTAGGAGACAAGTTTTACTAGAATCGGCAAAATGGGTTTCCAAATGTACACCAATTAATTATATATCAAAATCAAAATTATTTCTCATCTGTGTTTCGATAATGGGGTGTACATGCACAATTTCCATCACTTTCTCATCTAGTTAACAACATCTCATCATGTACTCTTGCAGCTTTCTTTTGACCTTCTTGAATCATGGCTTGAAAGCAACCCGGATGCAGTGGGAATGAAAAGAAATGGAGAATCCGTATTCAGAGAACTTGCTCTCTTCCAAGACTATCATGGCCTGCCTGCTTTTAAAAATGTATATATACATATAACTTTTTCCCCCACTAAAATGATTCTTTTACTAGTTAAAAAATATATATATATACATATATATACACACAAACACACATATATATAAAACACACTAGAGTACTTACATGATCAGTATCTGAACTTGGACATGACTTGTGCAGGAATTGGTAAATTTAATGTCAAAAATACGAGGAAACAAGGCCAAATTTGATCCAAACAAGCTAGTGCTTGCCGCTGGTTCAACTTCAGCCAACGAGTCTCTTATGTTTTGCCTTGCAGACCCTGGAGAAGCTTTTCTTGTTCCCACACCATACTATCCAGGGTAACTTTTTTGAAAATTTTAATGTCTGTCAAAATCTTCTACTAGGTTTTTTAAAAGCTTTTAATTTAAACAACCCGAACTGATGTTATCAATACTCTTTGACAGGTTTGATAGAGATCTCAAATGGCGGCCAGATGTTGAAATCGTGCCCATACACTGCTCAAGCTCAAATGGCTTCAGAATAACTATGCCCGCCTTGGAAGAAGCCTATGAGCGAGCCCAAAGACTTGACCTGAAAGTGAAAGGGGTCCTGGTAACGAACCCTTCGAACCCATTGGGCACGACCCTGACTCGGGAGGAGCTGAACCACCTCATCAGTTTTGTCAACGAGAAAGGGGTCCATATAATAAGTGATGAGATATATTCAGGCACAGTCTTTGATTCTCCGAGGTTTATAAGCATCGCAGAGGCTGTGATGGACCGGAATTTTGAAGATACTCATGACATATGGAGCCGCATTCACGTTGTTTACAGTCTTTCAAAGGATCTTGGGCTACCAGGATTCCGTGTTGGAATGATCTACTCCAACAATGAAACAGTCGTTGCCGCGGCGACTAAAATGTCAAGCTTCGGACTCATTTCCTCTCAAACACAGTTTCTACTAGCGAACATGCTAGCGGACAAGAAATTCACAGGCAAGTACCTGAAGGAGAATCGAAGAAGACTGAAGAAGAGGAAGGAAATGCTCGTCGTAGGCCTTAAATCTGCAGGAATCAGGTGCTTGAAAAGCAATGCAAGTTTGTTTTGCTGGGTGGACATGAGACACCTTTTGGTGTCCAACACGTTCGAAGCAGAAAAGGAGCTATGGAAGAAGATCATTTTCGAAGTGGGGTTGAATATCTCTCCTGGCTCTTCTTGCCATTGCACCGAACCAGGTTGGTTCAGAGTCTGCTTCGCCAACATGAGTGAAGAAACTTTGCAAGTCTCAATGCGACGCATCAAGGCCTTTGTAGAATCCATGACCGGTGGCTGCTCCCAACAGCAGCAAAGGAGGGGATCCCTCATCGGTAAGTGGGTTTCCAAATTGTCATCTTCTGATCCTGAACCAGCCCGTTAACCAGTTTGCAATATGGGATGAAAATAATAATAACAACAAAAAAAAAAAAGCACACACTATTTTTTAGTATCATGATCATTCTATTATTTTTAGCAAGAGTTGAAAGTTGTTTTTATTAGAAATAATGTCGACTGTAACTGTTTTGAGTGGGTCTAGTTCTGTCCATCCTCAATGATGGTTTCAACTTTTGTAATTTTTGAATGCACAATAATGTATTTTGGCAGCAAGATAATCGAAGACTAGTACTATATGTATTGCTGTCAGACACATGGATTTAGCTGAACTACGTATGTAGATACCCAATCAGCTAGTAAAAAATTCTTTGGGATAAATATTCGCATATACTAATTGACTTAAGAGGAAAGTAGATATAAATGAGACTGACACAATATGGGTAGAAATTGTCCTGTCATTTATTCATATATGACATCATGTAACATGATGTCTATTAAATCATGTAAAGAGAAGATTAGATTTAATATGTTAAATTATCAACCCAATCTCATATATTAATAGATATTATGTTATCTTATGGAGAAGTTAAATTTCAAAAACAGTAATTTAAAAAATTCATTAAAACTTATAAATTGCAATCAGAAAATTAGGGGCCATCGACAATAATAACCGAAAAAGATGGCTTTTTTTTTTTTTTTTTTCTAAGAGAGAGAAAAGAGTGGTTGTTGGGTCATGAACCAAAATGACAAAACCCATGTTATCCAAGTCTAGGCTACAAGAAATTGGGCTGCGCCGGCCCCCCTTTTTTAGAAAAAAGAGAAAGAAAGTTATAATGGGCTCTTCTTGATGGTATGTTAGACTTCAAATTGATGTCATAATTATTACACGTGTCTCCATCAGGTGCCGTCGCTCCAGTCATGAGCCATCGCCCGATCACCGACCTCCAGTCAACTTTAATAAGATGGACAGCGAAACACCCGAAAAATAACGGGGAAAAACACGTGCGACGTGCGTGAGCGTGAAAAAACGTCAGTTTTCTTCTCAATAGTGCTCTGCTCCAGGTGGCGCGTTTTCCATGTCCTTCATTCAATTCATTCATTTAATAATTAATACTGTGACACGACGGATCTGGGATAGCCTTGGGCCTTGTCCCTGTCCGCCACGTGGCGACTCTCAGATCTCCGATTCCGTAACAAAAAATCGGTGATTGACAAGCAGCGTGGCATTTTCAAAATCCAACGCCACAATGCGTATCTGCGTACAAACAACGAACTGCTTCTTGGTTTGTAAACGACAACACTAACAAATCTTTAAAGTAATCTCCTGTGTAAAATTAACGAAAAAGCCAAGGAAAAAAAGAAAAAACTATTGTCAGGGTTTCGTGATTTCGTCTCTCAATTTTGCCTCTTTTTTTGGTTAAATGAATAAATAAACAAATGCAATTTGTTTGTGTGAAGTGGAAGCGAAGTGCGGCAAGGGGGATTTTTTTAAGTTTTGGCAGAAATTCACTCGTGCCGCTTCACTTTTAATTCTGTAAATTTTGAAAATTTTGTTTGTGAAATTTTATCGTCTATTGAGTTCCTGTTCGTGGCTCTGGAGACTGTATAGGTACTTTTTGAATCTTTTGTGTTCTCTTTAAGCTTTTTGTTCATGTTTTGTTTGATCAGAATCGTGTATGTGTTGTTCGGTTTCGATTTATTTCATTTGTTGTATTTATTTGTATGGCATCGATTCGATGCTTTTTTGTTTTTGTTTTGTTCTTACCTTTATGCTTATACGGTGTTTGAATTGATAGTTAACATATCAGACAAGTGTAGGCATATATTTATTTATGATCTTTTTATAATTTCGTTGCTGATGTCAAGACAAGAATATGTGGTTAAAAAATGGTAGTTTCAAGTAAGACGAAATTGTCTTGAAAATGTCAAATTTTCAACTTAAAAGGGAGGGAACAGCATGTTATGGTTCTAGTACATGTGAAAACAGTGGTAAATTGACATAGATTTTGATGCGCATGTTCGTATTCTTGATGTTCAGTATGGTTAATTAACTTTTTAACGCTTGCAGACAGTGTGGGAGGCGATGGACATTGCTTCTCTTTTAACTTCTGCGGGAATTAACATAGCTGTTACTGTGGTACTGTTGTTGCTTTATTCCATATTGAGAAAACAATCGATAAATTTAGATGTGTACTTTACGCGGAGACTTGTTCCTAGACGAACAAGGCGCAGTATTTCTTGCTGTTTGGATAGATTTGTGCCCTCCCCCAGTTGGATATTGAAGGCCTGGGAAACAACTGACGATGAGATATTGGCTTTGGTTGGTGTTGATGCCGTGGTTTTTCTCAAGATAATTGTTTTCAGGTGATTTAACTCCACTTATAACTTGGAAGGGTTATATCTGTTTGAATTTTTTTCTTTTCATCAATTTAATGTTTTTGATGTTATTGTCTTATTTGAGTGAGATTATTTACACAAGAGTGTTGTGACAGGCTTTGTACTTTAATTCTCGATGGTAGTTTTGAAGCACAATGCTTGTGTGGTGTGTTTACCTTCAATGTACCTTCTGTGACAATTTTAACTTCGTTACATGCTTGAAATGTTTCTGTTTGAAGCACAATGCTTGTGTGGTGTGTTTACCTTCAATGTACCTTCTGTGACAATTTTAACTTCGTTACATGCTTGAAATGTTTCTGTTTTAAATTCGCATTTTATAATTTTATAATTTGGTTGATTAAACTGTACCCCTTTCTTTGTTCTGGCGTGAGCCAGTAGAACCAAGATTTATCATACAGCAACAAGAGACTATATTAACTGAGCTAGGTAGTACTACCCGTTAATTGAATTGTGGGGTAATTTTTTTTTTATTTTTTATTTTTTTGTTTTCTTTTTAAATAAGTTGAAATTTGAGTTAAGTCTGCATTTTTATTTGAAAGTTTTTGAAGTGCTTTAAAATTGTTCACAATATGAGGAGGTGGGCTTTCACAGTCACTTCCATGTTTTAATAATTGGTATCCTGTATCAATTGTTGCAATTTTTATTAACTGCTAGTTCTTTTTTCTTCTCTGCAGTATTCGAATCTTCTGCATTGCTTCTGTCATTTGCCTTTTTCTAGTTCTTCCAGTGAATTATTATGGGAAAGACATGGTCCATAAACACATCCCTTCAGAATCACTGGAAGTATTCTCAATTGCAAATGTCAAAGAAGGTTCAGAATGGTATGAGCAATATATTTCTTATAGACGAACTTACAAGATTTTCTATGTTGGAACTTTAATTACTTGTCTAGGTGCTCGCATATAGATGGATGCTCAAGATTTGCTGTTTTGATCATGAGAATTTATAGCAATTTGTGTCTTTTGATTTTCTTTTCTTCTGTAGGATACTCAAAGAAAATTAATCATATTAATTATAGAAAAAATATTTTTGAAAGTTGCTACTATGTTCGATTCTTCTTCTCAATGTCACATATATGATTGCAACATTTTTTATCTTAGTTGTAAAATATATCAGATAAGAGTAATGATTACTAACTGTCTTTCTTTTTCTTTCTCTCTTTTTTTTCCCCCTTTCCTTGTGTTAATTTTCAGGCTTTGGGCCCATTGTTTTGCTTTATACATTATATCCTGCTCAGCTTGTGCTCTCCTTTATTTTGTAAGGATGTAGAATCTGTATATATTATCTTCTCTTTTCTCAAACAAGCCTTTTCATTTTTATATTCGTTTCAGTGATTATTTATCTATTGTTACTTTCATCCAGGAGTACAAAAGCATCACTAAAATGAGGCTGGCACATATTGCCGGATCTCTTAGGAATCCAAGTCATTTTACGGTTCTTGTCCGTGCTATTCCACTGTCTTCAGAAGAATCATACAGTGATTCAGTGAGAAAATATTTTATGAATTATTATGCATCAAGTTACTTGACGCACCAAATGGTATATCAGTCTGGTACAGTTCAGAAACTGATGGTGCGCATCTCCCTTTAGTTATTTCTGTTTGTAAAATACTCGTGACATATTTGTTGTTTTAATTTGGCTTCAATGCTAAATCAAATTTCAAATTAAAGGAATTTCATGCTCTGCTGTTTGTGTAAAATATTCACGACAGATTAATTGTTTCAATTTGACTTCAATGCTTGTCATAGTGTTGAGTCTAGAAATTAAATTTTAAATTAAAGGAATTGTATGCACTGCTTTTTGTGTTTACAGCTTTTGCTCTGGTAATAAATTTGGAGACTTAACATATGATACGAAGAGATTTGATTGCAATATGCTAAATTTTTCCTCCTCCATCCTTACACGATCACATTGACAGCAGCCATGGAGTTGGGCACCGATATAGAAATTATAATAATTCTGTATTCCAGGGTTCATGAAAACATTGGAGTTGAATTAAAATCTGTTTTGGGAGTTTGATTTTGAAAATAGGAATGTTATGATGTTAGTGTTAGACTACACTTTATGGAATGTTGCTACTACTAGTAGTTGTTGTTGTTGCCCTTTTTTTTTAATTAATTTTTTTAATTTTTAATTTTTTATAAATAACGGAAGTAATTTGATTGAGGCAATTGTGACATGTTCAGTTTTGTTTCTGACGATGCTTTTTTTGTAGAGTGATGCAGAGAAGATGTACAGGGTGCTCAAAAATGTTACCACTGAACCACCAGAATTGATATCATGTCGTCTTTGCTGTGGAGTTTCAAATTCTTTCAAAATGCTTTCTCAAGAATCGGATTGTGTCGAAGGGACTATGAGATATGGTGATTTGGATATAGCTACTAGAGAGAAGGTTAAAATCTTGGGATGAATTCAGTTAAATCATTATGTTGTGTTGTTGCGGTTGTCTATCATCCTCAGTGGTTTTGTTGCTGTATATGTGAGAGCATTTTTCAAATTTTATGTGTTGAATAACCCACTAATCTGAAAAGCTCTCTTGACCCCTTACACGTAAAACTGAATTTATGTAGTGAGTTTGTTATCTAGATCCAGTTCAGGTGCATCTCTGTTTGTTGCTATTTAATGGTTTTTCAGGATTAGAAAGCGATTAAATTGATTCTTTAACACTGTTAAGTAACCATCTGTCGTGAAAGCTCAAGTTTGCAGGAAAGAGCCTGATGATGGTAGTTAAACTCCAATGTTAATGCTATTGTCCCTGCAAATTACATGATGGCCTGTTCCTTATCCAAGTGTTACCAGCCACCCCATGTTATCACAGTTCATGGATTAATATGTAGTATATACCTAAGAGTCAATGTTTATAAACATCATGATTGTTAGATTAGTCCTGTTATTTAGTTACTTGGTTGCAGCAGTTAGTATAGTAGTTATATCTGTTTAATTAAGGGTAATGAGATATGGTATAATAGTCTACTTATGTGTTCTTAAAAGTTGATTTTTAGTCATTGTTTTTGTCTTTATCATGGCAATTATTGTTATTTTGATTTTAATGCGTATATTTTTCTTCCTTACGGTTGGTGCTTTTTCTAATTATCTGGGGAATAATGTTTGAAACCCAATAAGAATTTTTATTTTCTACAAAGGGAAGCATTTTGGATCTAAGAGATTCTGGTCTTTCATACAGGAGGCTGCAGCAGCGTTTGTTTTTTTTAAGACACGCTATGCTGCTATTGTTGCTGCAGAGCTTCTTCAATCAGCAAATGCTATGTTATGGGTGACAGACATGGCTCCTGAACCACATGATGTTCTTTGGTCAAACCTTTGGATACCTTATAGACTACTTTGGATCCGAAAAATCACAATACTTCTGGCTTCTATTGCATTTATGTTTGTATTTCTTGCTCCGGTGACACTTGTACAAGGCTTAACTCAACTTGATGAACTGTCGAATGCATTGCCTTTTCTGAGAGGAATTTTGAAGCAGTAAGTGTTACACTGTAACTTTGGTTGAACAAGTGGTATGTGCTTTTTATTTGTCTTATGGTTGCATGTATTCTCGACATTGCTCATCTGTTGCTGTTGGCTGTTGCACATGAATAAGAAGCGTTAAAATGAAAATATGATCAATTAAGGAATTTGTATTCGTGTTTCAGTGCAATTCTGTTGTCTTTAAATGTTGCGCGTGCATGGAGAAACATAAATTTATGAGCACAATATATAAGGTTGATGGATGATTCTTAATGTTGAGTCTGTGCCAATAGATGAGGATAGATGAGTGTTTTGCTTTTACTTTTGAGAATGGGAAAGCAGGGGGAATGTAATGTGGATGGAAGATCACTGGTGAAAACTTGGACATGCTGCCTAGCATGAGAATAGAACTGTTATTTTTGCTGCAATAGAACTGTCAAGTTCATTTAATGTATTTGTTATTCTGGATCTAAGAATAATAATTATACTGGCTGTTTTGCTAACTTCTCTCAGGTTCAGTTTATGTCTGGTCTTGTATTTTTTAGGGAGCCCGTATGATATAGCATTAGTTCTTTGTACAAGTGTCTTCAATAAATTTCTTATGAGATTAATTACAGATGTTGTGAAAAGTTATTATACTGGCTGTTTTGCTAACTTTTCTCAGGTTCAGGTTATGTTTGGTCTTGTATTTTTGAGGGAGCCTATATGATATAGCATTAGTTCTTTGTACAAGTGTCTTCATTAAATTTCGTATGAGATTAATTACAGATGTTTAGAAAAGTTATTAGTGACTTCTGTTGGTAGCATTTAATATTCTGGTGCTCATAGTATACATCTAAAACTTTTTTGGGCATTTCTTAGGTCTTAAAAGTATTTAGAATATCATATATCTAGTAAATAATAATAACAATGGAAGTAGTAAGTATTCAAAAATAATGTTTGTGGCATATTTCAATTGAATTGTAGATCCTGCATTGGATTCTGAAATCGCATGGGAGTTCTTTGCTTTCTCGATCCTACCCAATTGATGGTTAATTTTCAGGAGAAGGAAAACTATAAAAGAAAAAAAATAACATTGTAGTTTAGTTTACAGGCTTTAAATAGGAAAGAATTGCTTCTGAACTCTGTGCTGTGTGCTCTTATGCAGGAAGTTTATAAGCCGACTGGTAACAGGTTACTTACCCAGTGTGATATTGATGTTATTTATGTATACTGTTCCACCAACAATGATGTTGTTTTCAAAAGTGGAGGGGCCTATTTCACGTAGTGGAAGGAAAAGGAGCGCAAGCATCAAAGTTTTGTACTTCACAATCTGGAATGTTTTCTTTGTGAATGTTTTGTCAGGGTCCATCATTGGGCAACTGAGTGTCTTCACATTTAGACAAATCCCTAGAAAACTTGCTGAAGCTGTGCCAATCCAGGTTACTTATTCATGATTCTTGAATTGAATATGTTCATTTATTTTTACTTACGATATCCTAATTATGCTGCTTCACTGTGCTTATCAGTTTGTGACCTAACTTGAGACTTGCAAAATTTACTTAGAAAGTGTTTCATGCTATTCAATGACCTCCTCTTCTGTAAGTGATGGGAACTTAGGTTTAAAATAATATCTATTAAAAGTATAAAACTGTAACTATCACAAAGGAAGATTAATTAAAATTTTGAATTTTCTTTTAAAAGGAGCAGGCAGACGCCTTATTGTTGGTGAAAGGTCTTTAGTTATTCTAAAAATGATATATTTAATTTACAACTAAAATTTTTGCTAAGTGAAGTTATTTTTACTAAGTCCCAATTTCTTGATGGTGTCAATATCCTTATTTGTTCAATGGAAGTCAAAATCAAATTTTAAGGAGTTCATTGATGGTAAGGAAGTCATTGTAATAAAATTGAAAACTTTTTCCACCTTTAATTTTGTTAAACCTCATGAGAGATCTGTGTAATTTACGTTTTTAATTGATTCTAGCTTAAGTCCCAAAATGTTTTTTATTTTTATTTTTTATTTTTTATAGTGAATTTATGTGTGTGGATATTCGTTTCTCATTGTAACAAGCCTTCGCAATGCAATTTATAGTTTACTTGGGTTCATCTCTTAATTTGTGGTTTCCATAATGGGATCATTTTTTCAGTATAACATTAAAATAGTTATAATTATAATGGTGTGTGAATTTCTGTAGGCCAGCTTCTTTATGACATATGTGCTGACATCAGGTTGGGCAAGTTTGTCCTGTGAAATAGTGCAACCTGTTGCTCTTATCTGGAACTTTATGAAAAAAGCTATCATCAGAATGAAGAAAGATCCATCTGATGTCACTCTATCCTTTCCGTATCATACAGAACTCCCAAAACTGCTCCTATTTGGACTCATTGGTTTCATCTATTCAATTATGGCGCCCTTAATATTACCCTTCTTGCTGATATACTTCGTACTTGCTTATCTTGTGTACCGCAATCAGGTGTGTATTTCTAACTAATGGTTGTTTCCTCTTCAATTTTTTATAGGATGTTCTCCTATGTGTGCCTGAAAAATCTGCTAATAGAGATTTGATTTTGTTGTTCAATATTTGGAGTTTGTTTGTGCACTTACCCTTAAGGTTACAGAAATATTTATTTATTATTATTATTTTTCTAATCCTAAAGTATAAAATTTCTCATATAATCCTAACTGCAGAATAGTTTTCCAGATACTAGGATGAAAACAAAACTTTCCTTCCCCAAATTAGTATTTTCAAAAATAAGTTTTGAATGCAAAAGAATACTCTGTCGATGTGAGGGCCATTCAGTCACCTTTAGAGTACTCCTTGAAGTTCCAGAATTTTCATTTGAGTCATGCATCTCTCACTTCATGGAGTTGGATTGAGTGGCTCTTAAGTTGGTCTCTGGTGGACAAGCCAAAGTATGTTTTTCATCTTCTTGTTGTATCTAGGTGATAACAATCGAGTCTGTGATTGATTTTCCTTCATTTGATTTATTTGTTGTAATTTATATTCCGTATGGAAGACAACTCAAATATAAATTTGGTTTTGAAGATCTAATATGAGTGATAGAGTGAGATTTCAAAACCTCTAATACAGCTATAAGTGATCTCAGTGTTAAGGTTGTTGGTAGCCCACCCGCCTTTTTTTATCCTAGTTGTAGGGTTGTAATCAATGCTACCTTTATAATTCATGTTTTTTACAAAATATTTGCAAGTTGGCTTTATTAGGTTAGCATCATGACTTTCTGCAAAGAATTCGTTACTAATCATTTGAAAGGACAAAAAAGTCTAAGATAGAGAATATGTAGATCTTAAGAGACCACAAATTTAACACTAGAAAAAGGAGAAATTTTTTGCTTGGAATTTAAATTTGAATTTATAATAGAATTTCCCAAATATAAGTTTGGAGAAAAGTCAACGTACTTTTCATGTGGGTTGTGCTATTCCAATGTTTTAAAATTTGAATACAGATGGCGTTTTAAGACGTGCCTTGGCCGCCTCCCTGCTAGCGTGGCAATTGCCCTAAGAGGCTGAGGCGGTTGCCTTAAGTCTACCTTGAGGCAAAGTGGGTTGAGGCGATGGTGAGTCTCTGTCCACGCTAGCAGGCGATGGTGATGGAGAGAGAGTAGCTGGTGAAGAGTGAAATCAACTTTTTATGATTATTATATTTTTCAAACTTTGTTGGGAAGCCAATGGATCAACTTTGAGGGCCAACCAGAGGGGAAGGGGGAAAGGGACTGGGCGAGAGAGAGCATGGCGGCCGAGTCATCAGCATCAGTAGCAGTGGTGAAAAGGAGGAGGAGGAGGAGGAGGAGGAGGAGGAGGAAGGTGGTGGTGGTGGAGGAGAGAGAAAGTAGGGGCATGTTGTTTGGTTTGGAGTGAGGAGAAGGATTGAGAGCGGAGAGATAAAATGGTGGAGATGTGACGTGAGCTGTAACCTATTACTTTCTCACACACCTTTTTTTTTTTTTTTTTTTTAAGCCTTTATTAACTTGCAAGTTGTAATTCATTACTTGCGTATTCTATTACATTAATTATTTGATCATTTATTAAAGGAGGGGTAGCATACAGATCATGTTTAATAGAGAAAAAGTGGGCGGTTTTGCCCCTTGGGATTTTTATGGTTTTTAATGTTTATTTTTCATCAATTGGCATGATTTGGAGGTGCCAAGTGGATAAAGTGTAGTAAGTCAAGTCATTTTTGTGACGTTTGGAAAGAAAAATAGAAGAGTTAGGTTAAACTTGTTTTGTTTACGGTTTTTAATGTTTGAAATCCTAGGAATCGTAGAAACATTCAAGGTTTTTCTTTACTGAAACATTGGTTGACCTTAGAAATCTCCTTCACTAAAATCCTCTTTATCCCTTAACACATCTCCATCTTTACTCAAGGTTCATTCTCCTCCATTCAAGGTTCTTCTCTACTAAAACATTGGTTATTATTATTTTTTCAATGTTGTAAATGATTTTCTATGTTAGGAATTTTCATTTTTTTGGTTTCTTTTAATTTTTTAAAATTTTTTTGTCATTTCAAATTGAGGCAATCATTTTGCCTTGTTTTTCGCCTTTTAAAACATTGTGCTACTCTCGATCATTGAAGAGATGTTCCATCTTTGTTTTTTTCTTACTAATGGTGTTTTTTAAGAGCATAAATAGCTAGTATACCGAGCACCCTAGAGAGGTTTATTAAAAGGTATCCCTGTGTGTTGCATGCAAGTTTCTTTTTGGAAATACATGCAAATATATATATATATATCTATATCTTATTTGGAATGAGTTGCCATCATTGCTATGAGTTATTGATCTCTATGTTTACTTTTGAATAATAGATACCTCACATTCTTTACATATGAAATTATGGTATTAGAATCTTTGTTTAGTGTGCGGACATAAGTGATCTCATCAAGTTGTGAAATGAGATTTTCTACTATAACTAATACGATTTTAACTTTGTATTTGTTTAGTGTACATGAATTGTGTGCAGGCAGATATAAGTGTTTGCTGTTATTCCATTTACTTTTTAGGTCATTTTCTCTTGTTAGGTTGTATAAAGTAGAGACAATTGCTTGTGATATCCCATTTATTGTTGCTTATTCCCTCTGTGGTTGTCGTGTTTTCTGTAAAAGAATGAATCTTATGTCAGTCTTCAAATTTTATTTCAGATTATTAATGTATATATAACAAAATATGAAAGCGGGGGACTGTTTTGGCCTGTTGTTCACAACACAACAATCTTTTCGGTGGTCTTGACCCAAATTATAGCTCTTGGGGTCTTTGGGCTCAAACGGTCATCAGTTGCATCTGGTTTCACTATTCCGCTGCTTATCGGAACTCTTTTATTCAATGAGTACTGTAGGCAGCGATTTTCTCCTGCTTTTAGGAAGATGGCTGCAGAGGTATCTATCTATTAACAATGTCAATCTTTTTCTTTCTGTGTTACTGTTCCAAGTTTGAAGAGTTTGTTTTGGGCGGGCAGGTTGTTATAGAGATGGATAGACAGGATGAGCGGAGTGGGACAATGGAAGAGATTTATCAAGAACTAAAGTCTGCTTATTGCCAATTTAAGCTGGCTTCTCAGGATTTCAGTTTGTCTACGGATATCAGTCATCATGACAGGGAGAGTGTGCGGGATCAAGAGGCATTGAATCAAGGTTTGAGTCATCCAATTATTAAATGCTCCCTTTATCTGGAATCAAATAAGTAACTCTTAGCCGTCTATGCTTTTCATTTTTCAGAAATTGAAATAGTCAAAGTAGGGTAGGGTGATTGCATTTTGGATAGAGAAGATCTGAGTGGTGAGTCAAATTAGCCTGTTGATTTGGTGTAATTGGGACGTTGATACGACAATTTGGTCGGGGATCATTTTTATCAGAGATGGTGCTGATGGTTGTCAGTGATACATAGTTCGCAGAGTAATTATTTGGGTGGAATATATTTGTGTAGATAACACATGCACACAGAAAGTAGCACCAGGACATTTAGCTGCAAAAACCAGTCATGTCCGCTTCTGTTGTTTGTAAGTTTATCCATGTCCAAATCTTTTTATGTTTGGGCAAGTGAAGAATGATAGAATAGGGAAAGCAATTTTGATCGTGTAATTAATTTTTTCAATGTTCATCCGAGAATGTGAGGAAAAATATATGTAAAAGTTTCTGTATACCAATAGACATCTAAATGTATTCTGCAATGTAACATTTCTGCACGGAAAATTTGTAATAAATAAATTGGGAAGTTTGTATAAACACACATATTTTGAAGAGCTTATGTAAGTTCTGTTTTGAGAAAATAGTGTAGCCGATCATTTTCTTCTGGGAAGAGGTTCAGTTTCTTTTACATTGCCTTTTATTAATTGATCCATATAGCAGAGTTGATCAAATACAAGAGAGGCATGGAGAGAGTAGGTTCTCATAGGACCAGAAAAAATATCACAGCTACTCAAGAGTGTCACTAATTGTGCTTGCAATGTTATAGTAAAATTACTATGTAACAATAAATGAGGGGTAAGTAGGTATGTTTCATGGCCCAAAAGGAGACAAAATTTTTCCTAGTATGATTGTAGGGCGGCGCAAAGACTGACAGATCTGCTAAATGTGATTCTTCTCTGGATGAACTTCAATCTTCGGCAACTGATGGCTATGTGAGCATCTTGATTTGAAGTGGAATAGTCTTCATCGCCCTCATCTCTTTCCTCCACTAAACTTCTCCACAGCCACAAAACTTGCGTAAAACCCACCATTTGCAACATGCACGAAAAACAATTGTCCTTGAAGTGCAAAATACGTAGACAAAACCTTTACGAGAAGAAGGAAGCAACCCAAGCCCAAAAGATTCGGCTGTAAAACTTTTCCCTGTTGAACAAAAAGCAAAATCTCAAACTTACAATCACTTGTATATACATTTATCAATGATGCTACTTTACTCAAATTGGTGCCTAAATATATGATATCCTTAAAAATGGGAAGACTAACCAACTGATATTGATGAATTAGATTGATTGGTTAATCATTCTATATTTCAGGTTGCCATATCATTTGATCATTAAATTTGGCATCAGTTTGAGCAAAGTAACATGACTCGTACATATAAATCACACATGCACTTGTTTTAAACCGGAAAAGAAAAACGCATAAACCGGTTCTACCTCTGATCCTCTGAACAATTCCTCCAATGACTCTCTTAAGAAGTCAGTCATCAAGCAACCAACAAGAAGTCCGAGGGGAATCATCAACTCTTGGTTTCTTGCGATAGCAAATACAGCATCCGATAGGAAGCTAAAAACGAACAAAACTAAAAGAGACCACTTGAATGCTTTCCGTCCACGAAAAAGCAACCTCTCCAGCATTAATGTTTCAGCTTTCTTCCATGGAAAATCTTTCACCGGCTCAGGGACAGCCTCTAGCAATCTCTCCCTGACAATACTTAGTTGCATTCTAACCTTATCTGGGTCACCCATCTGTGCCATTATTATTTTCTTTGAACATTTGCGGAAATATTTCTCACGGACAGCCCAGTAGTGAGCAACTCTGGAGTTGACCAGGTTGATGTTTACACAATTTAATAAGCTGCATCTACATAGCTAAAAACATTATTTGTTGCACCATAATTTTAACACTTGAGAATTCCTTTTATGAGTAATAGTGTATCAATCCCACCACTAAAACAAAAAGACTGATTAATCACAACTTAAAACAATATTATAATTCAAATTATAACATTCCAGTAGAACAACTGACCAAAAATTTAGAAAGATCAAAAAGTTGTAAAATTAAAATTAATTTATAATTATTGTGTCAGATTTAACAGTTGCCGTGTCTAAGCTTAGCAGCTATCTTCGAGTGATTAACATTAGACGAGTAAAATCCCAGAAAATAACTACATTAGCTTTTTTGTTCTTGTCAAAAATACATGCCAGTTTCAAAATTCCAACATTGATCAAATAGAAAATTTAAAAGAACATAAATAGAGCAGGAGACTGTACCTGAAATTTGGGAGTCGAAGAGAGTAGAGCGGACGCGGGAATCGCCATTGATGGTTTATCACCTGAGATTTTTGCTCTAGGGTTAGGTTGACGGAAATTACATGACATGAGAGTACAGATCGAGCCCATAAAACATTTGGGCCTAATTCAAAGAACAGATACTGAGGCCCGTACTTATTTTACTATGCTAGCCCACCTGATCTTTGGGCTCTAGTAATAGCCCAGTTTGGTGTATGAATCTAATTGGTTTGAATACGATAAACTTAGATTGGAATAAATTGAAGGGCAAATTGCACAAACCTCCCCTGAGGTTTGACGAAATTGCACAAATATTACGATGTTTGGGTAACTCGCACGGACACTACCTGAGGTTTCAAAAACTCTACACAAACCTCCCCTATCGTCAGTCAACGACGGTTAAATCCTTCTGGTCAACGGTTAAAAATATAAAAAGACTAAAATACCCTTCAATAAATTTAAAATTAATATATTATATTTTTTTTATTTAATTTAAAAATAAAACATTAAAAAAAAATTAAAAAAAAAAAAAAAAGTCTCCATGGGAGACCGATCTGGTCTCCCATGGAGGCCGACCGTCTCCATCGCTGGAGACGGACCGCCTCCAGCGATGGAGACGGCATCTCCATCGCTGGTCGACTAGCGATGGAGATGGTTTACATCGCTGGTCGACCAGCGATGGGCGACTCCATCGCTGGTCGGCGATGGAGATCTCCATCGCTGGTGTCTGCAGCGATGGAGTACTCGATCTCCATCGCTGGTCTCTCTCGACCAGCGATGGAATCGCTGGAGTCGACTCCAGCGATGGACTCCATCGCTGGTCGCTGGTCGAGAGAGACCAGCGATGGAGATCGAGTACTCCATCGTTGGAGTAATCTCCAGTCCATCGCTGGTCTTCAGCGATGGAGATCTCCATCGCTGGTCGAGAGACCAGCGATGGGCGACTCCATCGCTGAGATCTCCATCGCTGGTCTCTCGACCAGCGATGGAGTCGCCCATCGCTGGTCTCTCGACCAGCGATGGAGTCGCCCATCGCTGGTCTCTCGACCAGCGATGGAGTCGCCCATCGCTGGTCGACCAGTGATGGAGACCATCTCCATCGCTGGTCGACCAGCGATGGATATGGAGATCTCCATCGCTGGAGATCTCCATCTCCATCGCTGGAGATTACTCCAGCGATGGAGATGCCGTCTCCATCGCTGGAGGCGGCCGTCTCCATCGCTGGAGACGCCGCCGTCTCCAGCGATGGAGACGATCGGCCTCCATGGGAGACCGATCTGGTCTCCCATGGAGAATTTTTTTTTTCTTTTTTTATTTTTTTTTTATGTTTTATTTTTAAATTAAATAAAAAAATATATAATATATTAATTTTAAATTTATTGAAGGGTATTTTAGTCTTTTTATATTTTTAACCGTTGACCATAAGGATTTAACCGTCGTTGACTGACGATAGGGGAGGTTTGTGTAGAGTTTTTAAAACCTCAGGTAGTGTCCGTGCGAGTTACCTAAACATCGTAATATTTGTGCAATTTCGTCAAACCTCAGGGGAGGTTTGTGCAATTTGCCCTAAATTGAACTATATGAAACTCGATCGAATAATGTGCTGTAGTTTGTCTGATGCATCATGTGATAGGATTTTTTTATATGGAGTTTAAATTTCACTTTTATATATTAACAATAAACTCGTTAATTGTGATTGAACTCTTTTTTATTTTTATTTTTATAAAAATTATAAACAATTACTCAAGCATGGATGATTTTCTCTCCATTTGAAGGAGTAACTTCTCCCGATTGTTAGGAGCAAATATTCAAACTATTTATGTAGGGTTTGATCTCAAAAGCTGCTGATAAAAATATCATCATTAAGGTTGTTCAAATTGTATATGAGCTCGTGCCAAATATGAATAAAAGTTCTATATCTGTATAATTAAATATAATTCTTGCCTCATATACGGTGCACCAAATATACCAACACATCTATGTTACTCATGATTGCAGTTTGATTTTTTTTTTTATTTTAATTATTATATCTTTGATAGAACTGAATAATATGTAAACTATGAGATTTATTATATCTTTATATATCGTTTATTTCTTGTGTAATCGAATTAAAACATTTCATCCATATTTTATCACATATACGTCCAATCATGTTGTTAGGTAATCCATAAAATGTTATATATAAGATATTCAGTGTAGAGTTGGTATATAAGGGAAGCAAACAAATTAGCCAAACTGATTACACCATAAACAAAACAACTGCATAAACGGAGATTGAAATTCTAAGAACTATCATCATCACCATATCCTCTAAATTAATCCTACATTTGACAAGTGAATGAATAAAAGGCCACCGACGGCAATTCTATAACTTTTGCTTAACAACATGAAAATTGATTGCTATGATTGTACCTTATATTAATAAATACTGAAATGCTTTTCAATGAATTAATTATATTAAAATAAGAAGAGGACTGTCAGGTCTAACAGTGAAGACAAAGTTGAAAGAATTTATCACGTTAGTGAGTGTCATTATCATTGTGTAAACAAAGAAATCTGTCGATATTTTTTAAAATATAATAATTTAGTATTATAATAATGAGAGATTGATTTATATATATAAAATGAAAAGACGAATGACAGAAGTCGTCGTTTGGTTATTTGTCATGGCTCGGGCGGCTCCCTGCCTTTGGCCTTAATCACGGGTGCTTTTGGTGTTTACTATCGTCATTGTGTTGACGGAATTTCCCTTTTAATTAATTAATTCATTGATTAATTAATTAATTACTCAATTAATTCTGACTTTAAAATCTTGGTTTTTTGCTTGAAGCCTTTTCTGCTTTGCTTCTTCTCTACGAGGGATATTCCTTCTTGCTTTTTTGCAGAAGAAAAAAATAATTTGGTTTTATTTTAAGCTTGTTTTCTTTAGGTTGTTTAGTTTGTTTAGTGTCTTGAGACTCTAGAGACTATGGTGAGATGTGGTTACATAAACAGATTTCTTTATGAGATTATTGTACTGTAATATAAAAAATTCTAGGGTTTCAGAAGTCCTGCTCTGAATTGCTGGTGGGAATTAAGAATAACACTGTTCTTTTATGAAATTGTGGAGGATATATTTTCGCTGTCAATCTCTTGTCCATTGTTTCTTCGAGGGAATCTGTATAGTAAAGGCTGTCGACGAATTATATATAGTTATGTACTTCTTGGGATGGTAAAATTGTTATCCATCCTTCATTATTTGGTTTCAAATAAAGCTTTGGGATTTGTGGGATATCATCAAAAATTCATAATATCCCTACAAATGAAACTACTAATTTTTTATATTTAAAATTGTGATTCAATAATATTATTTTTCATTTTAGTGAATTTTTCAAAATTTTTTCTTAAATTTAAACATACCTAATAAATCGTAAATTACAAGGTTATTGAAACAAAATTAATCTTCCTGAAACGCGCACGCGCGTGCACACACACACACACACAGAGTGAATTTATTATTAGTGTCTCGTAACTTTAAAAAGTTAGGATGAACTAATTAAATTCATTTATTAATTGCATTATCTATTATAAAACAATTTTTCTTTTTTATTTAATTTAAATGCAATGAATGAATTTGAGTGATTCATCTTAATTTTTTAAAGTTATGAGACATTGATGGTAAAATCACTATATATATGTTGATTTTTTTTTTTTGGGAAATAATATATATTTTGATAGAGAAAACTCCAATAAATAACTAAAACAAAAATCACAAATTTTGAAATTAGCATCAAAGAACTTGATGCGAACCTCATTTATAAATATATGATATCTACAGTTAAATTGAAATATAATCCTAAAAAAAATTAAAATAGATTTATAACGAAAACTTTGATTTATTGATTATGTCATTCAAGAATCAAAATTATAAAGAATTTTGACTTATTGAATATATGATAATCAAGAATCAAAATTACAACAAAAATAATATTGACATCACTCTCAAAACATAGAAGAGAAGATAAGAGATAAGTCTTAATTTCGATCACCACATGCATAGTTTGATAAGATCACATGTTCATGAAGAACAAAAGAGCTATAAATCTCTATTTTTTTAATCAAGAAGTCAGCTATATCATCATTATTGTTATTGTTTGCTTAGGGTTACGAGCATTTTTATAGACAAAGAAATATGTCAATTTTAAACAGAATTAATTCCCTAACAAAAAAGTTTAAATTGTATGATTAAAATCTAGGAAAATAAAAATCAACATGGAAAATAAATAATCCTAACAAAATAGCCTATAAATTAGAGATTGGGTGACATTAAATTTACAAGGTCTTCTAAATCTCTAAAATTTGCTAGATGTCCATTAAATTCTCAAAATGTTCTGAATCCTCAAGATTTGCTATATATTTTGAATAGCACAAAAGTGGCCAATGTAGTTTAGGCCCAAATCTTGTTTCCGTAGATTCTATCATTCTCATTTTCCTTAAAAGGATTTGTCTCAAATCATCATCCATATTTATTATTGTTTGAATATTTGATTGAAACCTGAAATTAATGTTAGAAAAATAACCTCTCACACTCCCTCACGTGTTTCACTCAACACTTCCTCATGTATTTCACTATCTTTTTTTTTAAATGAAACAAATAAAATATGGAGGTGATGCAACCAATATATATATTGTGTGTAGAGCAACAAGATGACATAAAAGAAAAAAATTATGGTGTAGAAACAAAGACAAGCAGGTTAATATGGCAAGGATAAAGAAAAAGTAAAAAAAAATAAAACAAAACAAGAAAAACTATTTGATAATTAAGATGATGGATATGCGGAAAAGGGAAACAAAGGGCGGAAACAAAAATACTGTGCTGAAACCCTAAACAAAAAAAAAAAAAAAAAAGAATTCAAACTTGATTTTTTTTTTTTTTTTCTGGTTGCAAGATAAATCAAACTTGAATTAAAACCCAAAGTTCTGATACCAACCGATGTGAATTCTGTATATAAAGATACGATATCCACAGTCAAATTGAAATAAAAAAAAATTAAAATAGTTTTATTTGAAAACTTTGACTCATTGATTATGTCATTTAAGAACTAAAATTATAAAGAATTTTGACCAATTGAATATATAATAATTAAGAACCAAAATTATAATAAGAATGATATTAGCGTCACTCTCAATACATAAACGAGAAGGTGAGAGATAAGTTATGATTTCGATTCCCACAAATATAACTTGATAAGATCATATGCTGGAAAATGAATAAGAGATGAATAAATCTCTATTCTTTTAATCAAGAAGTCGGCTACATCATCATTATTGTTATTGTTTGTTTAGGGTTACAAGTTTTTTTGTATGCAAAGAAATACACCAGTTTTGGAGCATAATTAATTCCCTGACAAAAAGGTTTAAATTATAGTACTAAAATCTTAAAAACAAAAAAATCCATATGGAAAATAAACAATCCTAGCAAAACAACCTATAAATCAAAGATTGGGCCACATTAAATTTACAAGGTCTTTTGAATGTTTAAGATTTGCTAGATATGCATTAAATTCTCAAGATCTTTTGAATATTCAAGATTTGTTAGATATTTTAAATAACACAAAAGTGGTCTATTGTAGTTTAGGCTCAAATCTTGCTTCCTTGGGTTCCATCATTCCCCAGTTCCTTAAAAAGATTTGTCATCAAATCGTCACTCATCTTTATTGTTATTGGAATACTTGATCAAAATTTGAAAATAATGTTAGAAAAAGAACCTCTCACACTCCCTCATGTGTTTCACTCAAAACTTCCTCATGTGTTTTACTGTTCTTTTTTTTTTTTTTTTTTTCATTTTTTATGGAACAAATAAAATATGAAGGTAATGCAACTGGTATATATGTTGTGTAGACCAACAAGATGACATATAAAAAAAAATTATGGTGTGGAAACAAAGGCAAGTAGTTTAATATGACAAGGATAAAGAAAAGAAAAAAGAATAAAACAAAACAAGAAAAACTAATTGATAATTAAGATGATGGATATGTGAGAAGGAAAATAAAAAGTGTGAAAACAAAGATAATGCGCTAAAACAAAAAAAAAGAAAATTCAAACCTGAATTTTTTTTTTTTTTTTTACAAGATAAATCAAACCTAATTTAATACCTAAAGCTCTGATATTAAATGATGTGAATTGCGTATATAAAGATACGACACCCATAGTTAAATTGAAACACAATCCTAAAAAAAATTAAAATAGGTTTATATGAAAACTTTGACCTGTTAATTATGTCATTCAAGAATCAAGATTATAAAGAATTTTCACTTATTGAATATATGATAATCAAGAACCAAAATTATAATAAGAATGATATTGATATCACTCCCAAGGCATAGACAAGAAGGTAGAAGATAAATTATGATTTCGATCGTCACAAGTATAGCTTGATAAGATCATATGCTCAATAATGAAGAAAAGAGAAATAAATTTCTATTCTTTTTAATCAAGAAGTCGGCTTCATCATCATTATTGTCATTGTTTGCTTAAAGTTAGAAACCTTTTTATAGGCAAAGAAATACATCAGTTTTGGAATATAATTAATTCCCTAACAAAAGTGTTTACATTTTAGGACTAAAATCTAGGCAAATAAAAATCAACATGGAAAATAAATAATTCTAACAAAATAACCTATAAATCAAAGATTGGATGACATTAAATTTACAAACTCTTTTGAATCTCCAAGATTTCCTAGATATGCATTAAATTTTCAAGATCTTCTGAATTTTCAAAATTTACTAGATATTTTGAATAATACAAAAGTGACCCATTGTAGTTTAGGCACAAATCTTGCTTCTTCGGGGTTTCTTAAAACTAAAATAAGCTTTTTAAGCACTCTAAATGTTTACGAATTATAATTTATAAATAATAGAAATAGTTTGCATGATTCGTGAATAAAGGCCGTGAATTGTGCGAATTATTTTCTTTGTTCACTAACACTAATAGTGATAGAAAAAATTATTTTAATTCTTTGGTGTTAGTATACAAATTACGTTCTTTTAGTACTAGAAGAAAAAAGATCTCTACTTTAATAATGAAAATCAAATTTTAGAGATTGATTATATATATAAATATATATGATGTTAATTACTCTAGTTGGAACAATCACATTAATAATTGCCCCACTCTTTTCTTCAATCTCAAATTTTTGTTGATGGTGATCAAGTTTCAATTTCAGATCAAATCCATTACAGCACCTAGAGTACATAAGAAATCTATTGATCATATATTTTTTTTAGAAAAATATATAGAGTCAACATGAACTTCCAAAAAGGAGTACATAAACCAAATCTAATGGATAGGTTTTTTTTATCTTAGTAGTTAGTAGATAGGTTGTTTTTTCTTTAATAGTTGGTGTTTTATTTATTTACTTATATTTAAACACTACTAACACATAGGAAAGGATAGCATAAATCATAGAACTATAACAAAATATAAAATCAACCAACACTAACTAAATTTGAAAAGGAGTCAGGAAGAAATCGTAGATTCTCTCATTTTGATTTCTCAAGCTGAGAGATCCATGAATTATATACAAATACAAATGGTTTAGTAGGAGCAAGAATTTCTAGTAGCATTTGTAACATTCAATTGTTAAGTACAAGAGTATATTCTATGCTACATCACACCATAAATTAAATTAAATTTAGAACTTATGCAGATAGGAATCGTCCCATCATTCTAGTTAAACAATAACCTCGAATCTATTCTTTGCTCCATGTCCTCAAGTTCAGCTACCATATCCACAAAATCCACGCGAATCACTACACATAACCTCGTCTTGTGAGAAACAATATTAATTTTTCATGCTTGTAGTAAACTTAGATTCATCTTTACTCGTATAGTTGGAACCAATCCTGCTTTTAGCTTAGATTTTAGTTTATTGGAGACTACATATGCATTGCAGCAAATAACAAAAAATAAAAAAATAAAATTAACCATTGCTTCTTGTTGCTATAAAATGATATCATATACAATAGCTAGCGTACAATGTGAAGAAACTATCTTCCTATATATGTGACATTGACTTCACGGAAAATTTCAACGTTGTTTTAGATTTTGATATTAAAATTGAGAGTTGGTTTTGCTAAAGAGTCCAAAGTTTTGAATTATTAGAGAAAAACAAGAAAAGTTTGATTCAAAATTGTCAACGAATTCTAACAGATCATGACCAAGGCTTACCAAACAATGCATTGTCAACACAACAATTAATATTTATATATTCATCACAACTGTAATCAACTATAGTTTTTGAGTCAGCCCGAGAAGAGAAGATATATAAATATATCTTCTCGAAAACCAAAGCAAACAAAATCCTTTTTTTTTTTTAAAAAAAAAAAACGAAGCAAGCAAGAACGAATTGGAGGTCTTTTCAATTTCAACTAAATGCGCGATGCTGCCAAATTAAAACCACCTTTGATTATTTACGCTATCTTATTTTTCTGCATAATATTTGGAGAAAATTATTACCAAAAAAAATTTATTGCATGCATGTCAACTTAATTCTTAAAAAAAATTTAAAATAATGATTCTTGTTGATGAAACTTTATATGCATTGAGATTATACCATGCAAGTAGCTTATAATGTCTCATATAATGATGTGTCAACTAATTTTGACAATGAGGTATTTCAAATATTTATTAGAAGGCTAGGCTAAAAGATTAAAGTCAGTGAACCAACAACATTGGAAGATCGAGGCCTTAGTGGAGTAGAGCTCGAACTTAAAATTGCAGCAACATAATTGAAGAATGCTCGACAGTAATAAACCTTATATATTAACAAACGAATTGCCAGATGTTTCATACATGATGTTGACTAAAACCAAATGCGATGGAGATTCGTTCGCGATGGCTTATGTGAGCACATGCAACTGTTCTGAAACATGAACTGATGTATAGTTACATAATTAGAGCTAGCTAGGTGATAATTGATCATATGACATTGGTTTTATTAGGTTATTATGATCATATAGGACCGAAAACATTTGCAAGAAGAGAAAAATTTCATAAGGGAGTACAGATTTATTAGTTTCCCTTTAATATTAATTCCTAGCATATAAAGCATGCCATAAGAACTCATCCCTTAGTATATATATAATACCTATTGACGAAGTCAATCAACTGATGGATGCAATAGATTCAGTTCAAGAATAATGGTAAAACTAAAGCAACTGCTATTGACTATCTACACAGTAAGGGGGCGTTTGATATAGGGTTGCAAAATTTTAAAACGTGTTTTGTGTAGCTTCCTTTTTCTTTTTAAATAGAAGAAATATAATATATAGAAGGCTAAAGTCTATCATATCTTGCAGAGATCAAATTCTATTTGTATGGTTTGAATATCTACCCCTATAAACGGGAGATAGATATTTATTCTAATGAATGAAATACAATTACTCTCATAATAAAGAGAGAAAATTATATCGAATTTTATAATCCTCTCTTGTAAATAGGAGATTACAATTGTCATAATAAGGAAAAAAAAAACTACTCACACATATTTTAAAATATGGTTGGTGAAAATTTAACTTTAATATCATAGTGAACGAGAAAGTGCATGATCACCTATGCTAAAAGGTAATATGCAATTGTAATTCAGTTAATATATTTGTATTTTCATATTAGAATTATTTTTTTTAAGAAAATATACTTTTAAATCTTGCACCAAATAGTCCATAGTATTTTCAAATGTTACTAAAATAATTTAATATATTATGTTTTAAATAACCTTTGACCCTCTAAGACTTAATATATTATGTTTTACATAACCTTTGATCTTCTAGGATTTACATAAAAGTTTATATTGCAGGTGGTGTCCATTATATTTTCAGCTCTTCGTAATTATCAGGCAATGGGAGTCTGAGCAGTTATATATATATATATATATATATATATATATTTTACCCTCAGAAATACAATTAGGATTGTTGGTTACCAATATAAATATCTATATAATGGGGATTTCTAATCATAGAAGGAGTTGTAGGAATAATCTTCTTAACTCCTCATATTTCATTGTTTTAAACTCTCATTTCCTAACTAAATAGGTAATTACTATTTCCAATTCCTTTTATTCCCCTTTCCTTTCCACAAACTGACCATGAAAACCGAAGAAGTAATAACATGGGCACACCACAAGACAATCATTAAATGAGAAAAGGAAAATAAGAAAAAAAAAAGAAGAAACTAGAAGTAGTATAGTATATATTGCCAATAATGATATGTAAACAAGCGGATGGATGCATGTTATCTAGACTTGCACACAACTAACTATTATACTTTGGTCAAGATTGTTAGGCATAGAATTTAAGTATTTGTCTCTCTTTATGTTTGAATCAAACAGAGAACAATGAAGGACTCATTAATGTCTCTTAAATAGACTACTTGACGAGTACGATTTGAATTTACTTCCCTGCTTTTATCCTGAGGGGACCATTGATACATAGATAAGTCTAACAAGGAAATATGCAGCTTTGACAGTTAAGCTGCCGGTTACAGAATGCACTAGATCATGCATTCATCAGGATCAGGTCATTTGAATAGAAAATTCCTACTTGGATATCCCTTGACTAGGACGAATAACGAAGTACTGAGTTCACTTCTGAGTTCCTTTCTTAGGTGCTAGTAAGCACCTAAGAAAGGAACTCAGTAGTGACAAAAATAGAAAACCCATATTGAGTTGTCAGTGGTTCTCTTATATATTGTGCTGGCTTGTGATAATTAAGATATTAATTGTAAAGCTACATGTAATGTGCTGAATTTGAAGATACTAGATATGAAATGATGCGGTACCAGGAAGTAATGTCCTATTGTACCTACTAGAATTTAATCAGCCACTCAGCCATCATGTCAAAGCTCGCAGGCATCAGTCAGACCAGCTCCTTCTCCTGGGGTTTTCGTCAGAAGAATTCTGGTCTGAATATTTATAATAGAATATGCGTAAAACGCACACACTACATTTATGAGTACAAACTTTTTTCTTTGGAGAAATTAATGCTGATCTCCACTTGCCCATCTAATGTGTCAAATTTGCATCAAATTATTGAATTAGTACTAGTCAAGCTCCAATTAATATCTTCCAAACCATCATCATCATAGAAATTTAGTCCTAAAAATGTAGTAAAAAAGATTTCAATAACCACAAATAGTTGGATGATCAATTACAGTGATTATAAACCAAACAAATCAAAGCATGGAAAAGGCAAGTGTATCGCCGAATGAGATTATTACTAGGGTTTCCTCTGAGAGACTCCAACACCACTGTTCCTACAAATATAAACTATATCATTTACATACATTAATATATATATATATATATATATATATAATCTACTGCATTCCAGGGTACCTCAACTCACTGAAATTGCATTCTTGCATCAGCCCTTGTTGCATCTCTTCATAGTTTGGACCAACAGGAGGGTTGATCAAAGAGCTCATCATATCACCCCATCCAATGCTCTCACCAGAAGTACTTGTCTCCATTCTGTTGTCCACCTCGTTCTCGCTGTAGAAAAACTCCAAACCATCTAATCTTTGTTGGTTGTTGTACACAAAATCTCCAACCTCTGACTGCAAATTGTTATGACCACCTTGCAGCACTTGCAACTGATCAGTACCATCTATATTGTAAAGGGTTCGGGCAAATTGAGTGCTTGAAGCTTCAATTGAAGAAGAAGAGGGCATATGATAATTGACGGACTGCTCATAAAGTTGAGGAGTTGTACTGGAAGACAATTGATGATCAGCTGGAAACTGAAGACTTGTCCCATCGTTGATCACATGATCATCTTCAGAAAATCTTCCTCCAAGCTTGATAAGAAACTTTCTTATAGCTGCATGGTCGTTGAAACGCTGCTCTTCGTTAGAATACGGTATTGGTGCCAACACAGGCAGCTCTGGCCAGTAAGGAACCTGATCACTATTAGTAATATTGCCACTAGGAACCATTAAATTTCCATTGTTGCTTCCTCTCTTGACCTGATCTTGCTTCAGGTTACCGCTACCTCTACGAGCCTGATGTTCTTTGCGCTGCTTACCAAGTAGCTTCTTCTTCAGCCTTGTGTTCCAGTAGTTCTTTATATCATTATCAGTCCTTCCTGGTAATTGGGCTGCAATAATAGACCACCTGTTCAAACAAACAAATCAAGTTTTTTAAACAACTCTTTAGTCTTAGAATTTATAGTTGTTGAGATATATATATATATATATGTATAGAGAGAGAGAGAGAGAGAGAGAGAGAGAGAGAGAGAGAGAGAGAGAGATCGATCTTTTTCTGTTTTCTTGATCACCATAAAATAAAAGATATGATTGAAGAACCTGCACCTGCTACCGATACTTATATAGAGGTTGCAGATTAGGTTGTCTTCTTCCTCAGAGAATCCTCCATGCTTGATATTGGGTCGAAGATAATTCAACCATCTAAGGCGGCAACTCTTCCCACATCTCTTAAGGCCTAAAACAACAACAACAACAACAACAACTCTCATGTATGGTGTGTTATCGTAAGATAATAACAACTCCACTCTAGTTGTAATTGATTCTATTAAACAAAAAGAATAGAAAAGAAGGATTAGTTGAAGAAAAAGCAAAAAAAAAAAGGATTATTGGTTTTAGTACCAATTTTTTGAGGCAAAGCGATCCAGTTTCCACCAGTCCCATTCTGCTCGATGTATGACTTGAGCTTTGCATCTTCTTCAGGTGACCATGGACCTTTCTTCACGTTGGCTTTGTCGCAACAAGGAGCTCTCCCCATACTTTCTCTGCTAAAATTGGTGCTTGTTATTAGCTTCTCTCTCCACTACTGATGATAAAAAGAAAGAATTATGAGAGAGAGAGAGAGAGAATTATATATAATAAAAAGAAGTAGCGGATAAACATGGTTCTGCATGCCAAAAGCGAAATGAATTTTAAAAGGGTATGGCAAAAAGAAGAGTCATTGTTTAGAAAAAATGGAGAAAAAATAAAAATGCCAGAACAGAAAGTAGGGTTTTTCTACTTGTCTTTCTTGGTCAAGAATCGATTAATTTATTAAGGCGCTGATGAATTTCTTGGAACCGTAACTTCAATTTAAGATCCTAACCATAGTGAGATCGACATATATTGACACATGAACTTTCATGACCTTTAATTATTATTATTATTATTTTTTTTTTGTGAGTACTTAATTAGTGTATTTGTGATATGTTGTGCCTTCGTATCTTATATTAATAATAAATTATTATCTCATTAGCTGTTATTGGATTAGGGTTACCAAATACAGATCCTTATATATAATACAACACACCACAGAGCACTTCACGCCATCCAATACAGAAATTACAGGGCCATATATATATATGAAAAACATTTGTAAATTGTGTCATATAACATGTGTGAAAAATGTATTCAATATTGAGTACTGTACTATACAACTAGATACAATAATTTACGATTTTCATGTCATTTGTATTTTTTTTTTCTTATGTGTTTGGTGCGTGTTACGTGGGATTATATTATCATTTTGGGATTTAATTGCATTATTTGCATAAATTAGTGTTGGCTTTTTTGTTTAATTAATGCAGCTTAGAATTGTTGACTGGAATAATAATAATATCATGAGTTGGATTTAATTCGGGATTTACATGGGAGAGCGAGAAGTTCACTCACTGCACGGGAAGTCTTTAAACCACAAAATCATAGTTGGTCGAAAAATGGGGTTGTAAAATGTAATGTTAATAAAACGTCTGTTGAAAATGGGGAACAAAGGTCAAATCCCTTCTGATTATGGTAACAACTAAGGGTGTTCTAGAAGCAAACACAAGCGACAACGCATTAACAGATATTGAAACAGTGTGTTGAAATTGATGAAAATTCTCCTTTTTGGTAGGTGACCAAATGACCAACAAAAGTTAATCAGGAACACAATGGAATTGCGGGATATCAGAGAAATGGTTCTGTTCCGTGAAGAATGTGGATGGAATTAATAGTCAGGGAAGGCACCAGAATCATGATATTGTGTTTGGCAACTCAAAGACGCCAAGGTTCGCAGATTATATATACACTGAGAGGCTCTTACTCGACCCTATAAGTCTCATCCGGTGCTAATCAACTTCAACGACCGACTTTAAAATTTCTCTTACAATTTACTATCTGTATTATGCTACATTACTATACAAAAGAACCTATATCAAATAATTAACATTGAATTAAAACATAAAAGTTCATAAATTTGACATTACCAGAATGAATGAAAAATCTCTACCATTGGATCACATAATGGATGGTAAGTTGAAGGTTTTTTAAAAAAAGGAAAATTTATAAAAATTTTGGTCTCTCTTTAACTATTCATTAGTTTTAAAAATCTAGTAAAAGGTAAAATACTGAAATCGCAGTTAAATATTATTAATGTATTATAATCTCAAGTTCTAATTAGATACTATAGTTGAGTAATTTTTTATCATCTTAAATTTTTGACTTTAGTGGTAACCAATATGGTATTAGACATTGAAGGTTTCTGGTATATTAATTACATTTTCACATTTAGGAAGAAATCCAATATATTATAACTGTAGGAAGAAATTCAACAAAAAAAGGGTTAATATACTTCTAGAAGAAATCCAACAAAAAATAACAAGTTTTTGATCGATTGAAGGAAACATTGTTAACAAATTTCACTAATTGGGAAAAATATTAGGGATTATGCATCAGCATAATTGTTCAATACAGTGGAGATGTACACAGCTTAATTAGTTGAGTATAATGCACATATACATCAAACCGTCGATGAACAAACGCGTAGGGGGGGAATGTGCTTGGAAAAAGTAGCAAATTGTATAAGATTAAGATTAGGAACAGTGGCATAAATGGAGCCTGCGTACAGCACATGTGAGCTCAAGGAATCATTCAACAGTTGTTGTCGCCTCTTCTTGTTTCATTAGTGCATGACAGACAGTGCTATCTGCACTAGTATTTAAGCAGTCGCATTAGAAGCCAAACAAAGGGAAATTTTTTGACCCACTTATATTTCCCACTTTTTAACTAATTTTATTCATTATCCACACCTAACATTTCATAGAGTGTTTCCTCTATTCTTTTTTTAAGTATACTAAATAGTTCATAGATTTGCCAAAATCAATATTTGTGCAACCGAATATCTACTCTCATGATCGAAAGAAAACTACTGACATAGAGACTTGTCAAAATTAATTAATCAATCGCTATTTATGCAACTTGGATTTAACTCCTATAAATAGAAGACAACTACTTACACACCTTGTACAATCTAGATATTTACTTTCATAATTGCGAGACAACTACATGTATAAACTTGTGAAATACAATAGGTGGAAATCAAACCCTACCATCTTGCCAAACGGGGAAGTACATATGACCAATTTGTGCTACGAGATTATACACTATATTTCATGAGGAGTCGAACGTATATATTATATACATAAAAAATAAAAATAATGCATATAATTAATGACTCGTAAATTGAAACTGATATTAATATCAGTGGTCCTGAAGAAGATCTATATATATATATATGTATATTATAAAACATTTACTTGGTTTTCCTCTTTGGCTTTTGATGGCTTCACTGCATGTAGGCAGAAATAATAAATTTGAAAATTTTTAAAAGATAAATTTGTTAGGAGAATTTTGAATCGAATTTTTTTTTCATCACATGATCAGTAAAACAATTGAACTAGCTAGTTGGCACTATAATTTATTACATGAAAATCTCAATAAATAACATTAAAATTATTTTGAATCCTGTAACTAGTACTAAATTTAATTCATCAGATTTTTAGCACTATCATTTCAAGAACTAATTTTTAATTAATGAATTATTTTTTCATTTCTCAATTTGTGAACTAATTGATGCTAAAAAAGCTCATTTTTACTATTTTCAAAACTTATACTGATTTTAGTGCTATACAAAATAAAAAATAATCTATAATTTATTATATATATATAATAATTTTACTATCAGTGCCTCATAACTTTTTAAAGTTAGGTCGAACTAATAAAATTTATTAATTTCATTTGAATTAAATAGGAGAAAGAATTTATTTTAGGAGAGAGAATACAATGAATGAATTTAATTGATTCTTTCTAACTTTAAAATGTTAGAAGACACTGATGATAGAATTACTATATATATATATATATATATATATATAAAGCCATTTACGCAACTACCACTGCTTTTCCAACACATTTGCAGGGATAGAAAAATTGGGATAAAATATATACACTTTGTTGGAATACAGTAATTCTTACCCAAAAAGATGGTAAGAAATGTATAAAAAGCCACTTATTTCAAAACAAAAAAGAATGTATAAAAAACCAAAGGTGCAAAAACGTTTCCAACACTCCCACCAAATGACCAAGTGGTATAGTAATATATTACAGCTATATTAACAAGGAAAGCAAAACGAAGGACTTCAGTTGAGGACAAAGTCAATTTTGTTGGTCACAACCGCTAGGGAATTCCTCTCTCTCATATATTTCCAAGCCTTGATTGGACCTACAGGCTATGTACACGTTTGAAAAATCGTCCTTTTTGACTTTTTCGCTCTTCACGACAGCTGAAGCCAACTTAATTCCTTCTCCAGGCATTATGATCTGTTCCCAAAGTTATTTTTTATCTATTTATTTTTTTATTTGATCCACTGACAAAATGAGCAAAAGCTGTATAAACTCTAGACAATTTCTTATACATTCCATCTTTTTTCTTCTTATTCATGTGAACTTTATGAGAAAATTTTTCATATGTTTTGGGGTAACGTACATTATTAGGTAATAGAAAGGTGCATGAGAATATATAATATGTTGCGATGGCGATTGGTGCTGCAGACGTTTGCTTCAAAGAAGTTGATAATTTCATGAAGAAAATAATTGAGAGAGAGGAAATATAATTTTTTGGTTGATGTAGAGATAACAAGATTTGTAAATAGAACAGTCAAGAGTGTGACAATTGTGAGTGTAATATATGCCACTAATTACTGTTATGATAGGCAACTGATTAATATGATAATTTCTAATCGGTGAAGTGAGAATTACAAATTAGTTGCTAATAATTCATTGAATATACTGACTGTGTTTATTATTGTTCACATGATATTTGTGATGTTTACATATATGATATAACTAAGGTAGACATCATATTTTACGTATCATTGCTGTATTTGAATATGTGGCTAGCAGACACTATCCAAAGAAATTGAAGTGACCAACAACTTTGGGTGACAGTTGTTGTATTATAACGACTGCACAGACGAAGATCCACACAAGGTTAGACAGCCATAGAGAATACATACTTTTACGACTAGTGACAAGAAAGAATATCTGAATTATGAAGTCCAAAGAATACTTGAAGACAGCTCAAATTGATGAATAAATGTCATTGTACCTAAGTTCGTGGCCCATATACAATTAACACCCAAGAAATTAAAACAACAATTTTACCTCGAAGAAAAGGAAAATTGACTTGGCATGTCAACTAAGTAATAAGACAAATCAAGAAAAATTACACGTTGGGTATATGCATTGAACAGCATTAATTAATTTTGAAGCTAAATTTGTCTCAAATGTCTCATTTCATGTAGTTCTCTAGGAGTCAATACATTTTGGCAGCTTTGGATCCAATGTAATGCATGGGTTGGGGCACATGCATGCATCCAGTCACACTTAAAGACAGCACCAAAGCATGCATGACTCAAAATTCACACATGGCAAAATCAATCCAATCTATAAGTCTATAAGTCATCTTGCAGTTACCAATTTTCCAACGGTTGGTATCTGTTTGATAGAGACAGGTATTGCCAATGAGGGTTGATGATTGATTTACAAATGACGATTAATTGTGGAGTTTCCGTAGACTTAAGATTGCGCAGTCTTTCTAGACTTGGACTCCACAATTAACTCGTAATACTTCTCATTTTCATCTCTCTAGCTATTGCCAATTTGGGCTGGAATTCAAATGGGCTTCTGTGAGGAGATTAACTCGAGAAGTGGATTTCCACTCCTCAACAATTGTATGTACACCCCTTTTAATTGTCCACCCCCTAAAAAAATTAAAATTTCTTTAATTTATTTTTAAATTTCACTTAATACCAAAATTATCCTTTTTATTTAATTTTATTATACTATATTTTTATAAATACATCTCATGTATACCAATTTTATTATTTATTTAATTTTATAATATCAATATTCTTTCAATATTGAGTAACTATATATTCATCTCTATCTCTGGGTCTCTCCTCATTTTTGAATTGAAAGAGGAACTTCAATTTTCGTTTTATATCCAGATGCATCTACTACTGCGGAGTAAAGACCAAACTCAATCAAGCTACCAATTACTATGAGAGATTCACAATTTTATTCAACTATGACAAAGGGTCATTTTCAGTTTTAGTCTAAACCAAAAGAAAAAAAAATCGTTTTTAGTCACCTTTTTACACAAATTCTTTTCCAGCATCTCAAACAAACTAATTGCAGCTTATACCTACATTACCCAAATTGGCCCTAAGTCAATACTCCCTTTAACCTTAGCTGAAATTACAAAACTATCCTTCTTGTTCCAATGACTGCTACTCTTCTCCTCCATATGGTTTTTCACCCTTTTTCCATTCTCTTCTATTTTGTCATCCATTCAAGATTGTTTGTGCTATTTGTGCATCCATTCAAGGTTCTTTGACTACAAAAAACACACATTCAAGTTTTTTTTTATCTCCAACAAGCCTCACATTTAAGTTTTTCTTCAAGTTTGAAGGTATGTGTTTGTTGTTGGCTATTTTTCAATTTTTTGGGTTCACATTGAGGACTTACGAGTGATTTTTTATTGTGATTTTATCGTATGTAAGTTCAATTTGCAGGAAACGGGTTTTAAGGACCCACAAAACCAGGTCAATCGTACAAAAACTCAGCTCATTTTTTATTTCTTCATTTATGAAATCAGGACTTATATATGATAAAATCACGGGGTTTAAAGATCCATAAAACCTAGTCAATTGTGGTGGCATCCTTTTTGGCATTTTTTGTTTTTATTTTTGTTTGTTTTTTGTTTTGTGGATGTTTGGTAGTGACATTTAGGGTTATATGCAGTTAGATATGGTTAGATTTTATTAAATTTAGTTAGTTTTGGCTTGAAAATGTATGTTTCCAGGGTTTAGAAAAGGAATGGGTTTTGTTGGATATTAAAACCCAGTTTCGTGTTTTATTTTCATTAAGTAACTAATATAAGTAAATAATATTTAGAAAATATAGAATTAATCTTAAGTAATTATAAGTATTTTGAAAATAATTTAATTAAATTTGAAACGTTTATTAATTTAATGAAAATAAATTAAATGAATATTGTTTTTTTTTTTTTTTTTCTGGTGCAATGCAATTGGTTATTGAATATTATGAGAGTATGAGTGAGACTAATTTAAATTTCTTTGAATTTACAGAAATGGGTGAAGTGACGACAATAATCAGATGCAATAGAGAGTGGAAATGTTGGGGCTGAGACGTTTATGATAGGGGCCCCTAAGAATGTGAACTTTTCTCAGGTTGGTGGACTTTATTTATATAGTGACTGACATTGATAGATGAATATGAGACATTTGTTTGCATTATTTACTCTGAGCTAGAGGAATGTCTACAGTTAAGATACTTTATCATGACTGATCTTAGTGTCTGAGGTATGATTTTAGACAAAAAACTGATTATAGAGAGATTTATGTTGATAAGAATGTGAGATTCTGGAGTTATTAGCCCTACTGAAAGACATTTTTTCTTAGACAGCCTGTCTGGCACCCCACGGTAACCCTCCTAGTGGATATCTGATCTCGCTAGAAAGTTCCTGTGAAGTTGAACCATTTTATTTTTGCTAAACTTTCCAAATCATCTGTTTATTTTGGAAATATGGAGAACATTTTTCAATTTGTTTCGCTCGATTTCAAAATAATTTTATAAAAATTTGAGTAGCACAACGATTGTTTTTCCTAATATACCACCATTGCGAAAGTTTACAAAATATAAACATTTGTAAAAACAATTAATTTCCCCAAACTTCTGGGCCTTCGGCCCTCAATTTCCAATTCACGATACAACCACAACAATTTCAATCAAAACTGAAAGATATATATATATATATATATATATCGTAATTGAAATCACATGATTTACACCCAAAATTATTTACAAAACATAAAGTAATTTATGCATAAGTGTCAATTTGTTTTCTTTACAAAACATATCAATTTAACTTATATACATTCACAGCTAAATGCACTCAGTCCTTTAATCCTGTAAGGGTGTCTTGCCCTTGATGTACCAATGCCTGCACTTGGGGAGTTTTATTTGTAAAACACAAAATATATGATGAGCTAAACGAGCTCAGTGAGTGTCAAATATTTCTAATCAACTAAAATTTTTCTAAAATAGTCTCCCTGAAAAAAATATGTTATGCTAAAATAATTTAATTCTGTTATATAAAATTCATACTTTTAAAAATTAAATATATAATGTGAATCATAAAAATTTCAAATTCTTTTTTCGTTGAAATTGGAAACAGTTGTGGCGTTATTTTTTGAAAACAATCTGTAAGCTGAAACAGCCAACCACTATTGGCCCATCCTGACAATACCCTCGGTAGATATGGCGGAACGAAAATCCTGTATCGCTAAAGCCGTATTGGGTGGTAAAATAGAATTCCTACATCGCTCAAATCACCATACCGATTTACGTAGCAGAATTCCTATATCACCATGTAGAAGCTAGCTCGCTGACTCAATATATACCTAAGACGTGCAGAGGGCGACACACTGGACTAACTAACGGATACATTCCCATCATAACAGGTATGTCTAATGCCAAATGCCTCCGACCTTGCCATGCACGTTAGGGTACTCTGACCGGCAACATCCTGTATTACCCTAAGCGTGTATCATAGGCCTAAAACTTTCGATTTTTAAACTTAATGCTTATCATTTATAAACTGTATAAAATCATTTCCATAAATAAAAATTTCGGAAATAAAATTAAAGCAGCAGAATAATCGATTCACATATTCAAATTCTGCATATCAAATAAAACTCATTTACCAAAATTTCATATACGAAATCGCACGCATGAATTTAAAAGCATAACATATAAAATCTATTTGATTAGAAATAAAACTTTCAAAAACAATTTTAAAAGACACTCACGATTGATTTTACGGTCGTCCAAGCACTAATTTGATTTCGCCACTTCGATCCCACCTAGACCATTTCGCATTCTGAATTTTAATGACCTTTTTGACTAAACTAATTTCACACTTAAAATCCATCATATAATCATGGAAACTCATTAACACCAACTCAAACAATTTTACATCATCTTATCAACTAAATAAATTACCATATTCATTTCCAATCTCATTCCATTAATTATTTTCACCACCAACTTCATCCAATTTCATTTATTTCCATTCCATTAGTTTCCATTCAACATCATACACTTTCAAACACTTTAATACCCTATTGTATCACATTAATTCAATTAAATTTTAAGGTGCCCTTCAACCTAACAAAATTAAATTTCATACCAATTCATCCACTTAATTAAAACTCCTTCCATCAATTACCTCCATACCAATTAATTCATCAACCAAAACCCTTAAACACATTAAAATCCAACACCCATACTAGGCACCCATACTTTCCATACACTACCTCCACACTCACACAATCATTCATTTCATTTTTCTTCAATTAAATCACACAAATCACCATCAATCTAACTCATCTAACAGTCAATAGACTTAAATCAATTAAACCCATCAATTATCATCATCATCCATTCAAATCCTAACCTTCAACACACTAACAAAATCCAACCAAACTCATATCATATTCTAATTCAATTCTAAGCTTAAAATCATGATAAACAACCTTCAAATAACTCACAAACAACATCAACTCACCCATCAACCACCATCTTCAACAAAACCCATAAAACCTCATCAAAATCACTTTAAATTAACTCTAAATTCAACCAACTAACTTACCTTATTTTCCTTGATGATTCTTGGAGCTAAGAGGATGAAAAGCTTGAGAGAAATCACCCCAAATCAGCAGCTCACTTCTTCTTCTTCTTCTTCTTCTACGGTTTCTTTTCCTTCTCTTCTCTCTCTTTTTTTTTTTTTTTTCCTTTTTCAGTTATGTTTTTTTTTTTTCTCCCGAATGCTTATGTTTTGCTCTTCATTTGGCTGGTTAACACCCCTTTTTATAGCCCTCTCACAATCTCATCTTGCCCCTTTAACATTTTAAAAATCACACATGAGCCCTAACGAGTTGTTTTATTCCAATTGGCCATAAACTTTCATAATTATCCATCCAATTCTCTTTAATCAATTTTAATTCATGTCAACCACAAATTTAATCAAAAGATGACTATTAGGTGTTAATCCACCATTGGTCCATCGATAATCAAATGGATTGTGCTTTTATAATGAGTTTAATATCATAAAATCTCATTTATACCCTTAACGTTAAAAATTAATACAATTCATTCCGAAATAAATTTCAAATTAATTCCATGATTACCCATTCATTAAATTGACTTTACAATACTCTAATTAGGTTCCTTAGGATTCAATCCATGGCTTTGAAAAAATTCAAACGGAGTTTAGGTCAACAATATTCACAATCCTATATGTAAGGGCGTTTTCGTCGGGTAACTTTCGGAACCTTCAAAAACTACCCAAATGAACTCATTTTTACTTCATTTAAGTTTTATTGGGTCTTACTAACCATTCTAAATATTTTTCGCTTTTTCGGGGTCCGTCTCAAAATTTTACTATTCATCAGGTATTATTCATCCGTAAATTCCCTGTTAATCATAAAATGAAACTTTGGGGTCCTGCACCTACCATCCCTCCATATTTTACCAACTCAATACCAAACCCAGGGCATATGGAGACAAATGTCGATAGACTTGTAAGTCTAGCTATGGTTGAAGATCAAAATTGTTTTGCTTCCTATAGTGGTAGTATTCAAGTTTCAGCTTCTATCGCCGCATTTAAATCTATAACAAGTCTAATATGTGACATTGATTATGATAGAAATGATCGTGATGATGAAGATCGGAACACAAATAATGATGGTGATAAGACATCGAAAACTAAAGATGATGATGAGGAAACTGGAGCTGTTGATAAAAATGGAGAGAACACGGAGTTTTCAGAAATTATATTTTCTGGTTCATAATTTGAAACTAATCTTTCACAATCATATTGGATTGTTCTGGTGTAGATTAGTGTGAAATTGAGGCTATTTCAACCGCTATAGTCGACCTTTATCTGACGTGATACATTGTATAAAGGTGCAATTTTTTTTTTTTTAATAATAACTATGAATTGAATGTGGCCGTTGGAAGATGTGTTCTTAGTTCTAGGTTGATACATAAGGTTAGAAGTTCGTGCATAGTTCGGTATGATGTCGGTTGCAAGGATTTGTCCTGTAACTTTAAGGTTCGTGCAAAATACAAAAAGAGTGGTTCGATATGGTATATGTACAAGCATGTGTCGGAACACACATATTTTCAGGATGTCTTCAAGGCGCATAGGCGGAGTGTGAAGAATATTGTCATAACAACATTGTATCAAAAAAATGTGGGATTTGATAGTATACACCTCAAATTTTGATTGTAGAAATATTGGAGTAGTATGGCGTGCAGATCATGTAGGACCCTAAATTTTCATTCTATATGCTAAATGATACTTTATGGATAAATAGTGACATTACGGATGAATAGTGATTTTAGATGAATAGTAACCTGATGAATAGTAAAATTTTGAGTTAGACCAAAAAATAAAAAATAAAAAATTTATAGAATAATTAACAAAGTCTAATAAAACTGAAACAGATAAAAAATGAGTCTGTTTGAGTAGTTTTAAGGGCTTTAAAGTCGACTTAGTGATTTTACGGAGAGTTAAAATGGGGCATAAGATAACTTTTAAGAATCACTAAGGCTATTAGAAGTATGTAGGAAGTTCAAATATAGGCCCCGGTAAATTTTGAAAGGATTTCGAAAAGGTTCCGAAAAGTCGAATTCGAGCGTTTCGAAAAAGTCAAATCGAATAGATAAGGATAAGAGGTGACACGACATCAAAGATAAGCATGAAACGGATGTGTGGTGGAGAAAGTGACACTTGGACTGATAGGAATTAGACAAGTGTAAAGTAAGGGATGAAATTGACATTTTAGGCTTTGATTAAGGGCAAAATGTCATTTGGACAGGTTATGTATATAAAGTGAATCATGACTTGAATGAGAGAAAGAGAGCATTCAGTCAAGCAAGCCAAAAAAACCGAAAAAAAAAAAAAGAGAAAGAAGAGAGGTGAAGCCGAAAAAGGAAGAAAAAGAAGAAAAAATAATAAAAAGAAAGGAAAGCCAAGAATTCAAGGTAATTTCATCCCTCTCTTGCTCTTGTTTTCATCTCTATACACTCAAGTAAAAAGTGAGGAGGAATTGATAAGTTATGGAAGTTAATATGATGTTAATTTGGTGGTGAAATTGATGGGTTTTTATGAGTTGATGATATATTATTTAATTGATGGAATTTTTGACATGTATAGAAGTAAATTATCATCAAATCAAGCTTGGAAGTAGAAGGAAGCTTGAAGCAAGTGATAACTCATTTTATTAGTAAGGTAAGACTTAGGACTTTGATGTAATTTTGTTAAATAAATTTAATTGGTTTGATTGTTGGTTAGTGGATGATTATTTGAGTGAATTTGATGTCATTGATGCCTTTAGAAATAAAAGAAATTGATTGAATTGGTTGGTATGTAGTGTGTAGCCAAAGGAAGAAATGTGATGTAAAATTGTTTGATTTGGTGTTTGATGAGTTGGTATGAGTTTTGAGTTAATTTGGAGCTAATTGGTGGAAAGAAAATGAAAAATTGGGTGGTTATGCATTAAAATGGATTTTTGCTAGAATATGTGCATTTGTGTGTATTGAATGAATTTATGATGTGTGATGAGGTTATGTAATGTTTTTAGGTGAAATTGGATGAGTATAAATCAATTGAATGGAGAAATTTTGAGTTGGAAACATTTGGGTGCATATTGGATTAAACTATGGAAGTTGGAGTTTATAAAGCCAACTTGGTGTTTTGATGAGTTTCCATGATTATATGATGTGTTTTAAGTGTGTTTGGCATGAAATTTGAGAAGAAATGGATGGAATAATGAAAGATGCAATCCATGAATGAAACTAGTAAGGAATCCAAGTAGATTGCATTATGGATTTAGTTTGAATTGGTAGTGAAAAGTATATGCAATTGAATGAAAGTTTATGTGAAATTATTATCATTGAAACTAGAATTGTATTTTGGGATATTATGAATGACTTATTAGAAAAGTATGGTGAATTGAAATTGGATGTATACTAGTGCATACTAAAGAAATAAAATGTGTGTGAAATTAGTTTAGTTGAAAAGTCGTTAAAATTTAGAATGCGAAATTGTAGGTGAGATCGAAGCGGTGAAATCGAATTAGTGTTCGGACGATCGTAAAACCAATTGTTAGTGTTTTTTAAAATTATTTTTGAAAGTTTTATTTCTAATCAAATCGATTTTATATGTTATGCTTTTAAATTCATGCATGTGATATCGTATATGAAATTTTCGTAAATGAGTTTTATATTATATGCAGAAATTGAATATGTAAATCAATTATACTGATGCTTTAAATTTTATTTCTGAGATTTCAATTTATGGAAATGATTTTATACAGTTTATAGATGATAAGCAGTAGGTTTAGAAACCGAAAGTTTTGACCTATGATACACCCTTAGAGTAATACAGGATGTGCCGGTCAGAGTACCCTAACGTACATGGCAGAGTCGGGGGCATTTTGTATTAGACATACATGGTAGGATGAGAATGTGTCTATTAGTCAGTCCAGTGTTTCGTCATCTGCACATCTTAGGTACATATTGAGTTAGTGAGTTAGCTTCTACGTGATGATGCAGGAATTCTGCCATGTAAACCAGTATGGTGGTTTGAGCGATGCAGGAATTATGTTCTACTACTCGATACAGCCTAAGCGATGCAGGAATTTCGTTCCCCCCGTATCTATTGAGGGTATTGTCAGTATGGATCACCAGTGGTTGGCTGTTTCAGCTTATAGATTGTTTTTAAAAAATGACGCTACCACTGTTTCCAGTTTCAGCGAAAAAGAAATTTGAAATTTTTATGATTCACATTATATGTTTAATTTTTAAAAGCAGGAATTTTAAATTATAACATTAAATTATTTTAGCATAACATATATATATATTTATATATTTTCAAGGAGACTATTTTAAAAAACATTTCAGTTGATTTGAAATACTTAACACTCACTGAGCTCGTTTAGCTCATCATATATTTTTTGTTTTATAAATAAGCCTCCCCAGGTGCAGGCATTGGTACATCAAGGGCAAGGACAACCCTACAAGATTAAAGGATCGAGTACATTTAGCTGTGAATGTATATAAGTTGAATTGATATGTTTTGTAAAGAAAGCAAATTGACACTTGTGTATAAATTACATTATGTTTTGTAAATAACTTTGTGTTTAAATCACGTGGTTTCAATTATATATATATATATATATATTTCAGTTTTGATTGAATTCGTTGTGTTTGTATTGTGAATTGGAAATTGAGGGCTGGAGGTCTAGAAGTTTGAGAAAATTTATTTCTCTTAGAAATTTTATATTTTGTAAACTTTCGTAGGGTGGTGTATTAGGAAAAACAATCGTTATACAGTTCGAATTTTTTATAAAATTATTTTGAAATCGAGCGAAACAAGATGAAAAATTTTCTTCACGTTTCTGCAATAAACAAAGGATTTAGAAAGTTTAGTAAAAATAAAACGGTTAAGCTTCACGGGAACTTTATAGCGGGATCAGATATCCACTGAAGGGCTATCGTGAGGTGTCAGCAGGCTGCCTAGGGAAAGAGGCCTATCAGATCATGTATACTAAAACTTAGAGATCTTTACAATATGCAAAAAAAAAAACTAACACGAATATGCAAAAAAATTAACACGTAGGAAAGCGGATGAGTCATTTCAGCAACTTTCTTCGTACTTTCACATATTAAAAGAAACAAACCTCGATACAATGACGGTAATTAAGACCAATGAAAACAACAGGTTCTTATATTTGTTTATTGCAGTTAGGAGCCTCTATTGAGGGTTTTCGGTCTTATATCAGACTGGTTATTGCTGTTGATGTCATCCATTTGAAAGATGAATATACAGGGGTGATTGTTACTGTTGCATGAAAAGATGAGGAGTTGATTTATCCCATCACTTTTGTGTTTGGTGATGAAGAGTCAGATAATTCATCGACCTGGTTCTTAAGTAGATTGTTAAAGATTATCAGTGAGACACAACATTTGCCATTGGATTTGATTATCGTATTCGATCATCATAAAAGTATTACAAAAGCAATGAGAATCATTTTTCCAAAGTCTCACACGTGTTCTGTTTCTTCCACTTGAAGCAAAATCTAAAACAACACTGTAGAAATTAACCGGATGTGATGAATATATTTTACCTTGTAGCATATTGTTATACAAGGGAAGATTGTGATAGATATTTAGAAGAAATTCGACGACTATGTCCGAAAATGCATGAACAATTGATTAATCCTAGAGTGACAAAGTGGCCATGTGTATATTCTAAAAAAAAAAGATATGACACGATGACCACTAACATTACAGAGTCGCTCAATAAATGCATAATGAAAGCATGTTGATTTTCAATAACAACTGCATATGAATATCTTAGATATATAATGTAGAAATGGTACAATGATAGACATATTTATGTTGAGATACTCATATCTCAAGTTATCAAAACTGTAGAGAATCATGTGAACTCGATGACTGATGTATCGACGAGTGGTCAGATATTTGCCATTAAACTACCAAACAAGTTTTGAGGCACACATGAACTTGGCTATGAGTTCATTCAGCCTTTTTAGCAGTCATGCATTTGTTATCATTGAGATCTAGATTAATTGCCATGTCATCATGTAATTACCTTTTGTTAGGTATCGTAATTGTACTTTAATGTCATGTAGTAATACTCAGTCTTTGTCATATAAATCAAATTTAATGGTGTTCCCTATTATACGCTTTGTCATAATTATTATAGCAAAGAATGATTCAAAGTTTTATATGCACATTTAATCAATCCTATCATTGGCCCAAAAGATTGGCATGTTCTTGCGGAAGTAAAAAAAGGATGATTGTACTACCACCCGAAGGAAGAAGATAAGCAGGTAGACAGAGAGACATAAATTCCTTCAATTGGGGAAAGTCGTCATAAGAAAAAGTGTGGAAAATATGGTCAAAGGGGATACAATTGTCTTTGTTGTCCTAACCTCCTACATTCACTATTAGAGGGATGAGCGGAGATGGTGTTAGAGATGCTGGGATGAGTGTAAAAACTATTAGAGATGTGAGCACTATCATAGAAGTTGTTATAGAGGCTGGGATGAGCGTCGCCATCGTTGTCGCTGGATATGCCAGGACCTCTTGAAGATGTCAGTTTTTATGGTGCTACTGGACACACTCGATGTCGATGCAATCAATGGTTTCCCATTCCATCCTCAGAAGACTGATGAAAACAGTGGTAATTGAGTAGTTTGGATTCATTTATGACGGTAATAGACATATATGATGTTTGGAAAAGATTACATTTTCTTATATATATTGTAATTGAGCACTTTGTATTCGTATTCCTGAGAACTATAATGGAAATAATATATCACTATATTCATGTATGTTAGACAATGAAAAGTCTCAGTATGTTTTTGTGGTGGTGGTATTGTTATTCATTGGTATATAATTGAGCACTTGTACAAAATTGTCCCACAGTTGAATATAACATCAATCTTACGGTTTTTGGACAGTTTTAGACATTGGAAACAAACAAAATGACATAAAAAGTAGGAGAAAAAAAAAACCAAAAATAAAAAATAAAATTGGGTTTTATAAGTATATAAAACCTGTTACCTGGTAACAGGTTTTATTGGTCCATAAGACTAGAATCATATGAAATTTATTAAAAACACTAAAATCAAGTTTTATGGCTACTTAAAACTTGTGTATGGGTTTTAAAATACCATAAGATACGGTCTATTTGAAAAGTTAAAAAAAAAAAAATCGGGTTTTAAAGACCATTAAAACCCAGTTTCGGGATTTAAAGACCATTAAAACCCGGTTATATTATTATTATTATTATTATTTGGATTTTTTGCCCTTCTTTATGGCTTCTTAAGGGCTTCAAAATATGTTCAAATGTTTTCAATTTCATCAATTTAACTTAATTTAGTAGATAACTTACAAAATCTCACCATATCATCACATCGGAGTGTAATATGGCATGAGGTTAGTGTATATGACCTTTAGCAATCTTAAGTAAGTTTCATTGCACAATTTGTTTGTTAATAATGTTGTCCCTTCATATAACATCTATTTCATGGATTTTGGGTAGTTTTGGACATTGGAAACAAACAAAATAGCGTAAAAATAGGGGAAAAAAACAACATAATCCTAAAATTGGGTTTTATGGCTATTTAAAACCCATATATAGGTTTTAATATACCATAAAATCCAGTGTATTTGAAAAATCAAAAAAAATAAAAAACGGGGTTTTAAACACCGATAAAACCCGATTTCGGGGTTTAAAGGCCATTAAAACTTGGTTCTATCATTTTTTTGGATTTTGTGCCATTCTTTATGGCTTCTTAAGTCCTTAAAATATATCCAAATGTCTTCAATTTCATCAATTTAACTTAATTAGGTATATAACTTATAAAATCTCACCATATCATCACATTGGAGTGTAGCATGGCATGAGGTTAATATATTCAATTTATTTCTATTTTAATGAATTTTAATTTAATTAAAAAAATATACATAATTACATTATATAAAATGATAGTAATCAATCATATACAACATTTCCATCTTCGTCTAATGTCCACTGTCTAGAATCACTTGTTCTGTATTCTGGTGTGGAATACACACATATATATATGTATATCGTACGTCATATCCCTCCTTATTCTGGTGGCGTCTTCCAAAGTTTGGTGCGACTTCCATTCAGGCTCTTGGGACTTTAAAAGGTAGTGGATAAAATTCACATAATACGCTCCATAACTGTTCTATGTTAGTAGGAAGACAAGTTAGATGACTATTACAAACTTTTATATAACGAATTTCAGGCTAAATTTTGAACAAAAGTGGTATTTATCTGTCAGCTTGTTGAGTGACATTCGCTATATTGACACGCTCCACAAAACATCTATTTTCCACGAGTGGTGTAGGTGTTTTTGCTTTTCTCATAAAATCCAATCGATCGTAAGATGATCGGTACAAAACATGCTAGCGGCTGAAGGGTTGTCTCCAAAAATTAAAGTCTACTTCTGCCATTTAATCATACACCACTATCTTTTCCTTTTTAAGCACACCTTACAATGTGTTTGAGATAAAGAATAGGGAGCAACACCAGCAATTTGAAAATGTTAGTTATATAGGACTAATTCGAAGCATCAAATAAAAACCCTTAATCCTAAAATGACACTTACATTTTGAGTAGACCTCCAAGGCATTTTAGAGTCTCCCATGTCAGTAGAATAGTTTTTTTAGTGATTAGGGACAACAGCAGTAGAATCAAACTCCTTTTTGGGTTTGGTGTATTCAGCATCGAAAACATGCACTCTCTCGACCTACAAGAGAAAAAATTAAATATGTTATTTTACAAAAAGTTAAACAAATATACAAAAAATGAATAATAGCTTATATGTAAACACTTACAAAAAAGTTTATCTCGTAGATTGTGTATCTACAATTATTAACCTCATCTCACCACCTATAAACTTTCGCTTTCTTTTGTAGGAGACTTAAATAACCATCAATATGAATCAAAGTCAACCACTATTTGACATCCTCAATGGTAAGTGCTAAAATGTAGCATTATTGGGTGCTTTTAACCCCGACTTTTGGAATAAAAACTTGAGTGAAATTCAATTATTTAGTGATTTTTGAGTGTTTTGTGCAGATTTTAAAATCTAGTAATGAAATTGTAAAAAAATGGAGAATTAATAGGACAAAGTGCAAAATTATAAAAGAAAGGGGCTAAATCACAAAAAGGCAAGACTTAGGCACATGGGTCATGGCCTACCTTTACTTTATTTCATGCTTGACCATGAACTGAGAACCATGGCAACACTTGAGGGAAACTTTAAGTGTGACGAAGGGACTAAGGCCTTGGTAGTACTTTATGTGGACATATGGGTTGACTAAGAGCTGTGAGCCTTGGCAACAAAAGAAGAGAGTAACATGGCGTACGTGAAGTGAGTGTCTTGGAATGTGTTCAGTAGTTTTGTTTGTGGGTTGTTCGTGTGCGACTTTTAGTCCAAGAATTTGTGTTGAGAATCTTTTGGGAATATTTTCAATTTATGCTTCAACATATACCTCCTAGAAAGCTTATAAATTAAGACCATTTCATTTATTTGGGATCATCGAGTTCTATCATAGAGGTGCGAGTCAGGTGTTTAGTGAGTCGAAGCAGAGTCTAAAGGAGTTGATTTAGAGCAAGTTAAGACCAAAATACGAGGAAAATTGCTTCTAAGTTTTTCCTTCACAGTGAATACTTTTATTCATTTAAATATGCTCTACAGTTCATTTGTTATGCTGCTTAAATTAATGTCGAACTAATTTCATCAATCTAAGGCTACAATGTAGCCACATTAATTTTCAATACGTCTAATGATTTATGTTAGTTAACTTAATTTAATTTTTATTATGTATTCTATCCTATTGGAAATTAATGCTGCCTATTAATTTAGGCATGTTAATTGGGTAGATATTGTGGTTATAATATGCTTTAAAAGATATTGTAATTTAGAAATCAATAGGATAGCATGAATCATATAGGATAATAATATACTTGTAAGTTTTGTATAATCATATGTGGATAAATTGGTTTGAATGAATTTAGATTAATCAATTGGCATAGGAATATAGCAAGTTAATTGATATAGATATTCTCACTTGACCATTTAGAAGAGACTTGTGAGGAATTCAGAATTATTTGATTAAATACATAATTAAAATATTTTTATCACTTTTATAAAGGAAGACTGATGGATGAATTAATATGTTGAAATTGTATTCCCTAGGTTCTCATCTCTACTGTTGGAATCACATTTTTAAATTGGTTCAATTTGAACTTTTTCAATTATAAAAATCTATAATCATCGAAGCTTGGATAAAATTTGTTTTGATTAATTTTGGTAATTAACAATTTTAATTGCAGTTTCTCTGTGGGAACGACCTTGACACACCACTGTATTATATTTGGACCACGTATAGTTGCACGTGTTCTCATGTTATATTAGTGCACTAGAAATAACCCATCAAGTTTGTTCCGCTGTTACCAGGGACAGTGAGCCAAATTTTATTGTCAATATCAACACTAATTGAAACAGTTTTACTTCAAAACTTTTTATTTTTTCTTTTTCAGGTACTTTCAGTCTTTTTATGCAAATGACAAAAAGTGTATAACTTTTGCCTTTGGGAACGACCTTGATTCACCACTATATTACATTTAAACTGTGTATACTTGCACGTGTTCTCGTTTATATTAGTGCACTAGAAATAACCCATCAAGTTTTTGGCACCATTACCGGGGACAATGTGCCAATTTTTATTGTAAATATCAATGCTGGTTGAAACAATTTTACTTCAAAGCTTTCTATTTTTTTTTCTAGGTACTCTTATTATTTTTATGTGAAGAACAAAAGGTGCAGAACTTTCGCCTTTAGATAACATATAAAACCTAGAAACTCCTGTTTCTATGATAAATAACATTTTCGAATTAATAGTATTTTTGAATGAATAGTATTTTTAAATGAATAATAATTTCGGATGAATAGTATTTTTGGATGAATAGTATTTTTAGATGAATAGTATTTTCGGATGAATACTATCCATATGAATAGTGATTTTTTTGAAAAGTGGACCCCATAAATCAAAAGTTTTGGAATAAATAATAGAGTCTAAGAAAACTGAAATAGATCAAAAATGAATCCAGGTTGAATAAATTTTAAGAGCTTTGGGGATAATCAGACTGAAAATACCCTTAATGGAAGAACAATTAATATTGTTGATTTTAAATCCATTTGAATTTTTTTCAAAGCATGGATTGAAAGCTAAGATACCCAAATAAGAGTATTTCGTGGTCAATTTGATGGTTAGATGACCATGAAATATTTTTGGAATTTATTTAGCGATGAAGGGAATTTAATATATATAAGCATGTGAATCAAATAAGAGTTGTATGATGAAATTCTCAATCAAGAAGCACAATCTGACAGACCCCTTTTCAGAGGCGATCTGCTGGCACCCTACGGTGACCCTCAGTTAGCCCTTACGCTCAACTAAAGGATTCCCGCAGAGCTAAGCCATATTCTTTCTGAAACCTTTTCAAAAACAGCGGAAAACATGGGGAAATTTTTCATTTTATTCAAACCTTTGTAAAACATTTTACAAAAATTTGGACAGCATCCCGTCTATTTTTCAGGACTTTGCCACCCTGTAAATTATAAATTTAACACTTCTATGATATAACAAAATAATTTCCCCAAACTACAGAGCCTCCAGGCTCTCATTTTTATCAATCCACGAGCAACCACAAATATGCATACGGTTTAGAAAATACATTAAATTAAATTCATAAGTCATGCATATCTTTATTTACATATCCCAAAAATTTATACATTTCAAAAATAACAGCACAGCTTCTTCGACTCCTCTAATCACGATCCGGAGTTATTGCCAATGAAGTGCCTGTACCTGTGCCTGTGTCTAGGGAGGTTTTTATTTACAAAAATATAAAACATAGTGAGCTTTGATAGCCCAGTGAGTGTCATACAATTTCCATTTAAAAATAAGTTTATCAAATAGCCTCCCAAAAATCTTTTAAAACATTTATGCATAATCAAATACCATGATTGAATAATTGATATATCTGAATCTCATCATTCACTTAGAAATAATAGATATCAATCAGAATTTAATAAAATTCATTTCATGCCAAATAATAACATTTAAATTCATAGGTTGCATAATTTCCATTTCTATCAAAACATTTCAATAATGGTGGCAATGGTGACTTTCAAAGCATTTATAAATATCAATAGGCCAACCATCATTAGTTTGCATCACATGGTACCCTATAAGTAGAGCGGAATTTTGCCTCGCTCAGACCATCACGGAATTTTGCCTCGATCAGGTCATCTATCCAGTTTTTACGTAACGGAATTTTGTCTCATTACGGAGCGGAATTTTGCCTCGCTCGGTTGGAAGCTAGCTAATAATATACCTCTTACGTGCATTGGATGACTCACAGGACTAAACAGACACGGTCCCACCCGCTGTTAGTGACAGACTCTCCCAACACAGCCAACGCACGCTTAAGGTACTCAACCCAGACTGGAGATATATATCCATGGAATAAAACTCGGCCGAGTTGGCCGAGTTCTCAGCCGAGGACTCGTCGCTCGGCCTACTGCCGATCCGAGAATCGCCGGATCGGCAGCACAAATCGGCCCGGGTCAAAAATCGGCCCAACTCGGTGTAACTCGGCCCAACTCGGCGCTGTTCCAACTCGGCAGTTCTTCTCTTTATTCTGCCTCAGTTCCTCTTCTATTCTGTCATTATGCTTCAGTGCTTCGTCGCTGCTCGTCGCTGCTATCGCTTGTCGCTGCCGTCGCTCGTGTTGCTCGTAACTGCCGTCGCTCGCGCTGCTCGTCGCTGCCGTCGGTTTCTGCCTTGTTCGTCGCCATCGCCATCACAGCCAAGGTCACTGTCTGTCATCATCTTCGGTCGGTAGTGGCTGGTCGGCAACTTTTTCTTCTTCTTCTCTTCTTCTTCTTCTTTCTTTTCTTCTCTTCTTCTTTCTTCTTCTCGACGACCGACTCAATAGTCAATATCAATTTTGTGAGTCAAAACAAGTTTTTGGCTTCTATTTTCCTCCCCAATCAATTTTAAAAATGACGGTCACGTCCCGAGAAAATATCGGTCTCCTCCCTTAACTTTTAACTCAATTATATTTTGACCACAAATATTAAAACTATACTCAATTTAATCCTTTATCACTTTTATTTTACAGGGTTGACCTGGTTTGACCGTTGACCGATGGTCAAACCGAGTACTCGTCGAGTACTCTCCGAGTTGCCGAGTACTCGTTGCTCGCTACCTTGCCGGTCGAGTAGCGAGTAGCGAGTTTTCGAACACTGTATATATCACGTACAATCAGGCGTACCATAGATTTTCAATATCATTTCAATTTAAATTTCATTTCTCATTAAATCACATTTCATATAAATCATTTCCATAATCCATGCAACCATTTCAATTTAGAATTCATTTGATATTCTAATCAACATAATAAATTTGGAATGCATTCAAAATCAATCATAGTAAGACATTTTTATAAAAACACTCACTTGTTGTTAAAGCTTCGTATATGGAAGCTCAGGGGCCGTGCCGTGCTCCACTCGCTTCCTACCTCACCTACACATCATATTCTCATTTAGAATATGTCAAACGGGACTTTACGGAACTCATTAAATAGTCTCTAACTCAAGTGACCCACAAAAAGGATACTTTTCATTAAACTTCTGTACTTTATTCATAATTAACCGAAACTCCGAAATTCCGTATGGGTCAATTTATGTAAATGTGTGAAATGAAATGTTTATGCATGAAAATGATAAAATGTGGAGCTTATGCTTTAATATCATTTTATGATTATGCTTTTATACAATTATGATTGTTAAATAAAATGAAATTGATTTATGAATAGCATGAAAAAGATAGTTTTCAAATGCCAATGGATTACCCCATGAATTATGTGTGGAATTGACGGATGTTAAATGATAAAGGGAAGATTAGACCCGACCAAAATACCCCTGCGTGTATGGTAAGTATTAGGAGAGCGTGTCACTAACCTCGGGGGGATTGAGTCTGTCAGTCGAGTCGTGTCGCCCTATATACGTGTGGGGTATTATCTCACTTCACGTATGCAACATGGAATAATTCCGCTGTGTGGTTGTGAGATGTCTCATGTATATGGATACTATCACGTGGGGCTGTTGCCAGCTGGGGATGGTGGTCCATGCCGTTCAATACACGTGACCATGTTATGCTGGGGATGGTGGTTCGTCCAGCCCAACGCATGTGACTATGTTATGTTAGGGATGGTGGTTTGTCCCGCCCAGCACTGAGGATGGTGGTTCATCCCGCCCAAGACACGTGGTCATGTTATGATGCTCTTTGGGCTCCATTGGTAGAGTTCAAGTTATACATGGAAATGTTTTTTTAAATGTTACATGATTTATGGAAGTTATGCATTATTTTGAGCATTTTGTAATTATACAAGAATTGAAATCTTTTAGGATCTTAATGCATGAATTTGAATTTTAAAGTTTGCTTATGAAATAGTTAAAGTCTATGTTTCTATTTCGAAACGTTTAAGAAAGAAAAGAATTGCGTTTAAATGTTTTTGGGAAGGTGTATTTTCGAAAGGAAACATTTAGTTAGAAAAACTGTAACACTCATTGAGCTCGTGTAGCTCATTATTTTATGAATTTTGTTTTAAAAACCTTCCCAGGTGATAGGCCTCTTCTCTTAGGCGGCCTGCCAACAACCCTACGGTAACCTTCCAGTCGACATCCAATCCGGCTGAAAAATTTTCGCAGAACTAAGCTGTTATTTTTTCAGAAAACCCATTTATAAAATTCTTTATTAACACTTTACCATTATCGATTTATAAAGATTTTGGACAGCATAATGATTATTTTTCTGAAAATGTCACCCTATAACAATTCACTAGAAAATTTATACAATTCTAAAAGCATACATATTCTCAACTCCTGGGTCTCAGGCCCTCAATTTTCTTGATCCACAAGCAACTGCAAACATGCACACAATTTTGAAAGGTGTATTGAATAAAATTTATAAGTCATGCATAAATAAATTTCAAGTCATTTCCAACATAAAATCAAACAAATTTTCATGTCATTTCAAATAACATTTAAAAGATCATACAGAAATCTTTATATATCATATTTCAAAATTGAGTACAACAAGTTTCATATTTCAAAACAGCACAATCAGCATGACTCATCTAATCACGATCCGAAGTTCTTACTACCGAAGTACATGTACCTATACCTGTCCCTAGGGAGGTTTTATTTACAGAAATACAAAACATAGGTGAACTTCAATAGCCCAAAGAATGTTGTATGATTTTCCGTTAAATCTAACTTTATCAATTAACCTCCCTCAAATCTTTTTAAAACATTTTATATATAATCAAATGCTATGATTGAAAAATTAGTGTCCTTGAAATTCATAATTCATTTAATAACAATAGTAATCAATCGAAATGCAATAAAATTCATGTTTTATAAATTAAATTACAAACAATAGGTTGCATGGTTTCCATTTCTATCAAAACGTTTTAACAGTGTTTGTAATGATAATTTTCAAAGAATTTTTAGATAAAATAGGCCAACAACTGGTGGTCCATACCATATGGTACCCTAAGAGTGGAGCGGAATTCTGCATCACTCGAGCCATCCCGAATTCTGCATCGTTCAGGCCATCTATCCGATTTTACGTAGTGAAATTCTACGTCACTACGGAGCAAAATTCTACATCGCTCGGGTGGAAGCTAGCTAATAATATACCTCGTACGTGCATTGGGCTACTCACAGGACTACACAGACACGGTCCCACCTACTGTTAGTGATAGACTCTCCCGACACAGCCAATGCACGTTTAAGGTACTCAACTCAGACTGGAGATATATAAAATACTATCAAGAGTATCATAGGCTTTCAATTTCATTTCAAATTTCAATTTTCTTTTTCATTAAAGCCACATTTCATATAAATCATTTCCATAATCTATGCAACAATTTCAATTGAAATTTATTTAATATCAATTTACAACTTGATATATTAAAATATGAAATTAAAAATAAATCATAGCAAAAACATTTTATAAGGACACTTACACATTGAGCTCACATTCGGATCCTAATCCGTCTTCCTTGTCTCCACTTTTCCTACACATTTTACATTCTAGTTTCAATAATTATACAACCAAACCAATTTATACACACATTATCCCAATCATTTACTTTAGTAAGCAACCTCTTTTATTATCTATATACATCCTTTTTCTTCTAGTCCACAAACATATCATTTATTCACCAAACCTTTCCTAACTTCAATTTAAGCCATCCTAACACATAAATTTTTCAAATAACTTGGAATTTATATCAAAGGCATGGAAAATAATTGAACATCCCTTTTTAACTTATGTTGATCGAATGCTTACCACCCACTTTATCTTTGATTTCATCTTCATTTCACTTTAATCTCATCATCTACACATCCCATATGATCAATCAAAACACTTAAATTCATTCAAAAACCATCATCTAATACAACTTTTTTCCTTAGGCCAAATCTACATCAATACTAGCCAACAATTTCCATTTTCATTCTACACCACTTTTATAATCAATTTAACATCAATTTGAAGGGAAAAATCGATTTTAATTCGAATGCGGAAACGTGAATTTTAAAAATTTTCAAACAAAACATGCCCGATCGATGCTAGTAATAACAATTCAATAATTTAATTAATAAGATCAAATCTTACCTTGCATGAAGATTGAATTGATCTCTTTTGATTCGTAGATTCTTCACCACCTAATCTTCCTTGCTATGGCTCTTTACAAAAGAAACTGTGTGTGGGCACAATCTTTTTGAAGATCTTTTTGAAGTAGATGGTTATTTAGTGATTTTTAATCAATAGGAAATTTTTGGTTCAAGTAGCCAAAAATTCTCTCTACCACCACCCTCCTACCAATCATAAAAACATCTTTTTATAATGGCAAAATAGGGTTCTTCAATTTTATCAAGGAATTTAAATTCTATTAAAATTGAAAGACTTAATTCATATCCAATATGGAATCAAATTCCTTATTGAATAAAATTCTATTCTTTTAATTTAATATGGAATCTAATTCCCATTAAATTAAAACTCTTTTAATATAATTTAAATGAATCTTATTCCAATTAAAATTATTATTTCCATTAATTAATTAAATGATTATTTCATTAAATTAAATGATTATAAATCATAATTAATTTAATGACATCATTTATAATTGAATCCATGACCTCTACAAATAATTAAATAATTAACCATTAATTAAATAATTATAAATATTTAAATAATCAAATTATTTAAATAATTTATGAACATGTACATAAATTTATATGTACATCAATAATCAGACAATCCAATTATATTCTTCAACTTGCTTCTTTATGTGGTTGTGAGCTAGTAAGGGGACCAAATGGACCTACAATTTGAGCTCCAATAATAACGGAATTATTAATTAAACTCTTTAATTAATAATTCACTATTATTAACCTTAGAGTTACTCCACTAAAAACTTAAGGTTGCACTCTCAAAATTGTAGATGTTTTACACAATCTGAATTTTCAGTGCCCATCGATTTAATCATTTCATATGGTTCGATCCTCCACAAGTAGTTCATAATTAGAGCTAGGTTATAAAAATCCGTTATACCTCTTTAATTATATCTTGTTCCATTAAGTACCATTGATTCTCTAATGAATAATATATCCATAACAACTTATGAATTTATCTTTTCGTTTACTCATAAACAGAAAGTTGAGCGCTCTTATTGTTCAAGACCCGAATCAACACTTAAAGGAACTACTCATCTACTTCTTGCAAGAATGAGTGGATTCCACTATTATATAGAATATTTTCCAGCCACTTATTAAATCACATCTCTAAAGTACGAAGGTTATTGACCGTAAATCTATAACAGTCTCACCCATGTAAATCAAAAGACATGACCTAACAAATAGGAGTCCATAAAATATTCAGGATTAAGATCAATCCATATATGATCATCTACATGATAAAGAAGAATTTCTTTGTTTAACGGATATTAATAAGAAATTCATTTTATCGTGGTCCAGTCCTATATAATCTCTATTATATAAGTGCCTCAATTTTCATGTCGCCATATGAACAATTAGGATAAGATCATCGTATCAAATACGAAATGGACCGTAGCTATAGATTTACCACAAACAAAGTACCCAGCTTTGTTTGCTTTCTACGGACTCTTTAGATTACTAATCTCAAACTAAATCCTCTTGTATATAACACTTACATACTTAGTTGAGACTACATAAGTAATCATGGATGTTACATGATATTCGTATGAAGCAAACATTTCATAAATGTACATTAACTTGAATAAAATAAACTTTATTTATTTATAATTTATTTAAACGTTTACAAATTACAAGCTCTTAGGGCACAATGCCTAACAATCTCCCACTTGCCCTAGAGCAAATGAGATATATCTCGTAATCCTAGACCCTCTAGATGACCGTTAAACATTTTAGCCGTTAAGGTCTTTGTAAACAGATCAGTATGGTTGTCCTGTGAAGCTATTTTCATCACCGACACATCTCTCTTATGTACTATCTCTCTAATGAGATGATATTTTCTTTCTATATGCTTTCCACGCTTATGGCTTATTGGTTCTTTGGAATTAGCCACTGTACCATTATTATCACAATAAAATGTGATTGGCTTATCCATATTTGGAACAACTTTTAAATCTGACAAAAACTTTCGAAGCCAAACTGCTTCTTTAGCTGCTTCACAAGCTACAATATATTCTGCTTCCATGGTGGAGTTAGTGATACAAGATTGCTTAACACTCCTCCATACTATAGCCCCACCACCTACGGTGAATACTGACCCTGACGTGAATTTTTGAGAATCCTTATCCGATTGAAAATCAGAATCTGTATATCCTGTTGGAATCAAATTCTCACCAGAATATACTAACATATAGTTTATCGTTCTCCGAAGATATTTGAGAATACATTTTACTGCCACCCAATGATCCAATCGTGGGTTAGATTGATAACGATTGACTACTCCGACTGAATAATATATGTCAGGTCTCGTGCATAGCATAGCATACATGAGATTGCCTACTTCAGAGGCATAGGGAATTCGTCTCATATCCTCAACTTCTTGAGGTGTCTTAGGACATTGTTCCTAAGACAAGTGAACTTCATGCCGAGAAGGTAAATAACCTTTCTTGGAATTCTGCATTGAATAACGTACAAGGATCTTATTAATGTATGATGCTTGAGACAATGCTAATAGTTTGTTCTTACGATCTCGTATGATTTGGATCCCAAGAACATAACTAGCCTCTCCCAAATCTTTCATTTGGAATTGGTTAGCAAACCAGTTCTTTACATCAGATAATGCTCCTACATCATTCCCAATGAGTAGAATATCATTGACAGTAAAGTACGAGGAAAACCACTTTCTTATTGATGATACGCTTGTATACACAAAGTTCATCGACATTTTGCTCAAAACCATAAGACTTGATCGAAGTATCAAATCTAATGTTCAAAGATCGGGAAGCTTGCTTAAGTCCATAAATAGACCTTTGCAACTTGCAAACCGTTTGCTCTTGACCTTGGATCACGAATCCCTCTGGTTGCACCATATAAATGCTTTTATCAAGATTGCCATTCAAGAACGCAGTCTTGACATCCATTTGCCATATCTCGTAATCGAGACATGCAGCTATGGATAGAAGAATACGAATGGACTTAAGCATGACTATTGGAGAGAAAGTTTCTTTATGGTCAACTCCCTCTTTTTGAGTATAACCCTTTGCCACTAGCCTAGCTTTGAAGGTCTCTACCTTCCTGTCTACTCCTCTTCTTCCTCTTGTAGATCCATTTGCAACCTATGGGTTTTACCTCATCTGGTTGATCCACAAGTTCCCAGACTGAGTTTGAGTATATAGACTCTATCTCAAGATTCATAGTTTTAAGCCATTCTTCCTTATCAGAATCTTCCATTGCATCATGATATGTCAATAGATCATCTACACACTCATCAGAGATAGCAATCTGTGCCTCTTCGATTTTTCTGTAGCGAATTGGTGGTCTAATAACCCTTTCACTACGATGAGGTGGTAGATGATCCTGATGAAAGTCTATTTGACGATCAGACTGTGGTCTTAACTATGTTATTATCAATAACTATTGTTGATTGGATATTCGTCGAACCAGGTAATAACTCATTGAGTACAATCTTACTTCGAGATTTATGTTCTTTTATGTAATTATCTTCAAGAAACGTAGCATTTGTCGATACAATCACTTTGTTATCTTGACGATCATAAAAGAATTCGCCTTTAGTTTCTCTGGAGTAGCCTACAAATAGGCAAACTTATGAACATGGTTCCAGCTTTTCAGTCTTATTTTTCAGCAAATGTGTTGGACACCCCCATATGCAAAAATGTTGCAAACTAGCTTTGCGACCATTCCACAACTCTAAAGGTGTTCTAGGAATAGACTTGGAAGAAACTACATTCAGGATATATACTGCAGTTTGTAATGCATATCCCTAGAAAGAACTATTTAAAGATGAGAAATTAATCATAGATCTCATCATATCATGCAGGGTACGATTTCTCCTTTCTGCAACACCATTTTGCTGCGGTGTTCCAGGAGTCGTGAGTTGGGATATAATCCCATTCTCAATCAAATAATCCTTGAACTATGTATCAATGTACTCTTCTCCACGATCTGATCGTAGAGTTTTCAATGTTTTACCTAATTGATTTTCAACTTCAGTTTTAAACTCTTTGAACTTTTCAAAAGTTTCAAACTTTCGTTGCATCAGGTAAACATGCCCATATCTAGAATAATCATCAATGAATGTGACGAAATATTCATAACCACCTCTAGCTTTAACATTCATTGGACCACAAACAGCCGAATGTATAAGTTCTAGCGGTTCTTTGGCTCTATAACCTTTTGTCTTAAAATGTCTCTTAGTCATTTTACCTTCTACACAAGATTCACAAATAGATAAAGTGTCGATCTTTAACTCACTTTAATTTTCGCTTTTTACTAGTCTGTTAATTCTATCAAATTAATATGTCTAAGTCTTAGATGCCAAATATAGGTATCATCATTAGGAGAAATCTTTTGTCGCTTTGCTTTAGGTTTTTCAACTTTAAACAATTCAGCATTGAGCAATGAATTACGTGTTAACGACCTTAACATGTAAATGTTATTTTCTAATATTCCAGAACAAATATTCAAACCATTTCTAGAAATAATAACATCTTTATTACTAAAAGAAATTGAATAATTGTGCTCTAATAATCTAGAAACCGAAATCAAATTTTTTCTAAAATTCGGAATAATATAAACATTGTTCAAAATAATAAAACAATTATTTGAAAATTGAAGTCTAACTTCTCCCACTGCTCTAGCTGAAACGACATCCCCAGTGCCAACTTGTATGGTGAACTCGCCCTCATCAAGCTCCCTCCAAGAATCAATTAACTGTAAAGAAGAACAAACATGATTAGTGGCTCCTGAATCGATTATCCAGGTGAATAATTCATTCTCCACTAAATAAGATTTAATGACAAGTAAATCATATTCACCTTTCATTTTCTTTTTGTTCTTGAGCTCTTCGAGGTACTTAGCACAGTTCCTCTTCCAGTGACCTTTCACATCACAATGAAAACATTTTCCTTTGGGTTTGGAAGCCTTAGAGCTCTTTTGCTTCTTCTTTTGGGTAACTTGTTTCTTAGGCTTTGCCTTAGCCTTACTGGCGGTCATTTTCCTCTTTTTCTTATTAAAGGTGAAAGTTTCAGCAACATTTGCTTCACCAGACTTAATCTTGTCCTTATTCATGGACTCACAAGTAGTGAGTTCATTAAGCAATTGAGTAATATTATATTACAGCTTGTTCATAACATAATTGCTCTTGAACTACATAAAACTCTTTAGGAGAGTTTGCAGTATCATGCTCACTTGGCTAGGCTCATCAATCACCCCACCATGAGTTTCAACCGTATTAAAATAGGTCATCATGTTCAAGACATGCTCTCGAACTAATGTCCCTTCCTTCATCTTAGTAGTCATAGCAGCACAAACAGCTTCATGTCGCTGCTGCTCAGAAGGTTGCCCAAACATCCCTTGTAATGACTCCATCATCTGAGATGTTGTAGTCATTGCCTCATGGTTCTTAGCAAGCACGTCGGACATTCCTGCTAACAGATAGTAACGGGCCTTTTCATCAGCCTTAACCTAATTTTGGTAGGTTTCACGTACATTACGTGTGGTATTTGCAAGTGGCATAGGAGGACACTCATCCGTCAGGATAAATTTTAAATCCTTACAAACCAGAATGGCGTTCATATTATTTTTTCATTTAACATAGTTATCCCCATTCAGTTTATCATTGGCAAGTATGGTAATTAAAGGTGACAGCATTGCTGAAATAAATAAACAAAATATTTTATTCAAAATTTGCTTTATATGAATATCATAAATTTTAGCATAAAATTAAACATGATGCATGATACATGAATAATGAATTAGAAATACCCTAAAAAAAATTACTATGCCACGATAATCTAACATGCCACAAATAAATGCCACCTTAGGGTAGTTCAAATATTTGTATGTCAGATTGAGAAAATCTCAATCGAATAATATAACAAAATAACTCTTATTCCTATATTATCTGACTACCGCTTATTTCGGTCAAGGAATAAACTAACTAATTAATTTATTCCTTTGTGAGTGTAATCCATCATTTCAGATCTCTCAAACTTAACTTGAGAATTGCCAGCCTTAGGGTAGGTCAATCCCAAAATACATCCAGAAATCTTATCCGTTAGGAAGTCAACCTTGATATTGACCCAAATGGACACCACCCTTAAGGGGACGAAAACAAAGCCGTCTCAAGACGTCACTCAAATCTCACGGTGTTGAACTAATGATAGAGACCGTAGGATATATTGTCATATATCCCTCTCCCACTCACTATTTTAGGATTAGGGTTTTCTATTTAATATACCTAGACATCATCTTAGATTATTAACGACTAACAAGTATAATCTAAGTTACTAGGAATCAATATGTTACTAGAATCATCATCCTATTAACTCCTAATAAATTACTAGATTTTTTAACTCTTAAAAATCTAATTTATTATGAAAGATCTAATCTATATAATCTAAACTCTTTAATTATGAAGATTAGATTTAATGTGAGATTATCCAATTTTAACTCTTAAAATCTAATCCACATTATAACTACCAATTATTTGAAATATATTTATTTTAATCACATTAAAACTATTTATATATTTCTAATTTGTGAACCTAGGATTTTCATCTAAAATCCTAACAAATTATGAAATTGGTATTTAATGTATTATTATCTCTATTTTAACTAATAAACTATTTAATAGAAAAAATAAATAATAATACATGTATGTATGTCAAGTGATAATGTAACGAGTAGGCACTTTCTATTCTATATGACATATTTTATGCATGATCATGTTATCAATAAATTATTCAATCATCACATGATAAACAATTAAAATAAATAACATGTGATTGACCGGGTTTTTTGGCTTTAACAACCTAAATCTAATTTTAATTATTACAAAAATTAACTAAGGCATTCCTTGGTCTTCACTTGTAGTCTTCAAGGATTTCATGGTCTTCAAGGTCTTGATGGGCTTTTAATGGCTTATAATTAAATCTAATTTAATTATCAAGAACCTCCATCAAATGGATTAATTTACAAGCCAATTTCTTGATTTTTAAAGCCAACAAAGAAATATTCAAGTGTGAGCATACATGTGCAGATTGTGCATCATCAATCATGTGCACTAAATGCACATGTGTCGCATACTCATGCAACCAGTGCATTATCATTCACACACAAACAGGTGCAATAATTGCACTGTTTTGTGCATCACACTCATGCAGGTTCCTTTACGCACACGTGCACAATCTGAGCATGCTAGCTGTCATGCACCACATGCACCAACCTGCAGCAATTTCAGTCTCTATTTGTAGCCACTGGATGAACACCCAACTGGTTCAAGAAAACAGTCCTTCATGCATTGCCGAACTCCATTCAAGCGCAGCCAAACTGAACCACAACTGCCTTGCGGTTCATCAAACTGGTTCGCAAACCAGTAATCTGACCGCATGTGCTACTGGTTCAAAACCAGTCTCGCATCGCACAGCTGCTGAACCAGTTCGATACGCGTAAGTACCACACTTCAGGTCTGGCCGTGCGTCAAGCTGTCACACAGCTCTTCAACGCAGCAGACCACCCCAGATGCACCAGCCATTTGATGCCAAACCACTGCACCCAAACGTACAACTGGTCATGTAAACTGGTGCATCAGACCTGATGTTCAACTGGTTCAAAATCAGTTCACTTGCTGCCCAGAAAACCAGTTCAAAACCAGTTCTCTATGCGTCGTTTGCTGCTTCCTTTTACGCACTCAAACTGGTTCAAAACCAGTCATCACGCCATCACACCTGCACAATCGCTGCGCACTGCAGTCCAACTGCATTAGCATTGCGCGCTGCAGCGCAGCAACCGCGCCAGCGCTGCGCACTGCAGTCCAGCCGCACCAGCACAGCACACTGCAGCGCAGCAGTTCAGCCATGCACAAATTTCTGCACCGCTGAACTTGACTACGAATTAAGCTGTCACACAGCCCTTCGCACGCTGTCATCTAGTCGTGCATCATATGCACACTTTAACAATGTGCAAATATTTTCTAAACCGATTCCATATTCAATCGCAACTTTTTGCCCAATTTTCGTGACAGAATTCAGCCCCGATGTTATCAATCTTCGCGTTTAAATCTTCGACAAAAATAAAATCCTAAATCTATGATTACAAGGAAATTAAATTTGCCACAAACGGCTTACAAATTAATCAAATTAAATTAGCCAAAGAACCATACAATTAATGATCAATCCATGCAAACCCAATTCATCAATCATGAATATATATCAAACAATAATTTGTGCCTACTATATGACATACAAAGAATCATAATCAAAAGAAAATTCAATCATTATTGAATCAATTATTAAATTAGCGAAATCGGGTTCTGATACCAATTGAAGGGAAAAGTCCATTTTAATTCGAATACGGAAACATGAATTTTAAAAATTTTCAAACAAAACATGCCCGATCGATGCTAGTAATAACGATTCAATAATTTAATTAATAAGATCGAATCTTACCTTGCATGAATATTGAATTGATCCTTTTTTATTCGCAAATTCTTCACCACCTGATCTTCCTTGCTATAACTCTTCACAAAAGAAACTGTGTGTGGGCATAATTTTTTTGAAGATCTTTTTGAAGTAGATGGTTATTTGGTGATTTTTAATCAATGGAAATTTTTGGTTCAAGTAGCCAAAAATTCTCTCTACCACCACCCTCCTACCAATCATAAAAACATCTTTTTATAATGGTAAAATAGGGTTCTTCAATTTTATCAAGAAATTTAAATTCCTATTAAAATTGAAAGACTTAATTCATATCCAATATGGAATCAAATTCCTTATTGGAATAAAATTCTATTCTTTTAATTTAATATGGAATCTAATTCCCATTAAATTAAAACTCTTTTAATATAATTTAAATGGAATCTTATTCCAATTAAAATTATTATTTCCATTAATTAATTAAATGATTATTTCATTAAATTAAATGATTCTAAATCATAATTAATTTAATGACATCATTTATAATTGAACCCATGACCTCTACAAATAATTAAATAATTATAAATATTTAAATAATCAAATTATTTAAATAATTTATGAACATGTACATAAATTTATATGTACACCAATAATCAAACAATCCAATTATATTCTTTAACTTGTTTCTTTATGTGGTTGTGAGCTAGCAAGAGGATCAAATGGACCTACAATTTGAGCTCCAATAATATCGAAATTATTAATTAAACTCTTTAATTAATAATTCACTATTATTAACCTTAGAGTTACTCCACTAAAAACTTAAGATTGCACTCTCAAAATTGTAGATGTTTTACACAATCTAAATTTTCAGAGTGCCCATTGATTTAATCATTTCATATGGTTCGATCCTCCACGAGTAGTTCATAATTAGAGGTAGGTTATAAAAATCCGTTATACCTCTCTAATTATATCTTGTTCCATTAAGTACCATTGATTCTCCAATGAACAATATATCCATAACAACTTATGAATTTATCTTTCCGTTTACTCATAAACAGAAAGTTGAGCGCTCTTATTGTTCAAGACCTGAATCAACCCTTAAGGGAACTACTCATCTACTTCTTGCAAGAATGAGTGGATTCCACTATTATGTAAAATGTTCCCCAGCCACTTATTAAATCACATCTCCAAAGTACGAAACTTTTTGACCATAAATCTATAATAGTTTCACCCATGTAAATCAAAAGACATGACCTAACAAATAGGAGTCCATAAAACACTCAGGATTAAGATCAATCCATATATGATCATCTACATGATAAAGAAGAATTTCTTTGTTTAACGGATATTAATAAGAAATTCATTTTATCGTGGTCCAGTCCTATGTAATCTCTATTATATAAGTGCCTCCATTTTTATATTGTCATATGAACAATCTCAGATAAGATCATCGTATCAAATACGAAATGGACTGCAGTTGTAGATTTATCACAAACAAAGTACCTAGCTTTGTTTGCTTTCTATGGACTCTTTAGATTACTAATCAACTAAATCCTCTTCTATATAACACTTACATGCTTAGTTTGAGACTACATAAGTAATCATGGATGTTACATAATATTGGTATGAAGCAAACATTTCATAAATGCACATTAATTTGAATAAAATAAACTTTATTTATTTATAATTTATTTAAACGTTTTCAAATTACAAGCTCTTAGGGCATAATGCCTAACACAATTTAACATCATTTAATCATCCAAACCATTCAAATAATTCAAATACAACACATTAACATATCCACCCCTACCTTGGCCGAATATCACCCACATGCATATCTTACTTTTAGCTTTTTCATTCAAGCTTCAAACTTTGATATTTCAATTTATTTTAATGCATCATAACAACTCATATCCATTCAATTCAAATTAGACCATCAAAACCCTAACTTGATCATATTCTAGCAGATACATAGTATCATGTTTCCTTCAATTTCTCAAGCCCAAATTAACATCAAACATTTTACATATCATGGCAAGTAAACTAACCACAATTTCAAATACAAATCATCCTTGAATCCAAAGTTAATTTTTCATTAGTTTACATACGTATTGGCTTGGAACTTCTTGGCTTACTCTGCCACCAATTCAAGCTTTCAAAACCTTGAATCCATGCACAAAAATTCCATTAATCACACATGCAGTCCAACAGACAGCTTTGCATCAAATTTTTCATACCAAATCATCATGGAAACTCAACTTTTTCACTTAAAAACCACTTACCTTGGTTAGATATCCTTCCTAGACTTGTTCTCCACCTTTTATTGGCTTGAAAACCACTCAAAAATGGCTTGAATAGCATGAAAGAAAGCTGTTGGTCTGGTCTCTCCATGTTGGCCGAACACCCCTTGCAGTTTCTGTATGTTTCTAGTGTCTTATTCACCTTTTTATAGCTTTGAATTTGTCTTAACGAATTGCCCCTAAAGTTTTTCATTTAATCACACTCATGCCATTAGTTTATTGCCCATTTTGCCCCTCCTTTCTCTACACTTTATGCATTCAACATTTTTCAATTCTAATTGTGCCCTTGTATAACTTCTAATTGATTCATTTAATCATGCTCTCTCATGACAATTTCTTGGCCATCAATTTTCTTCATACACTTTAATAAATCATCATATTACATTTTGGATTCGAATTTATTTCCAATCCATTCGAAAATCTTCACTAGAATTCGATTATATATCCGAAAAATTTAATCTATTTCATTATTCAATAATTAAGGGCATTTAGTCCAATATATTTATGATACTTTTACATTTTCTTTGCAATATTAAATTCAAAAAAAGAGTATCATACCAGGTGCAGGAACCAGCAATCAGGGTACGCGCTCCCCTCCTTCGGAATAGATGGATTGGACAAGCTTAAGATTCTGTGAAGTCATATGCATTGTATTTTTACATAAATGTGAAATGGGTTTATATATATGATTTTTGGTGGTTGTATATATATATATATATATATATTTTTTTTTTTGGGTTGCAAATTTGATAAACTTTACCACTATTGTGGTAACATATTGTATAATGTAAATGAAATGATTTTGAATACCTTTTGTATGGAAATATTTAGATGTTGTATAAAAGCTTTTGATTTGTGAATGAATGTTTACTTCTAAAGTTTTGAAACGATTTTATTTGAATTAGATAAATATGTGGCTAGGGATTGAAATTGAAATGGACTAAAGGTCCTTTGGAAGTTGAGATGATGTTTGAAAATTTAGAAGTGCTTTTATTATTTACAAGTGATTTGCAAGAATTTTGGAAACTTTGAAAAATAGCTGAAATACTGCCAAAATTTTAGAAAAGTTAAAATATGAAAAAGAGAATTTTATGGTTTTAATTTATAAGTTTATAAAATGTTCTTAAGTTTCTAGGTTTTACTCGGAATCTCTTTTGGGTCTTACAAGTTCGAGTCTAGAAGGGTTCCATGGAGTGCCACGCGGGTACTTTGGCCCCGAGAAGGGCAAGGTTAGGGGGGGTCCCATCATAACGAGATTGAAAAAACTTTGCGAAACATAAGACGACACAGAAAAGTAGTTAAGTTACCCAACATAATGGCAGAAAACCAAGGAGGAGACAAGGAAACTAAAACCCTTAGGGATTATGCCATACCTTCAGTAGATGGGATCCATCTAAGTATTCGACAGTCAACAATTCAAGCCAACAACTTCGAGATCAAGTTGGCAATTATACAGATGATCTAATCCTTGGTACAATTTGGTGGGCTACCTAACAATGACCCTAATGAGCACATTGTAAATTTCCTGAAAATTTGTAACACTTTTAAACACAATAGAGTGACAGATGATGCCATTCGATTGCGTCTATTCCCATTTTCATTATGAGATAAGGAAAAACCCGGTTGAGCTCATTATCTTAATCATCCATCACAATATGGGATGAACTTGCATAGAAATTCCTTGCCAAGTACTTTCTACTAGCCAAGATAGCAAAATGAATGAAATTACCTTATTTACACAACCAAAAGGAGAATCATTATATAAGGCTTAGGATAGATTCAAGGAGATGCTCAGGAGATGTCTGCACCATGGACTTCCAAAATGGATGCAGTTACAAACTTTTCATCAAAAGGCACTTGAAGAAATAAGGAAGTCAATTGATGCAGCAGCATGAGGCGAATTAATGAAGAAAAGTGTTGATGATGCTTATGAGTTACTTAAAGAAATGACATCCAACAACTATCAATGGCCGTATGGAAGAACTAAGCCTAAGAACATAGCGGCAGGAGTGCACGAGTTAAATGCTATTATAGCATTGACAGCTCAGGTTTTGCACTTTGGCTGAGAAATTTGATGCCTTTAACATGGATTCAAGCAAAGTCAAGGCAATTAAAAGTCCCTTTGTCAGTTGTGATGAGTGTGAGATGGTCATGAGGCAATGAGTTGCCTAAGCAACCAAGAGTTTGTTCAGTACATCGCCAATTATAATAGGCAACATAATAATCCGTATTAAAATACGTACAACCTTGGGTGTAGAAATCACCTAAATTTCTCATGGAAAAATCGAGAACAGGTATCTCAAATAAGTCCTGTAGCTCTATCAGGTTTTATGGGACAGCAGCAGCAGCCTCAATAGTAAGAAATGAAACTATCAGTGAAAGATCTGATGATGCGAATGTTAAAAAACATGAGACTTTGATACAAAATCAGGGTGCATAAATCAAAAATATAGAGGTTTAGTTGGGACAACTTGCCACTGCAATTAATAGTAGGTTGCAAGGATCACTTCCTAGTGACGTTGAAAACAATCCAAAAATGAAAGGAAGAGAGCACCGTAAGGCAAGTACGCTGAGAAGCGGAAAGCAAGTTGGATGATCTCCTACTTCTCAAAATGATGAAGAGGAGCGAGAAGTAGAAGGTATGACAATTTAGGAAGAACTAGTCCAGAGAGAGATTGAGGGATTTATCTAGGAAAGGAAGTACCACATATTCCTTTTCCACGAAGGTTTCAAAAGCAAAAGACAAGTAAGCAATTCACCAAATTCATGCAAGTGTTTAAAAAGCTTGATATCAATATTCATTTTGCAAAAGCCTTAAAGCAAATGCCAAGTTACGTGAAATTCATTAAAGAAATTTTGTCAAAGAAAAGGAAGTTAGGAGACTTTGAAATAGTGGCATTAACAGAAAAATGCATTGCTGTCTTGTAAAAAAAACCGCTCTTTGAACTAAAAAATCTAAAGAGTTTTATGATTCCTTGCATAATAGGGACAAACTTTTTTGTCAAAGCACTATGTGATTTAAGGCAAGCATTAATCTAATGTCATTATCAATATTTAACAGGTTAGGTTTGGGGGAAGCAAAACATACCTCAGTTGCACTACAACTAGCAAATCAATCTCTAAAACGACCAAATCGGGTGATGAAAGTTGTGAAGATATTCAAGAGTACATAAGAGAATCAAAAGCAGCATGACCATACATGGAACCATCAGTGTTACCATTAATGTCCACTTGGTATCCTAAAACCTTTGGTTAAGGAATCACCCACCTTAGAACTCAAGCCTTTGCCAAGGCACCTAAGACGTGCATATCTAGGTGATGCTTCAACCTTGCCAGTACTAATTTTAGTCTACTTGAATAGAGAGCAAGAGAAAATGTTGCTTAGAGTGTTAAAAGAGCATAAGTTAGCTTTAGGGTGGTCAATCGTAGGCATTAAAGGAATAAGTCCATCCTTCTGCATGCATAAGATCCTATTGGAAGATGATTACAAACCTTCAGTGGAGCCATAACGCAGGCTGAACCCTATTATGAAAGATATGATGAAAAAAGAGGCCATAAAGCTTCTTGATGCAAGTATCATCTATCTAATCTTGGACAGTTCATGAGTGAGTCCTGTACAATGTGTAACAAACAAAGGAGGAATGATGGTATTAAGTACTGATAACAATGAGCTCATTCCAATCAGAATAGTCACTGAATGGAGAGTTTGCATAGATTACTGAAAATTGAACAAGCGATGAGAAAAGATCGTTTCCCATTTCTTTGCATTGATCAAATGTTGGATAGACTTTCTGGTAATGCATATTATTGCTTGTTGTACAATTATTCAAGCTATAAGTAGATAGCAATAGCCAAAGAGGATCAAGAAAAGACCACCTTCACTTGTCCATATAGAACATTTGCATATCAAAGAATGCCACTTGTGTTATGTAATACACCTACTACCTCTCAAAGGTGCATGACAACCATCTTTTCAAACAAGGTGGAACAATATTTAGGAGTGTTTATGGATGACTTCTCTGTGTTCGGACAATACCTTTGACTTGTGCCTACGGTGTCTCAACAAAGTTCTCAAACAATGTGAAGAGACCAGTCTTGTTTTAAATTGGGAGACATGTCACTTTATGGTTCAATAGGGTATCATTTTAAGCCACAAAGTATCAGTAAGAGGTATTGAGGTAGATCATGCTAAAGTAGAAGTATTATAGAAGCTCCTACCACCAACTTCAGTAAAAACAGTTAGGAGTGTCCTCAGCTATGTAGGATTCTATAGAAGATTTATTAAAGACTTTTCAAAGGTTTCAAAACCACTTTGTAATCTCCTAGAAAAGAATGTTCATTTCAACTTCATTGAAGAATGCCTTGAAGCATTTGAAATTCTGAAGGGAAAGTTGGTCACTACCCCAGTTATCCTAGCTCTTAATTGGAGTTACCCATTTGAATTGATGTGCGATGCAAGTGACTACGCAGATGGAGCTGTGTTGGGTCAAAGAAATGACCTAGTTTTCCATGCCATCTATTATGCAAGCAAGACGCTAACAGATTTACAACTAAATTACACCATAATTGAGAAGGAATTATTAGCAGATTTAGCATGAAAAAATGAACTGGGTGTGAGTTAAGGCATAAAAGGCCATAGTGAGAGGTGTGTCATGCAAATGAAATCTAAGGATTTTAAGCATGATTTCATGTTGATTTCATGTTAGATAAACCTATGAGAAACTTATGGAAGTTTTAGGAATCAAATTAGACATTATACATTTTGTAGCCTTTATTAAGGGCAATAAGGGTTATCATGTAATACCACTTCTTGTATGTGATTGAATGCATTGAATGAATATAATTGAGAGTGTATAGCACTAAGAAAAAGAGAATTGAGATTAGGAATCAAAAATGATAAAGTTGCCCTTAAATTAGTATCAAAAAAAGGGGATTTTAGCTAGAAACCTTCACCCGATGGTCTTTTCTTTTCGATTTGACTTTTGGACCGACCTAAGTGCGAGTTAGGGAGATGAATGGAGCATAAATAGATTGAAGAAAATCAAAGGGGAGAGAGTTACACTAGGTTTGGCCAAAGGGGCTCTAAATCATGTGATTTTCGTTTTGAGCTTCAGAAAATTATTCTGTGTATATGGAGGTATTCCTAGGTGAGAATGAGTAAGAACTATACAAAGAAATCATAAGTTTAAAGCCTTGATTGAGTTAAAACCAAAAAGAGAAGTTTTTAGTGCAATTACCCCTTTAATGGGTTAAGAGAGTTAGAAGCTTTGTAATGAGTTTTGTAAAATTAAATTTAGCATATTCTAAGCAAGAATGTGATGTGTAGATGAGGAGGAAGCAAGGGGAGCATGACAAGGCCATTGAACTCATTATACGAAGCCTTTAGATGAAGTCAATGTCTTTATAAAATGTTTTTGCTATGATTTAGTTTAAATTTATGCTTTAATATATCAAGTTGTAAATTGATATCAAATGATCTTTAATTGAAATTGTTGCATAAATTATGGAAATGATTTATATGAAATTTGGCTTTAATAAGAAAAGAAATTTGAAATGAAATTGAAAACCTATGGCACTCCTGATAGTATCTTATATATCTTTGGTTTAGGTTGAGTACCTTAAGCGTGGATTGGCTATGTTGGGAGAGTCTGTCACTAACAGCAGGTGGGACCAGTGTCTATATAGTCCTGTGAGTCGCTCAATGCACGTACGAGGTATATTATTAGCTAGCTTCCACCCGAGCGATTTAGAATTTCGCTCCGTAGTGCACGTAGAATTCTACTACGTAAAACTGGACAGATGGCCTGAACGATGTAGAGTTCCGGGATGGCCCGAACAATGTAGAATTCCGCTCTACTCTTAGGATACCATGAGGTATAAACCATCAATGGTTGGCCTATTGTATTCAGAAATTCTTTGAAAGATATTATTGTCATCACTGTTAAAATGTTTTGATAGAAACGGAAACTATGCAACCTATTATTTGAATTTTAATTTAATTATTATGAATTTTATTGAATTTCGATTGATTTCTATTGTTATTAAATGGATTATGAATTCAGAAATTCTAATTTTTCAATCATAGTATTTGATTTTGTACAAAATATTTTAAAAAGATTTTTGGGAGGTTAATTAATAAAATTAGATTTAACGAAAAATCATACAATACTCACTGAGCTATCAAAACTCACTTATGTTTTATATTTTTATAAATAAAATCTCCCCAAGGACAAGTATAGGTACAAGTACTTCGGTAGTAGGAACTTCAAACCGTGAGTAGATGCATTGAGCTGATTGTGCTGTTTTGAAATATGGAACTTGTTGCATATAATTTTGAAATATAGCATATAAAGATTTGTATAAGGTTATTTGAAATGATTTTAAAAATTAGTTGATTTTATGTTTGAAATAGATTGAAATTTATTTATGCATGTTTGTGGTTGCTTGTGGATTGAGAAAATTGAAGGCCTGAGGCCTAGGAGTTGAGAAAATGCTTGATTTTAGAAGTGGTTATAATTTTATATAAACTTGGTAGGGTCGTATAGTCAAAAAAATAGCCGTCATGCTGCCCAAATTTAGTGGCGAAAAAAAGGTGTTTTAGCTAGAATCCTTCACCCGATGACTGTTTCTTTTTTAATTGACTTTTGGACCGACCTAGATGCGAGTTAGGGAGATTAATGGAGCAAGAATGTATGAAAGAAAATCAAGGGGGAGAGAGATGCATAGTATTCACTCAAAGGGGGGTGCAAAAATATCATTTTTTGTTTCAAGCTTCAAAAAATTACTTCGGATATATGAGGGTGTTCCTAGGTGAAAATAAATAAGATTCATGGGAAGAAATCATAATTTTAAGCTTTGGTTAAGTAGTAACCAATAAGGGAAGTTTGTAGGCAAAATGGTTTTCAATAGAACTAGTTGAGTTAGAAGCTATGTGATAAGTTTTGTGAAGTTCAATTTAGTATATTCTAAGCGAAAATGTGATGTGTAGGTGAGGAGGAAGCAAGTGGAGCAAGGGAAGGCCATTGAAGTTCACTTAAGGAAACTTTAATCTAGGTGAGTGCTAAAATGATTTTAGAAAAGTTTATGGTTGTTTGCAATGTTTAAACATTTTATAGTATGTTTGCCATTTTAGAACTTGAAATGAGCATGTTGATTGATATGATGTTTTGTATGAAAATTTTAGTATTTATGATTTTATAAGTATGAATTTTATTTAGAAATGAAATTCAAGGTTTTTGTTTTAAGTCTTGGTAACAAATGAGACTATATTTATGATTATGCAAACTAAAGTGAGATTATGGATTCAAATGTTTGATGCAAAAATAATTTATATATAAATAAGTTTTCAAAGGCTAAATGTATACCCACCCTTATAAAATTTATAGACCCAGCCAGTATGTCCTACACGTATATGGTAAAGTTATGGGAGGGATCGCATCACTAATTTTGGATGGAGTAAAGTCGATCGCGTCGCCTTTACGTATGTGGGATGTTGTCTCATACTACGCATTGCGATGTAGAAATTCCACACGTAGTCGTTGGGATGTCTTTGTAAGTAAGTGTCACGGATGGTGTTAGTAGCTAAATCGCCACGTGACTCCACATTGATTAGTGTTAGCCTAACTATCACTTTGATTAGTGTTATGCATTGAGAGTTTACACGAGTTATTTTGTATGAAACTAGAAAGGAAATTTTAAAGTATGTGTATGGAAGAAGTTGAGTTGGAAAATGAAACCATTTGGAAGTGTATTTTACCTTGCAGGTAATTTGAGAATTTAAAAAACGTAGCCATTATGTTGTCGAATTTTCTATTTGAAAAAAAAAAAAACCAAAAAACAAAAACAATCCATTCTAGATTTAAAAAGTGAGGAAAGATTTTAAGGGTCCCTTCCATGGATTTCTTTTAACCCAATTAGCAGGTTTAGGAGGATTCCATCGGAGTGCCTAGGCAAGGACCTCTGGATACTAGTATAGTATGATTTAGATTGGATCCTGTCACTGCCTATTAGGACGTCACCTTTTAAACTCATTTATGGCAAGGTGTGTCATTTGCTAGTAGAATTGGAACATCGTGCTCATTGGGTAATCAAGGCACTTAATGTCGACCTCAAGATAGCTAGTGAGAAATGTCTTCTTCTACTTGAAAAATTGGAAAAGATCTGAATGGAATCATACGAGAATGCTTAGATATACAAAGAACAAACTAAAAAGTGGCATGATCGGAAGATTCTTACCAGACACTTTGTTCTAGGACAACAAGTTCTCTTATTCAACTTTCGATTCTAATTATTTTCGTGGAAACTAAAATCAAGATGGTCTAGTTCATTCATGATAAAGAGTGTGTTTCCTTATGGTATAGTTGAACCAGAGAAAGTATACATTGGAAGGATTTTCAAATGGTTAGAGGCTAAAGCATTATTTCATAGGAGCAATGGACTATCAAAAGGTTGCCATTGCATTGGAAGATCATAAGTAATGAGAAAATCAGAGTCACGCTGATGACTTTAAAAGAAACGTTGCTTGGGAGGCAACCCATGATTTTTAATTTTTGGCAATCAAGTAAGTTCTTATTTGTTTATTTCAATTTATAGTTGGTGTCTAGGTTGTTAGTCTTTTGGATTTTGAGTTATTCATGTTTTCTTGCAATTGTTAGTTTGCTTTGTTAGTTGATAGTTTTGGATTATAAATTTAGTTGTTATTTCAATGTCAATCTACTTTTTGCACCTATTAATTTTCTTTTATTTTTACTTCTTGTTTTTTATTTTCTTGTTCACATTTTCTTGCTTCCTTACTTTAGATTAAACATTGTAGATAATTTTTAAGTTTAGGTTTGAGGGTGGGAATTTCTAGAAAATTTGTTAAAAAATGAAAAATACAAAAAATAGAAATATGCATATGTACATAAAATAAATAATTTCAGGTTCAAAAAATTTAACAAGTTAAAATCATCCAAAAAAAAAAAATCAATGCACTTCTTGATTGGATGTTTTAACTAGGGAGTAGCCATAAAAACCTAAGCACAGTCAGACGTCCTTGAAAATTTTTAATTCTTGTTAGGGGAATGTAGAAGGATTATGTATGCATATTCGTAGTCTATTAGTGGAGATTACCTATGATAGGTTATTTTATCCTCAGTGTAAGTCCTTGATCTCATTTTTGACTTCCCTAATACTAGTCCCTAAGCGATATTTTAAGGTCCTAAATGATAAATAGAAGTGACCATGAATGTAAAAAAATTTTAGAAATCGATTGAACCCAATTGGAGATTAAATAAGTAAATATAAGGGATTAATTTGTAAATGGCCATAAGTGATTTATTAAGTGTGATAAAGGGACTAAAATGAAACAAGATTTCCTACTTGGGGTCAATTTAGAATTAAGCAAAATTGAGAGATGAAAACCAAATTTTTTTAAGACATAATGATCATTTTTTAAAAAGATAAATATAAATATCAACACTTAGTATTTCTTGCCACTTTCACGCCTAAACAAACACAAAACTGAGAGTGAGAAAAGAGATTCAGCCATGCATGAAGAAAGGTGGATCATGTAGTTTTAACCAATTTTTGAATTCCAAACCAAGAATCCAAGCAAACTTAAGCTAGGAAAACAAGTTTGGAGCAAGATCAATCTAAATCAAGGTTAGTTTTATGATTTTTGAAGTTGTTTCAATGATATTTGTGATGATGATTTTGTTGGTTTTTGACATGGGTTTTCATGTATGATTGAAGTTAAGTTTTAAGGTACTTAAAGTAAGTGTAAACCACATGGAAATCATTCGGTTTGATGAGCTAGGTTTTGGTGGGAAAAGCCTTAAAGTTTGAATGAAGATTGTTTAAATGAAATAAGTTGCTTATTAAGTGTTTGATGAAATGTCTAAGTGAAATAAAATGAAAAATTTGAATGAAATGAATTTGATGCATATTATGGCATAAAAGGCCATAGAGAGGGATGTAGGAATCCAATGGAAATCTAATGTTTTAAGCATGATTCCATGTTGAATTCATGCTAAGGAAACCTAAGGTAAGCTAATGAAAATGTTATAAACTCATTTAGATAACTTGCCTTTTATAATCTCAAGTGAAGGGTATTGATGGAAATTATGTAATATCACTTCATGTATGTGTTTTAATGCATTAAATGAGTATGTTTAAGTATGTATGACATTATGGAAAAGAGAATTAAGATTTAGAATGTAAAATGTGAAAATTGCATTGAAAAAGTAGGTGAAAAAGTGAGGTTTTTCTCAGGTTTCGTCACTCGTTTGTTATAATTTTTCAGAACCGCTTTACAAGTGATCTAAGTGCGAGTTAGAGAGGTGAATGGAGCAAGAATTGAGAAAAGAAAATCAATGGGTTGGCCTATGCATACCATTAGGCCAAAAGGGTGTGATTTTATCACTTTTCGTTTCGAGCTTTGATCAATGATTTCAAGTGTATGGGGGTGTTCCTAGAGGAGAATAAGTAGGATTTATAGAAAGAAAAAGAAATTTTAAAGCTTCGATTAAGTTGAAATTGAGAAAGGAAATATGTAGGCAACATAGTGTTTAAAGGAATTAATTGAGTTATAAGCAATGTAATGAGTTTTGTATGGTTAAGTTTAGCTTATTCTAAGCGAGGATATGATGTTTAGGTGAAAAAGAAGCAAGCGGAGCGCAGCAAAGCCATCGAAGCTCCTAATACAAAGCTTGAGATTAGGTGAGTGTTTCACTTTATTTTGAAGTGTTTGCAATTATATTTGAAAGTTATAAGAAAGTTTCATTGTGAATGCTATGTTTTATTTTGAAATGATTGCAATTAGTTTTGAAATGGTATAAGAGTAATTTTTATGGTGAAAGTTAAAGCAATTTTATATATAAATTTATGCTTATTTTAAGTATTCAAGTATTTTATAAATGTGTTTGCTATTTTGGTACTTGACATAAGTGTTTTAATCTATAAGGCGTTTTGTATGGAAATTCTAATGTTTATGATTTTATAAGTATAAGTTTGTTTAGAAATGAAATTTAAGTTTTTAATTTAAGTTCTTTTTACAAACAAAGCTATGTTTTATATTTATACAAATAAGAAATGAGATTTCTAGATTCAAGGTTTGATGCAAAAACAAATGATAAGTTGTTTATGAGAAAATTTATAAGGAAGGTTTTATTATGTTAAGTTTTAAATTTTGAAATAAGTACTTTACTAGTTTAAATACTTTTGCATGACTAAGATAAGTCATTTCATACGTTTTGCACTGAGCAAAGACATTTTAGTGTTTATGGCATTTAGAAAATGATATTTTGTGCTTTATGCACTAAGAAAATGGGATTTTGAAATTTTATGCACTTCGAAATATGAGTTTTGTGCTTTATGCATTTCAGAGATCAAATTTTGTGGTTTTGCACTAAGTGAGTAAAACAAAAAGAAGTTTTCAAAAGTCATAAGTATACCCACCTTTATAAGCAAGTTTTAAACTCGGCCGATACATCCCACATTAGGATGACAAAGTTTTAGGGGGATGATGCGTCACTAATTTGGGGGGAAATTGAGTCTGTCGTGTCGCCTTTACTTGTGTGGGATATTATCTCGTGTTGTGGTTAGCAATGTAAAATTTCGCATATAATGGTGAGATGTCTTTGTAAGTAAGTGTTACGGTTGGTGTCTGTTAAAAAATCGCCACGTGACTCCACGTCGGTTAGCATTATCATAGATATCGCGTGGTTGTAAGTATTATGGGGTACGAATGGTGATTTTACAAAGTAAAATAAGTGTTTGAAATATTGAAAGCAAAGAAAGATATTTCATATGTTTTAAGCATGGTTTATACTTAAATGAGATTTAAGTTTTGAAAAGTTTAAGAAATGGAGAAAAAAATTCATTTTATATGTTTTATAATTCATAGGCATTCTATGAAGTTTTATGAATATATATACAAGTTTTACGAACTTTCTATTCCAAGCTAGGTATGAAAATGAGATGGAATTTGTATATGTTTTATGAATTATAAGTTTTATATGAAGCTTTATGTATGAATAATTTCAAATTGATATTCAATTTGTAAGGTTTATATGTATAAGTTTAAATGCGATTCAATTTTATAAGTTTTATGTAAATTTTATGCATATATGAGTTCATAGTCTTTATATGTATGTTTTGCAAGGTATATGAGATTTTTGCTTTTTAAGATTTCAAGTTATATGAAGTCTTATATATATATATATATATATATATATATATATATGTCTATGCTTTAGAATTCTTTAAGTATGTTTTGAAATGGAATAAGATTTAGAATTGAGAGGTTTCAAGAAAAAAAGATTTTTTTTTTTTTTTAAAAAATTACAAGTCCTGTGAGGTTTTTATGTACATATATACATGCCTATATGTCTTTTGATGTCTTTATGAGTTTTATGGAATTATAAACTTTATATGAAGCTTTATGCTATTATGCTTTTTAAGGATTTTCATTCACACTTTGCTACGAAATAAGATTTGAAACCTATAAGAGATTTTAAGAAATTGAAATGCATTTTGAAAAGATTTTTAAGGAGGTATTTTAAGAAATAAAGATTTTTAAGTTAAAAATAATAATAATATATACGCACTTACCAAACTTCTATAAGCTCATTTTTTCCTTATTTTATTTCAAAAACCTCCTCAGGAACGGACGTGGGTGACCGAGATGAAAAAGCTCCTCCAAAAGAGTAAGTGGGCAATGACACGACAATACCTCTGGACAGTTCATTTTTCATATTTTTGTATTTGAAAGAAATCCTATGTAAACGTATGTTTAATATGTAAAAGAGTGGTCCGAATTTATTTATGATACGAAAATTTTAGCTTTCAAACCATTGTATAAAATTGCAAATGTTTGGTTTATGACCTTATGCCTTTCCCTTTACTGATATGGAACTTTTGATTTATGCCATTTGAATATATGTTTGTGGCCAAAAAATAGTTGGATTGAATTTGAGAAATAGTTGACAGTGTAAATTTCTTTTTAGGTTTTGGTTAAATTTAAATGTAGTCGTTGTGCTGCCAAATTTCTGTCTTATGAAATGAATTGATTTTAAAAAGTTTGAAACAAAATTTTAGTTTTGAAAATGAAAACAACCCAACTATTATGTTTCATAAAGATAAGTTGATGAAATAAATTTAAAAGCGAAAAAATTTTTAAAGGTTCGCTCCGTGAATTGCTTTTTGCCCATCTAGTATGGTTATGAGGGATCCGTTGAGGTGCTAGTCAGGACCCTCCGGACATATGCATGAAGGGATTCAGATTGGGTCCTGTCACTCAGTATTTCAATTTTAAGAGTAATATATGTTCTTCTCTAAACACTTTTCAAGAATTTATTCTTGATTAAATGATCTTTTTAGGATTTGATTGGATTTCAAGGGATAGAAATTCATTATCAATTTTTATAATTATTGATCTTGGAATAGTTATGTGATCTTATTAACATGAAACAGGAAGTTGTGTGATTAAACTCCAGAAAAAGAACCTAAGCTATTTTGACCAATTTGTGTGAATCAAAAGCCCATTTGTAGCCAAACACATGAAAATTTGTATTTTCTTTTGTCCTAAAGAATGTTTGTCCTAACTATATTAAAAATTAAATATCCTACCTAGGAGCTTGGAATGAAAAGATGAAAGAAAAAGAAATTGGGTGTAGTCAAACACAAGTTTGGGGGAAGAAAAGAGTGAATAAAAGAGATTTTGGACATATAAAGAAAATAGATCTAATTTATTTCTCAAAATTCAGTTATTTGATGATTTTTAAGTGTTTTGTACAAATTTTAAAATCTAGGAAGGAAATTTTAAAAAGTGGAGAATTAATGGGACAAAGTGCAAAATTATAGAAAGGCTAAAACGCAAAAAGACAAGACTTTGGCACATGGGTCAAGGCCCACCTCTACTTTACTTCATGTTTGACTAAGAATTTGTATAATCATATGTGGATAAATTAGTCTTAATGAATTTAGATTAATCAATTGGCATAGGTATATAACAAGTTGATTGATCTAGATATTCTCACATGGCCATTTGGAAGAGGCTTGTGAGGAATTCGGAATTACCCTCCTCTTCCCTATTCGACTCCCTCTCACCCTCCGCTTGCTTATCATCATCATTATTACCCTCAACATCATTATCACCCTCAACATCATCATCATCATCATCATCATCCCCTCTGCTACCGATTTTATGCACTTTCTCTCCAACCAAATGCCGAGGGTCGAAGGACCTCCGATAATCCGTCTCTCTCTCATTGTCAATGGCCTCAAGGATCCTCCTTGATGCTATACACTACAATACATACATATATACATACATACATATATATATATATTATGCGCAAATATTAGTAAACAAATGGAAACAAATTTAGGTTAGGGTAGACACTTACAAGGTAACGCTCGCAAGACTAGATTCCAACCTTAGGATTCATTTGTCATTGGCCCCCATGACGCATTATGGGAGACTAGTTGAGGCAGCACTGGAGGTTGAGAGGAGTGTTACAACCACTATTCAAAGTGGGAAGTCAGAAGGCAAGCGCGGTAGATCCAGTTTGTCGCAAAAGGGGGCCAGCAAACTAGCCAGGAAAAATCCCAAGTAGAGATGGACAGGTGGCAGGAGGATGAGCCGAGGAGCATCATCCATTCAGGGATCATTCAGGTCATCTATAACACCCGGAGGCTCCCATGTTATGAGGAGCACATTGCCTAAGTGTAGTACCTGAGGAAAGAAACATGCGGTAAAATGCCGATATAAAGTGAGCAACACAGCTTGTTATCATTATGGGTAGGAGGGTCCTTTTGTGAGAGAGTACCCATAGTTAGCCAAAACAGCTAGCTCAAATGCTGGGTATTCAGCAGCAGCTCCCACATAGTCCAGTATCAGTCAGAGGTAAAGAGGTAGGGGGCTTCCAGATCAGAGAATGGGGTGCCTTAGTCTCAAGTAGAGGTACGGGCAGAGGATCATCTTCAGCAGATTAGCCGGGTAAACCCCGCACCCAGGCCCGTGTGTTTGCAATTACGCAGCAGGAGGCAGATGCGATTTCGGAAGGTAGTTACTAGCATGATATCTATTCTTGATCACTCGGCATATGCATTAATAGATCTTGGAGCCACACACTCTTTTATGTCCATACTATTTTTCATAAAGATTAGCACAGAATTACAACCCTTGAAGGGCGATATGATAGTCTCCATCCCTGTTGGAAACTCATCATTGATTGACAGGGTAATAATAAATGAAAAGATTGTGATAGCAGATAAAGAGTTTTTGGCGAATTTGATAGTATTGGATATTCGAGATTTTGATGTAATTTTAAAGATGAATTGGTTGTCAAGACATCGAGTGACGGTTGATTCGTACAAGAAAAAGTCTGATTGATCAGGTCAAAGGAGCCAGAGGTGGTATTTCGAGGGATACGGAGAGCAATTGCTACCAGTGTGATCACCACCATGATAGCTAGTAAGATGATCCATAAGGGATATCAGGGGTATCTAGTATATATGGTTGAACAGAGTAAGGATGAAGTTCATCCTGAAGATATTCCGGTGGTCAAAAAGTTCCCAGACATATTTCCGGATGATTTCCTAGGTTTGCCCTCAGATAAGGAGATAGAGTTTGAGATAAAATTGGCTTCGGGAACCAAACCGATATTGATAACACCCTAGAGAATGGCTCCAGCCGAACTGAAAGAATTGAAAAGTACAGATGGAAGAGTTGTTAGAAAAAGGTTTCGTAAGACCCAATAACTCGCCATGGGGGGCTCTAGTGTCATTTGTAAAGAAGAAAGATGGGAGCCTAAGGTTGTACATTGATTACAGATAGCTCAACAGGGCAATAATTCAGAATTAGTATCCGCTCCTGAGGATTGATGATTTATTTGATCAATTACAGGGATTCAGAGTTTATTCGAAGATTGACCTAAGGTTGAGCTATCATCAATTGAAAATCCGTAACGAGAATGTTCCGAAGACTACATTCAAGACTCAGTATGGGCATTATAAATTCTTAGTTATGCCCTTTGGGCTGACAAATGCCCCAGCAATGTTTGTAGACCTAATGAATAGGGTATTCCGATCTTATTTGGATAAGTTTGTAATTGTGTTTATTGATGACATGTTAGTGTATTCAGGCAGTCATGAGGAGCATGCTGAATACCTCAGGATAGTGTTACAAACTCTACGAGAGCACCAGCTGTATGCGAAGTTCAGTAAGTGCTAGTTTTAGTTAGACATAGTTGCTTTCTTGGGTCATATGATTTCAACGGAAGGACTAAGTATGGATCCCTAGAAGATACAAACTATTATGAGCTGGAAACGACCTACTAAGGTAACTGAGATAAGGAGTTTCCTTGGACTGACAGGCTACTACCGAAAGTTCATCGAGGAGTTTTCCAGAATAGCAACCCTATTGACTAGACTGAAAAGAAAGGAAGAGAAATTTGAGTGGTCAGATGTCTATCAACAAAGTTTTGAGGAATTAAAGAGAAGGTTGACTTTAGCTCCTATACTCACATTACCCTCTAGGACAGATGGTTTTACGGTATTCAATGATGCCTCAAGACAGGGTTTAGTTTGTGTTCTGATGTAGAATGATAGAGTTATAGCTTATGCATTCCAGGCAGTTGAAGAAGCACAAGCAGAACTACCCTACTCATGATCTAAAGCTTACAGCTGTGGTATTTGCACTAAGGATTTGGAGGCATTACTTATATGGTGTTCCCTGTTGGATCTTCACAAATCATAAGAGTCTGCAATATTTGTTCACTTATAAAGAAATGAACTTGAGGCAAATGAGGTGGTTAGAGTTGAATAAAGATTATGACTGTACGATAGAATACCATCCCGGAAAGCTAATGTAGTGGCGAATGCCTTGAGCAAAAGACCTACTAGTTCATTAGCGCATTTGAAGACGGTGTACCTACCACTGTTGGTAGAAATGAGGTCTCTAGGAGTAAAGTTAGATATAGTAGACTCAAGGCCATTGTTGGCTACTTTCTAGGTCCGTCCCATCTTAGTTGATCAGATCAGGAAGCGACAAAGCGAATAACCCCAGTTAGTTAAGTTGAAAGGGGAGATTGAGAGTGGATAGAGATCAGATTTTATGATCAGAGATGATGGTACAAGTGATGATAGGTCAGCATTTATGTGTACCTGATGTAGAGGATCTGAAGAAATAGATTATAGAGGAGGCTCACTCCTCAGCCTAAGCCATGCATCCGGGTAGCACGAAGATTTACCACACTCTGAAAGAACATTATTGGTAGAGAGGGATGAAGAAAGAGATAACAGATTTTGTTTCCAGATGTCTGACCTATCAACAGATGAAAGCTAAGCATCAGAGACCTACAGGACTGTTGTAGCCTCTCCCTATCCCAGAATGAAAATGGGAGAAGATTAATATGAATTTCGTTATAGGGCTTCCATGTAGTCAAAGGGGGCATGATGCTATATGGGTTATTGTAGACAGGTTAACAAAATCAGCCCATTTTTTGTCAATTAAAAATGAATACTCCTTAAGTAAGTTAGCCTAGCTCTACATCGATGAGATGGTCAGACTCTATGGTACTCCAGTTTCCATTGTCTCAAACAGTGATCCAAGGTTCACATCGAAGTTTTGGCCCAATCCGCAAAAAGCGTTGGGTACACGGTTGAATTTTAGTATAGCTTTTCACCCTCAGACAAATGATCAGTTTGAGCGGATAATCCAAACACTTAAAGACATGCTCAGAGCATGTGTTCTAGAGGCTCAAGGGGAGTTGGGATACATACCTACCACTGATGGAGTTTGCTTATAATAACAGTTATTAGGCTAGTATAGGTATGGCCCCATATAAGGCACTTTACAGACGTAAGTGCAGGACTTTAGTATGCTGGGATAAGATAGGTGAGAGGAAACTGATAGGATCCAAAGCTTGTTCAGGTCACTTCAAACAAGGTTAAAGTCATCAGAGACAGGACTCAAGATAGCAAGTAACAAAGCAGAAGAGTTACACAGATCACTGTCGTAGGGACCTTGAGTTTGAGATTGGTGATAAGATGTTCCTAAATATTTTCTTGTGGAAAGGTGTACTTCAATTGGAAAAGTATAGTAAGTTGAGTCCGCGCTTCATTGGGTCAAATGAGATCACAGCTAGAGTTGGATAAATAACTTACAGAATGAAGCTGCCACCACAGTTGATCAGAATTCATAATGTATTTCATGTCTCCATATTGTGGAAGTACATCTCTGATCTCTCCTATGTATTGGAAGAGCAACCTTGTGGAACTAAAGAAAATTTGTCATATGAAGAGGAACCGGTTCAAATTCTAGATCGTAGGGAGCAGGTCCTGTGCAGTAAAGTTATTCCCCTTAATGAAGGTGTTGTGGAGAAATCATGGATCAGAGGAAGCTACATGAGAGCATGAGGAGCAGATGCGTGCCTAGTATCTGCACCTATTTGAGATAGGTATGTAATTTTAAATTTCGATGATGAAATTTTTATAAGGAGGGGTGAAATTATAAGCTCTTGATCTATATTTATGGTTTCTCCAGTAATAGCCCCTAAATGATAAAAGAAGACCCTAAATGATCAATAAAAGTGTGTAAGAATGTAGAGAATTTTTTAGAGATTGATTAAACTCAAATTGGAGAATAAATGAAAGGATAAAATGGTAAATGACATTAAGTAATTATTAAAGGTGATAAGGCACTAAATTAAAGTAAGTTTATCAATTAGGGGTCAAAATGGAATGAAACGAAGATTGAGGGATAAAAACCAAATTATCAAGGACATGATTGTCATTTTTAATAAAGTTAGAGTATAAAAAGTTTATTTTTCTCACCAAAAAACACAATTCACGCCATTTGGAAGGAAAACAAGAAGCAAAACGTGAAAGTGAGGGAGAAGGAGATGTGTGTTCAGCCAAACAAGAAACCAAAGTGATCTAAGTGATTTTTGATCCAATTTTAAGCTCCAGTTCAATCAAACAAGCCTCCGTAAGCTAGAGAACCAAGTGTAGACAAGAATCAAGCCAAAAATAGGTGAGTTTTATAACTTTCCAACTTGTTCAAGTGATGTTGTTAATGATGTTTGAGTGGGTTTTTTATGGGGCTTTTGATGTAAGTTAGAGTTGAATATATGATGATCAAAGCCTAGTTAAAATTTAAGTGAAACCATACTTGTATGGTGGCTTGAGGTTGTCTCTAGCAATTCCTAAAGTGTTTATAAAGTGTGTGAAACAATGAATTATGATGTTTACCAAGTGTTTGATGAAATGTCTCAAAGAATTGACATGAGAAATTTAAAAGAAATGAACTTGGTATGTGTTGAACCATTCAAGGCCATAGTGAGGGGAGTGAGATGCCAATGAAATCTAAGATAGATTAAGAATGATTCATGTTGAATTGAGGTTGATTAAGTGTTAAATCAACTTAGAATTCAAAGAGAATTGCATAGAGACAATGTAGTTAGTTTTCACCCGATAAATGACATTTTCGATTTTATGAAATGCGACTCTTTATATGCATTCTAATGACATAGATAAGTGTTATTAAGCATATTCGAGTTAGTGGTGAAGAGAATTGAGTTTACAAACCAAAAGTGTAAAAGTTGTCTTGAAAAAAGTGGTGAAAATGTGAGGTTTTTCCTAAGTTTTGCCACCCAATAGTTTGAATTTTTTAGAACTGCTTTATGGGTGATCTAAATGGGAGTTAGGGAGATGAATGGAGCAAGAATGAAGTGAAGATCAGCCCTAGGATGGGCTGTGAACAGTGTTCGGCCTAAAGGGGTACAAAAACGAGAGTTTTCATTTCGAGCTCCAAAAAATTATTTCGGGTATATGGGGATATTTCTACGTGAATAAATAATATTCATGGAAAGAAATCGAAATTTTGGAGCTTCAGTTAAGTAGAAATCAAGTAGAGAAGCTTTTTAGTAAAAAGTGTCATTTTGTGGGTTACTTAAGTTAGAAGTTATTTAATAAGTTTTGTAAAGTTAAATTTAGCATATTGTAAGCGAGAATGCGATGTGTAGATGAGGAGGAAGTGAGCGGAGCATGGCAAGATCCTTGAATTCCTCATACGAAGCTTGTAGATCAAGTGAGTATCTTTATAAAAATATTTTTACTATGATTGATTTTAAATGCATGCCTAAATATATCATGTTGTTATTGATATCAAATGAATTCTAAATCGAAATTGTTGCATGGATTATGGAAATGATTTATATGAAATGTGGTTTAATGAAAAAGGAAATTTAAAATTGAAATGAAATTGAAAATCTATGGTACACTTGATTGTATTTTATATATCTCCGATCTGGGTTGAGTACCTTATGCGTGTTGGGAGAGTCTGTCATTAACAGCGTACGGGACCGTGTCTGTATAGTCCTGTGAGTCACCCAATGCACGTACAAGGTATATTATTAGCTAGCTTCCACCCGAACAATGTAGAATTTCACTCCGTAGCGACGTAGAATTCCGCTACGTAAAAACTGGATAAATGGCCTGAACGATGCAGAATTCCGCTCTACTCTTAGGGTACGATGTGATACAAACCACCAATGGTTGACTTATTTTTATTTATAAATCTTTTGAAAGATATTATTGCCACCATTGTTAAAATTTTTGACAGAGAGGGAAACCATGCAACCTATTGTTTGAAATTTAATTTATTAAGCATGAATTTTATTGAATTTCTATTTATATCTATTGGTATTAAATGGATTATGAATTTCAGAGACATTAATTTTTTAATCGTAGTATTTGATTATACACAAAATGTTTTAAAAAGATTTTTGGGAGGTAATTTGATAAGTTAGATTTAAATGGAAATCATATGACACTCACTAAGCTATCAAAACTCACTATGTTTTATATTTTTGTAAATAAAACCTCCCCATGGACAGGTACAAGTACAAGTACTTCAGTAGCAGGAACTCTGGATCGTGATTAGAGGAGTCGAGCTAATTGTGATGTTCTTTTTGAAATGTGGGTCTACTTGTATATAATTTTGAAATGTGCATATAAAGTTTTGTATATAAACTTTTGAAAGTTACTTGAAAGGATTTTAAAATTTTAGTTTCGTTTTATGTTGAAATGGATTGAAATTAATTATGCATAACTTATAAAGTTAATTCAATATATCTTTCAAAATTGTATGCATGTTTGTGGTTGCTTGTGGATTGAGAAAATTGAGGACATGAGGCTCAGGAGTTGAGAAAATGTTTGAGTTTTGAAGTGTTTATAGTTTTTATAAATTTTGCAGGGTGGCATTGTCAAAAAAACAGTCGTTATGCTACCCAAATTTTGATAAATCTATTTGTAAAAGTGTAAAACAAAAAGAAAAATTTTCCCACACATTTCTGTATAAAAGAAGGTTTCTGAAAAGATAAACCGCTTAACTTTACGGGAACAATCCAGCCGGATCAGATATCCTTTGGAAAACCACCATAAGGTTGCCAACAGACTGTCTAGGGAAAGGGATCTGTCAGAAAAGTAAGATAATTGAGGAGAATTTGAAGAGAGAAGAAGTAAATATCCAGGAAAAAGATAAGGTGGGAGAACTAGAGCTAAGAGGTGTAAGGAAAGAGTCACATTTTATTAGCCCTATTGATAGGTTTGCAAAAGGAATTAATCCAGAGTCTTCACTCAGTTCAAGCAAGGCAATGCAACAAAAATATCAATGAAGCACCCTTAGAAGAGAGAACTAATCAAGTGCACGAATGGGTGATTAATTGGATGTTTGAAAGTGGCATTCTATGGAATGCTATTATGAATGATACTTTCATATGCGCTATTGAAACGATTAGTCAGTTTGGGCCAAGTTATAGACCTCCAACTATGTACAAAGTCAGGAGCGATATTTGCCAAGAAAGGTGGAGAAGACCAAGAAGTTGTTGAAAAGACAAGAAGAAGAGTGGACTCGAAATAGATGCTTGGATGGATAATAAAATGAGGGGCACCATGAATTTATGTGTGAATTGCAGGGTAGGAACCACTTTCATTTCTTCCCAGTGTTCTTATGTGGCACACACTATTGAACACATTTTTTAATATGTGAATGAATGTATTAAACAAGTTAGACCTCAAAATGTTGTTCAGATAGTAATTGATAATGCCAACAACAATATAGTCGTTGCCAAGATTCTAAAGAAGAAGAGGCCAAACATATTTTGGACCTCATGTGCTACTAATACCATCAACCTCATGCTTGAAAGTATTGGCAAGCTTCCGAGGTTCAACAAAGTGATTGAGCAAGCAAAGTGTTTAACAATCTTCATTTACGCTCATTACAAGACTTTGACAATGATGAGATCCTTTACAAAGAGGGACATAGTGAGGCTAGGAAAGACTAAATTTGGATCCACTTTTCTTACTTTGCAAAGCTTGATGGAGAAAAAAAATGCTTTAAAGATAATGTTTAGTAGTAATGAGTAGGAGAAGTGCAAATTCTCAAAAACCTCCAAAGGGAAATTGGCCTACTCAATTGTAATGAGTTGGAGTTTTGGAATGGTGTGACTAATTATTTAAAGGTTTTTAGACCTTTGATGAAAATGTTAAGACTAGTGGATGGGGATCGAAAGCCATCAATGCCCTTGCTATATGGAGAACTAAGAAGGATTAAACAAGATATTAAAGAGACTTTGAACAATATCGAAAATAATTATCGGCCAATCATTAAAATAATTGAAGAAAGAATGAAAGAGCGTCTAGATTCTCCATTGCATAGGGTGGTTTTTCTATTAAACCCCTATTATCGCTTCAAGGATCCAACCATTAGCGAAGAAAATCAGTTATTGGGTGCATTAATTGAGTGTGTGGAGGTTTTTCATTATGATGATCTATATTTTCAAGATCTAATTATCATGAGTGAATGGCCAAAGTATAAGAGCAAGGATGGTGCTTTTAGGAAACCATTGACTATTAAAGGATGTGAAAATGATTATAGGGATCTAGGTAAAAAATCAAAAATTTTAATTCATATAAATTATTTTTAGTTATTTTACTTGTTTACTAATTATTATTATAGTTTCTATTTTTAGTATTATAATTATGAAATTATATCTTTCAAGTTCTAATTAATTCCATATTTGATTATTTTTTATGGTGTAGTTGATTAGTAAACCATGTTTGGAGGCCAAACACCTAACTTGCAAAGATGGTAAAAAGGATTATTTCATTGACCACTAGTTTATCCGGTTGTGAAAGAAATTGGAGCACTTTTGAAAGGGTAAGTGAAATATCTGTAGGTTATTTTTAATATTTTAAATTTTAATTATTTATTAATTTATTTAATTTTAATTTTTAAGTCTTAGGTAGATATATACGAAGAAAAGGAAGAGACTAGCTACGAGTCGATTAAACAATTTAATCTATATCAAATTCAATTAAAAATTAACAAGTAAGAAGAAAGAGTAGACTGAAAAGAATGTTGATGTGCTACTAGCAACGAATGCTGATGCTAGTGATGCACAAAGATGGCTTATTCCGAGTGGTGAAGATAATGAAGTAGAGCTCGGTACGAGACAAACAAGACTACTAAATGATTATGATTCTAAAGAGGATGAGGTGGAGGAGGAAGAGAAGATTGATTTAGAGTTTGATTCTAACCATGAATAAGTTGTGGAAGACTTTTATGGAGATAAAAAAGGGTTGAATCCTTCAAATGGTTATGGTCTTAACTTACTTTCTTTTATTTGTTCACTTACTTCCTTTTAGTTGTTTGGACTTTGGACTTTTTCTTTTTGGTTGCTACTTAGACTTGTCCTTTTTGGTTCCTATTAGCACTTACTGTGTTATTATTTACATGTTATATATGACGTTGGTTGTGTTTGAGATTGAAAAAAAAAAAAAATCAGAGGTCCTAAGTAGTTAAGATATAATAGACTTTTGAAGTATTGTTATTTTTTTACATTACCGGTGGAATTGTTGAAAAAATAATAGTTATGTTTCTGAAATTTTTAAGCTATCTTTTTTTTTTTTTGAACGAGAAATTTTTAAGCTATCTAGTACTTTGTAATTATGTGATTATGCTAAAATGGCTTTTGAACTTGCATAAGAGAAGTTTGATAATGTTTTGTGGTCATATTAATCCTATAGATTTTTTTCTTTTTATAAGTTTAACTGTTGGTCAATAGGTTGACATGTTGATTGACAATCAAACCGAGTGCTTATCAAGTAATCAAGCAGTTGCTATTCTTTGGATCACCGGTCAAGTAGCAAGTTCTACAGCATTATCAACTTCTTATAAATCATATTGACAACTTACACGTCATGTCATTTGAACAAAAAATTTGAAAGTTTAACATTACTTGTTTACAAAATGGAAATAACTTAAATATTTTGGATAACATTTAAAGACAGATTAATAGGATTTGTGATATCTAGTTATAAAGTGTTTTATCAATATGATAACCTAAACCCCAGTGCCCAGTTTGCAAAAGTGTGTGCAACCTTTTTATAGTCCCTATTTGCAAAAGAAATGAAGCCTATGCTATGTACAAACATTAAATCTTTAACGTCATTCACAACACTGAAAATATCCAACCGAGCAGATTCAATCCCATTGCAAAAGAGAGCCACCTTTAAAGCATCTATTTCCACCTGTATCGGAAGAAGCTTGTGATGAACAAAAGCTCTAATACCTTTCAAGACTATAAAAGCCTCTATTGTTTCCACTTCAGAGACATGAAACATACACAAACCAGCAATAAATTTTACTTGACCCGAATGGTCCCTAATGACACAGTCAAGCCCAACCTTCCTCTTACTCATATTTACAGTAGCATCAACATTTATGTTGAAGACACCAGAGGAGAAGGGATCCATGAAGACTGGGCAAGAGGCCTGACAGGGGAAGCATTCATAGATTTTGCTTGATTAAATTCCAATAACAGCGTGGTAGCCAGCCACCAATAGTCAGCTATGGGGGAGGATTTTTCCCCATGAACACATGCATTTCGATGATGCTAAATAAGCCAAGAAGCCACCACAAATTGAGCAATTAGAATAGTATCCACAACAGAGAAAATGTAAAGCTAGTCTATCCAAATAATCAAGTAATAACAACTTACAAAATTTAACATCTTGGCAAAAATGATAAGAGCCCCAATTACAAGCAACTATCTTACAATCCCATAAAGTATGGTCCACAACATCCATCTTAAAACCGCAAGGGGGACATGAACTCACATATGATATTTTCTTATTGAAAAGAAAGGCTCTAGTTGGGAGAATCTTCTTGCAAGCCCGCCAACAGAAAATTTTAATTTTCTCAGGAATGGGAGTAGACCAAAGTTTCTTCCACACAAAGAAGTGACTAGAAGAGCTGGAGGCAATACCCGCATTCTGAAAATGAAGAGCAACTTTATAAGCACTCCTAACAGAAAAGAAACCATGACCATCATGCCACAAAATTTCATTAGCTCTAGGATGGGAGCTAAGAGGTATGTTCAAGATTAATTCCGCCTCTTCAAGATGGAAATACGTCCTGACTTTATCTTCAGACCACTTCCGAGGGCTTGAGATAAGGTAGAACATGATAGTTCCATACAGAAGAAGCGTAGGAGAAGAAACTTTAAATGGAAAAAGGCAAAGCAGCCATGGATCCTCATAAATGGAAATGCTAGTGACATCTCAACCTGCCACCTTAAGCCCTGCTTGAGAGCCTCTTTACCCCAAATGTACCCTCTAAACCTACCAATATCACAAGCAAGGAATGATGAATTAGGAAAATATCTAGTTTTAAATACTCGAGCAACCAACGAGGAGGGGTTCGAAAAGATTCACCAGCCTTGTTTTGCTAACATAGCTTGATTGAAACCGCAAACATCTCTGAACCCCATACCTCCTCGATCTTTTAGATGACACATTTTCCTCCAATAGATCCAATGTGCTTCCCTATGATTATTAAAACCTCTCCACCAGAAATTTGCAATCAGACGCTAGATTTCAGCACACAATGAAAAGGGAATGTGAAAGCAACTTATAGCATACATTGGGACAGCCTGAGCTACTGCCTTAATCAAAGTTTCTCGACCACCTATAGAGAACAGCTTGTGTTTCCACCCCTACAGCTTTTGCCACACACGATATTTAATCCATATAAAAAGATTGTGCTTGTTACGTTGGTTAGAGGTCGAGAGCCCCAAATATATACTATGCAAAGGGACAGACATCATCCATAACTTAGACAAGATAAGACTTCTTGTATGGGGAGGGGTGTAAGGGCTAAACACAATAGCTGACTTAGCATAATTGCCCTGACACCTTTTCATAAGTGTGAATAATAGATTTTAGGTTGGAAGCCTCATCAGTCAAAGCTCTAGAGAAGACAAGGCTATCGTTCACAAAAAATAGGTGGGTGATAGTAGGAGCTCCTCTAGTAACTATAATACCATGGAATTTGCCAACCACTGCATCTCAGTGTAGCAAAGCATTTAAGCCCTCAGAACAAAACAAGACAAGATAGGGGGACAGAGGGCAGCCCTATTTCAGTCCTCTGGAGAGGACGATATTACCTTTTGGCTCACCATTGATGAGGAAGGAATAAAATGCAGAGGAGACACAATTGATTACTTTATTTATCCATCTTGAATCAAACCCCAAAAACTCCATTATATTGGCTAGAAATCCCCATTCGACTCGATCGTAACAATTGCTTATATCGAGTCTCAAAACCATTGAACCCGACTGCTTCCTTTTATAGCGCAGGTGATGAAGACACTCAAAACCAGACAGAACATTGTCCATAATCAGGCGCCCAGGAACTAAAGCAAATTGAGATGGAAAGATGATTTGGTGCAAAATCGGCTTTAGCCTATTAGCAAGCATTTTGGCAACGAATTTATAAGTAACGTTACAAAGGCTAATAAGACGGAAATCACTCACTTGAACAGAAGCCTTCACTTTTGGAACTATAACTATCAATGTTTTCCCCATTGGAGACAGGCCACGCCTTTCATTAAGCACCTGGTGAATAGCTTTATTGATTTGAGGACCCACCGCATTCTAATATTTTTGATAGAACAGCGTAGGAAGACCATCAGGACCAGAGGACTTAGTTAGACCCATGTTGTGTGCAAAGTTAATGGATTAGTGGGTCAAGTTATAAGCTAGTTGTTAAAGTAGTTTTAGTTAGTGATGTAGTGGTTATTGTGATGCTAAATAATTGATGGGGTTGCTATTTTGATGCTAGTAATTGATGTAGTGGCTGTTAATAGTGGAAGTATTGGTTTATTGACTTTGTTTTGGTTGTAAATGTCATTGGTTATAAATAGCCAATTCTTTATTTGAATGAGAGGTGTGGAATTGAGTGCAAAAAAAAACCGTCTCCCGCCTCTAGTCTATTATTTCTTTTTCTATTCTTCTTCCCTTCTAAATTTTTCTAGGTATCAGTCCATCAAGGAGTTGAATTGTTTGTGGATACAAAAATCAGGAAGTCCCATATTGGTCTATGGACTGGTTTGTCGTCAAAGGATAACTAAAAGATCCAAAATAAACCTATCGTCAAAGCTTTTGAGCAAAAGAGCTAGTGCAAAAAAGACGACCAATACTCTCCAAACACAAAAACATTGACAATGATGACAGGCAGAGGCAAGAAGATGCCCAACCTCTAGCTCATTTGATTCTTCAAGCTTTAAGATGGATGAAAGTGCCTAATTATAGGATTGTTGTGGCATGTCAAAAGGTTGAGCGCGGCCATTCTTTATTAAAGCCCTCCCTGGCTCGTTAGTTGATTTGGGCTTCATGTTCAAACCTTAGCCAGTGCTTTATTACTTGGCAGTTCTGCTTGGACCGCTGTTTGTCCCCCACCTTTCCTGGATAGTATACATCACCCTGCTAAATACAATATCATAATCATTACAAAATTAAAAAGTTAAATTTAGTTTTTGAAGTTTTATTGTTATAAACCTTAATTAAAACTACTATTCAATGACAAACGTTAAATTTATGCCCTTGTGAATGCTATACGAGTCAATAACATATTTTGTCTTCACATCTCTTAGTATAGTGATTGTATCTCTCCATTCTCTAAAAGATTAGAAGTTCAGTTGCCACTAAACATATTTTATAGCTTGTATGGGTATTTTTCCTTCCCTTGGGATTAGTTGTCTTGTTTTTCATTCATGGGAGTAAATATTCAAGGTTTTTTTTTTTTTTTTCCTCTTTATTGTGGATAAAATTGTCTTTTATTTATAATAATAGATATTCGAGGTAGTCTTTGTCCTTTTATTGTGGGTATAGTTATCTTTTTTCTCTCTTTTGCATAAATGGGAATAAATATGGGAATAAATATCCAGATCGCATAAGTAATAATTGATTTGTACAGGTCCTAACAAAACTTCAAAATGTTCGGTGTAAACTTTCAAAAAATAAAATAAACATATTCTTTATTTAATTTTATGTTATATTGAAAAAAAAATGTAGCTAGTATTTCTATACGGTTATAAATAATTGTAAGAAATGAGAGACAGACAAATTTATAAGCAGTTCATAAGCAGGGCATTCATTCAACAATCTACATAAAATCCCAAAACCCTGAGAAACTAACAAGACAGCAGATCGTACATTTCTGGTTTTGCATCCTATGAGATTGATGCAGAAGTTGTTAAATCTCAATAGTCCATCCCTTTTTATCCTCAATGAGACCTGTTTGAATCCCTACAAGAGCCGTGTACAATTCCCGAGAAACAGAACGAGGCCCTGTATTGAATTCAATTCTGCGTAGTTTCAAATCATTTGTGCTAAAGCAAGTTAGAATTGGCACTTTGTTTACATGGTTGTGCACATCAGCTTAGCAAAATTAGATATGATTGGTGTTGTATCAACTTATCAAGTACCTTCTATTTTGGTATGTTATACTTCCAACTGGAGCAACAACTACAGCAGTTCCAGTGCAGAAAACTTCATCAGCATCAATTAATTCATCAACCGGAATAGCACGTTCGTCAACCTATTCATTTTCAAGATATTTTTTTGATTATAAGCACGAGTGTATGAGATAAATCGATCTAGGAAATATAAATATTTAAATTTCTCTCATATTTGTTTTGTTTATAACATAGTGTAAAAAAAGCGTGATAATCTTTCATGGATCATTAGAAAATCAAAGAATCTATTTTTAAAGGCAGATTATATAGATCTATGATGAAAAAGGTTAGTCCTATCAAAATGATAATAATAGAAAGAGTCCTACTGCTAGACATGCCACGCTTTGTCCTTTTCGAGAGTTACAAAACAGTCACCTGATAGCCATGATCTCGAGCGATATCCATTATACTTCTTCGAGTAACCCCTTGAAGAATAGTTCCATTTGTAGCAGGGGTTGAAATAACTTTGCCCTGAAGATGATAATATATATGAGGATCAATAATAATGAGCCAATTCCGTGATGCATCGTGGAATTTTCATGATTTAATAAAAAATGTAACTAGACTCAAAAAAATAAATGAATTAATTCAGTTAGTTGTTGTGTATCAACTAACAGCTAATTAACCTTCTAAAAAACACAATCAGCTAATTAGGAATACATTTTAAATCGCATATCCTTCAGTCATGCCTCCACTGTAATTAATAAGTCATTGCTTTTCATGTCATTGTCTGTATTCAATCAATATTACTTTGGCTCCTGCAATTCTGTCTGTACAAGTGGCGGATCTAGATTTTTTTTTTTTTTTTTAACTTGGATTAAAAAGTTTGTTGGGAGAGACATATGAATAAAATAATAAAAATATCAAAAATTAAAACATATTAAATATATAATTTTTTATGTAAAACAATATTCGGTAATATTATATAGTTTAAATAAAATAAAATATACATAGTATAAACAAAGTAAATAATCTTATACTTAAAAATCCTAATAAAATCATTAAAATAAATAAAAATGAAAAAAAAAACTAAACTACGTAAAGTTATTAATTTACGTAAGATACAATAATATATATTCATTAAAAAAACATCATTCTAGTCTAACTTTACAAAATATATATATATTTATAATGAACAATAATAAATTTATACAATGAAAATTGATTTATACATATTATAATTCATATTCCAAATTTTTAAAATTTTTAATTTTTATTGATTCTAACGAAAGTAATAATATAAAGTAAACAAAAAATAAATATAAAAAAATAAATTGAATCATGACAATACTCGATATTTTTAGTATAATAACTTAAAGTTTAAGGTTTTATGATTTATTGGTGGGATGTATATTAAATTTAAATTATTAGTGAATAAATAATTTTTTTTTTAAAAAGATCAATTTAGGAGGGTAACCTTTTTTAAAAAAAAAATGGTAGGAGAGGAAGGATTAAATTTATAAAAAAACTACCCATATATTTGACAAGTGTGAGATTTGAATTTTTAACCTCTTAGGATCAAGAACTTTTTTAATGGTGGAGAGAAAATGATTAAATTTATAGAAAGTTACTCACACATTCGACAAGTATGAGATTAGAACATTTAACTTCTTAGGATCAAGAACAGTGTTCAGTCATTTCTACTAAAAGGTGGTGTGTAATAGGTTAATATGTTAAGTGACAGTACGTCAAGTGAAGATAAAGAGAAAAAAAAATTATTCAGTAAAATTGTAAATTGACAATGGAGTTTGTGTAGCACACAAAAAATAGAAATAAATAATATCTATATAAGAGAGAACATATACATATATATAAAAGGAAAAAAATTCTAAAAAGGAAAATATTTATTGATAATAAGTAGAAAAAATATTACAAGTAGGAAAATTAGGTATAATAAAAGTAATAAAAAATTAAAAAATTATTATATTAGAAATTAAAAAAATAAAAAAAAAATAAATAATAGTGTTTAAAAAGTGATAAACAATTAAAAAAAGAAAAAAAGAAAACAGTAAGGAGAGAAGTAGGTGGAACAATTGCTGTTAAAACATAAGACAAAAATAATAATAAACAATAACAATTAATAGGAGCCAAGAGCACGGCTTTTTCTAGTGCACAAAATCTACAAAATTTTTGTCTAACTTTGCACTGCTCACCTTTATTAATTAAGTATTTTCCGAATTTTTATTTAAATTCTAGCTGAGACACGGACCCACCTGACCCTAAGTTGGGTCCGCCCCTATCGCTACTCATGTTGATTAATGCACAAGTCTTCACATGTCCCATGTGTTAATAAAGAAAAACACTACATATGCCCAATGCAGATGTGTAAATAATTCTTTTTATTTTTATGACTAAGCTAATAAGAAAGGTCCAAAGATAACGTTTAAAGTTTCGGAATACAATATGATAAATACCTTAACAATAAAAATGTTACAAGAAGAGACTTCCTCCAAATATTTCCTATTCACCGAGTCAAGGTACAGGACATCTGAAAATCCTCTGTTTTTGGCTCTGGCTATTGCTTTCAAAACCTACACAAAAAGGACAAAGAACATAAAAAAACATGGAAGTTGCATTTGATTTACAAGATCATAACCAAAAATTGACTTGAGACCAAACTTTCCAGTTGAACCATTATAAGCTTCTTTTTACAACTATTGGAGGAAATCTGCTTACAGGAGCATAATTGCTGATTGTTTTCACACCTCCAGCTCCACCAGGTGTGGCACGGACAAATTCTTCCTCAATATACAAATTCAATGGCGCTGTACCCTCCTGTTTTCGGGAAAAGAAGCACGTAAACCCTCCATTTCAACATAAAATCTGTCAAATAATTATATATAGGAATACAATAGAAGCAGAGAAGCCTGCTTGCCTTGAAATAGTTGCCGACAGGAGAAGCATAGATGAGGAACGTGTACTCAGGCGCCGGGGCCAATCCCAATATAGGACCACTTCCCATGAGCAAGGGCCTAATGTACAGAGACCCTTTTCCTGGAGGAGGAACCTGATTACAATGGCGACATCAATTTTTTCAAACTGATAAACCTGAAAGAGCAATATTGATCAAAGAATCGAAGAAGGATATGTAGACATTACCCAACGCTTGTTAGCTAGAGCAATTTCCTTTACTGCATTGACAAACTGACCAACTGAGGGAGAAGGCATACACAATCTTTCCGCGCCCATCCTCAAGCGCACGCCATTTTGATCTGGACGAAAGAGAAGAATACGTCCGTCTTTAGTCTTATATGCTTTAGTACCCTCATATAGGCCCTGCATAGATTTTCGAACACCAGTACATTAGTACTATTAACGCACCAAAGTTGAAGTTAAAAGGGACACTAATCGAATCTTGTGCTAAATTCAAACAATATTGTTTTGATTTATTTGTCTGAGAATGTTTTTGCAGTTCTAATTCAAAATTCATAAATATTGGTTACAATTAACAGCGGCTTGCCTGTCCATAATTTAGGACTCCTGCAGAAGGGCTCAACTCAAGGTTTCGATAGCGACTAAGTTGGCCTTGCTCAAACTTTTCATCCTTAGAACATTTCATGGTATACATATAATCAGCTGGCATGATGCCAAATCCAAGATTATCCCAATCCACATCGGCATACTCATCATCGCTAAAAAGCATGATCATCCAACAACAGACACACAAGGTATAGTATGCGTAAGATAGTAAAAATTGCATAGACAGCAATAATAGTTAGTTATACATTTTAGTCAACATAATCTACAAAATTCACATGAGCGGGCCCATAATGGTCAATGCAGAGGATCAACAGAGTAGTGAAATAGATATATATCCAGTTACCTGTAAATCGATGGTTTATGCACTTGTTGTGCAGAAGAGGCAACCTGAGATGTGTAGTAGTTACAAGATCCAAGCTGGAAAAAAAAAAAAAAAAAAAAAAAGCACAAATAGATTTGTGAATGTCTTTTAATTCGAATTAGTCTAACATAAATTTACCTACAAATGTATTGCACTTTCATTTGAATGAATTTTTCATCAGTTAAATCCATTAACAACCCCTAGGTGATCATTAAAAATGAAAAGGTGGCAGCACTAACAAAAGATGACTTCTTGTGTAGAAGATCAAAACAAGAAAAAACGTCTCATGAAGGTAACTGAGAATCATCAAACAAAACCTGAGACGACGCAGAAGAAGCTCGAAACGTGTGGAATATATTGCGAAGACATGCATTTCTCTGAATCATTGTTGTAATATCACCACAAACTTTGAACTTTTCACTCTTTTGTAAGAAAAAAAACAACCCAAGAACAGATTCAACAAATGAGAAGAAGTGAAAGAGAAAGAAAGAGAAAAAAGTTTGAAAGCGCAAAGAAACTGATAGAGATAAAGAAAGGAGAGGTTTTGGAACAAGAAACTTAGTAGCAGTCTCCAATCAGAGATGGTCAAAGCTCCAAATATATACGGAAAAGATATATACACGCAACGCCAACCTAAGTGTAAGTTGAACTGTATTTTACCAGTATTGTTTCCAGCAATTCTATCTCAATTTATCATATGTTAATGGATGAATAAATATAATACATAATTTGGATGTGTTGTATAATTATTATTCATTAATAAAACCTTTTAAATTCTTAATTCTTATATTTAATTCAGATTTTACGAGGGTGAAAAATTAACTTAAAAAATGTAAATGTAGGAGATATAGGAGCGGTCACCGTCAACTTATAATAATCATTAATTTTGACCATTATTATTATTAAATTTTAAGAGATAAGAGATGGTTGGTCGGGGATCGTACGTGCATATCCAATCCAACGTTTCGTTTTCATGGCATGAATCAGACTTCCACGTCGATCAGTAACGCACGTGTCAGGCTTACCTTATCTCTGATGATTATTGTAAAGACAAAAGTTACCGTTGGTTGGTGCGAGATTACTGTTTCGTAGAGGAAATATCATTTTAGCCCTTGAGGTTTAAAAAAAAAAATTATCTTTTAAAACTCTTTTAAAAATAACTCTTTTTATTCTTAACTTTTTAAAAACTCTTCAGAAAGGTCTAAAAATTATCACTCAATTAACGATCAGCATTAACAGAATACACAAAAAAATATTTTTACTTTAATAATTATTAGTTTCACATAAATTACAGAATTATCCTAATAAAATAATGAATTTATAAATTAAATTATTTAAAATACTTCTGAATTTAAATTATTAAAAATGGCCTTAAATCATCATTAACCGTCAGTTGACTAACGGTTTAGAATTTTTTTGAACAGTTTTGAAAAAAGTTAAGAATGAAAAGAGCTTGTTTCCAAAAAAGTTTTAAAAACTTGATATTTTTTAAAATCTTGAGGACTAAAATGAATTTTTTTTTTTTTTTTTTTTAAGACCGAAGATATTTTCTTTAAAGAAAAAATTATAATTTAACTGTCCAATTTGAAACTATTTATAGGCGGAGCAAAGGTTTCGATTTTATTACAATTGACCCTCTTATCATTAGAAAATCTCCATTAGATTTGATCATAAATAGTGTAAACATGACTAAAAGATCGAAATGTCCTTTGTAACTATGTTGATTCAGTTAACCGAATAAAAAAAAATAAAAAAACAAAATAAAAAATTTCTTATTTGAAAACAAAATAAAAACATAAATGAAATTTAAAAAATATCAACACATTTATTTTGTTTGAAAAAAAAAATAAAAATCAACAAATTAATTTGAAAAAAAAATAAAAAATTAAATTAAAATCAACACATTTCATTAAACTTTATCAACCTTCCAACCCAGAAAACAAAACATCGATCTTAGTTTTTAAATTATTTTTTAAACGCCATAAAAGTCCCACAAAACAAAACATCAATCCAAAACCATGATCAATCATCAATTCAAAACAAAACGAAAAAAAACCCATCCCAAAATCGAAGGCATGCCTAGAATCAAAATCATCATCCAAATTTTTTTTTTTTTAAAAAAAAAAAGGAAAAAAAAAAACAAAAAGAAAATGGAAGGCTCCATCCCCATAAATAGGGAGATCAATTGTTTCAATTGCTTTTGGGTTTCAATATCTAGAAACCCAGAAATAAAACCCAAACTTTTGGATTTCAATAGCTTCTAAGTTTCATCACAGTTTATCATCAACCTAGACTTCCATCAGATTTGATCGGGTATCAAAACCAAGAACCGAATCAAACCCAGATTTCATTTGGGTTTGACAAAAGACCTAGATGAAATCTAGGTTCGACGAAGAACCCAGATGTTCATCTGAGTTCGACAAACCTAGGATGTTTATCTAGGTTCAACAAACTCAGATGATGAAAGGGTTTGAGAAGAAGAGGAAGAGAAAAAAAAAAAAAAAAAAAAAAAAAAAAAAAAAAAAAAAAAAAAAAAAAAAGACTAATGGCTAGTAGGAGAAGGAAATAGAAGATAATTTTTTTTTTTTCTTTTTAATCAATTGATCTCCATCGTCCATCGTAAGATGGATGGTGGAGATCTGATGAAAGAAATTTTTTTTTTATTTTTTATGAACAATTTTTTTATTTAATTTTTTATTTTTTAAAAATTAATCTCTATCATTTATCTTAAAATAGACAGTATAGATCTGATTAAAACATTTTTTATTTAATTTTTTATTTTTTATTTATTTATTTTTTCTCAAGTTGATCTTTATCGTCCATCTTATTTAATTAAAAAAATTATTTTAAAAGAAAAATAAAAAATAAAGTAAATAAGGTCAAAAGGCAATTTTGTCCGTCAATCCGTTAACTCTAACGAAGATGGGCTAATGGTAGAAGGTTTATTTTAATAAAAGTGAAAAGTTTGCTCCATCCGTAAATAGTTTTATACTGTATAGCTAAATTATAATTTACACTTCTTTAAATATGTAGTGCATGTATCATGTATGTGGAAATTCTATAATTTTCTTTTTGACCCTACAAATATATTGACTTTTAATATATACATATATATATATTTATTTATTTTCAAAGCTTATTGACTTTTAATATTCTTTTTTGGATTTTAATAATATTAAATATCACCAACTAGTTGTGGGATATCAATTTACTAATTAAAATCATCTTTAGTTTGCATCGACATACAAATCACGTTTATAATTAGTATGTAATTGTTTATTAAGAATATGAAAGTTGATCAAGAAGATAAGATGTTAATAACTTGATATAAAATGGGATTCATTTAGTTGTGTTTTTAACAAACCAAAGTTTATAAGGACAAAACTTATAGACGAAATTTTTGAACAAAAAAATAATAAATCAACTATACTTGGTCGATTTAACTGGTTGAATTAAGGATAATAATATAAATTCAACACTTTTGTGTAATATTTTTATCAAACTTTATGTGACAACTGATATGTCATTCTGTTTTATCAATCTCAAACTAAAATATTTAATGACATATTAGCTACAACGGAAGGTTGGTTAAAAAAAAGTTAGATAAAAGTGTTGGATGTTTGTTTTTATCTTTAAGGAATAACTTCATTTTAGTCCTTAAGATTTTGAAAATATCAGGTTTTTAAAACTTTTGAAAACAGTTTTTTTCATCCCTAACTTTTTCAAAACTCTTCAAAAAAATCTAAACCGTCAATTAATTGACAGTCAAACCAAACAAAAGAATATAAATAAAAAGACTCAATTGTCTCTTATCATCTAAAATGACTATTTTACCTCTAATAAAATCACAATATTATATTGTTGGTTGATTTTTCAATAAACCAAATTTATTAAAACCTTGCAAGTGCACAAATCGTTTATCGAGTATAGTAGACAAGCAAGGGTCGATCCTATGAGGAGTTATTATCTTTCTTTAAACTCCAAGTTTATTTAAACAATTAAATTAAATGAAAAAGATTTTCAGAATTGGGTTTGAAATCTAATTGCAATAAAAAAAAAACAAAATTTAATAAAAAAATCAATAAAAGAAAATTTAGTTAGGACATCCTATCCACTACTAAACAAGCATTCAATCTATAAATAAATAAATGAAGCATAATAATATTAATGCATGATAAAGACATTCACGACAAGGTATGATTAACTCAGGTCGTATTGATTCTTCCTTAGATAATATGCAAATCGCATGATGTCTACGGAGATGCGTGTATTCCTAATTATAACCTAGCATGATGTCTACTCAGGTTAAATAATAGGAATCCATTAAGCATTAGAAGAATATGAATGTCACACAAATCCTAGAACATGATGTCTATTCTAGGTATTTATGAATTAATATCCCTCAATTGGTTCGTAAGTAATTGATTGTTGCAAATTAAGAATATTTCCGTATGATGTGTGGTTTATATTCCTACAACACAATCCTAAAAATATGCTTCTAAGATGGTCAGTCAAAGAAACAAAATAAATAGTATACAATTTAAATGAAGACAATTAATTTTATCATACAAAAATAAAATACTTCATTAAAAATAATAATAGATCGAATTCATGTTTAGGGCTTCAAGTTAGTCCTTACTAACAAATAAATTAGCTACGCATGGTTCTAAAAGAAAACATTAAAAAAAATAAAAATAAATAGAGAAGAATAAATCGAAGAATAGTTGTTGTAGCCCTAAGCCTTTGATCTCTCCTCCTCTGATGTCTGTTCTCACTGAATGGTGAAAAACACCTATTTATAGAGTGCTTAGGTCGGCTAAAATAAGTTTTTTGGTGGCCGAGAAACTAAAAAACACACGGACCTTGCTTCGTGACCCATGGATGTGCTTGCGGGTCAGAACATGACCCGGAACGACGACAAAAGCGAGAAAACATCAAAAACACGCGGACCTGACCCGCTTGACCCGACCCATGCTCGCGCAACCCGAATCCAAAACGGCGACATTTCAAAACACAAGGATCCTGAGATCCAACCCGGATCTACGTGCTAGACCAATCAGCATCTCCTTCAACCACGCTTACGTGCACGCAACCATACCTGATCTGCGCCTCTGTAGACGCGTTTAACACCAGCCAAAACGACAGCCTTTCTGCGCATTTTACATGTTGTGGACTGGCAAATTGCAGTCAGGTGCTTCGCTTCTTCCATTTTTCATTTAAGCCCAAATAACTCTGAATATTTATAATTTAACCCCTATTTTGATTCTTGACTTTCGCACTTCTTTGGTTCAAATTTCTGATTTCTTTGTGCCGCAATTAATTATGAAAAACCACCCATTCCATTCTATTCTTCTCAAAACCTAAGATTAAACATAAAAGCATAAAACAAATTAAAAGCACCAATTTTATTCAAAAACACAACATAAATAATAGGTAAAATAGGTATAAAATAATGATAATTAATGACCCAACAAATACCCTTAAACCTATAATTTGCTAGTCATCGAGCAAAACTAGAACTTTAAAACAACCTAATCTAAAAATACGAAAAATAAACACTAATCCATTTTCGTAGGTAAACACGATGGCATTGAGCGCATGCCACAAACCTTTAAACCTCTAAGTGTTCCTAGTAGGAGGAATTGTGTCTCCTGAGGGTTTACCAGTAACGATATCCACAAACGTTAAAACATTTCACCCATAACTCATCAACATATCACTAAATGCAAATTAATAGAAATCTCATACATGCATGATTTTATATCAGGACTAAAGATAAGTCACTAATAATCTAAAACATAATCATCAATAATCTCACACCACATTCAAAGCAATCTCATTTCAAAACACCATATGCACATGTCATGGACTTATTTCGTCTCGACTCTAATCCTCATGAGATATCATTCATAACTCTCTGAAGAGTCCTAAGGCAAACACTCATGCAATCATATGTGACAGAGGTTATGTAAAGGCATAACAAGCGTCTTTTACATCACACATGAATATAGACATTGAAAAGAACCACACTTTAAGTGAATAGATCTCATGAATGGAATCAAATACTAAGAACGTAGATAGAGCATGATGACATACTTTAACTCTCAAACTAGACTTCACTCTTTCAAAGATTAATAAGTCATATTAAAAGTTGTATTTGAGCTAAGGCTGATTAATGAGTAAGCAATAAAAGTCTAAGTTCAAAAAAAATTAGGATCACACCAGAGCACTTCATTGATTTTTCAACCCTTCACAACCTTCTTTCTTTTTTTTTTCTCCTTCACTATTACCTCCCTTATTTTTCTTTCAATTCTTCTTCCTCTATTCACTTCCACTTTCCCTCACACATCTAGGCATCATAAAACTTGATTTGTGCTCCTCACATTTTATTCATTCTTTTTTTTTTTTTTTCATTAATGCATAAAAGTACACTTTTTCAATACATATGCCCATGTACCCATCATATCAATACTAACACTTTAATTCTTTACTCCCTTGCACCACTTGACATGATCACAAGCTTATAGGGTATGATTATCTCTAAGGCTCAATAAGGTCGTTTAATAAGGGTAGACAAATAAAAATGCTAAATATGTTTGACTTCAAAGGGTCTGATGATGTATTTCAATTCAAAGTAAGGGAATAGGACTTTTATTGAGTGAAACTTGCCTGTATTACTTCTAAGAAGTCCATCCAATTCTTGAATCAAAACAACTTATGTTATCTACAATGATGATTTGTTCTTTAGCATTCAATGCAAAGCCTATAGAGATCATCTATTAAGAACAAAGAAGAAAGATGTGAATCTCGAAGGCACAAAAAAGGTATGCATCTCGAAAAAGAGTAGACCAATAAAATCCACTTTGTAAAATTTTAAGTGCTGTCATTTTAGCACCGAAGTGACCTCCGCAGGGAGAGGAGTGATGGAAGGTAAGGATAGAGTGAAATTCATTTTCAGTTACGCACCTTCTTATGATCTGATCGAGGCAGAACTTCCAAAGGTAAGGGTCATCCCATATGAAGTACTTACTCATTTTCTTTAACTTGTCTTTTTGATATTGTGACAAATCTGATGGAAGTTGTTTTGTCTCCAAGTAATTGATCATATCAGCAAACCATGGCTCATTGTGTTGTGCACTGAAGAGTTGTTCGTCAGGGAAACTCTCTTTCAAAGGCAACAGGTCTTCTTCATCATTTGGGCCATGTGTCAACCGGCTTAGGTGATCAACAACTACATTCTCACTCACTTTCTTGTCTCGAATCTCCATATCAGATTCTTGAAGTAAAAGGATCCATCGAATGAGTCTCGGCTTTGCATCTTTCTTGTGCAACAGATATCTTAGAGCAACATGGTCAGAATACACTATCAACTTCGTTCCTATAAGATAAGAATGAAATTTCTCCAATGCGAATACCACTGCTAGCAACTCTTTTTCAGTTGTGGAGTAATTAAGTTGGGCATCATTAAGAGTTCTCGAAGCATAGTAGATGGCATGAGGTATCTTATTCATCTTTTGCCCAAGAACAACTCCTATAGCATAGTTGAAGCATCACACATCAATTCAAATGGCAATTTCCAGTCAAGTGGTCTCATGATTGGGGCGTTTGTGAGTGCTTCCCTTAGAGTGTTGAATGTTTTCAAACACTCATGATCAAAATCGAACTCCACTTTTTTCTGCAGTAATCGACATAATGGTCTTGAGATCTTGGAGAAATCCTTGATGAATCTTCGGTAGAACCCTGCATGTCCCAAGAATGAACGTACATCTTTCACTGACTTTGGTGGTGGCAAGCTCTTGACTACCTCAATCTTTGCTCGATCCACTTCAATCCCCTTACTTGAAATAATATAACCAAGAACAATTCTTTCTGGTACCATGAAGTGGCATTTCTCCTAATTAAGAACAAGGTTGCTCTCTTGACACATTTATAGCACTAAGGATAGATTGTGTAGGCATTGGTCGAAAGAGTCTCCAAAAACTGAGAAATCATCCATGAATGCCTCTATTATGTCCTTCAACCATGTCTGAAAAGATAGACATCATGCATCTCTGGAAAGTGGCGGGTGCATTACATAGTCCGAAAGGCATCCTTCTGTAGGCGAATGTACCAAATGGGCAAGTGAAAGTTGTTTTCTCTTGATCTTCTGGTGCTATGACGATCTGATTATAGCCTGAGTATCCATCAAGAAAACAATAATAACTATGTCCTGCTAGGCGTTCCAACATCTGATCGATGAATGGTAAAGGGAAATGATCCTTTCGAGTTGCATTGTTGAGCTTTCTATAATCGATGCACACACGCCAACTTGTTTGAAGCCTTTGAGGTATGAGCTTATTGTTCTCATTCTTGACCACCGTTATTCCAGATTTCTTTGGTACCACTTGCACTAGACTTACCCATTTGCTATCAGAAATAAGGTAGATGATGCCAATATCAAGGAGTTTTATCACTTCTTTCTTAACCACCTCTTTCATCACTGGACTGAGTCTCCTTTGGGCTTCTCTTGTAGGACATGTCTCTTCCTCCAATAGTATTCTATGCATGCATGTGATAGGGCTGATACCTTTAATGTCTACTATGGTCCACCCTATGGCTGTCACATGGTCCCTTAAAACTCTAAGAAGCTTTTCCTCTTCTTCTTTGCTCAAATCTGCTGCAATAATGACTGGCAGAGTTTCTTCCTTCCCTAGGTATGCATATCTCAATGTCTCAGGTAGAGGTTTTAACTCCACCTTGGGTAGCTTCACTACAATGGAACAAGCTCGTTAGATGAAACAGGTAAAAGATCGAAGGATGAAGAGTACTTCCCTTGAAACTTTGGAGTGGATTGGAGTAGATTGATTGTCTCTGTTAGTGGCAAATTGCTCTCTTCAATCAGGCATCTTGATCTTTGCCCCTAATCACTCCACGGGTTATTCCAAAAGTCTCTCATCATCTTCCTTGCTTTTTCTTCATCAAGTAGACCGTGAGTAAGTACCCTTTCTAGTATCGTTGTCTCTAACGACGTCATAATAACTTCATGCATCAAATTATCCACAAGTTCCACTACAAAACAAGCACCATCATCAGGAGGATATTTCCATGCATTAAACACATTAAATTTTACCATCTCCTTATTCATTGACATAATGAGTGTCCCATCGTGAACATTAATCATGGTTTTTGCAGTGCGCATGAATGGTCTCCTGAGGATTAAAGGTAGATCTTGTCCTGGTATGGGTGCATCCTCCATCTCTAGCACAAGAAAGTCAGCTGGAAAGATCAATTCATTCACTTTAACTAGCACATCTTCTAGCACTCCTCTTGGGTATCGAATTGATCGATCTGTAAGCTGTATGCTTATTGATGTCTCATTGAGTTCACCTATCTGTAAAGATTCAAAAACAAAAAAAAAAAAAAACATTAAATTAACTGAAGCACCTAGATCGAGTAATGCCCTCTCAAACCTCTGAGTTCTTATAACACAAGGAATTGTGAAACTGCCTGGATCTTTCAGCTTCTGAGGTAACTTTCTTAGAAGGATGGCTGAAACCTCCTCATTCAATGCCACTGTTTCTTGCTCCTTCAATTTTCTCTTATTGGTGCAAAGCTTTTGAGAAATTTGGCATACTTCGGTACTTGCTGAATAAGCATCTAGTAGAGGAATGTTGATTGCAACCTTTTTTAATATCTTCATGATGTCTCTGTTGTTGCTTTCCTTTTTATTCTTAAAAAACCTTCCTGGATATGGCATCTGAGCAAGCACTTCAGGACTAATCTCACTTTCTTCCTTCTTCTTTCTCTTCGCTTGTCGAGTTCTCTCATGCTTGAGTTTATCACTCACTTTCTCATTTTGTCCTTCCTCAACATCTTCTATGTCCCTTGGTTCATCCTTATCTTGTCCTCTAACTTGTTTACCACTTCGAAGGGTAATCGCCTTAGCAGATTCCACTCATATTTTCGGATTTAGAACGACTTGACTGGGTAATCTCCTCGGTTCCCTTTGGTTGGATGAGCTTGCAATTTGCTCAATTTGAGTTTCCAAATTCTTGACAGTTGCGGCCATTTGAGCATTGGCTTGTCTTGTTTCTTGCATAAAAGATGCAAACATTTCTTCAAGATTTGAGCCTTGCTTAGGGGGAGCATGTTGAGCTTGTTACTGAGGTGAGAAGTTCTGATTCTGTTGGAATTGTTGCTGCACTTGGTTCTGGTTGTTCTTCCACCCTAAGTTAGGGTGTTGCCTCCATCCTGGATTGTATGTATTTGAGAATAGATCATTTCTTAATCTTTGTTGTTACTGCAGGTAGTTAACTTGATCCCCTTCCCCATTCATAATAGGACAATCCTCTGATGAGTGGCCTTGATTTGTGCATACCGCGCATACCTTTGATGAAAGCAATTGCTGCATAGGACGAGTTAAGTTAGCAATTTCAGGACCATAATCATTGACCTTACCTTGTATATTCCGACCTTCTTTGAAGTACTTCTGTATTGATAGTATTACTATGAATTTTCTGTCAGGCCTTCAAGCAACTGTTTTTCTTCATCGACATTCTTCTTTCATTAGGCAACCACCACTTGATAAGTCCACCCTTGTTTGATCTTCATTAAGCAACCCCTCATAAAAATATTGAATAAGCAGTCAGTCCTCAATTTGATGAAGTGGACAGGAATTAAGTAAGCGTTAGTATCGCTTCCAATACTCATGAAAAAGTTCTTTTTCATTCTGAGATATCCCCACAATCTCCTTGCGGATTTGATTGATCTTCTTAGCTGGGAAGTACTTGGAAAGGAACTTCACCATCAACTCGGTCCATGTATGAATTGAAGCACTTGGAAAAGAATATAACCACTCTTTGGCCTTGTCCTTCAGAGAAAATGGGAACAACCTCAAGCGGATCTCTTCATCACTCACCCCTCCGGTGTACATGGTGGCACATACAGCAAAGAAATCTTTTATGTGTAGGTGCAGATCTTCTCCTACTTTGCCATAAAATTGGGGTAAGAGATGGATTGTACCACTCTTGATCTCAAAATTATTGTTGTGAGTTGGGTAGACAATGCAATATGGTTGGTCGGTGGCCACTGGTATTGCAAAGTCTTTGAGTGGTCTTGTACGATTGTTGACAGCCCCTGGAATCATTGCATCTTGGTGTTGGTCCCTCATGTTTGCCTCTCTCGCTCTTCTAACTAGTTGACGGAGAGTTCTTTCAATTTTAGGATCGTATGATTCACAAGTTATACTTTGTGAGCGACGACCTTGCATAAACCTAAAAAGAAATAAAAATTCAAATTAAATAACAGAAAATAGAACAAAAATAAATTTAAAACTAAAGCAAGTAATAACTCTCCAGCAACGGCACCAAAAACTTCTTGGTTGATTTTTCAATAAACCAAATTTATTAAAACCTTGCAAGTGCACAAATCGTTTATCGAGTATAGTAGATAAGCAAGGATCAATCCCACGAAAAGTTATTATCTTTCTTTAAATTCCAAGTTTATTTAAACAATAAACTTGGAATTTAAATTAAACAATAAACAAGTTTATTCCAAGTTTATCTTTCTTTAAATTAAATGAAAAAGATTTTCAGAATTGGGTTTGAAATCTAATTGCAATAAAAAAAACAAAATTTAATAAAGAAAATCAATAAAAGAAAATTTAGTTAGGACATCCTATCCACTACTAAACAAGCATTCAATCTATAAATAAATAAATGAAGCATAATAATATTAATGCATGATAAAGACATTCACGACAAGGTATGATTAACTCAGGTCGTATTGATTCTTCCTTAGATAATATGCAAATCGCATGATGTCTACGTAGATGCGTGTATTCCTAATTATAACCTAGCATGATGTCTACTCAGGTTAAATAATAGGAATCCATTAAGCATTAGAAGAATATGAATGTCACACAAATCCTAGAACATGATGTCTATTCTAGGTATTTATGAATTAATATCCCTCAATTGGTTCGTAAGTAATTGATTGTTGCAAATTAAGAATATTTCCGTATGATGTGTGGTTTATATTCCTATAACACAATCTTAAAAATATGCTTCTAAGATGGCCAGTCAAAGAAACAAAATAAATAGTATACAATTTAAATGAAGACAATTAATTTTATCATACAAAAATAAAATACTTCATTAAATATAATAATAGATCGAATTCATGTTTAGGGCTTTAAGTTAGTCCTAACTAACAAATAAATTAGCTACACATGGTTCTAAAAGAAAACATTAAAAAAAATAAAAATAAATAGAGAAGAATAAACCGAAGAATAGCTGTTGCTGCCCTAAGCCTCTGATCTCTGATGTTTGTCCTCACTGAATGGTGAAAAACACCTATTTATAAAGTGCTTAGGTCGGCTAAAATAAGTTTTTTGATGGCCAAGAAACTCAAAAACACGCGGACCTTACTTGGCGACCCATGGATGTGCGCGCGGGTCAGAACCCGACCCGGAACGGCGACAAAAGCGAGAAAACATCAAAAACATGCGGACCTGACCCGCCTAACCGGACCCACACTCGCGCAACACAGATCCAAAAATGGCGACAATTCAAAACATGCGGAAGCGTGGATCCGACTTGGATCCACGCGCTAGGCCAATTAGCATCTCCTTCAACTGTGCTTATGTGCACGCAACCATACCTGATCTGTGCCTCCATAGACGCGCTTAACACCAGCCAAAATGACAGCTTTTCTGCGCGTTTTACATGTTATGGACTAGCAAATTACAGTCAGGTCCTCCGCTTCTTCCATTTTTCATTTAAGCCCAAATAACTTTGAATATTTATAATTTAACCTCTATTTTGATTCTTGACTTTCGTACTTCTTCGGTCCAAATTTTCTGATTTCTTTGTGCCGCAATTAATTATGAAAAACCATCAATTCGATTCTATTCTTCTCAAAACCTAAGATTAAACATAAAAGCATAAAACAAATTAAAAGCATCAATTTTACTCAAAAACACAACATAAATAATAGGTAAAATAGGTATAAAATAATAATAATTAATGACCCAACATACATGTCATTTGATCAATAAAAAATTGACATGTGTACAATAAATTATTATTTTTTGGTTTTAAAAAAAATGATTATTGTTTTTTTTTTAATTAAACAAAAGTTATCAATAGAAGAATCTAGAATTCTGGTTCTAGATTCATTTGTGTTCTTTTTTTTCTTTATAATAAAACTCTATTTGTTTTTTTTAATATATATTATAATCTATTTAATAATTTACTTGGGTTTGATTTGTTCATTTGTGTGTGTGTGTTTTTATTTTTAATAAAACTTTTTGGCAACCCTTGAATCATAATCGTAAATGTAGCAGTCGAATTCAACAAAATGGGGTCACTTAAATTTGCATTAACATCTCTAAACCAAGTCACTTTCAATCTCTCTTCAATTCCATATAATCCAAAATGCAATAAACACACAACAACAACAAATAGAAAATGCATCCAGAGTGAGACCAAACCTTTGTCGATATGGTTGATTGTCAACTTCAAGAACTAGTCGGCGAGCACGGTGTCTCCACTGTAGAGATTCAAGGGGAGGAGGACGATGATAAAAGAGAGAACGACGAAGTTAATGCCCTTGATGAGGATGAACTAGACTGAATCGACGTAGTAGTGGTGGGCGATCTTGTGGTAGGTGGCGTGTTAGACGACGAGAAGCTTTAACTCCAGCATAGCGGGGCTAGGAATCCGGTTGTGGTTGCTACGAAGCTTGATAAAGAAGAAGATGAAGATGCTGTAGAGGAGGTTGATGGCTAGAGGTCGTTGGGGAGGCTAGAGGATAAGAATAATTTTAGGTTGTTGATGAAGAAGAAAGAGGATGATTGGGTTCCAACAATGGTTTCCGTATGGGTTTTCGGTCAAAGTCAAAAGCCTAGAAATGTGGATGGGGGTTGTTTGGTTTTGTAATTGTTGGGTTCTTTACAATTTTTTTTTTTAATTTCTAATTTTTAATGCAAATCTAGGTTTCAAATGAAGATGTTGATTTTTTTCAATTTCTATTGGTGATTTTTTTTTTCAATTTTTTTTTTGGTGATATTTTTTTCAATTTATGTTGTTAATGGATGGTTGATGTTTCTTTCCAAATGAAGAAAGTGGGTTGAAGAAAATAGGTTGATTCTTCTTTTTATTTTTTTTTCATGATATTTTCATTTTTTTAAATTTTAACTTTCTTTTTCTTTTATATGTTTAAAATCATAATCATCCACGTGTCAAAATCTTAGTCTTTCACAAGAAAAGATCATTTCACCCTTTTCGCCTAAACTATTTATCACCGTTGACCATCAGTTGACTAACGGTTTGAACTTTTTTAAAGAATTTTTAAAAAGTTAGTTATGAAAAGAGTTGTTTCCAAAATGGTTTAAAAAATCTTATATTTTTTTAAACCCTAAGAACTAAAATGAAGTTTTCCCTATTTTTAAATTAATGCATCTTCTCCTAACGTAGGTAGCTGGGTATATTTTTATGTATCTTAATTTTAGGAGTTCAAGCCTGCGCAAACCTCTAAAAGGCCTAATGAAATTTAACCGTGTGTTCAATGTAACTCCTATACAATAGATGTAATCATTTCTTTTTTTCTTTTTTTGAAAACAATAGATGTAATCATTACTAATAAGTCCTTTTAATTTTTCTTTTTTAAAAAAAAATACATAATTGTTAGACATTACAAATTATGACTATCCATTGTTAGACACATATAAACTCCCATTATTTATTTATTTGATACAAAGTAGGAGACAAAACCTACCCCTTGATGGATTGAATTTCCTATTATTTCAGATATTACTATTTAATTTAATTTTTATTTTTATTTTTGAAACTTTTGTTCATTATATTTATTATTTTATCATATTATTAATATGATTTTAATAAATTTATTTTACTAGTTTGTCATTTAATTATTTTTTTCTATTTAATTTTATTTTGAGTCATCATACGTAATGTGTTGTAACATGAATACAATAAAACTAAATTATTGAAAAGAATATCAGTAATTGATCTGATTTAAATATATCATAGAATAATTATGTTTGTGCTTACTCTTCTAGTGTTAACGATTACTACTGAAAGATTGTTTTCAACTATGTGTATTGTCAAAGTTAAACTTTGTAACAAAATGAAAACTTGCATTCTTACAAACTCTTGGATTCTATATATTGAAAGCAAAATCACTTAATGTAAAACTGATTTTAGATTATTTGAAAAAGTAGTGATTAATCTCGATATATGCAAGAAAACCTTTAATTCATTTAATGTCAACCTTGAAACAAAAAAACTAATTGAAATCATATGCATTTTTAGAAGTTTTATTTGAAAAAATTCCATTTTCAATGTACACTTCTAGGTTAATTTCATTTGTGTTGTTTTCATGAGATTTACTTTCAATTACAGTATAAATTTTATAAAATAATACTTTTGGAACTAAGAAAAATTATTATTTTAAGTAGTTATTTATTTATCGATAATTAATAGGAATGACAACAGCTCAGATCAAAGCTATGTTGGTTTGTTCCAAACCCAATTTGATTTTTTTGGATGGGGTATCCCAAACTTGACTTTTGTGCCAAATGGATCACCACCGTCCTCCCCAAAGCCGAATTCATTTAAGGTGGTCCATCCCAAACCTGACCCTAGTTTTACCTGATTTAATTAATTTTTAACAAGTCGTAGAATTTATATTAAAGATAAATATTAAACAATAAATAAATATTAACATTTAAAATAACTCAATCTTTACATTAATTTAAAATCATGTCTAAATAATATCAATATGAAGCTCATGAAAAGTATAAATTCATGGAGTACAAATACCAAAATAATAACTATTACATCACAAAGTTCCATTACATACACGAAAATCATAATTAATAAATAACTAAGTTGCGTAACAAAATAATAATGCATAACACTTAAAAATAAACTATAATAATGCTAATAATGCTAATAAAAATGATATTAATGTATAATAAAAATATAATAAAAGGGTTAATCGGATTAGATCGGGTCAAAAGTGTTTGAGCTACACCCGACTTGATATAAAACTGGGCCAATTTTTTTTGTATCCAAACCTAATCCGAAACTCGGTTTTAATCCCCCAAACTCACCCCAAACGGATCGAGACCCTGTCAATTTGGGTTGAATCGGGTATTTTTGCTATCCTTAATAATGAATAATTTATCAATTTATTAATAAATTAAAAAAAAAAAATTATGTTTTTACTACTTGTATATGTATTTTGTTTATCAAGATACATGTATAACTTTTATAGCAAAAATAATGGATGCGGTAAAAGTTAACATATACATACAGAAAAAAGCTTTTAATATATATATATATATATATATATTTATAAGTTAAAGAATTAATACATATTCACGATTCAATGTCCTAGAAGATACAAGTGTTTCATGGACATGGTACACATTATATATAGTGATTAGTTTTACTCTTAGACCACAAATTATTAAAATTTTCATAACTTGTTTCTCCGGCGTCTCATTTGAAAGGACTAAAAAAGTTGACATATGAGTTTAGGAGAGCATTGTGTGGGTATAAGATAAGTGTCACTCTTCTAGATGTATGTTTAGATAGAGAGTACCTCTTTATATGCATATTTTAAGAGATAGCTTAAAGAGATTATGTAAGTTGTGCAGTAAAAAATTTATTAAAATGTATTATGATTTTTAATGTGTTATTATTTATTTATTTATTTTTATGATGAATGAGGAGAATTTAATTCAGATAAAATTATCTGCTTCTATGACTTGAATTCTTGATCTTTTAAAATTAAGATAAGTGTTCAACCATTTCTATCAAGGGATGGTGTACAAAACAAGAGCATGTGTTATTTCTTTTATGTATTGGATAATTATTAATTTATATATTTATTTTTTATGAATTAATTTATATATTTATTGGGCTCTAAAAGATTTTTAAAAGATTATTATTTTACGTATTTAGTAAGTTTTTATCTTGTACATTGACCCACTTGGACTTGGGAATGGAAACTATTATAATTTACATAAGCTTATAAATTAATTTGTCAGATATATATATATATATTTTATTAAAATGAATTTGTCAGATATCTATTTATGGAGGCTGTGCCGCACGAAGTATTATCATTAAATCTTAAAGTACAATTTCAATACTTGTTTTTTTTAAAAAAAAAAAAAAAAAACAATTTCAATACTCTTCTCGCCACTTTTAAAAATTATTAACACTGTGCACATGATTTTTATTTAATTCCTAAAAACCCAATAGTTTAAAATTAATTAAAATGTTGTTGCAAGTATAGTCCCGTGGTAATCACAACTCTCAGCAAAGTTAAGATCGGTAAAGTTAAGATTTTAAATTCAAATTCTTCTCTCTAAATAAAAAATAAAAAAAAATGATTAAAAATATCAAAAATAGAGAATATTAGGGTGCATTTGCATACCTTTTTAAAATAGTATTTTTAAAAAGAAAAAATATGTTTTGAAAATAATGTTTTCAAAAACAATAATGTGTTTGATAACATTTTTTAAAATGCATTTTGAAAACGAAAAAAGATAAAATAGTGTTTGGAACCATTTTTAAAATTGTGTTTTTAAAAATGTAATATATTTGGTAGGATTTCTTAAAAATTATATTCAAAAACATAAAATTATATAAATGTGTTCGATATTATTTTTGAAAATGAGTAAAATACTTGTTTGAGGGAAAAAATAATGATTGTTTTTAAAAATATGTCTCAAAAATGGTTAACAATATAAAAAAGTTGTTTTTCACTTTTTAGTTATTATTTTAAAAATGTGTTTTTCATTTTTAAAAACACGATTTACAAAATAGTCTATCAAATACATTTCATTCATTTTTTGTTTTTGAAAATGAAAAAACATCTTACAAAACAAATCCAAACATATTTTTGAAAACATGTTTTTCATTTCCAAAAATATGTTTTTGAAAACAAGCAATGAAACACATTTTCCTACATTTTCTACTTTCAAAAATGAAAAACAAAAAATGAAAATAAAACCAAACAGAAACTTAGATGGTGTTTAACACCATTTTTGAAAACTACTTGTCATTTTTTAAAACGAAAAATGCTTGAAAATGTATTTGTCAATTATTTTCAAAAATATGATTTTGGAAATAAAAAATATATTTTTAAAAATGTACCGTAAAACTTAATGTAAAAGTAAAAAAGTGATTTTTTTTTCGTTTTCTATCATTTTCAAAAGGAGAAACTTTATTTTAGTCCCTAAGGTTTCGAAAAATATCAAGTTTTTTAAACTCTTTTGAAAATAGTTTGTTTTATCCTTAACTTTTCAAAAAACTCTTAAAAAAAATCCAAACCATTAGTCAATTAATTGTCAATATTAACAAAATGCATAAAAAAATATTTTTATCATTGATGGTTATTAATTTCACATAAATTATTGAATTATTCTAACAAAAAAAATGAATTTACAAGTTAAATAATCTAAAATGTCTCTGAATTTAAGTTGTTAAAAATGGTCTAAAGCCATCGTTGACCATTAATTGACTGACGGTTTAAACTTTTTTAAAATGTTTTGAAAAATTTAAGGATAAAAAAGGCTGTTTACAAAAGAGTTTAGAAAACTTGATATTTTTTGAAACCTTGACGACTAAAATTAAGTTTCTCCTTTTCAAAAATCATTTTCTTTTGTACAGTAAAACTCAAAAAGTAAAAACACTCATATCTAACAGTCACATCGTCATTTTTAAAAACGGTTTCTATTCAAATAAACTTTCAATTTTTACTTATTTTTAAAAATAATACCAAACAATTTTTTATCATTTTTTGTTTTCGAAATGTATTTTTAAAAATGCTACCAAACGCATTATCATTTTTAAAAACGTGATTTTCAAATTATGTTTTTCATTTGTCAAAATATTTTTTAAAAACATCATTTTAAAAACATATCCAAACGTACCTTATTAAGTGATGTTTGACATCCGTTTTAAAATTGTTTTTCATTTTTAAAAACAAAAAAACGCTAAAAAATGTGTTTGTCAATTGTTTTCAAAAATATGTTTTTACAAATAAAAAACATGTTTTAAAAAATGTAAAGTAAAATTTAAGATAAAAGCAAAAAATAATTTTTTTTTCGTTTTTTATCATTTTCAAAAGTCATTTTCTTTTACACAGTAAAACTTAAAAAAGTAAAACACTTATCTCTAACAGTTACATCGTCATTTTTAAAATAGTTTTCATCCAAATACATTTTTAATTTTACTTATTTTTCAAAATGATACTAAACAACTTTTTTATCATTTTTCATTTTTAAAATGTATTTAAAAAAATACTACCAAATGTATTATCATTTTTGAAAATATCATCTTTAAAATATATTTTTCGCTTTTTAAAATAATTTTTAAAAATATAATTTTAAAAACATAAACAAACACACCCTTAATATTTTTTTTTTTAAAAAAATATTAATTATTATTATTTTATATACAATGCGTTTGTCCTTTTAATATGTACGTGACCTATTATTAACGATCATGATTTTAATTGATCTTGAATCTATCTGTGTGATCTGAAATCACATAGTAGTGTACCATGTGAGCAACTTGTTCGTTAAACAGTGAAATCAAAGTCATATCATACACAGTCAGTAACAATGGTTTCGACGTGGTGTAATAAAAAAATGTCTAAATTATTGCAGTTGGGATACATATGGGACAAAACTGTCTTTCTCTAAATGACTGCAATTAGACATGAAATTGTCGTGATTAATTAACTGTCTTCATCATCATCTTCCACAGTTGGACTTTTTGTTGAAAAAACGAACCAAGGCAAAAGACGCATGAATTATTGCACTTTGGACATGGGACAGAACTCTATTTAATGATATGAAATTATTGTGATTAAAGGTGTGCCTTTTTTTTTTTTTTTAGTTATTAAGACTAATTCAGAAAATAACCGAAACTAAATTAGTAACACACTAATAACACAGTCTAGATATACTTCATATTTAGATGAAAAATAATCCACATACATAAAATAAAATATCATATTTTATTAATGAGAATGTGATATATGTTTGCTATAATTGAATCCACGACTAAAAGAAAGGGAGGGGTGCAATGTTACCACTATACTGACACCCCCAATCGCCTTCTTTACGGTTGAAAGTTGGACTTAAGTATTGAACAACCTAACCAAGGCAAGAATCACATGATTTGAAGGGATAATTCACCCGATTTCACACACAAAACTATAAATCAATATGTAATTTAGCAAAATATGCTTGACAAGCAAAGGGCAAGGCATTAATTTTGCCAACGAGTTTTGTTGTACCTAATTTTCTTTTAGGAGACTTAATTATAAAATTTAAAGAGGATTTCAGGGGTCGAAGGCCCATAGAGACTTACACACAAAATAACTAGGCCAGACAACCATGTTAGTACAACATGGATGTATAAGAGCTAACCTCGGTATCAATGGCTGGGAAGATTAGGTATATCCTAGAAGAGGTCTTGGGTCTGTTTTAGATGTACGTCCTTTCACCATGAGCATTAAAAGTTATGTTTGGTAAGCAGGATCGGATTATATTATATTATATTATATTTGACATGATTGGATATAATAATATTTTTTATTTGAGGTACTATGTAATTGGATTGAAAAAAAAATTGGTAAAAATGAATCAAATAAATATTTTAAAAATTAATTTCTTGAATTTTTAAAAATAATATTATGATTAATTTTATCAAATATAATTGTTTAATGAAAAAAAATTATTAATATTTTTAATTAAGTTTTATAAAATTCTATATTATCATATTCTTTTATTCTTAAACAATTAAAAAAAGAGAAGCAATCAACTGAGGTGGATTACACTGAAACCCGCGGATTTATACATAAACGACCCCCTGGTTTCGCCGGACACTAGATTTGTTAAACAAATTTAGTGTTAAATTCAATACAGCTATTAGTGTGGCGGTCTAAACGCGCTATAAATCTTGTGTTTAGTTGGTTAATAGAGAGAAAAAAAAAAAAAAAAAGTTACTTTTAGCTCCCTGAAGTCTATCAATTAAGACCATCGGTCGGACTCACAAGCATATTCCACAAAATAATGTGTTTAGCTCAAGAGGCAGGTCAATTAAAAAAATTGGTTTTGACATGAAAAATGATTGACTAAGCTACGCTGACTGATAATGTGTTCAACGTACTCAATTCGACGCGTTTGAACATACTCAACGTTATTCAGTCGAATACTCAACCTCCTTTATGTCAAATTATTCATTATTTTGGTAAGCTAAAACCCTTTTACTTACTGTTCTGATTGGATTGATTGTTTACGTATAAATGAAAACCAGTGATTCTAACAGTTCTCGTTAATTTCCAGGTGATCCACTCCATTGTGAACTCTAGTAGAAGATTCCTCAAATCTCAATCCTGTCCTTAACCGTATGTTATGTTGTTTGTCAAATATTCGAAAGGAAAACTTTGACCCTTTACCTAGATGGCAGGTTGCTCCTTTGACTTTTCATGCGGACAATTTTCACAATCAACTAATTTATTATCATGTCATCAGTGAAAGTGTTAGCTTTTGACCTTGAATTTGATATAGTGGGGGCAGTAGGCTATGTGGGGAATCTATGGTTTCTCAAATGTGCTTATACTCGTTAAGTAGCAGATTATTGATTGATTCGGAGAATAATTATTCTAACATGTATTACTATTTGTAGTTAACTACTTGTATCTACGATGATAAACAGGAGTTACAAGGCCCGCCATGCAGCGTAAGAGAAACTAGTAGATATCTTGTACATGTTTCTGTTCACCGCATGTGAGACGGACCAACTGCAGCTTAGTGAATCTCAAGAGTCCAGCCCTTGTCATCCTTAATGAGGCCTGTTTGAATTCCAACAAGTGTTGAGTACAGTTCTGAACACACGGACCGAGCATGCGTTTTAAGGTCGATTCTGCAGATGCAAAAGTAGTATGCAGTAATAGAAGTTAGAGATCAGCAATATCATATGAATCACATATGCAAAACATGAAATAGCGCTTCCTGCTATGTGACACTAGAAAAATACAGACTAGAAATAGTTACCTTCTACCCTGGTATGTGACACTGCCTACAGGAGCAACAACTACAGCAGTTCCAGTGCAAAATATTTCTTCAGCTTCTAGCAATTCATCCATCGGAATTGAGCGTTCCTCAACCTGGAAAAGTTTTGGAGCGAGGATAATCCATAAAAATCTAGTTTAATCACATTCTAAAACCGATAAGTTTTATGTAGTTTCATGAGTAGCTGAATTAGTTACAGAAAAAAAGTAATAAATAAGAACGAAGTCCGGATGGTTACAACTATTAGAAGAAGACAGTAGATTTAAGGAAGAAATTTGTGAAATTAGGAGAAAAACTAGGAAGAATGGAATAGCATAGAGGGACTAGAAGGCGAGAACAAGCATTGCATCGAGGAACACTTGGCGCAAGAGCTAAGTAGTAAGGATACAATTTCCTCGTGATACATAAATCCAGAGCACCATATGGTTAGAGTTTAATAGTCTAGAAATTAAAATAGTCACCCGGTAACCATAATCCAAAGCAATTTCAATGATGCTTTTCCGAGTAACTCCTGAAAGAATAGTCCCATTTGTTGCAGGTGTCGAAATAACGTTGCCCTGCAAAGATATACATAGGTTAGATAGAGAGAACCAATTCTGAGATGCAATGAAAAGAAAATGGTTAGGTGCAGCATTAAAAGAATTTTAAAAAGGTTAGGTGCAGCGTTAAAAAAATTATGTAAACAAATCTAATGAGTTGATTCAATTCCTAATTTTATTTAGGTTAAAAAAAAAACAAAAATCTAGAATTCTAGAGGTTGTTATTTGAACCATACCTTCACAATGAATATGTTACAGGAAGAGACTTCTTCCACATATTTCTTATTGACAGAGTCAAGGTACAGAACATCAGAAAATCCTCTGCTTTTTGCTCTGCTTAGTGCTTTAAGAACCTACAGATCAAAGACGGCATAATATTACAGAATAAAAGAAACTTAGATAGGACAGAAGTCAGATTTGATGCCAGAACAATATCATATACAACAATGACTCTGCAACGAGAGAATTAAATTTTCACTTACAGGAGCATAATTGGATATGGTTTTCACACCTCCAGCTCCACCAGGAGTGGCGCGATGAAACTCCTCCTCCACGTACAAGTTTAATGGAGCCAAACCTTCCTATATCAATAACGAAGAAAATGTTTTACTTCTACTTTTGGAAGCCAAAGCTGAAACAAGTTTCATGAAAACAGAACCCACCTTAAAATAGTTACCAACAGGAGTAGCAAAAACAAGGAATGTGTATTCAGGAGCCGGAGCCAAACCCAATATAGGACCACTTCCTATGAGTAGAGGCCTAATATACAAAGACCCTTTTCCTGGAGGAGGAACCTGGTTGATATAAAAGATGTTAAATTGCAGGTACATGAGAAGAGAAGTTTCACTGTATCATAGGAATTTAGCACTTTAAATTACCCAGCGCTTATTTGAAAGAGCAGTTTGTTTGACTGCATCAATGAATTGATCAGTGGAGGGATGTGGCATGCACATTCTTGTAGCTCCAATCTTCATGCGGATGGCATTTTGATCAGGACGGAAGAGAACAAGTTTCCCATCTTCTTTTCTGTACGCTTTCAGGCCTTCAAATAGTCCCTATATAGATATATACATATGCAACCATATAATATTTTTATTCGAGCCAAGTATAAATGTTGGAGGAGAAGCTTATATCAATTGAATTGTTTTGACAATTACATATAATAGAAATGATTTGAATATACAACAAACAATAAAAATCTACTGCAGCTTGCCTGTCCATAGTTTAAGACTCCTGCTGACGGGCTCAACTCAATCTTTCCATAGCGACTAAGCTGTCCTTGTTCAAAAATCTTGTCATCATAACATTTCATACTGTACATGTAATCAGTTGGTATGAGACCAAATCCAAGATGGTCCCAATCCATAGCTGCACACTCATCATCACTGGACAACAAGAGCAAAATTTATAAAACAGGATAGAAAACATGACCATACGTTGACAATTTACCAACAGTAATAGTGAGGATCACTTTTACAAACAATTCTAATCATAACGAAGATAAAAATACAACATAACATATATATATTTCGTTAATGCAAAGGATCACTTAATGAATTCATTCCTTTTGCATTGGCTTAGACACAGGTTTTACGGAACTACAACACACCATTTTTCATCTTATGGACACTAAGATTTTTAACTAAAAGGTGACTAGCAAAGTTGAATTACATATTTGTATCATAAAGTGTTATTGTACATCCGAGGCATTAGTGTCATGCTGGACAGCATGGTTTCAGATATGTGGTTACCTGCATCCAGATGGTTCACACGCTTGCTGTAAAGAGGATGCAGACTGAGATGTGTAGCTGTAGTAAGCCTCCAAGCTGCAAAAATGCTAATAAATGGATCAGTTCACTATAGTACTTCAGCCTTCATATTCATAGCCTTCAAATAAGGCCATGATTATTTTTTAATCGTTAAATGATTCTTGAAAGCAAGAAAATTTTATATAATAGGCTTTGGTCAGGTCAGAATGATAGTGATTTGTGAAGCATGTGCCCAAAAACTTAGGAAAAAAATACATGATCAACCATTAACATGTCAAAGACAATTAGACAAACCTTGCTAAAAGCAGAACCAGCACGAAAAGATTGAACCAAATCACGAAAGCATGATCTTTGAATCATTGTTGGTCTTACAATTTCCGTGAAAAGCTGATAATAAACAACACAGGAGAGCTGATAACCAATGTAGAATGTTGAGAGAGAGACAGGGTGGAAGAGGAAGCGCCAAGTATATATCAATGTAGAAGTGTTTGAAAGATATTAAAGAGACCGAACTGCCCACATGACGACTGTACATGTGTAATTTGGCGTTTAATGTTTAACATTCAATGGATAGGAAAAAGTTGGCGATGCACATCCAAACCAGTGTCATTACCCGCCACTCCACGTCAGGCAAGCTCAGCTAACACCAATCTCATGTGTCATACCCAAAAGTTAGTCATTGTTTCCCCACAAACCAGATATGTAAGAAGAACACTCGTTTCTCGCCAAGTTCTCTATTTTTGCGAAGCCGTCGATAATACATAATTTTAGTTGTTGGCCCGAACCTATCACCGATATGGTAAATGTATATTAAAAAAGATTAGGTTGAAGTACGTAGAAGCTTATCTTCTTTGATAAGATGAGACTGTTTTCTTTTTCTTTTTCCCCAAAACATGATGATCTTTGTCTCATATGCCTTTTGTATTCATTTTTTTAAAGATGAGATCTTATCCAAGAGATATCATGTATCCTATTTGACATATATATATATATTTATTACTGAGACTGATTTAGAGGATTATCGAGATCAAACAAAAAAAAACACTAATGATACAATCCATAGAACAGCTCTCGTATAAAAAGGATCAACCCACACCAATATGGGAGGACTGCCTATACGAGGGTGGGGGGACGACCACATTAGATGGAAAAAAGGCAGCCACAATTTGCCCACGCTGCTGGGCATTATAATTTTAGTTATATTTTTTTGTTTCCACAAATTGGGTTATAAAAGGAAGAAGAAGAAGGTTAAAAAAAAAAAAAAAGCGACCAATTGAGACGTCTAATAAGACAGATTGTTGGGTCTCTTAAAGTCTATGGAAATCGACTCAGTTGGTACTTGTCACTAGTCAGCTTGCATTTTCTAAATGAGCACTTAGTCTAGCATAAGCGACTTGGGTCATTTTGCGCACCTCAAATGTCGAGATCGTGTTAGCCGATTTACTTGATTAGGCTCATTTGGACGCAGCCTTATAGTTGCATTCTTATAAATTATAATTCAGTCAAAGAAAATTTCACTGTAATCCCTATATATATTTTTTGAAATATTACTTTTTTATTTACAAATACGTTTTTAGTCATTATCATCCCTAAAATTTTAAAAATTCATCAAGTTAGTCTATCTGAGCAAAAAATTAACAGGTCAACCATAATAGAATCTATGTAAATACCAAAATACCATAATTATTCAAAAATAAAAATAAAACAAAAATAAAAGTAAATCTCCTAGTTGACCAAAAAATTGAACTCACCAGATCATCATCCCAGATCAAAAAACATATAGATTCATAATCATATTGATTTAGTTAGAACTAGATCAAAAAACCCAAATGGTTCATTGATCTGGTGCTCAATTTGGTTTGAACAGGTTGAAGAAAAAATTTGAAAAATAAAATGAGAATCAAAGCGAAATAAGAAATACAAAACATATATCAAAACAAGCGAAAATGGGAAGTGAATGAACTGAGCATCAATTTTAAAAAGCTCAATATTTTGCAGCTTCATGGAATTATCAACTCAAAATGATTAATAGTTTCATCATCTGCTCAGATTCTCTACTTCATTCTCCATGATGAAAACAAGAAAAAACAGCAAAAACAAACCTAGATCGAAAAATAAGTCAAACACAAAAGCAGTTTCAAAAAAGAGATTGACTGTAAGCACACTCCTTTGGCTTGGTGTTCTGGTTCTTTGTGTTCGGTGTTTGGAGATTGAATAATTTTTTAATAAAATTTATAGAAAAAAAAAAAAAATCCATGGCCGGCAATTGGCCATGGAAATGGCACTTTAGTCTCTATATTTATATGAAATATTAGTTTTTTACTTATGAATATGCTCTTTAATCATTGTCATCCCTAAAGTATTAAAAAATTCATCAAGTTAGTCTCTCTAACCAAAACATTGACAGCCAACTATAATAGAATTTATGTAAATACGAAAATACCCTTAATATTCAAAAATAAAAATACAAAAAAATAAAAATAAAAATAAAAATAGTTTCAAAAAATAAAAATAAAAATAATAAAAAAGAAAAATAAATCTCCCAATTGACCAAAACTTGAACTCCCCATATCATCATCCTAGATTGAAAAAATATAAGTTCTTATCCATATCGAACCAGATCAAATAACCCAGATGGTTCTTTGATTTGGTTCTCGATCTACTTTGAACTAGAATGGAAGAAAAAAAATTGAAAAAAAAAAAAGAGAATTAAAGTAAATAAGAAATACAAAACATAAAACAAAACAAGCGAAGGTGGGAAGTGAATGAATTGAGCATCAATTTTAAAAAGCTCGAAATTTTAAAGTTTCATGGAATTATCAACTCAAACTAATTAATAGTTCATCATCTGCTCAGATCCTCTACTTCACTCTGCACAACGAAAACAATAACAAAACAACAAAAACAAACTTAGATTGAAAAAGAGGTCAAACACAAATATAGTTTCAAAAAACAAATTGATTGTAAGCACACTCCTCTCGCTTGGTGTTCTAGTTGTTTGTGTTTGGTGTTTGGAGATTGAAGAATTTTTAAATAAAATTTATTATAAAAAAATTCCATGGTCGGCAATTGGCACCGGCCATGGAGATCGAACCATGATCTAAGTACCTAGATCAGGGCTCGATGACCTAAGTTGAACTCAGATTGAGAAAATCTGGGTTCCCAAATCAGATCGTCAATCGAACAGAGTTTAGTTTTTACGGTAAATATCTTGAATTTTGCAAGGTCGTTCGAGGTGGTTGGAGAGCGAATCGACAATAAGGACGACCAGCTTTTAGTGGTTGGCGAACGAGGTACCTTTCTGGGTTGGCAATGAAGGTTAACTTGCGATGATGGATTGGTTATTGAGATGTTAGTGGTTGGCGGACAAGGAACTTTTCTAGGTTTCGATTCTTCTACTGCTGATTGGGTTACTTTAAATTTTTTATTTTGTTTTTCAATTTTTTTAATTTAATTCCAAAAATAAATTCATCGTCTATCTTATAGATGAATGGTGATGATAAGAGATTTTTTGTTGTTATTTTTAAAATTTTTATTTACTATTTTGTCATTAAATGTTGACCTTTCATTTATTTTTTTAATTATTTTCTATCAATTTTTTTTAAAAAAAACTCCACCATACATGTGTCAACCAAATAGTTAATTAAATAAAAAGACTAGCTTTTCAAAAAGAAAAATAAAAAGACTAGTCTTTTAAAAAAAAAAAGAAAAATAAAAGGACTAGAATACCCTTAATATTGTATACTTTGACTAACAGTCAACTGACGGAATAACTAATTTAATAATTTCTCAAACTTTAGTAATGATAGGAGCTAAAAACGTATTAATAAGAAAAACCAATAATACGATACCAGAATATAGAAATTAAACTGATATTTTCCTTTGGCAAAAGCAAGAAGTTTCTAGGAAAGGAAAAAGCAAGTTCGAATTGGATGTTAGACCAATGAAATGATTTCGAGTAAAGCAAGAAAGATTGTGACTTGTTAGCCAAGACTAATGAAATGATTTCGAGTGGAGCAAGAAAGATTGTGACTTGTGAGGTACACCGTTGAAGAGAAAACACTTGGCCATAGACAACACAAGTAGGAGAGAAGCATTTTAACACCGAAAGCCTTCTTTTGTTTCGTGTAATTTTGGACTAAAGGATCTCAAAATTCAAAGGACAGGATCCACATCATTCCCTTTCCTTGATCATTAATGCGTTGTCAACTCAATGTAATGCTCTATCCTACCCCACAGACTTCCGATAGAAAGAGAAGAAGATGATAACAAAAAAAAAAAAATGAAAAGGAAATATTTACGTATGGATCAAATATTGAAAAAAGTTACAGACGATCAATAAATTTATTAAATGTATTTATTTATTTATTTACGACTTCTTCTTAGACATATGTTCATATTTCCAATAAAAAATATTGACTTATTTAATTGATTTTTAGATTAATACATGTTTTTAACGCATATGTTAATATTATTCTTGATAGAAATGGTGTTGGGTATTTTATTCAAAATTTTAAAAATGATAATTAAAATATATTTTGGTAGTTGATATTTGCTGGTAACCATTTTCTTGAATAATGATTTGATTATCATTATTAATGGAGCATTATATATACAATATAATAATGGAGCATTATATTTAATTATTATTGATTTAAAGAAAACAGTTACAAGTTGAATTTATGAGAGCAACATAATGATAATCTTTATGATTTCATAATTAATTTAACAACAATATTTCTTTGTCGAAATTGGTATCCCAATGATGTTGTATCTTAAAAGATCGAATGACTAATCCATCAAATTTTAATTCATCAATTTCAATTGATTAATCTTATCATTAGAACACCAATTAAGATAAAATAGCATTATTCTTATTTTAATAGCAACCGTTTTTCTTCTAAATCAATCTATGATTTCTTTTACTAGAAGCATACCATGTCACAGTTCAAGATATCAAGAATTCAATGCTTCGGAGTGCACCATTACATCATTTGTTGATTGAATTCCGGAGGGTAAAACACGTCGGCGACCCTGTTTTATCACATCAAGACTCCCTCCTTCTCCCGTGAATTCTGTTTCTTTAAAACTGTATAATTTGCAACGCTTTAGATAACAATTCCATTAACATTTTCCAACATTGCCAATAAGAGAGAGTGAGATTCCTGGACACCTTAAATTTTGCAAGAAAACAGCGTAACACCAGATCAGGTTCATCACTTATGACTGGATCAGGCAAGGGAAAGCAGGAGTGTGTACACTATCATTCACATATGCTAATGGCTGGAAGCCTTTAATAAATCAAACTGTTGAAAGTGCTTGATGTAAACAGCTAGATGGACATATAAAACTGTATAAGATATAAAACATCGATCATAAATGCCAACTGTAACTGATGAGGACTTGATGTAATTTTGTTATTTGTTAATATGGAACTGAAGTCTCTACTGTTGTTTAATGACATCTACATCACCAGAAAAGGTGATTAAAACTCATCACTAGGGATTTTCTCAGTCAAACTAAAGATACATTATTATATCAAACAAAAATTAAAGTTTCATTAACAGAAGCGACACCATTGCTGCTGTTCCTACTTTAAGACAACTGTCCAACCTATTTTGTCTTCCGTATGGCCCATTTGTATACTTGTGAGAGCTGAGTAGAGCTGCTGTGACACGGCACCCGCTCCACTATCTTTGTAAGATACCCTGCATTCTCCCAATCACCCAAAAAGCAAAATGTGTGATAGGTCATATACTGTTAGAGTAAGACATGCAAGAACTTGAAATAGACTTCAGCAAACTGAATACAGTAGATGTAGAGTAAATAAAAGGCTAAACAACAATACTGGCAAGTGGATAGTGGTGCTTCAAATATTTATGATCTATCCATGATGCTGTTACAAGTTTTCAAGCAATGAAAGTCAAAATCCTGCTATCCAAAAATGAAACCAGAATTAGGTTAATTACCTTTTATCCAGGTATGTTATGTTACCCACCGGTAGCAAACAAAAAGCATCTCCAGTACAAAAAACTTCATCAGCATCGAACAGTTCTTCAACTGACACAAGTCGTTCCTCGACCTGTTTATTAGTATCAAGGAGTCAGTGAAATCTATAATTGATTCAGGAAAGTACAAGAAGGAAAGTGTATTTTGTGATTTCCAATGAAGAGTATCATATAAATTTGATCAATGATTCATGTATTGATTGGTAGTTTCAAGTGAAAATACGTACCTGGAACCCTTGGCTGCGAGCGATATCAACAATACTTTTTCTTGTAATGCCGGGCAGAATTGTCCCTCTCAATACAGGAGTAGAGATTGTTTTGTCCTAGTTCATAAGCATCAAATCAAGTTATGGCACAAGAAGGAAACAGGGATCAGAATACATATTTCAGTATGTGTCATTATATTAAACTTGAACAATCATCTTTGTCAAATACCTGATTCCTAAAACTAAAATCTAGAATGCTTGTGTCAAATGAAGCAAAATCTAGGACCAACAGGAAGATAAATGCATGAATGATAACAAGACCTCAAGGTAAATGAAAAGATCAGGGGAAGCTGAGTGCCATACATATGACTCGTGACTTTACTTACAAATGATGCAGACAAAGAACCTTTACAAAGATGCATGTTGCATAGGTCATTTTGAAGACCAAAAATATGCACATACACCATGCAGTCTAAAGTATTTTAACTGTTGCACCATTCATTGGCCCTCTCCATGTACTATTCCACATTAGCATAAGCAAGAGCTGGAATATCTGTGACTCCACAATCTTAGTAGTTCATGATAAGCCCAAAATCTAGAAATAATAACCATACCTTCACAATGAAGATGTTAGCTGTAGAAACCTCTTCCAGATATTTATTGAGGACAGAATCAAGATACAGTACATCAGAAAAACCATTTGCCTTGGCTGCAGACAGCCTTCAAAATCTGCAAAGAAAAAGTTACCAGCCCTAATATTTTGGAGTACAACGAAACGGATACATTACTAGTCTGACTTCTTCTTTTAACTTACTGCAGCATAGTTACTTATTGCATTAACATTTCCAACCCCACCAATAGTTGCTCGATGGATTTCATTTTCCACCACCAGATTAATCGGTTTCAATCGTTCCTGTGATCATCATAACAAGTAGAGACGTATATAAGCTATGAGGAACAGTAATAGCAAGTAAATCGAATTGTGTGAAAATCTTATAAAAATTCTCAAGTCAAACATGAGATCATCTATGACTACTACAGTATACTAATGTTTTCAATAATTAACAGCAAGAGGAGTGTCATCGCAATAAATTGTAAACAAAAATCTTGAACTAGTGAATTAAATTCAAGGCATGCATAAGATCAAGGTTATTAACAGCATACCTCAAAATAATTCTCAACTGGGGTAACGTAAATTAAAAAGGTGAATTCAGGAGCTGGTGTCAAACTAAGGACGGCTCCACTCCCCATAAGCAGAGGCCGGATGTGTAAAAAGCCTTTATCTGGAGGTGGAATCTGCAGTGCCCAATGACTCAGCCAGTACAACAGCAAGAAAATATTTTTTTTCTTAGGTAAATGACATAAATTGTGTTACCCAACGTCTATTTGCCAATACAATAACTTTTACAGCTTCTACAAACTGTTCAACAGTTGGTGCTGGCATGCACAATCGATCTGCACCTGTTCTCAAACGTAATCCATTTTCCTCAGGACGAAATAACAAGATAGAATCATCCAGTTTCTTCTGTGCTTTCAAGTCTTCTATAATTGCCTGAATAGAGAAACGATCATAAAAACATAATGGCAAAGAGATTTAAATCAGATCTCTGCAACATTCTAGTATTAAAGATGCACAAACTTCAAATATCTAAATCAGTAACTGAATTGGATGACTTGGTGGAGAGTACAACCAAAACAACCAATTTACACAAATTCTCCTCTTGGGAGATTCCAAATTGGCAAATTCTATAAATTAGAAGAGTTCTTCTTTTAAAAGGTACATGCTATTTAGCAAACTTGGACCATTCAGATACCACTTTCATATACATACTACAAATTTAACCTTCACACCTGCAAGTGCATATGAATTCAATACAATTTCAGAGAGCACTAGTTTTTTCTTTTCAAAACTAAAAATCTACAACTACGAGCATGAAAGCTCAGAATTCAGGAAAGACTTTTATTCTACATATCATCCCATGAGTCAATATTAAAGAACTAGACTTTGCAGTCAATATGCTAACCTGGCCATAGTTCAAGATACAGGCTGAAGGAATCATTTGGATGTTCTGAAAAGGCTGCAAACTGCCATCTGAAAAGTTGCCTTCTTCAGAACATCTCATAATATACATGTAGTCCATTTGCACAGGATCAAATCCAAGGTTGCCCCAACTTCTACCAGCCAACTCAGATGTTTCCCTGTTATACTTTAGTTGTCAAAATCTCTTATAGGTTAATTAACAAACACAAAACTCTTTTTTTTTTTCTGAAATAAGAAACTTTCATTCACCTTAAAAGGGGCAAAACAAAGCTATATCATCAGAAATTGGCTTAAGCAGTCAACTAGGAAAAGAACTAACCCAACAAACAGAGCTATTAAGACTAAGAGCCTATTTTTCTAAACCATGAGTAGCTTTATTACAAGCTCTAGGAACAGAAGTCAAAGAAATATCTTTGTTACTACTCAGATCTTTTTAACATCCCGTACAACATTATCAATCTCATGCCTAGAGAACAAAAGGCCGAAACATAATTTAACCACATGGCTAGCATTAGACTCAATCCAAAACGGAGTAAAACCTCTACATAATGCTAAAGAGACACATGCAAAAATAGCACAAGTTTCAGCAGTTTTCAACAGGACCTACCAAAATTGTTGCAGCACAACCAACAACACCACACCTTCGTCATTTCTCAGCACAGAACCCAGACCAAACCTACCTTAGCCTTATCAACAGTAGCATCTACGTTAAGCTTGAAATGATAACAGGAAGGCGAATTCCATTTTTAAGCAAACACAAAAACTTGAGATAAACATGATTCGAAATTAAGACTAGGATAAAAATAAAAATTTCCATCAACAAACATGAACTAAAACCATACATTTCATTTTTCACCAGCACCAAAGGGCATCAACATGCGCATTTTACACTTTCACTTAGCATGAATGCTACCAAAAATTAAATTAGACAAGTCTGTAAACTATAAGCACATCATCAAAGGCATATGCTCGAACATTATCAATAAAAAAAAGGTGTTGTTTAGAAAAATTTAATCAATTTAGAAGATAATAGTTATTCAATCAAAACATCGATTACCAGTTGTTTATACACAATATCTTAGAAACTCTTAAACCTTGAACCTACAACTTAACAACAATGCCTTTAAAATTAAATAAACATCTTTTTAAATCACTAGAAACCATAGAAATAGACAAAATTTGGGACATGCTGCAAAACAATCTTAAAAAACACAAAACTAGTCAAATTACCCATAAGAATCTGAAGGAATTGCTTGGTTACACGTGGCTAAGTTTGGATAGGTGACCAGGCCAAGTAGTGAAGATGGTCCAAAATGACTCTTACTATGAAACTGCAACACCAACACATGCAACCAAATAAACAGACTTCATATTTCAGAATTAAAAATTAGTTTATTGGTAATACAAACAAAAGGAAAAAGAAAGAGAACAAAATTGCCTTGAGAGATGATGAGTAATGGAGAAGTGTAGTACTAGTAGTAGTTGTCGGTGTTGTTGTAGCAGTGGAGAAGAAGGCGTAGTTGCTGTAGCTTTTCACCATCTCTGTGTTTTTACAGTTATTCAGTTTTGATCAAATCTTGATAAAGTGCGAAAGTGAAGTTTCTCGTGGACACATCACGCAGCGATTATCGGTACGAAATTTAAGTGAACATGTATTGTTAATATCCCTACGACATGTCTGAGTACACTCATTTAATTTATGTCGGATAGGCCCAAATTGAAATATGTCTCTTGAATGGATGTTTGTCCAATGGAAAACTAAATTTGGGCCCTCCATTTATTCTGATTGAGTTGTGATAAAAAATTGTCTGCTCACCTCAAAATTGTAATTTTTTTTTTTAAATTTCAACACTGTCGTCAATTGTAAACCAACTCTTTAAAGTTTAGGAAGTTAACTTTACTTAAAAATTATTATGTATAATTTTTTATGAAAAACTTTACGTAGTATGACATAATTAATTTTTAAAATGAAAAACAAGAACTATGAAAAAAGCACACATAAAATGCCCTAAAATTCTATGGTTGGTTCTCAATAGTGCTATTTGTGAGAAACGAAGACCTGGGTTTTCATCAAACATATATACATATATTATTGTTGATTTATGAGCTTTTATATATTTCTTTTACTTTTTTGTACGTTGATTTATGAGGTGTTTTTTTTTTTTTTTTTTCGGAGTTTATTATGCTGTCGCCTGCTGGAGGAGTAGTAGACAAAAGTCTTCATCAATTCTGGTGTGTGTGTATAAAATGCACCATTATGATATAACAGAATTATGAAAAAATTTTGCCACGAATCACGTTCATCTTTACCAAATCGTCAAACTAGTAAAGAATATAAACTTTGCCCCGAATCATGTCCTATCTTAATATCATCAGACTTGTGAAGAAAGAAGTAGTGTTTGATGTTAAAAAACACAGCTGTTTAACAATATGTAAACAAAGAGAGAAACATAGGTTCACACAGAAAATTAATTGTTGTTGTGCCCAAACATGCTTAAAATTGTTTCGAGTAACATTTTCGTGACCGCATTTATGTAAATCAACTTGTGCAGCACTGTCATCTTTCACAAAATCAACCAATGAAAATCCACCACATCAAAACTGATCTTCTAATTAAGTAAATATTACCATTGCGAAAGTAAGCAGTTTGGATGCTTATCGAAACATGTGCAGACAGAAATCAATGGCAATGCCTCTTATATTTTTTCATCACTAAAACCTCCCTAATTATAAGAAATTATGAGTTAAAAGAAGAGCTTTCTTTCATTTGGAAATAAAAAATAATTACTTGCACGCAGAAGCACGAAAACATGCTTGAAGAGAAGATTGAACACGTAAAGACTACGAAGTTCAGAACTGTTGTTATGTTGTAGTAATTCCCATGGTGTTGGTTGTAGGCGCTGGTATTTATGAATTTCACATCTAACATGATTATGTAGGGATGGAGTAATTATTTGGGCGTGTTAATAATTTATGATGGTTTATGAGTAAAATGTGTAAAATTAAATAAATTCGTATTAATGAGCATATTAGAATTATTAGATTGATATATATAATGATGGTTTAATTTTTAAGGTTATAAATATGTTTTTGTAAATCTACTAAAGATAAATTTGTAAAGAAGTAATTGCACAAAACCCCCCCGAGGTTTGCCAAAAAACAGACGAAAACATATTTATCAGTTTATTATACAAAACCCCCACACCATTAGTCAATTTCCGTCCACTTTAACAGTTGACCAAGATTTTTGGTCAAATGACCATTTTACCCATAAACAAAAAAAAAAAAAAAAAAAAAGGATCATTCATCATTATCATCATCACCACCACCATCGCCACCACCACCAATAAACTCAGATCACTGCATATACACTGCCATCAAAACAAACATCATCATCATCATCATACACTGCCATCAAAACAAACATCATCATCGTCATCACCACCACCACCACCAATAAACTCAGATCACTGCACATACACTGCCATCAAAACAAACTCAGATCATGTTCTCATACACTGCACATACATCATCATGTTCTCAGTTTAAAAAAAAAAAAATCATCGAGTTCATCGTGCCATCCACCTCTCCACCCCTTCTCCACCTCCTTCTCCCACCGTGCCATCCGCCTCCACTCCCTCTCTGCTGTTGACGCCCTCGAGAAGATTGAGTAGCTCGGCACCCAGATTTCCTCCCTCACCCTCGAGGAGGCTCGCACCCTCTTCGTCGACCCTGGTCGCCGACTCCCATCACCGCACCCCCTCGAATCCATAGCACTGGGGCGATCCGAGAAGAACGAGTAGGGTCATCCCATTTTCTTTGTTATCAGATTCTCTCCACCCCTTCTCTACCTCCCTCTCATACCATGCCATTCACCTCCACCCCCTCTCCGTTGTTGATGCCCCCGAGAAGATCGAGCAGCTCAACGCCCAGATTTCCTCCCTCACTCGCGAGGAGGCTCGCACCCTCGTCGTCGACCATAACGTTCGTGAAGGCGACGCCGACGATGAGGAAAATAGCGAGCGTGAGCAGTGAGAGAAGAGAGAAGAGAGAGACGAGGCTGAAGAAATGAGAGACAGGGTGAACAGGGGTGAAGAAGAAGAAGATGATGACTTAGGGGGTATAATGACCAAAATGTCCTTCACTCAGTTACCATTGACTAAAGTCAACGTTAGGTGTAGGGGTTTGATGTAATAAAATGGTAAATATGTTTTCCTCTGTTTTTAGGCAAACCTGAGGGAGGTTTTGTGCAATTACTTCATTTGTAAATCTACTAAAAAATTTCAAATATACGTGCAGATACAAAATAAGAGGGTGCTGAATTTATCAATTAGGTTAAGCTACAATACAAGGTAGGAGCAATTCGGATTCATTTAAAATAAATTTAAATGGTTCAAATAAATAAAAAAATTTTGAAAAACGAAAATTACGAATATTGAAAACAATAATATCTATCTTTGAACCACATTATATAGTTTTAGAATATTAGCAAACCATTATCACTCGTAACAATTAGATGGCAATATTACATCCATTCAATACTATGTTCATGAATATAATTTATACACTTATTTTACGTCGATACTTTGCATTTACTACTAAGAATGTGAAATAATTATCGAATTAATTAATAGGCAAAGCAGCCACGTAAGAAAGAAACATCCATTGCTGATTGCAATGGCTTATTGCAAATTATGTTGCATATTACAACAAAGATCGAGATATTGACAGAAGTTGAAGTGATTTAGATTTGATAAGCACCTCGCATCCACAGTAATAAGATTACGGGTGCAGGCCGTATCCACTCCATTTATTCATAAATTTATTATTCAAAAAAAAATAACACCAATAAAGAGACTGAAAACAATGATTGAGAAAAAGTGGCAAAAAGTGGACAGCAAAAGACATTGGCTATTGAATGGCACAATAGCCAAAGAAAATGCCACCACTCTGTTCTTTAAGTTGAGGAGCGACGGCAGTGGCAGTGGATTGAGCTTCAAGATTGAGGCCAGGCCATTCACGGCAGAGACAGTGCTGACCTTCAGGTATGGACTCGTAAACGGAGGGGACATGCTTCCCGCAGCCGTCGCATGTGGTCTTCCCGTAACTTGAACACTTCACCACGTAGCACATCTTCCTTGCTATTGTTATTACTGGAGATATTTGTGATTTTAACCTGGATTTGCCTGCTTTTATAGACATCAATTTCTTCGCTTGGTATAACAATTGGCAATTGAGTCTTATCTGTACGACAATTATTTGATAAGGACAAGGTCATAGTCAGAACTCAGAAGACGGATATATAAAAAAAATTTTGATCACCTCATCCTAAAATTATCAAGCCGTCATTTAAATTGAATTATAAACTTGTTTGTAATAGGTTTTACTTATTAACTTTGATAAAAAAAAATAAAAAATAAAAAAGAGTTTGAAAGTCATGAAAAATACAATAACGATTTGGATGAGATCTACTTTCAAAATGAAAATTTAGTTTGTTTGAGATAGTTTTTGCTACTTGGTTTTTACTACTGAACATTTCAGCAAGTACTTGAATAATATATTGAAAAATAGCTTTTCATATAAAAAATACTTTCAAGTTCCTTTGGTGCTATCAAATGTATAATTAAAATATCTATAGATCTTAGATTCAAACTTTGAGAGCGTCATCTTTCCCATTTATTTGTGGTTCAATGAGGATATGCCTCAATCACGCTTTGTTCTGCTCTTTACTCTGTACTATGCCCTGCACCGTCTTAGACTTATGGTTCAAGGAGGGTCAACCTCGCCACACCCTTCTTAGGGCATGGCCAAAAACCTTCTGTGAACAAATAACCATCATAGTGACCAAGGGTCAGTACAATTACCTATTTACAACCTAGGCTTTTTAGTCATTTAGAAACACTAGTTGTAAATAATTGTATTTAGGAGTGGTCATGGAAACGATCTAAACTGAAAATTATTCAGTTCTCCATATGGAGAATTGAACATGGTCATTTAAGGGGGAAGAACTTAATCATGAACACCCTTGCTTCGGTTTGGTTTTTCGGTTCCAAAGCGTGAATTTCCACCACCACTCCAAATCCCCCAACATAACAAACCCTAGACTTCACCACTCTAAACAAACATAAAAATCCACAACATATATCTTATAATTTTACTTCGAGATCTAAACAAAAAAGCAAACACGAATACACCTGATTGGTTGATTCAATATAGAGCTCTACCACTTCGATTTATCAATGACGAGCATGACCGCAGATCGAAACCACACCGACATCTCGTGAGGGATTGGTGTTGTTACTGCGACGAATGATAAACCAAACGGTGAAACAAAAAACGAAGAGAATGGGTGAGTGAGAGGTTAGAGATTCACAACAAAACAAGTGAAAAACCAAACAAAAATATTACCCAAAACGATAAATAAGATAAGAGATTGAGATGAGAGGTTAGAGATTCACGACGATGGAGACAAGCGATGGTAACGACGATGAGATGAGAGATGATAGATGAAGAAAATATGTGAGAGATAAGAGGTGAGTGGGGTAGCCACTGTGCGAAGAAATAAGAAAATGGGAAAAAGTGGGAGCTCGGTTAAGGTTGGGTTTATATAGTGCATATGACAAATGATGTATGTACCCTTAAAGAGAGTGTTTCTCAAGTTGGATCAATTCTAGAAACCCAGAACCGAACCAACCTACAAACATCATGTTTTTCTAAGTCTCAACAAGAACACCCTTAATTTAAGCATAGGAACCTAACTTAATAATTAGACTTTTATTTGGCCTCAAAACCAAAATTTTAACTTCATCACTAGAAGTAAACTTTAATAGATAAATGTTTACCAGTGATTGAGAAGTATCTGTTAACCATATTCCTATAAAAGAGCAAATAAGACATTATGTAAATGATCATGCAAAAATATCTTGCATCTCTTTTTGGCCATATTTGATTCATGAGATTTGGGGTGAGATTGGAAAAAAAAAAAATTTCAAACCCACTTAATCTCATGTTTGGGAGTGGGAAGGAAAGGAATATTTCTCTTCCCAGGCATATTACTCATTCCTAACAACATAGAATATAAAATTCTAAGTGAGATGAGGGGGTTTCATTTCCTGCCTCGGTAGGAATCTCACTACTCTCCTTGTCTCTTTTTCTCACCGTCTCTCTCATCATCAACAACCAGCCTCTATCTTCTTTCTTTCTCACCACCTCTCTCATCATCAATAACAAACCAGCTTTCATCTTCAATGACCTTCATCATCAACAACCAGCCTTCATCTTCTCTTTTTCTCATTATCTCTCTCATCACCAATAGTCTTCCTTTTCATCTTCATCTCAAATCCTTTTTTTTTTTTTTTTTTTTAAGGTTAAAGTCTGAGTTATGGGTTTGATCAAACCCTCAAACCAAAACTTTGGTTTTGGGTTTAATCTAACCCAAAACTTAAGGTTACAAGAGAGGGAAAAAAAAAACGAAGAAGAAGAAGAAACGGAGATAAGAGATTAAAGGAGAATAAGAAAAGAAGAAAAAAGATGAAGGAAAGAAAAAGAAGGAGAATGAGGTGAAGAAGAAGAAGAAGAATGATGATGAGGAGGAGGAGGAGAAGAAGAAAAAAAAAATAAGAGAAAGAGAATAGAAGCAGAAAAAGAAAAAGCAGAAGAAAAATAATAAGAAGAACCAAAAGAAGAAGAAGAAGAAGAAGAAGAAGAAGAAGAATGAGAAAAAAAAAAAAAGCAAAATTAGTAAAAGAAGCAGAAGAAAGAGAATGAGAAAAAAAAAAAAAAAGAAGAAAAAGCAACAGTAAAAGAAGAAGAATGAGATATAATAAAATATTTAAATTAATTTATTTCAATATAATCCTAACCTACACCAAATAAAATATAGTGTAATTTTAATTTAATCTCGAGTTCTATCAAACATGAGATATTAACTTTTTAATCTAATCCAATCTAGTACAATACAATTCCTTCCAATCTTATTCTTATTTTCAATCTCAATCCCGTATACTAAATGTAACATTTAAGTATGTATGGATTTACTAAAATTTCTCATCATTGTTCAAGATTTACCCTTTTCATCATTCTATAAATAAGATCCATGAGGCATTCTTTTCCACTTGCGTTGATCCAATAGTAAGGTTAATTTCAACCTAGTATAGATTTTAATAATAATTAAAACAAAGTAATCTCTTCAATTTCATGTGTGATCTAAGGCTTCTTTTCTTTCCAAACTGTTTGCTACCAAGAATAAGTAATAATTTTATATTGAAGCAAAGTAGCCACATGAAAGAGAAACATATATTACTAATTATAATTGGGTTAGAAATGCAAAGAGATTGAAAAAAAAAAACAATAAAACCCCCCATAAAAGAGTAAAAGAAGAATACAACATCAAAAAATGATGCAATAATAAAGAGAGGACTGAAGCTGAAGAGCATCTGTATCAACATCAACAATGGATTAACCATCAAGATTAACGCCAAGACAACCTCGATAGAAACAATGCTGGCCGTGAGGGATGGTCTTGTAAACAGAAGGCAAATGTCTGCTGTAACTGCCTAACGTGGTCTTGCCACAGCTTGAACACCTCACCTAGAAGCACATCTTTCTAGCTAATCTTAGCACAAAGAGATTTAGGAGAATTGGGATATTAAGTTGGACTGGCCTATCTTAACAGACATCAAACTGTTTGACTTAGTAGCGACTCTATCTAAGGAGAGACCTATTTTATCATTTATTTTATTTTTTTAATCACATTATTTAGAATTATTCAGAGCCAGCTAAAAATATTAGGTAAATTTGAGATTGGTCTCTATGTCGACAAAGTGAATTTATAAATTTTGCCACTCTATTTTTCAATTTAATTTTTAATACAAAATTGATTCATATTCAAAAATACCTTTTAATTTTATATCTTATATTCGATTTTCTTTTTTTTTTTGTTTTAAGGGGGGGGGGGGGGGGGGGGGGGGGGGGGGTGGTGGGGGGAGGTTGAGGTACCTCTTCCATATTGATATATATTCATTTTAGTTATTTTTAATCCATCCATTTCAAAATCGTCCATTTCTGTCATTAATTTTTATTGTAAATATATCTAGCAAAACTATGAATTTTTAGATAAGAAACATCAAAAGAAAAATAAAATTAGTTCAATCATAGAAAGATCCTTGATAAAAAGCAAAAGATAGTTTTAACTGAAAAGATTCTATCATTAATAAAACTTAATATTTTTTACAGTAGATGAAGAAAACCTAATTTCATACTTTTGCCGCAAGAGATAGGCCTAAGATGTTCTTTAGCCAGCTTTGAAAATGTTTGTATATGATAATTAAATCCACAATAGATATCTCATAATTTCACTTCGAGATCCAAACAAAAAAGCAAACACAAATACACTTGATTGGTTGATTCAACATAAGCCTCCACCACTTCGATTTATCAGTGATGAGCACAACCGCAGACCGAAACCACACCGAAGTCTCCTGAGGGATTGGTGTTGTTGCTACAACGAATGGTAAATCCAGGGATGAAACCAAAAACGAAGAGAATGAGTGAGTGAGAGGTTAGAGATGTTAGGGTTTGTGTCCTAAGAGCTTGTAAGTTGTAAACGTTTAAATAAATAATAAATAAATAAAATTTATTCAAATTAATGTGCATTTATGAAATGTTTGCTTCATACGAATATCATGTAATATCCATGATTACTTATGTAGTCTTAAAGTAAGTATGTAAGTGTTATATACAAGAGGATTTAGTTTGAGATTAGTAATCTAAAGAGTCTGTAGAAAGCAAACAAAGCTGGGTATTTTGTTTGTGGTAAATCTACAGCTGCAGTCCATTTCGTATTTGATACGATGATTTTATTCAGGATTGTTCATATGACGATGTGAAAATGGAGGCACTTATATAATAGAGATTATATAGGACTGTACCACGATAAAATGAATTTCTTATTAATATCCGTTAAACAAAGAAATTCTTATTTATTGACTAGATGATCATATATGGATTGATCTTAATCCTGAGTGTTTAATGGACTCCTATTTGTTAGGTTATCTCTTTTGATTTACATGAGTGAAACTGTTATAGATTTACGGTCAATAAGCTTCTTACTTTGGAGATGTGATTTAATAAGTAGCTGGGAACATTTTATACAATAGTAGAATCCAGTCCTTCTTACAAGAAGTAGATGAGTAGTTCCCTTAAGAGTTGATTCAGGTCTTGAACAATAAGAGCGCTCGACTTTCTGTTTACGAGTAAACAGAAAGATAAATTCATTAGTTGTTATGGATATATTGTTCATTAGAGAATCAATGGTACTTAATGGAACAAGATATAATTAGAGAGGTATAACAGATTTTAATAACCTAGCTCTAATTATGAACTACTCATGGAGGATCGAACCATATGAAATGATTAAATCGATGGACACTGAAAATTTAGATTATGTAAAACATCTACAATTTTGAGAGTGCAACCTTAAGTTTTTAGTGGAGTAATTCTAAGGTTAATAATAGTAAATTATTAATTAAAGAGTTTAATTAATAATTCCGATATTATTGGAACTCAAATTGTAGGTCAATTTGGTCCCCTTGCTAGCTCACAACCACATAAAGAAACAAATTGAAGAATATAATTGGATTGTCCAATTATAAGTGTACATATAGATTTATGGATATGTTCACAAATTATTTAAATAATTTGATTATTTAAATATTTGTAATTATTTAATTAATGATTAATTATTTAATTATTTGTAGAGGTCATTGGTTCAATTCTAAATGATGTCATTAAATTAATTATGATTTAGAATCATTTAATTTAATGAAAAATCATTTAATTAATTAATGAAAATAATAATTTTAATTGGAATAAGATTCCATTTAAATTATATTAAAAGAGTTTTAATTTAATAGGAATTAGATTCCATATTAAATTAAAAGAATAGAATTCTAACCCAATAAGGAATTTGATTCTATATTGGATATGAATTAAGTCTTTCGATTTTAATAGGAATTTAAATTCCTTGTTAAAATTGAAGAACCCTAGTTTGTCATTATAAAAAGATGTTTTTATGATTGGTAATAGGGGTGGTGGTAGAGAGAATTTTTGGCTACTTGAACCAAAAATTTCCATTGATTAAAAATCACCAAATAACCATCTACTTCAAAAGGATCTTCAAAAGGATTATGCCCACACATAGTTTTTTTTATGAATAATCATAGCAAGGAAGATCAGGTGGTGAAAAATCTGTGAATCAAAAGGGATCAATTTAATCTTCATGCAAGGTAAAATTCGATCTTATTAATTTAATTATTACTTCGTTATTACTAGTATCGATCGGGCATGTTTTGTTTGAAAATTCTTAAAATCCACGTTTCCGCATTCGAATTAAAATTGAAATTTTCCCTTCAATTGGTATCAGAGCCCCGTTTTCGCTAGTTTAATAATTGATTCAATAATGATTGAATTTCCTTTTGATTATTGATTCTTTGTATGTCATAGAGTAGACACAAATTATTATTTGATATATATTCATGATTGATGAATTGAATTTGCATGGATTGATCGTTAATTATATGGTTCTTTGGCTAATTTAATTTAATTAATTTATAAGTCGTTTGTGGCAATTTAAATTTCCTTGTAATCATAGATTTAGGATTTTAATTTTGTCAAAGAATGAAACGCGAAAATTGATATCAACGAGCTGATTTTATGGGCGAAAATTATGGTTGAAAACGGATGCAATCAACATGCACCAGCAGTGCATGTGATGCACCGCCAGACCCGATGCATGGTCTGATGTGTGGCTCTCGCGCAAAGGACTGGTGCGACTGGTTATGAGCCAGTGCAACACTGGTTTGCTGCAAGTCTGTTTCGGCTGGACAGAACGTGCATGGCTGATGCGCTAGTGCAGGTCTGTTTCGGCTGGAGAGAACGCGCATGGCTGACGTGCTTGCTACTGCAGATTGGTGCGGACTGGTTTTGAACCAGTTAGGCGTGCGGCTGAGCCGCTAAGGGCTTCAACGGACCAGTTTGGCTGCGCATAGGTGGTTGAGCGACTGTGCGGACTGGTTTCGAACCAGTTGGGTGTGCGGCTGAATGGCTGTGCGGATATCAGGACACGTTCTGAACTGGTTTTGAACCAGTTTAATGTGTAGAATGGACGACAGCGCACTGCAACAGTTGTGGTGTCGTTTGTTGCGTCCAATGGCTGCGCATGAAGAACACTCAGTGTGCTGGTTGCGCTCGAGCAACTGTATGTGCTAATGCGGCTGCTGTGCTACAGTATGCTGCGCTGGTCCGGCTGGACTGCAGTGCACAGGTCTGGAACGGTAGTCTGCTGCGTTTTGACGAACTGGTGTGGTTGAACGGCTGTAAAGACTGGTTTTGAACCAGAACAAAAGAGATTGAAAACTGCTGCGTTAATATGATGGGTTAGTGCATATGATGCACGACCTGTAGCTTGCTCAAGTTGTGCAAGTGTGGGTGCAGTAGCCTCCACGTGTGCATGCAGCTGGCTGCATGATAGATTGCACACAGTGTGCATGCGTGCTACACACAAGTTTCATGCAAGCTGCTGCCACTTGGCAGCTCATATGGCAGCAGCTGGGCTGTTTGTGAACAGTCCCAAACATGGTCAGTTTTTTAAATTTTCTTGGTTTTCGGGTTTCCGTTTTCGATCGGAAAAATATATATATATATAGAAAATTATCTACTCGTTTTGGATCATTTTTTATGGTTTTTAAAATCAAAAAATAGGCTTGTAACCCAATCCATTTGATGAAGGTTCTTAATAATTTAATTGGATTTAATTATGAGCCTAAGAAAGCTCATCAAGACCTTGAAGATCATGAAGTCCTTGAAGACCATGAAATCCTTGAAGATTACAAGTGAAGGCTAAGGAATGCCTTGGTTAATTTTGTAATATCTTAAATTAGTTTTAGGTTGTTAAAGTCAAAGAACCCGGTCCATCATATGTTGTTTATTTAAATTGTTTATCATGTGATGATTGAATAATTTATTGATAACATGATCATGTATAAAATATATCATATATAATAGAATGTGCCTACTCGTTGCATTATAACATGACGTACATACATGTATTATTATTTATTTTTTCTATTAAATAGTTTATTAGTTAAAATAGAGATAATAATACATTAAATACCAATTTCATAATTTGTTAGGATTTTAGTTGAAAATCCTAGGTTCACAAATTAGAAATATATAAATAGTTTTAATGTGATTAAAATAAATATATTTCAAATAATTGGTAGTTATAATGTGGATTAGATTTTAAGAGTTAAAATTGGGTAATCTCACATTAAATCTAATCTTCATAATTAAAGAGTTTAGATTATATAGATTAGATCTTTCATAATAAATTAGATTTTTAAGAGTTAAAAATGAGAATAAGAAGAAGAAGCAAAAGAAGGAGAGTGAAAAAAATGAGAATGACAAGAAGAAAAAGAAGAAGGGGATGTAATAAAATATTTAAATTAATTTATTCTAATCTAATCTTAACCTATACAAGAAGAAGAAGGGGATGTAATAAAATAATTAAATTAATTTATTTTAATCTAATCTTAACCTATATCAAATATAATATAATATAATTTTAATTCAATATCGAGTTCTATCAAAAATGAGATATTAACTTTTTAATCTAATTCAATTCAATCCAATATAATTCCTTCCAATCTTATTCTCATTTTCAATCTCAATCTAGTATGCCAAATATAACCTTTAAGTATGTATGAATTTACTAAAACTTTCCATCACTGTTCAAGACTTACTCTTTTTATCATTCTATAAATAAGATCCATTAGACATTCTTTTCCACTTGCATTAATCCAATAGTAAGGTTAATTTTAGCCTCGTATAGATTTTAATAATAATTAAAACACATTAATCTCTTCAATTTCATGTGTGATCTAGGGTTTCTTTTCTTTCCAAACTATTTGCTACCAAGAATAAGTAACAATTTTACATGGAAGCAAAGTAGCCACATGAAAGAGAAACATCCATTACTAATTATAATTGGGTTAAAAATGCAAAGATATTGAAAAAAAAAAAAAAAAAAAAAAGAACAATAAAACTTATGCAAAACCCGTATATAAAGATACAACACTCACAATCAAATTGAAACACAACCCCAAGAAAGATTAAAACAGATTTATAACGAAAACTTTGACCCATTGATTATGTCATTCAAAAACCAAAATTATAAAGAATTTTAACTCATTGAATATATGATAATCAAGAACTAAATTTATCATAAAAATGATATTGATATCACTCCCAAGACATAAATGAGAAGGTGGGAGGTAAGTCATGGTTCCAATCGCCACAAGTATAGCTTAATAAGATCACATGTTCATGAATGAACAAAAGAAATAATTCACTCTCTCAATTAAATATAATTGGTTGCATCTTCCTTCATCATACTTTTACTTAGGGTTACAAGCCTTTTTATAGGCAAAGAAATAAAATCTAGCATGAAACCCTAACCCCTTAACAATTGGGCTCAACTAAACACACTCATGGGCTTAAATTAAATTAAATGTTTCAGCTCAAATAACATTAGTTAAAATAAAACAAACAAATTTAATTTAAAACTCATTACAATTAAAATAAACTTAGCCTAAATTATTTAAAGTCCAATTAACTTCAATTTGATTCCAACTGCCTTCAATTAACGTCCAAAACCTTCAAGATTAAGCTCAATTATCTTCAATTGTCTCGTTATCCAATTGTCTCATTGTCTTCTGTGATTGCTATTTTGGTTTCCATCAAAAACCCCCTACAACATGGTAAAAGAAAAAGATAACATTATAAAATAATACAATATTAAGGAGAGGACTGAAGCTGAAGAGCATCTGCATCAACATCAACAATGGATTGACCATCAAGATTAACGCCAGGCCAACCTTGATAGAGACAATACTGACCCTGAGGGATGGTCTCGTAAACAAAAGGCATATGTCTGCTGCAACCACCCCACGTGGTCTTACCACAGCTTGAACACCTCAACTGGAAGCACATCTTTCTAGCTAATCTTATCACAAAGAGATTTAGGAGAATTGGGATTTTAAGTTAGACTAGCCTATCTTAATAGACATTAAACTGTTTGACTTAGTAGCGACTCTATCTTATCTCTACTTTATGACGAGGAAAGACCTATTTAATCACTTTATTTTATTTTTTTATCACATTATTTAGAATTGTTTAGAGCCAGCTAAAGATATTAGGTAAATTTGAGATTGGTCTCTCTGCTGACAAAATGAATTTATAAATTTTGCAACTCTATTTTTCAATTTAATTTTTAATACAAAATTGATTCATGTTCAAAAAACCTTTTAATTTTCTATATTATTTCCGATTTTCAATTTTTTTGTTTTTTGGGAAAAAATATTTAGTTGTTACTTCTTCCATATTGATATATAATCATTTTAGTTATTTTTAATCCATTTCAAAATTGTCCATTTCTGTCATTAATTTTTATTGTAAATGAAACGCCCCAATCCGGACCGCCACTAGGCTCCTATCCGAATGGTACGCCCGGACACCCCAACGAATCCCTCTAAGCTCATCTTGATGGGAAAAAGGTATTCGAGGAGCGAACCCTCTTAATTTGAAACTTAACTTTAGCGGAAACAAAATCTTTTAAATCTAAAGTTGAGATGGTTTGGGTTGGTTTGACACTATTCATTTTATCATTTTTAAAACTAAAAACCGACAGCATAACGGCTGCAATTTGGATAAACCAAAAACCTGGAAAGCAATTTAAACACTTCAAACTATAATCACAATCCAACCCAACTTCTCGCAATCAGTTTATCAACATAATCACAAAAATTTAAAACCTTCAAAGACAAGGTATAAACATGCAATTTTAAATCTAGTAAGCTTGATTTTTCAAGCACAAAATAATGCATTTTTACACAACTCAAAAGATATCACTCCTTTTATGCAAAATGTACAAAATATATGCAATATACAAAAAAAAAAAACTCAAAATATACTTAATACATTCTTCAAGATGCAACTGCCAGTACTTGCGTCCACTTGAATGCGAAGGAGGGAGGCTTCCCTAGTCTTCACCCACACGAGCACCTGAGGAGATTTTTATAAACAATTTGAAGAGTGAGCTATAAAGCTCAGTGAGTGCAATAGTTTATAAACTTAGCTTTACTTTTCAAAAATTTCCTCCTTAGAAAACTTTAATAAAAGTTTATATTTCTTAAAACATTTAAAGCTTAAATCTCAATTAATTGCATAGCATTAATATAAACAATTTATAATCAACTGGTAAAACATAAATCTGAACATGCTTAAAAATAACTGAACTTTATAAATGCACCATTCGTAACCCTAATCTCTTGACCACATGGCGCCTTAGCTAAGGCCGCAGGTGTGTTAGGTCACAAGGCGATGTATCTGACATCCACCGCAACCAACTCTCTGAGACCTCTCAGCAACTACGTGTGGAATGCTGCATCGCTAACCGTAGTGCGAGACCATATCCCACAAAGTAGGGGCGACACACTCACTCATAACTCTAACCATACAGTTAGTGACTCAATTCCCCCAACCATTACCTTACTAAGTGGGATATATCGTACGGTCTGAACTCGATAAATTGATGGGTACTTATGACCTTTGAAAACTTTATTTTTCTCTAATACCATGTCTTACAAATCTTTATACTTGGTGCACAAGCACAAAAGCTTTAAACTCAAATCCTTGGACTCGTTTACTTTACAAATACAATACATGTATTTAAATACAATAACTTATACATGCAAAAGCATAAATTTAGCTTATTAATGCAAAAGCATAAATTTAGCTTATTAATGCAAAAGCATAAATCACTTTAGAAAATTCTTTGAAAGTGCACTCACCTTAAACTTGGGCTTAATTCGGATGAGCTTCAAACACCCTCTCATGATCTGGTCGAAAGCTCTTCACCTACACAACATATATATATTCGTAAATTTACATTTGCGTTAACTTCTAGAAACTCGAAATAATAAAAATTACATAAGCCTCCCTAAGTGACCCTTTTTAGGCGTAACTCTCCATTTTCGTTTCCTTAATTTAATTTTCGGCTTTTATTAATCTCAATACGCCTAATTAAACTCATTAGGGTTATCCAAACTCTCAACTAACGCCATATGGGCCAATTTACAAAATTGCCCTTTAAACTAGTTTAGTGCACGATTTGGTTTCTCTATAAATCTTTGGTTTTCTAAACTCCCAATATGCTTAAATCTACTTATTTTTCAACTTGTTTTCACTCAAAAACAACCAACAAACAAATCATAACGAAACTCATTTCGAATCAACTTAAATCACCAACGAAATCATCAATTTCAAACTTAAATAACTCACCATTTTTTCTTTCGCGTTAACTACGCTTTGAGACTGATTTTGGGTTGGTTTTTGGACTGGTTGGTGACAGATCTGGGCTGAAATTGGACTGATTTTTCTTCCCCTTTCTTCTGCTCTCTTCCTCTCTCTCTTTTCCTCTCGGTTTGCCGCTGACTTGCCGCTATTTTCGCCGTCGATCGGCGTTGGTTTCTGTCGTCGATCTGCAGTTTATTCTCGTGGGTGTGGAGCTGATTTCAAGCTGAAAACAAGCTCAGATGCAGCTGAAATGGGGGAAAATCAGATGGGTTTTGCACGTGGGACAGCAGACGACCAGACAGCAGCTCGCCGCTGTCTTCTTCCTCGCCGATCGGAGCTGTTCGTCGGTGAGGAGCGCATGCGGTTCTGTTCGGCTTCGGGTTCACTTCCGCCTGCAATCTGCTCGACTTCGGCTCGGTTTTGCAGTGGTTTCCACGAGCTCCTCGGTCGGTCGTGATGGCTGGTCCGATCGGTGACTTCTTCTTCTCTTCTTCTTCTTTTCTTTCTTCTTCTTTCTTTCTTCTTTCTTTCTTCTTCGTCGCGTTTTGCGACTGAGTTGCGCTCTGGTTTCTGTTTTTATTGCTGAAAGTCAACTTTCATCTTTTTGGCTTCTAATTTCCTCCCCACAAATCTCAATAATTCCACTTACGCCCTAACACATTTCATTTGCCCCCTTAGCTTTTAACTTAATATTGCTATGACCACAATTTCAAATTTTTATCTTCAATTTAGTCCCTTATTTCTTTAAATATTTACTCGATTTCATTCACCATTTTATCTTTCCGTTTAATCTCCAATTAAGTTTAAATCAATTCCTATGGGTTCTCTATGACCTTAAGTTTTTCCATAAACCATTTAGGGTCTCTAATCAATACTTATGGACTATAACTGAAAAATCCGTACAATATAAAAATAGAGGGTTTACAATAAATATGTCTAGCAAAACTATGAAATTTTAGATAAGAAACATCAAAATAAATAAATTAATTCAATCACATAAAGGCCCTTGATAAAAAGCAAAAAGATAGTTTTAATTGAAAAGATTCTATCAGTACTAAAACTTAATATTTTTTATAGTAGACGAAGAAAACCTAATTTCATACTTTTGCCGTATGAGTTAGGCCTAAGATGTTCTTCAGCTAGCTTTGAAAATGTTTGTATATGATAATTAAAGTGAAAAATACCAAAATAACAACTCCAAAAACTGAAAATTCATATATAACCAAAAAGTTTTAAAAATTCCTTTTTAACCTCCCAAACAAACTAATTTCTTCCTATACCCAAGTTACCCATTTTACCCCTAAGTCAAAAGTTGGTCATACACCCTTGTTTTTATAAAATTCAAAACAAAAGACCAACATGAAATTACAAAACTACCCTCATCTATATTGGCACAAAACTCGGTCACCCATCCACCCAAATCAAATTCAACCGGTTTCATATCTACTCCAGAACCTGGTTGCCGATAGAAAGAGAATCACGCCCGACCAACCTTGTCTCACCGTTTTCGACCTTGGCCGACCTCTTCCAACCGTCGGTGAGCATCTTAACTGCCTCTATTACCGATGCAAGGACCATCTCCATTGCCTCCGACTCGGTTTGCCGATCCAAGGACCATCACGCTCAGTCGCCCATCGCCAGCCTTGTCTCACCATTTCAGACCTTCGGCGACCTCCTCCAACCGTCAGCGAGTATCTTCACTACCTCCATTGCCAATCGAAGGACCATTTTCACTGCCTCCAATTCGGTTTGCCGATCCAAGGACCATCACTCCCCGACCGCCCATCGCCAGCCTTGTCTCACCGTTTCGGACCTTCGGTGACCTCCTCCAACCGCCGACGAGCATCTTCACTGCCTCTATTGCCGACGGTAAGTGACAAAAACTCCCTTGATAGTTTGAGTTTTATATGTGAAATTTTTTAGTGTTGATTTAGTTTGTTTGTGTTATGGATGTTGGATTAGTTTAATATGACTAGATTAGATTAGTTTTGGTTGGATTTGGGTGGATAAGACATGAAAATGGAGGTTTGGGTGTGTGTTTCGTCGAAGAAGACAATGAACTTGAAATTTAGGAAAACTGGGTTTAATTGATACATTAAACCTGGTTTTTACAAACACCAAGTGTAATGGATGCATTAAACCCGGTGTTTGTAAAACCAGGTTTAATGCATCTATTATACCCGGTTTTGGGTTAAAACCGGGTTTAATGGGTGCATTAAACCTGGTTTTGTGAAAACCGGGTTTAATATACCAAGTTTTTTAAATTTTAATAAATAATTAATTATTATTGGTTTTTGAAATAAGTTAATTAAATTATAAATTTTAAAAAAGTTAGAAATAAATGAAATGTAATCTATTATTCCAATAATTAAAATAAAAATATGAAATAAAAGTGATTAATAACAATTAAAATTAACAAAAATAAAATAAGTAAATGAAATATAAAAAATAAGAAGAATTAATTAATTAAATTTTAAATTAGATTTAATGTAATTGTAATATGTTAATTAAAATTAGATTTATAAATTAATGAAAATTGGACAAAATAATAATTAAGTGTTATTTTAAAGTAAATAGTCAATTAAATTAATGTTATTGTAATTATTTTTATTTATTTTGTATAGATGCAGGTCCATTATAAGTGGAGTTCACAAGTTACTCTAGAGGAGATGTCGTTGAGTACACATTGCAGCTTCAAAGAGATTACTAGTCTAAAAGCAGCTCTTGAAAAAAGAGAACTCCTCAAGCAATTTCTAGATATGACCCCATTCAGATATTTTATGATTATATCTCATAATCAGTTGTTGGTTTGCCCTTTGATTGCAACTATTCTTGTTAGAGAGTTAGAAATTTCTCGTGCCAGCCCTGATGAGATGTGGTTTGAAATTGGAGGGCGAACATATAGATTTGGAAAGCAGGAATTTTTATTGGTAACAGGGCTGCAATTCGGGCATATTGATGTAAATACCATTAAGGGATGACAAAATGACAAGAATAGTCTTTTATGGCAACTTTTCAAATGAATTCCACCGTCAGTGGAAGCTATTGTCCTTATGATCAAGTCACGGGCGAATTTAGGTGTTGAGGACACCTTCAAGTTGGCTAATTTAGTCATAGCTTTCCAGTTATTTTATGGCTTAGATGAGCGCCAAGGGGTGGATAAGGCGTTATGGGTCATGATAGAGGATGCAAAAGTGTGGAATGCATTCCCGTGGGGTACAATGGCATATAGTATACTTCTCCATCACCTCCGATAGCTGATTACTGAGGAGCGACTTATACACGGATGGACGGTTAACCTATACGGGTTTGTTTGGGCATTCCAAGTACAACACTTACTAGATGCTCATTATTATTATGAATGAAAATTGTTTAAATATATATCTATTTATATATTGTAATGATATATATTTGTTTTTGTTTAATATGCATTATAGTGGTGGCTTGTCGAAATGTTCCCATACTTGGACAATAAAGTAAGGAACGGAATAGCGGGCGATGTGGATTTGCCAAGGTTTAGGAATTGGTATTGTAATAAGAGGATTAGAAAAGATGCAAATAATTAGAGGAATGAGCTTCACTTTGTAAATGTCTACATTAATATAAATTTGTTTTATTTGTTTACTATATTTGCATGTAATATACTAATTATATTTATATACATGTATTGTAGTGTATTGCATCGAGGAGGATTCTTGTGCCCACTAATGATGAGAAAGGGATGGATTATTAGAGATCCTTCAACGCCAAGCATTTGGTTGGAGAGAAAGTGTGGAAATGTGGCGGTGGAGGGGGTGAAGATGAAGTTAAGGGTGATGATGATGATGTTGTTGAGGGTGATGCTGATGATGAGCAGACACTGAGTGAGAATAAGTTAAATAGAGAGGATGAGGAGGAGGAAGAGGAAGAGGAAGAGGAGAAGGAGAAGGAGGGAGAGGATAAGGATGAAAAGAGGAAGTCGAGAACGAAAAGTGTGCATGATGTACGACCGGGGAGCAGTTCGCCGCTTAGACCCTCTCACCCTCGAGTACGAATTTGATATTATTATTTTATTTTATTTATATTTTACATTAGGTGTAAATTATATATAAAAATAATTTATATTTTATTTATATTTTACATTAGGTGTATATTATAGTTTATATCATTTATATATAAATATAAAATTTATATATTTATATATAAATTATATATAAATATAAAAATAATTTATATATAATTATATATTTTTTATTTTTGTAGGTGCCTCAGACAAATGTGGGCAAGATACTGAAGTTGTTGGAGCATATTGTCGGGATGCAGCAATCACAAAACAAAATGATAGAAGCACAGAATAGGATGTTGCATAAATTGGATAAGAGATTGCGCAGGGTTGAAGACCGGCTACAAATTAGTGGGCCTATGGATGATAATACTGCTGAGAGCTCTATCCGGGACTAGGATCACAACCTGCGCATTCATGATTTAGGATCAGAGAGAGATCCTGACATTGTTGACCATATCCATGACTCTGTACTAGGGAGGGATAATGACATTGTTGATCAGGACCCGACCATCCATATGCATGACTTAGGACCAGAAAGGAATCATCACATCCATGACTCGGAGATGGATATAGACATCGATGATGTTTAGGTAAATTTTGTATTTATTTTACGTTATAGTCTTACGTATTAAGCTTAAAAATCTAATTTAAAATTGTGAGTTGCTTTAAATTACAGGAAGGGATTATCCATGATCGAGGCAAGCAAAAAATTAAGTCATCAGCATCTTGGAGAACGCCATACACGGATCCCATACACCCGAAAAAGAAAAAGAAAGAATCAAAGAAAGTGGTGAAGCACGTGATGGAGGATAGGGGTGGCAATTTGGAACCCGACACGACGGGTCGACACGAATTCGACACGATAATTACGGGTTAGGGTTGAGCATTAACGGGTTGGATAAATTAACGGGTCAACCCGTTTAACCCGTTAACTTATCGTGTCGGGTTCGTGTTCCTCTAATCGTGTTACGGGTTGACCCGTTAAGGAGGATAAAATGGTAATTTTACATTAAAGGGTGTTTATGTAATTTTACTAATTATATATATATATTTGAAAATCACTAACCCTACCATTCCCTTCTCATTTCATCTCTACTTTCTTATTTCTCTCCTGCAGCAGCCGACTACCCACGCCTGAGCAGCAGCCGCGCGATCCACCGCCCACACACGCCTATCTGCTGCCGCCGCGTCATCTCACCTCCGCCGTCCAGCATCTTCTCCTCGCGCAGCGTCTTCTCCTCGCAGCATCTTCTCCTCTGCATCTGCATCTGCTACTGCTACTGCTGCGCTGCATCTGCATCTGCATCTACATCTACTACTGCTGCGCTGCATCTGCATCTGCATCTGCTACTGCTGCGCTGCATCTACATCTACGTCTCCTCTGCATCTGCTACTGCTGCGCTACATCTGGTACTGCCACGCCGCGTCGTCTCTGCCGTCCAGCTCCTTCTCTTCGCACTGCGTTGTCTCCGCAAATTTGGTGCTGCCGCACCGTGTCTTTGTTTTTAATTTTTTATATTCATTTATGTGGATGATGTATTTTTATATTTTGGATGTATTTTTATGTTTTTGATTGTATTTGAAGAAGATTGTGTTTTCATGTTTTGGATTGAATTTTTGGATGATTTTATTTTGAGGTTTTTGATTGAATTTGTGGATGATTTTATTATTTGTTTTTGAAATATGGATAATTATATTTTTAGGTTTTGAATTGGATTTGAGTATTTTAATGTTATTTTTATTGAATGTGAATTAAAATTTAAATATATTAAATATAATTAAATTCATAAACGGGTTAACAGGTTAACTTAACGGGTCATAAACTGGTCAGTTAAACGATTCGTTAATAAACGGGTTATCGTGTCGTTTTCGTGTTGACCCGTTTATTATCGTGTCGTGTTCATGTCGAGTGAGTTCAACTCATTTACTTATCGTGTCGTGTTAAAAATTATCGGGTCGTGTTCGGGTCGTGTCCAACCCAACCCGTCAACCCGAATTGTCACCCCTAATGGAGGATGTGGTAGAACAGGTGGCGAAGACTGTACCCAATGTCTACACGGAGTACAAAGCTGCTTCTTTGAACCTCCGATATGAATACAAAGCAATATTACATTATCTTAATTTGATTACTAATGCAATAAAATATCGTCTAATTCTTTTTTTTTTTCCAGACGCATTATTGATGGATATCCGGTGCCATGCACCCCGAATATGCTTCGTACTATCGAGAATGTTAATAAGTGGTTGACGGGGATTCATATTGATGCTTATTTGAGTTGCCTTAAGAAGAAAGCAAAAGTTTACGGGTGGTGGGACGAGGTCAATGATTGTAGATACGCAGTCCACGGGACAAACTTTTTTGTAAGTATTTACATTTTAATTGTTACATGTTGATATCGTGTTTATTTAATTAATTTAAGTTATTTTAAAATAACATGTTTAATTTTAATGATTATAGGCGGATATAGTGCGCGTTTTCAATGCTGAATACACTACACTGAAGAAGGAGTTTGATCCGTCTACAACTGTTGTCCCAAATTCCTGGCAAAGCTGTGCTACCGACATGGGAAACACTAAAATTTCTTAGAAATCTGCTGAAAATGTAGGTATCATTGTAGAATTATTAATTTTTACATTAGGTGTATATTAATAATTTTTATTTAATTTATCCTTCACATTGGTCTTATATCATTAACGTTTTGAAAATGCAGGTGCTACTCCCCTATTGTTTGTCTCAGATGCATTAGGTCATTTGTAAGGTGTACCTGAGAGAGGAGAAGATAGTGGTGTATGATTCTATGAAAGAAGTAAACTTTGAGCAATTGAGGCAGGTCTTGCAACCGCCTGCATTTTTTATGCCGATCATCTTGCGGTCGATTGGATTTTATGAGCAAAGCGAAGGACCTACACCACCTGTGGAAAATAGATGGGACGTGGCACGTGTCAATATGGCAAATGTGCCTCAGCAAGCTGACAGGTAGATTTCACTTTTGTTTAAAAGATAGTCCGAATATTATAGGGTTTTAATAATCATCTAACATGTTTTCATACTAATGTAGTAACAGTTGTGGAGCGTATTGTGCGATGTTTATTCACGACCTTTTAAAGTCTCAAGAGTATAAATGGAAGTCGCACCAAACAAAAGAGGATGTCGTTAGAATAAGGAAGGATATGGCGTATGATATATATATATATATATGTATTCCACAGCACAATATATAACAGACGATTCTGGACGATGGATATTAGATGAAAAGGGAAATGTTGTATTTGAATGATAATTATCATTTGTATAAAATATAAATTGATGAAATTTAAATCATTTGGATGATTTAAAACAATGATATGCATTGTAAACCAAAAAATTAAAAACTTAACAAGTTAATAAATGGAGGCCAAAACTTAAAAGGCATAATTAATTACAATAAGGGAGTCATATAATTTGCTGTGTAATTGTTACAAAATATATCACAATTAGTAAATAAAATTTGACAGTAGCTTATTTGACAATAATAAATATATCACAAAATATATCACAATTAATAAATAAATAAATATATCACAATTAATAAAAAAAATCTTAGAGACTTTAAATGGGTATTATCTCATTTGTGACAAATGTCAAACCTTAGAGTATATTGGGCTACCCTGTACCTCCAAACAATGCAACAAAAAGAATCAGTATTTAATTGGTGCATGTTCTGCATGGTTAATGGCAAAATTTAAATGTTGTCTGCTTAACAAGCACCAACAGCATGCACATGGTGGGCGAGAGGGCATCTGAGGAAAGAAAAATGTTGACAGATGCTTGTATAATGCATATTAAAAATTGAAAAGCAATTAAAAAATTATATTTATTTATTAATTAAAAAATTATAACCCGGTTCGGGTTATAATACCCATTATAACCCGACTTAGTTTATAATGGTTTTTTAACCCTCGCCCGGGTTATAATAGGTATTATAACCCAGTTTCGGGTTATAATACCCATTATAACCCGTATTATAACCCGGTTCGGGTTATGATGCTTATTATAACCCGGTTTTTAATTGAATTTATCCTACATTTGTAATTGAATTTTTCCTTTCTAATGTTCAAAACTTCCCAAAAAATACTTAAAACTTGATGTAATATTCAACTTTAGACTAACATTTTCTACAATACAATGAAATCGAAGGAACATTGCACAATCACTTATATAGTTACATTATTCCACATTATACTCGAATATGACGATTTGGTAAGATTTTATAATTTATATGTCCAATTAAGTTAAATTGATGAAATCAAAGATATTTGGACATAATTTGAAGCCTTTAGACACAAAAACGAGCAAGAACACAAAATAATATATATCAAATGGGGTATAATAGGCATTATAACCCGAATCGGGTTATAATGCCCATTATAACCCGGTTTTGTTAAATTTTTTATTTCTTCGTTTATTTTTGCACAATCGCTTATACAAACACTATGTGAAGTTGTACTCCAATATGACAATTTGGTAAAATTTTAAGATTTTATAAATTATATGTCCAATTAAGTTAAATTGATGAAACAAAAGACATTTTGACATAATCTATTTTCAGTAAATGTCCGTTATACACTAAATTTTCTACAAATTTGGGCAAAGTCTCCCTTATTTTTTGATTATCCGGGTTTCATAACATTTGCATTATATACCAATCATCATGTTCAAAGTTCTCTAATACAATACATATAAGAAGAAAATAAGTCAAGAAAATAATATATGAAAATTTGAAACAGTATATTCATTGCAAATGATTACCACCATTTCCATCATCCTCTGAGGGTGGAATAGGAAATCGTTGATCACATCGACGTTGTGTGTGTCCAGTCTCATCACAAAGATCGCATTTTCGAGATGTCCTAACAAGTCCAATAACAGCGGCAGACATTGTAGCACCTTCAGTAGCTTCAGCGCTGCTTCCAGCACCTTATCCACTCGTCCCTCTGATGCCTGATATAGGGGGGTTAGGGCAACGAAGCTGGTTATGTCCCATTTCACCACATTTTTCACATTTTTTCTTCCTACGACTTTCCTCAGTTGAAGGAATTCAAGCCTCTTTTGGTCTGCCTGCTTGTCGTTTTCCTACGGGTGGTAATACAATCATACTTTTTACTTCCGCAGGAACATGCCAATCTTTTGGGCTAGGGACAAGATTGATCGGATGTGCATATGCAGCTTTAAGCCATTCTTTGCTATAATAATCATGACAAAGTGTATAATAGCGAACACCAGTGAACCTGATATGTATGACAAAAGCAGAGTGTTACTATATTATATTAAATAATGAAAAATAACAAAGTATAATAACGATACCTGGCAACAGCAATTGCATGATGACATGACAACTGATCTAGGTCCCAATGATTGCAACTGCATGACCGGTGAAAAGGCTGAACAAACTCATACCCTAGTTCATGTGCAACTCCGAAATTGGTTGGTTCTTGAATGGCAGATACTGTGTCACTCGTTGACAGATTAGCCATCGAGTTCACATGATCTTCCACAGTTTTGGTCACTGACGATCTGAGTTTCTCAGCATGAACACGTCTATCGTTGTACCATTTTTGCAACAGATATCTCAGATATTCATGTGCAATTGTTATTGGCAATCAACGTGCTTTCATCATGCATTTGTTGAGTGATTCTGTAATGTTAGTAGTCATCATACCATATCATCTTTTTGGAGAATATGCACGTGACCACTTTACCACTCCAATATCAACCAATTTTTCATGCAATTTTGGACATACCCGTCGAATTTGTTCTAAATATCTTTCACATTCTTCCCTATCATGACCTTATGTTGCAACATAAAACAGTTTCAAAACATCTACTTGTTTTCTACAGTGTTGCTTTAGGTTTTGCTTCAAATGGAAGAAACAGAACACATGTGGGACTTCAGGAAAAACGATGCTCATTGCATTCGCAATACTTTTATGACGATCAAATACGATAATCAAATCTGATGGCAAATGCTGCATCCCACCAATAACTTTTCGCAATCTACTTAAGAACCAGGTCCATGAACTATCTGACTCTCTATCGCCAAATCCAAAAGCAATTGGATAAATCATCTCCTCCCCATCTTTGGCTGCAGCTACAAAAATTACTCCTTTATATTCACCTTTCAAATGGGTAGCATCAACAGTAATAACTGGTCTGATGTAAGATCGAAAACCCTCAATTAAGACTCCAAGTGTAACGAATGAATACAAGAACTGATTGTTTTTATCCGTCCTAATTGTCGTCACTGTACCAGGGTTGTTTCTTTTAACATATGAAAGTACTGAGGAAGCTGTTAAAATGACTCATCCACTTTCCCATATGATAGTTTCTTTGCATACTGTAAAAACCTCCAAGCTTTAGTGTACATAATCTGCACACTATATTGTTCCAGCATTTCTGCAATCAAAACATGAGGGGTAATACTATCAAGTCCCACCTTTTTTTGATACAATGTTGCTATGACAACAGTCTTCACACTCCGCCTATGTGCCTCGAAGGCGTCCTAACAACATGTGTGTTCCGATATATACTTGTACACATACCACATTGAACCACTATTTCTGCATCTTGCACAAACCTTAAAGTTGTAGGTTAAATCATTGCATCCGGCCTCATATCGAACCGTGCACGAACGTCAAACCTTATGTTCAAATCTTGAATTAAGAACATTTTTTCCAACAGCCACATTCAATTCATGTTTATTGTAAAAAAGAAAAAAATGCACCTTCATATAATGTATCACGTTGGATGAAGATTGACATGGTGGTTGAAGTAGTCTCAATTTCACACTCATTTATACTGGGAACAATCCAGTATGGTTGTGAAGGGTTGGTTTCAAATTGTGAACCAGAAAATCTAACTTTTGGATACTCCACATTTTCTCCATCATCATCATCATCATCTCCAGTTTCATCATCATTATCTCCAATTTTCGATGTCTTCTCACAATCACTATCTGTGTCCCGATCTTCATCATCACCATCATTTCTATAATAATCAATGTCACACATTGGACTTTTTGTGGATGTAAATGCAGTGACAGAAGCTGAAACTTGATTACTACCGCTATAAGAAGCAAAACAATTTTGATCTTCAGCCATAGTCGGACTTACAAATCTATCGTCATCTGTCTCCACACGTCCTACGTTTTGTATAGAGGTGGTGGTATATGGAGGGACAGTAGGACTGATAACTGCAGAATCTCTTACATTGTTATCAACATAAATCTCTCTATAATCAACTTTGTTGTCCGAAATTACACTCCAGACACTAAGATCGGTCGTGATAGGTATCTTAACTGTAGGCATTTCCTTAGCTCGGAGTAAATAATGCAAACGGATGTCTCATATTCTTCTATCAATGTCAGTCACTATGTAAACAAAGTCCACCAAGCGAGAAAAATTAACATTTTTCGGGGCCCCCATCATGAACGTCTCACCCCAATATAGTTATTAGCATTCCACTCTCCGTTGCATTTGATTATTATTGTCACTTCACTCATTTCTGTAAAATTAAAATAAATTAATCTCATTCATACTCATATAATATTCAATAACCAATTATTTTGCACGAAAAACAAAAAAAAAAAAAAAACCATATTCATTAAACGTTTCAAATTTAATTAAATTATTATCAAAACATTAGATTACTTAAAGTTAATTTAATATTTTCTAAATATTATTCGCTAAATTAATTAAATAAAATCATAAACAAAATCAAGTTTTAATAGACAACAAAACCCGCAACCGAGTTTTCAAGCCAAAACCAACCAAGTCCATTAAAATCTAATTAAATCTTATCGTATATAACTCTAAGTATCAATACCAAACTTTCAAAAAAAAAATTACAAAAATATCTTTTTGGGTAAACCGGGTTTTATGGCCCCATAAAACTCGGTTCCGGGTTTTAACGGGCTTCAAAACCCAGTTTCGATAGCAAAATGTAACGAGCTTTTGATTTCGTTTAGTTTCTTGTAAATCACACTTATATATGATAAAATCACAACCATAAATCACTTTTAAGGTCTTCACCTAAGCATTATCAACAAAAAATTTAAAAACCAACCAACAACAATTACATACCTTCAAACTTGGAGAAGAACTTCAATGTGAGGGTTATTGTTAGAGAGAATGAAGCTTGATTGAATGTGTGTTTTTTGGATTCAAAGAATTTTGAATGGGTGCACAAACAATATGGATGAGAGAATCAAAAATGATGGAAATATGGTGTGAAAAACCGTAGGAAGAAGAAGAGTAGTGGTTATAAAGACTTGAGGGTGTTTTGGTCATTTCATCTGAGCTTGGAAAGAATATTTGACTAGGGGGCAATTTGGGTAACTTGGATATAGGAAGAAATTAGTTTGTTTGAGAGGTTAAAATGGAATTTTTGTAAAATAGTTGACAAAAACAATATTTTTGTTTTGTTATGGACTGAATCTGAAATTGTCTCATAATTAAATCTAGATAGATGCGATAGGTTGCAGGTCAAGAAAGTATAAATGGAACCACTTAGGACCAACTTAAAAAATAAAAAATAATAAAAATAAAAATAAAAATTGTTTGGATTTCGAAAGCATTTTCATTTTGCTTTGTTTTCTTTTTCCTTTTGTTTTGGGTCGGGTAACACAGAAATTGGACCATAATGGACAGGGCTGAACTACAACCCAAGTAAAGCCCAATTATATATTTATGAACTCGATCATTTGAAGATTGGGCTCAGCTTGCAAGTCTTTAAATCGAGAAACCGTAACTCCATTTCAAACATCACATCACACAACTCCTTATGGCTTACTGGTTATCAATTCCCTTTCAAAGATAAAGAATTTGATAGATCTGCCTTAAGAAAGACACTTGCAATATAATGTACTCAAACCTATTATTTTTTTATTAAATACTTTTTGTGCAGTCCGGATATTTACTTTTATTCATTACTAGTAAATAGTAAAATGAGGGGTTTTAACACTCACATCAGCTATAATATATGTTTGGTGGGAATTAAACCTCCAACCTTCAAAGTACACAATCACTGTATTAAAAGGTAATGTGCTTTAAAACACATCATTTTGATATTTACCGGTATTTTGATGCATATGCTGATGGTTCTCAACATTAGGATATCATTCGAAATTTTAGATTAATAATTAACTATAATCTCATAAAATATAACATACTTGGAATATTTGAAATTTTAAATTTGAAGTTGTACTAAATTCGTAATTAGATATAGATAAATTGGTGAGAATTAAGTAAAAAGTAATAAATTTATTCGCGGTAGTCGAGTCACAAGTGCCAACATATTATTTGTGATGTCTTTACAACTCTCATTGCAGCCATGTCTAGTAGCGGTGGGGCTAAATGCAGTGCCACAAATCTTTTTGGCGATTGCGCTCTATGAAGAGCCATGCTCACAAGCATGTCCACAGTCAAATGTGGGGATTGCCTGTTGCTTTGATTCAAACAGCCCATCTGGGCAAAATGTTCTATATATATATATATATATATATATATATACCCATAATGTTGAACAGCCTTTTGCCAGGACTTCTGTATACATGTCCAGTTTGTATACAGTGTAACCAACATCATAACAGATCATGTCTATTATGTGGCAACATGTCACGTTTATCATCTGCCTGCCTGCTTAGCTACTTTAACTTTTATCGAATTTTACGAGTCACATATCAACAAGTCCATTGTCGTCCAGTGGTTAGGATATCTGGCTTTCACCCAGGAGACCCGGGTTCAATTCCCGGCAATGGAAATTCTTTTCAATTTTTTATTTTCTTAACGTCATCAAAATTTAAGTATTTGTTGTTCTTAACATTATCAAAATTTCATTTATGGAAAGAAATAAGAAAGCTAGTGTAGTCTAGTCACCTTCGTGGATGGCGGGTGAGGTGGGGGCAGAGATGAGATGGTCTCTCTTTCTTTTTGGTCACAGTGAGTCTCAGTGGATAGCATAACATGATAACATGATGGTTGAATCTGAAATTTAAGTTAAAGTGGCAACAGGAGAAGCAATTAGTTGAGATTGAGGACAATCTGTGTGGGGTATACTTAGCTTTGCTTTAGAGAAAGTCGGTGCCATGCTTATTATGCTCTCATCATCTCATTGAAATCAAAGACGATTATGTTTCTTTGACTAGACTACTCTTGTCCCACTTCCAAGCTATTCTTTACCATACCCCCTCTCATACACACTAATAATATATATATATATATGCTAATGTTATCATCATCAGGATTATTATTTGAAATTCTTGTCTTAATAAACACTTCATACTATTTTAAAGTAATTCTCAATGTAGACATATAGTTTGTTCTAAATATATTTAGTTCTCTATGCATATCGTCGCATGATCATGTACATGCTTAGCTACAAATTTCTTCAAATTTTCTGACCATGTATAGTTCCATTCCAGTTCAATTTGTTGGCACTAGTGTGGTGTAACTATTGTTAAATGCTTCTCCAACTTCGAAGAAAAAAACTAATTAACAAGGAAGTAAATGGGCATGATGTGTTTCTTAATTGCATAATTAGTCAAGTACGACAAGCCAAAGTGGGTATTTTGAGCTTTCAAGACTTCCCTTGTTTGGGCATCGAATAATTCTCTAGGCCTAAGAAAAGTTGAAGAAAGATTTATAGGCTTTTAATGTCCTCCATTTTGTCTTTAAATGCAAAACTAGATTTGGTGGCATATTAAATCAAATTTAATTAACCCATTAGTCTTCCGCGTATGCTTAATTAACAAAAAGAACCATTACAAGAAGATCTTAAATCCTGCGTCACAAGCAAAAGCTCTCTTAATCAGCGGAGTAGATGTGCATAGATTCCTATGATAATGCTGAAAAAGTGAGCTAGGCTAGTGATAACGTAGATTACAATCAATAATAAACAAGTTGTAGTAGAAATGCAGACAAAAGTGGTGGCTTTCCTTGATATGGACGGTTGGCATATAAAGAAAAGAGATGTAGAAAAGCCAAACAAAGAGCACAATCCTGCACTACCACTGGTCGGCCCTGGCCTTAAAGCCCGCAACATTGCTGAAACCTTATCTCCAACAACACCCCTCTACCTCCTCTCTCATTCCCTACTTTCTTTCCTGTACATTTCTCTCCTAATCATAATCTCTTCAGAATCGAATGATCCATCATGCCAAATCATTGGTGGGCCTCCACCTTGTCTATCCCTTGCCACCATTCCACGTGTTCTGGTTCCTGTACCATGTTCGCGCGAGAAACGAAGAGCCGACAAGGGTTGAATTCTTACATGAGGTTATGCTAAGCTTTGTTGTTGAGTAAATTTCAAATTACCCATCCACCATTTCACATCCCTGTTAGCCTTAAATATCCCTATCAACCGTAGTATCTCACGAGTAAATTTATCTTTTACCTTATTTACGATATTTTCATTTTTCTTTTGAAATAAATTTTGAGAGCTAAAATATAAAATCAATTTTTTTCAAGTCAAATCTCCACCTTCCATTATGTTAATGGACGATAAAGATAAACTTTAAAAAGTTAAATATTTTTTTTTAAAAAAAAAAAAGAAAGGAAAAATATTAAAGAAAGAAAATAAAAAAATAAAGAAATTGAAAAAAAAAAAAAAAAAAAAAAAAAAAAAAAAGGAAACCTAACTAGATTATGAAGACCAACATCCTATCTCTTTCATCTTCAACACCCTCCATCATCAATAACCAACCTAACTAGACTTGATCATTATCTTCAAATTCAAAGAAAAACAATCACAAACCCAAAAAGTCACCACTTCCTTCTCATCAGTCTTTTGGTCCTTACAAATCGTCATCTACAAATCACCGATCTCTTGGTCTCTCGATCTCCCGCCATCATTGTCTTCATCATCGTTAATATCAATATTCCGTAGTCGTAATCCTGTTCATTTTATCATCTGGGTTCGACAATGTCGAACTTAGATGAAGGTTTATTTGGATTTCAAATGAAGATGTTTTCTCATTTGAATTCATCAAACCCAGGTGAAGAACATCTACTTTTAAAAATATATATATTTGGTTGTAAATTGAGATTTTAGAGGATTTTTTATAATTGAAATACTAGTTTTATTTACTAGATTGACGATGATTTTGGTTGAAGATGAGAGAGACACAAGAGATTGAAGATGATAATTTTCAAAAGAAGTTAAAGATGAAATCTTTTTGGGGATTTGTGTGTGTGTGTGTGTGTGTTTTTTTTTTTTTTTTTTGAGGGGATTTTTAGTGATTAAAACACTGGTTTTTGTTGATTAATGATAATAATTTTGAGTTAATAGTTGATGTTGATGAGCTTATTGGTTTGATGATGATTTTGGTTGAAGATAAGAGGGAGGAGAGCTTGAAGATGATTTTTATAGGAGGTTTTTTTCTTTTTTTTTTTTTGTTTTTTTGTTATCGAGATCGAATCTAATCTAAAGATTAGATCTCCATTTATACATATATATATATATATATAATTTTTTGAAATTTCATTTTTGTTTAAATATTTGATCTCCACCGTTTAACATCCGTCACTCTTAATGGACGGTGGAGATCCATGAATTATTATTTTTGAAGTTTTTATTACTATTGTTTTTATTATCTTTTTTAATTCTATTTTTTAAATTCAAGGGTACTACTTTATCACTGCTAACTATTTATTTTAGTGGTTTGTCACTAATATCAGGTGGCTAATTTAGAATAAAATTAAACAGTTTGCTCTGCCTAAACATATTTCAGAACTGAGTAGCTAATTTATAATTTACTATTTTTTTAATATTATTTTTACAGTTGAAAGAATAGTGAATGATAATTTTATAAATTAAAAAATTAACAAATATATATTATATTTATAATCGCTGACTATCATAATTGTAACTATTTCAGTTATGACCGTATTTAATATTTTTTCGAAATGTTACCATCGTTTCATCAGCAATGGCGTCTAGTGTCAGTGTGTGATGAGCGACTTTATTTAGTCTAACCCAGTGCAAATGAAACCACAGGAGAACCCGCACTACTGCGACTAAGCATCCTTTGTTTTTAAGCTATCTTTTTAATTTTGTTTTTGTCGTTTAGGGTAATAGGGAAAGATTAGTTTATTGTGAACACAATTATTCCTAATCATCCCTTAGACTCAGTATATTATATAGCATTTTATTCTCCACTCTGTCAAGGTCAATGTATATCTATCTTTTCGCATAAAACTTGCCGTTGAAGGCTCGGATAATCCTATCTAAATGGCTGCTTTAATAACTTTTTAATTCTTGGACCTAATCATCGGATAATTTACTTATGATTTGTATCCATGTTCTTTAGAACTACTGTCTAAAAAGTAAATAAATTTAAATCAAACCAAAGATTAAAAAAAAGGTTTAAAAGATCTTAACGGTTAGATGTCTCAACCCTACAAAATTCTCACCCATGACCCACGCAAGTGACGCATTAATGAAGTTAAAGATTCGTCGGTGGATTAATCGTACCACATCGGTTGCCATTTCCCATCACTTATATTCATGAGAAAATGATACTTTCAAAATCTTAATTAAGTTGAAGTAGCTATATTGGTATAGCTGACAAAAGTACATTATTAGATATGCTTGTTTATGGATGGAGATAATTAAGTGATTAGTTCAAAACTCGGCATCAACCCTCTTAATTAAGCAAGCAAGGATCTGAATTCACGCTAATGAGTTGGTATTCCCTACCCATTATTTCTCTTTTGAAATTCTTGGGTTAGTATATGGATGTCATGTGTGGAGGCCCCAGATTTAATACATTCTAAGTAGTGGATGGATATATATAACTCTTTTTCTTCTCCAAATTCAAAGTGGTAGGTCATGTCATAAATTTATCGCTAAATGATTTTGATTAGCAACAATGCAATCAGTGTTTTACACAATTAATAAACGATGTGGAATAAAAAAACGTTTTATACCATATGGGGAATGTGCAGCCCCCTAATACAATGAGAAAAATACATAATAATGTACATCTTAATGTCCAATAATCTTTTCTTTGTGGACATCTTAATTATTTTGGCCATTCGAGAGCTAGCTAGTCACAATATTCAGCAAATAATTGCAAGAGCCTGTAGCAAACAATCGTACTCATAAACTTTGGAAAGCCCGCCTGGTGTGCACCAAGGTAGTTAATTAAACAACACATGAAAAAAAAAAACAAAAACCAAAAAAAAGAGAGAGAGTACTGACCTTTCTTGTCAAATCAGAGAGACTCTAATTTTAGGCAAAATGGCCAGTGTGTGGTTGGCGAGCCAAACTATACAAGTGTCCATATCTTGTTAGTGAAGTAAAGGCATGTAGTGGGGGAACATTTGGGTGTGGTACGCGACTACATGTACATACATAGTTGATATGGGCTTCATTTGACGCTTTTATTTGCATGCTTACTATTCATTAATCTTGCTCTATAATTGTCTACTACTGTGCATGCATATTAAGTGAAAGAAAAAATCAGAAGAAAAATCGAAAAAGACATTAAAGGCAAAAGGGTCTATTTATTCTCATGTGTACATCCACTTTCCATGTGATATTCCACGTATTCGATTCATTCTATACATTGTATTTTGCATACTAAAAGACAGAGATCAAGGGAGATTTGTATACATGTCACGGTCAACCTATGAGGGCAAAGAAAAGCTATGAGAATTTTTATAACTCAATAAACAATATTATTGGTTACTATACTACTCATCATTTCCTTTGATTAATAATCAGTCACGATAGCCGAACCCCTAAAAGAAAACCTCTTCAAGTTATCCTCATCTCCTCTATTTTTTTTTCTAGGAATACCTTTACCCTCATATATTTTTTCAAGATCGTGTGTGCTGGCTAATAGCTAGCTACTTTCAAGTTCAAAATCATGGGATTTGATGATATATGCAACACGGGCCTTGGCCTGGGGATATGTAGGCTGCCACAAAACGGCCATGATAATCATCAACAGAAGAAGAAGAAACAAAGTTTGAAGTATGATCATTTGTTTCCATCTCTTACGTTAGGCCCATCTGAAGATGCACTGAAATCGGCTACAGGAGATGATGCTGGTAAAGTATACGGTGAGTCCAACGATCATGTGCACCAAGTTCAGGCCTCTTCTCTAAGTGCATTGTCATCCTTTTCTAACTCTAGTAGTGTCAAGAAAGAGAGAGAAGTCGGTGATGAAGAGGTGGAGTACTTGGAGAGAGTTTCTTATTCAAGGGCAAGTGATGAAGATGACGAGGGTAGTCCCAGGAAGAAACTTAGACTCAACAAAGCACAGTTTGCCACTCTAGAAGAAAGCTTCAAAGAGCATAGCACTCTCACTCCTGTATGTCTACCATCTTTTTATTTTGAGAGAGATATATATATATATATATCATGATTCCCTCCCTATTTATATTATATGCATCTATAGATGATTTCAATGCTTTTAATAGTACTTTGATATATATTTTCTCATATTAACAGAAGCAAAAGCAAGCTTTAGCTGAGAAGTTGAATCTAAGGCCACGGCAAGTGGAAGTTTGGTTCCAAAACAGACGAGCCAGGTTCATTACTTTACAAAAATCATCACTTAAGCGCTTGAAAATTTGTTTCCACTGATGATTGTTTGAATCTTCAGTGTGAATTAATGATTTTTCATTTCTTTTTTTTTTTTTTTCTGTATATATATTTTCAGGACTAAGCTGAAGCAAATTGAGGTGGATTGTGAGTTACTGAAGAAATGTTGTGACACACTAACTGAAGAGAACAAAAGGCTGCAAAAGGAACTTCAAGAGCTCAAATCACTTAAAGTAGCAGCGCCGCTTTACATGGAGATGCCCGCGGCCACCCTCACCATTTGCCCATCTTGTGAGAGAATTTGCAGCGGTGGTGATGGCTCTTCTACAGGCCCTTTTACTCTTGGACCCAAACCTCACTTCTTCAATCCATTCACCCACCCATCAGCAGCCTCCTGCTAGGCATATTAGTTAATTACGGGGCCAGAACACGGTTATATTTGTTCATGGCTTCCCTGTCCTATATATATATTTATAATGAAATTAGTTAACCTAATTTGTCGACTAAAGCATGCACTTTCTATCTCATGTACAAATTAAACGTCTGTAAATTCTTGAAAGAATTCTGTATTGGGTTGTTCCTTTTTTAATTTCTTTTCTCAAAAAAAAAAAAAAAAAAAAAATTGTTTGACGAAGCACTCTTGGTAGCCAGTCTTTTTTCTCATTGCCGCCTACTTGTACGGCAGTCTATTAATTTGCTGCACCATTTTAATGAATATAAGACGTGGTTTAATGTTGGAAAATGAATCCAGTGTCTTTTGATGCCTTTTTGTTTTTATTTCATTTTAGCAAACCTTGCAGAACACAAAAAAATAATAATAATAACAATGAGCTTTACCGGCCCTTAAAAACAGAAGAAACCAATACAAGCTATGAAATTTAGTTTGGCTCTTACAATCAACAAGCATTGGATTAATTAGCATGTTTTACGTGTTGTGTTCACTTGACTTCGATACTAATTAAGGTCAAATACCTTCACTAGTTATGTGTGAATAAGATGCTTATTGTGCATACGGTGTTGAGGTAGGGAAACTACGCTCATCAAGAACAAACATCTTATTTATATAATCAGGTTGCAAAAAAGGATTATGTATTTGCATAACTCCAAGACGCCAAATCAGGAAAAATTGATTTCGACTAGTTAAGCCTTAAAAAAGAGAAAAAGTATCTTTTAAAATCAGCTTGCGTAGCAATTCACTGGCACGACTAACAACAATTAAGTTCGAAATTTCTCTACCGGTGTGTTGCACATGACTCATGAATCACAACAGAATCTCTTTTTTGGCCTGGATAATTTCATTTTAATAGGGTGGTATGGTATCCAACAGCGTCAAGAGACTAGTTTTGGCTTAGGCTCTTGTGGTCAAGAAACCAAAGCAGAACTTATTGGAAAATTAAGTTAAATCTGACATGAAAGCTTTAGAAAATCACGAATCAATATTGAAATTATCTTATTTAGGTATGAACGTATGTAGACGTGCTTGTGATATAGTTTAGCATCTGCATAAAACGACGACTCATTTTGCATGAAGTGGGTAGTGCTTTATATATATTATTGAAATGAAATTAATTAATTAATTATAGTCTTGACGGCCTACCTGTTAAAAGTAGCAACAAAAATGCACTATTGTTCTGCCACGGGTGCAAAGGTAAGACAAAACATTACAAAGTTCCAAAACGACGATCAAGACAAATAAGAGAAGGCACGCCGAGCTTAATTAAACGGAGATATATATTGACAGAGATAAACTAGTCAGTTTAGCTACAACCAAACAAATTAAGGTGACTGATTGATTGATAATGCTGGGATTGGTGTGGTGTCAAATTAATTATTTGTTTCGATTTTTATTTTATTTTTCTTAGGTTTATATGGTTAATTAACTTATTAGTATTCTTGTACATATGTGGGGACACGAGACCAGACACTGGATTACACAAGGGCTTTTGTGACTTGGTGCCACCACATGTATGTTATGATTATCATAATGGATCATCAAAATTCAACACTGTTGTCGTGGTCTTAGCCAAAAGTAATTAAATATTTACCAAAAACAATCGTTGTCGAGACCATCATCACTAGCCCCTATATATAAATATCCGCCATTATCCACCTATTGACATATTTTTGTAATTACCTGTGGTTTTTAATTTTTTCAGAAATTCTCTGCCGTTAGGTTGAACAAGTGGGTTGTCCCATGTAAATTGGGAAAAGGAAGAGATGTGCGAATTCTCCCATTATCATCCTCTTTTATTTTCAGGATTCTCTTGTTCTCTTAGTAATAGAAAGAATAAAAGCAACAACGTTAGAATGTTTAATTTTTATTATTTCGATTTTCAATATATATATATAAATTATTTCGACCCTTGAATGTTCACTTGAGCTACAAATTTAATATTTAAGTGGTTGTGTAATATTAAAGTTGTTCTTTTTTCTTTTTTCTTTTTTTTTTTTGACAAAGAGAAGGCATAAAAGTTGTCTTGTTATGCATTAGAATTTTGACTTCGGTTACATTCAAATTCCTTAGTCTGGTAGGTGTGTCAAAATATCTATTATATAAAACCTGTCGGAATTCAACCTGCTTAATTAATTTGACAAAATTAATAATAAAGCAAAACACGCAAATTTTACACCATTAGAAAGTGGATAAGTACACTCTTCACTTGTTAGAGGATAAAATTCATCATCTCACTTTTGTTCTATTAAAATATAAAGTACATGAAATTTTTTTTTTTTTGATAAAAATTGTTATTTTTTAATTGTGGTATGAATAATTTAGATTTGCTAAGTTCCAACGGTCCTCTGACCTGTTAGATATCAGTATTAATTAGAAATTAGAATCACTATTCACTACTCATAAAACCACCATCACACCCAAAAATCCTCTAAAGACTCAAAAATATTATATATATAAAAAAGAACCTATAATATAATAGTTATAATTAATATGTGATAACAAAATATATATATATTTTTTTTCCATAAAATCAGGGCTCATGCGAACCAATTAATCAAAGTCATGTGTATGATTAAATTTAAGCCACAAATAAATAAATCTCCACATTGACTTAAATTGTATCGATGTAAATTTCAATTTGTGATCTCCTATGAAATAATATAGTAGGGTAGCTCACAATGGGTAGCACCAATCAAGTACAAGTGATGCCTAAACTTGAACATAATTCGTTATTATTATTATTATTAATTTTAATATAAAACAGTTTTATTAAACATAAATAGACAAAATACAATCTTCGGTAACTTCTTACCACTTACAAACCTTAGAAGAGGACAAGGCAAATGAGGCGAGCTTATGTGCCAAACAATTTCCTAATCTAGGAATGACTTGACATTTCACAATGTCCACCTCAACACACAAAACCTTAATATCACAGAAAATAAAACCACTGTCATCCCACTACTCACTGCAAGAATTCATCTCCACAACTGCATTGATTGCATCTACCTCAACAGTATGGATTTGCAAACCCAAACTCTTAGCCATGACCAACCCTGCTCTCAAAGCCAATAATTCACCAATAGCAAGCAAGATGCACCATTGCACCTTCCTGGACTCAGCAAACACCACAAGTCCCTCATGGTTTCTAATGGCCAAACCCACGCCAAACCAAGACTTACTAGGATGCACCATCACATCTGAATTCAACTTAAGACACCCAAAAAGTGGTGGACACCACAAAGTTTGAGGGCTCTGCACTAGTGGACCAAAAGGAGAGGAAGAGGCTTCTGCAGTGGATTGGAACTCATTAAGTACAGCTATTGCCCACCTTGCAATATCAGTAGCTTGTCTTACTCTATGGCCTTAGATAGCAGCATTTCTATTATTCCAAAGACACTAGAGAAGCACACACATCAACTCTATCACTTCTCTACTAACCAACTTCCATAAAGCACACACCACATCCATGAAAGATCCTTGCTGAAACACATTATGCACAGAAACATTCTGAAAGGCATCCCAAGCGGGTAGAATCAAGGGGCATCTAAGAAGAGCATGCTCAACCGACTCTCATTCCTCCCCACATTACTGATAGTAACCTTCTGAAAGTATCCTCACTTTAACAAATTAACCTTGACTAGTAAAGCATTATTACAAGCACGCCACATAAAAACTTTAACCTTTGGAGGAATATAAAGATTCCACATCAACTTCCACCACTCTTTTCCCTCCTTGCTAGTTAAAGATTTTCCTTTAGAGGAATAGTTTAGAGCAAGTTGATAACCACTTTTCATCGTGTAGAAACCCTTCTTATCATAGTGCCACCTTAACCTATCATCAACTCGTCTCACACTGAGTGGAATCTCAAGAATCACTTCCACATCAATAGGTAGAAACCACTGGTTAAGCACTTGTAAATTCCAACACTGATTCACTCTATTAATCAAATCAGAAACTCTAATAACAGGCTCTACACATATGGAGACAAGTTTAAAAGTTGTTTGTCTCGACAACCATGGATCCCTGAAAGCCTTGATTGATCTACCATCTCCTACCTACTATCTCAACCCCTTGCACAATAGATCCTTCCCCCATAAAATGTTATTCCACACATGTGAGCCACCTTTCTTCTGACAAGCTTGCAAAAAATTTCCTTTGGGGAAATATTTGGCCTTCAATAGACTCGACACCAAAGACTCCGGCGCACTTAAGATTCTTCAAGCTTGTTTTGCAATGAGTGCTTGATTAAAAGACACTAAATCTTTGAAATCAAGTCCTCCTTTAGTCTTAGGTGAACACATCTTATCCCAACACTTAGCTAATCTTCATCTTCTTACCTTTAACACCGCACCAGAACTTCGACGTTAACGCTCCAAGCTCCTTACATAAACCAATAGGAAGCCTAAATATACTCATCATATAAGTTGGAATCGTTTGAACAACTACTTTAATTAAATCGCCTTACCCCTAAAAGAAAAGAGACAGTCTTTTTACCCTCTAAACTTATCCCACACATTTTCTTTGATTAAGTTGAAAATTTTCCTCTTGTGTTTGCCAACTAACGTGAGAAGACTTAATTGTTTGTCATGCACATTACCGTCACCCACCTTTAAACTCTATTGAATTTCTTTCCTTACTCGCACATCCACATTCAGGCTCAAAACTAAAAAGGATTTCTCCAAATTAACACACTACCTAGACCTTTTCCCATATATCCTAATCAGCTCTTCAATTATGCTACAATTTTCCATCGAATCACTACAAAATAGAATACTATCATCTGCAAAGAAAAGGTGGCTAATGAGCGAACTATTCTTTGCACATTTTATACCCAAACCCTTGTCTTGTATCTCAGCCTTCCGAAGTCCACTTGAAAAAGCCTTCAGCACACAACAGAAACAAATAATTCGTTAATTTATTTGCTGGATTTTCCACTGTAGGAATATCCTTTTCACTATCATTAGACCTTAGGAAATAATCTTCCAAACAAAGTGGAAAATAATAATAATAATAATAATCCTTCAATTGCTAAGTATAGAGCAACCAATGCTAAAACCAAGAAACTAATCAAATACACAATAAAAATATTAAACCAAACTAAGGCACAATAAACACAGCGATACATGTGGTTCGATACACATGGTTCGACTAACATACCATTAATGTATCATTACAAAGTTAGAAGTACAATAGAAACACTTATAACTCTAATATATATATATGTATAATGCTTTTACTAATTATGTATACATGATTTTAAAAAGTAAGGATCAAATTTAGTCATTACATTTGAATTAAATAAGAAAGAAAATTTATTTAAAAAAAAAAAAAAGAATGCAATGGATAAATTTAATTAGTTAGTCCATATTTTTTAAAATCAAGTATACCTAATTATAAAAACACTATATATAGCACATTCTACAATACATCTGGAATATCGATACATTTGAAAAAAAAAAAAAAAAAAAAAAAAGTGACTGCATTTTAAAATTACTTATTGTAATTTATTATATTTTTTTTATTATATCTAATTACAATTAAACATGTTTTATTACAATTATAAAAGTATACCTAATTAGTTAGTCCATATTTTTTAAAATCAAATATACCTAATTATAAGAGCACTATATATATAGCACATTCTACAATACATCTGGGATATCGATACATTTCAAAAAAAAAAAAAAAAAGTGACTGCGTTTTAAAATTGCTGATTGTAATTTATTATATTTTTTTATTATATCTTATTACAACTAAACATGTCTTATTACAACTAGTAAATATAATTTTGTTTGTCGATTGTTATAAATATGATTTGACTCATTTAGTTGTAATCAGAAATAATAAATTACTATCAGCTATTTTATAATATAATCACTCGTTTCTATTGTTAAGTGTATCAATATCCTAAGTGTACCCAAAAACGTGCGCGCACACACACACACGTATATATATATATTTATATGTATAGTGCTTTTAAAATGAGGACTCTCTAACTTTAAAAAGTTAGGAAAAGTCAATCAAATTCATCTATTGTATTCTCTCTCCTAAAACAAATTCTCATTTCTATTTAATTCAAATACAATTGATGAATTTGATTGGTTTTTTCTAACTTTTAAAAGTTAAGAAGTCCTTATTTTAAAAGCACTATATATATATTTACATATGTAGAATGTATATATATACATACATTCTATATATATATATATAATTATGTATATATATAATGTTTTTATATATATTGGTTAGTTCTTACTTTTAAAATTAGGTATACCTGATTATAAAAACATTCTATATAAGGGCATTTAAAATCAAGTATGCCTGATTTTAACAAAACGTGACTAACTAATCAAATTCATTCATTTCATTCTCTCTCCTATTTAATTCAAATATAATGGATTAATTTAATTAATTGATCCTTATTTTTTAAAATCAGATATACGTACCTGATTTTAATATATATATATATATATATATATCCGAATACTGTTTCTCATAGAGATAAAAAGCTAAGCCCGTCAAATAGGCCATCAATTTGATCCGGTGCTTTAAAAAGGATGAGTCAAATCCAATGTGAATAATATTCCATGAGCACAGACATGAGTTGGAAAACGACAATCAAAAGTTAATGGGGCTGCTTCTTGGATCAACTGAGACGGCCTGCCTAACTCCAACCTACCTAAAAATACTTCCTTGATCCAAGAATAATTGGGTTCGGTTTCAGTTGAAGTTGATCCAACGTGTACATTACAACCACTTATGTTTTTATTCTGGCTATGATAACGATGGTTGTCGGGTATGTTCATAGAAGGAGCTGTTATCTCATTCATCTTTTACTTGGTTTTCTTAAGCTTGTGTCTTTCTTTCTAGTGATCATTATGACATTGTACAAACAAGTTATTATCTTAGATTGTTGAACTATCAATGGGGACATATTTAAATCATAATCTGAAATGAAAAGATTACATCGAAAACTCAGTCAAATCCGAGGTATATATGACAAAAACCATAGGTTTAATTTTGTCTAAAATGGCTCTATTAACTGGAACCAACTTTTTAATTAATAAGTATTAGTATTAGTATATCAAAACAATAGAAATTTAGAAGATAGAAGAAAAAAAAAAAGCTATCAGAAGAAAGAAACATATAAAAGAGCTAGAACATGCTTAAAATCCTAATTTTCTCTACTATATTTCTAAATGATTTTCCTTTCCTTTCCCTTCCCTTCTACATCAAACAGCTAGCATTTCAGTTTGAACTTTCCCTTAATATTAAATCATGAAATTATACAAATAAAATAAAATAAAGCCTTTCCGTAAATGAGACATGTATCCTAAAATTTCTAAATCCTACCTTAATACTTATGCTATGCAAGGGGGGGGGGAAAAAAAAAACCCTCCCCGTTTGACACGGGGAATAGAATTAGATTATTTTCATGAGATCGAATTGAATTGGATAAATTAGTGTTGTGATGTGTTTGGTACAGTATGAGTTTAGATAAATTAGTGTTGCGATGTGTTTGGTGCAATATGGAATTGAATAAAATCAATTTTAAATAATTAAATTATTTTTAAAAATAAGCAAATCTATTTTCAATTAATTTTAATATGAAATAAATTTTTTTTAATTAAGATTTTATATAAACATATTAGATTAATTTTAAATAAAATAAATATATTATATACTAAAAATATTGAAATTAATTTGCAAAATAATAAAAAATATTATATTTTTAAAATTAATTATAAATAAATATAAGTACATAAAATCAATTTTAGAGAAAATAATATTTATTTTATAATTAATTTGAAATAATATTAGATTTTCAAATATTTAATAAATATATTAACTTAATTTTTAAAATAAATAATTTAATTTAACATTAGAAAAAAAAAATAAAAAATAAAAAGTAAGGTCAAAAGGCAAGGGACAGGTCCCTTACCTTTCATTCCACAGTGGGTGTGGGTTTGATTTAACCCACCAAAGGTCCACAGCAGGATAAAAAATGAAGCATGGGATTAGTTTTACCAAACCCTTATCTTACCAACCATGGGTTTATACTGAAAATTATCCAAATTTAGTCCAAACTCATATAATAAATAAGGATAGTGCATTTGATGTATAGGATTTGATTGAATTAGATTATTTTCATAAAATTGAATTGGATTAAATTAAATTAATATTATAATTTACTTAGTGTAATATGAGATGAAATTAAATTAAGAATAACGCTTTATTGTCCAAAACTCTACCTAAATTTTTTGTTTAAATGATATAAGAGGATTATTCGTAGCAACTACGTACATTAATTACAAAATGATATATCGATGATGTAAATAGTTATAAATCAATTTATTATATTATTTGAGTGATGAATTTTGATAAATTTTTTGACAATGTAACATTATTTTTAAAGTAATATTATAATGTGTTTGGTTTACTACAATACTAGACTAAATTAATATTGTCATTTTTTTATATATTTTAGGATTAGATAATTACAAATTCGATTAAATAAGTTTTCAAGAAGTTAAAATTATTAAATTAATCATAATTACTAATTATAATTAAAATAATATTTTAATAAAAACAACAATCATTTAAATATTTTTAATAAAATAAAATTATAAAAAATCATATAAGATTCGAAATAAATTGTAACTATTAAAAACATTTACTTAAAAACAATAAATACTATAAAAATTATTTTAATAATATGTCAAAAATCATTTTTATAATAAAATTTTTAACTTGAATTATTTTGATACTTTTATATCAAATAATTCAAACTATTTATAAATAAATAAATTATATTGATTCTTAAAAACTTTCACAAAAAAACCCACAAGGGATTGTGAAATCTCGTGCTGTGTCATGGGAGCATTACTAATAATTCTTACCATAACACGGTAACTTTGTTGCTTGGTATTGGTTCGTCCAATCCGGAGAAACTATCAAATAGAGAAATGGACAAAATTTTATCCAGTTCAATTATTTCCTATCCAACAATCAGGTACTTACATCGTTAATTATAAGCGCACGCGATTGTACTAATGATATTCTCTCTCTAGTAATTTATTATGAGTTGTCATTATTAAATATTGAAGTATCAACAAAGCTAAATAAGATTAAGTTGGCTTAATAGTTTGTTCTTCACATTCATTTTAATGAGATCATCTTCTCTTCTTTCAAATCTCCCATGGTAAAAATTATATATAAATATGGTCCTTCTCTTGTGTCAAGAACAATCCTAAAATTTCATATATATATGTATATATATATATATATAATAGATAAAATAATTTTACTATCAATACCTCTTAATTTTAAAAAGTTCGAACGAACCAATCAAATTTATCCATTATATTTGAATCAAATATAAAAGAGAATTTATTTTAGGAGAGAAAATGTAACAGATAAATTTGATTGATTCATCTTAACTTTTTAAAGTTATAAAACACTTATGGTAAAATCACTATATATATATTGAATTAAATATGGGAGAGAATTTGTTTTATGAGAAAGAATGTAATTGATGGATTTCATTTGTTCGTCTTAACTTTTTAAAGTTAGAAAATATCATTTATTTATATATATACATATATATATATGAAAAATGTCATTTGAGTCCTTGACGTTTCAAAAAATATCAAGTTTTTAAAATATTTTTGGAAACAGCTTTTTTTATTCTTAGTTTTTCCAAAACTCTTCAAAAAATGTTCAAATAGTGAGTCAACTGACAGTCAAACCAAACAGAAAAATAAAAAAGACTCAATTACCTCTCATCACATAAAATGACTGTTTTGCCCTACTAAAATTAAAATATTACATGTCATTTTATTAATAAAAAGTTGACACGTGTTCAATAATATGATTATTGTTTTTTTTTAAATATATTATTATTGTTTTTTAAATTAAATAATAATTAAAAAGCAAATTTCAGAAGAAAAAAAATCAACCAGATGAAATTTTTTTCAAAAAATTAAACCCAAATAAAGATCCCAACAATTTAAAAGCAGAAAAAAAAAATAAGAAAAAATTTAAAAGAAAAAATCAAGCACAATTTCTCTCTCTCAACCCAAATAGAATCAAAGACGCCATAAATGCAAATCGTAGTTCCCTTTTTTCTCATCGAAAACCTCAATTTTCCACCATCAAATATTTCGATGCAAGTCACAACTGCTCTGCATATTCTCTTAAGATCTTTCAATTTCGGTGTCACTCTTCTTCAACTTGGCAGGTTCATCTTCGCTTACGTGGCCATCCATGACTTGAATCAGGTAATTGTCACTAGTTAAGGGTGTAGACATAGCTTGTTTAATGCTATAGGCAATAAGATTAAGTTCTGTGGAGAGGTATGAGGTGGCCAAGAACAAGTGGGTCGAGATGGATCACTGTCAATATTACCAGAATGCCCATATACCTCTCCATTCTTTCCTTCGTCTATCGGTGACCACCATCTCACAACGTATTTGTGAATTCGAGAGAAAGCAAGGCTTCAACTTATCAAATCTTGCTTGGACAGGAGAGTTGTGGAAAATCAATACCTCTTTTTTTGCCGGTGATTGATTTTGTTGCTTTGGTTGATGGTTGATTTTGGGTTTTGTTAAAGAGAAGGGGGCAAGAGAGAGCTGAGTTGAAGTTGGTTTTTGATGATTGATTTTGTTGGTTTTTGGTTTTCTTATTTTGTTGCTTTGGTCAATGATTGATTTTATTGGTTTTTGGTTTTTTTTTTTTTTATTTGGTTGTTTCGGTCAGTGATTGATTTTGGTGATTTTTTTATTCTATTAATTTGTTCAGAAGACCTGCTTCATCTCCATCTTTTTCTGGGTTTTTTTTTTTTTTTTTAAATTTGGGTACATCTGTCCTAAATGTTGAACATCAAACCCAGATCTTTAGATTTTTTGTTTTTAATTTTTTTTCGAATTTGTTCTCATGATTATTATTTTAATCTCTATCATTCATCTTAGAGATAGACGATGGAGATATTCCATATTTTTAAATTTTTATTAATTAGTTATTTTTTTCATTTTAATTAATTGTTTATTTTTAAAATTTTATTTAATATATATATATATTCATTTTATTCTTGACCTTACACGTGTTGTAATCCCAACCCTCTTTTGGGAAATATTCTTTCCAATCCAAACTTTCTCTCTCTTTTTATCATTAATTGACTGACAGTTTAGACATTTTTAAAGAATTTTGAAAAATTTAGAGAAGAAAAGAGCTGTTTTCAGAAAAAATTTAAAAACTTGATATTTTTCGAAACTAAAGGACTAAAATGAAGTTTATATATATATATATATGAAATTCTACCCACTCACCTTTAAATTATTCACTTTAAGTCTGGCTAAAGTCGGGATTGGGCTGAACCGACGTAACATCAAACAATCACAATCCATACTCCATTACGGGCTTGAAATTTGGTCCACAACCCATGAATTTGTAAACTACAAGTGTGTACTCTGGGCTCAAGGTTATATGCCCTCATGCCAGTGTCACTCTACCCTTCAAAATTGTTTCAGTATTCTTCGTATTGACCATCCCATTGCACCATTACTATTTGCTACCCAATTTCTATATACCTGGAACTCACTCTTATGTTGGTGGGTGTTTCTTTTGTTTTTTTTTTTTTTTTTTTTTTGTGAATTACTCTCTCATGTTGGTGTTGTCGAAATATCTGAGGTGCATTTGACAACACCGTAAAGGAATTGTTTTTACTTTTTTTATACAAATTTTAAGAGGTAATGAGTTTTTTTTTTTTTTCTTTTTCCAAATTTATAACTGAAATCTAAAATTTTTATGAAGTTTCAAAATAAATTTAGACAAATTTTTGAATAATATGATATATAATACTTAAAAGGATGTAGCTGAGCAAAGTAAAAACTTACATTTCACGACATAAATAATTATTTTCCATGGTATTGGTTTATGTGTATAGGACTCGAAAAGTTTTGTAGCATACGCTTTTAGTAGGCAAAAAATCAAAAATAGTATTTTATGTTATAAAATAATTAAAATAAATAATGATACAAGGATAGTTATTGAAGTTAATCTATAAACTATAATTTATGGATAAGATTAATAATTGGATAAGGTAATTCAAACCGAACAATATTATTACCTTTGAAGAAAAAAAAAATTATTACTATATCAATTATATCAATCAATCATATCAATATCGATCAAAATCTTTTTGATATATATCACACTATAATTGTGACATCCTCATTTTTCATACATACAATATATGATTATAGTTGTCATGTATAAAATACTTAGTTACTTATTTTATTTTCCTCTTTAACCTATAAATAAGTTTTATTTTGTACATTATAAATTCCCATTCGAAATTCATATTATTTATTTATGTTTTATCATGTTTCCAAAGACTTTGGGGTTTATTTTTTTATTTTTTCTGTACTATACATATTATTTCACCATCAAACAACTAATCTCTTCCGTTCGTTGGTCTATCAACTCTGTCCAGCCTCGTCGTTGCACCACCACTCCAATACTTCCACTGCTCCATCGTCGTTCTGGTCTCCCTGCTCTATTTTGTTTTCCGCCATTGTCATCGCACCACTCAGTGGCTGGTGTGTGTTTCGCTCACCTCTGTCTCCACTCTTCACCGTGCACTACTGGTCTGTCTTGTCCACTGGTCACTTGCATCGTGCCCTTGTTATGCTATCATTACTCCATCTTGTTCCATTTTCTCTGTTTTAGCTATTCCACTACACACCATCACCTAACCTATTTTTGTCTCCTGCTTCCGCTGTAGTCACCGTCGTACCACCACATTGTTCTATTTCGCTACACACTATTGGTTTGGCCTGTGTGCTATTGGGTTCTTCAAATTGTTTCTCAAACTTTAGCTTGTTTCTTAGTGGGCTGCAGCTTAATGTTTATCAGGCTGATTCCTTTTATTCTCTTATTAGTCTTATTTTATTGATTGGGCTCGTTGATTACTACTTCTTAGGCTTGTTTGTTTTGGATTGGACTAAGAGCTTAATTGTTGGGCTTATTCGTATTCATTGATTTTAGTGAACTTAGGGGTTATTTGTTTTTTTGTATGAATACTGAACAGTGCTGCTGATGACTGCAAACTGAATAGTGACTGAAATATGAAATTTAAATAACATGTTTCTTTTTTTTTTTTCTTATCTCTAAATATATTATAAACTTGTTTTTTAAAGTTAAAATTGTATGAAAACTAGTAATCTGACATTTATCCCATTTTAATTATTTGTTGTTATATAATTTTAATTAATTTAATACAAATGTCTGAAAGTAAATAATTTAATAAATTCTAAACATTTTTTATGTACATATTAATAATATTTTATTCATAATTAAAATATGATTAAAATATATATATTTAAATATATTAATATATTTAAGAAAATAACTAGAAAATGAATGTTTAAATTGCAAATTAAAATATATTAGTTTAATTCCAATATAATTTGAAATGAGATGTATTTAAGGTTTTCTTTTTAAATATATTTTTTATAAGTATCAAAGAAAAAAAGAAAAGAAAATTTGAGTAATATAAAATAAGGATAAATTTGAAATATGTTATTTTGGGAATGATAGATTTCAAATAAAAACTTTTAAATGTCATTAAGTAATTTGCAATAAAGTGAAAAGCTAAAAATTCTTACTTAATTTTTTTAGTTGTTTTTTAGTAGTTTTAAGTTATTTAACCACTTAAAAAAACAAACGAAAACAACTTAATAAGTGCAATTCAGTACTATTAAGTTTTAAGTGGAAAAAAAAAAAAAAAAAAAAAAAAAAAAAAAAAAAAAAAAAAAAAAGGACCCCTTATTTATTTTTGTGCTTTTGATGAAGAATTCAAGGAAGTTATACATGTCTCAGTCTATCTAAATTATTTTAGATGGCTCAAATTATGTCTCATGGGCTCAAGTAATATTCAGTTTTCTCAAAGGTAAAAAATTATAGCAGCATGTTACTAGTGATCATAAACGGCCAACAAAACTTGAAGATGAAACAGATGAAAAATACAATGAACGACTTGATGATTAGGACAATAAATATCATCAAAATCACTTGGATTCATAATACCTCAATTCAGTCTATTAATCTTCAATTTGGTCATTTTGAAACTGCTCAATCTTTCTAAGATTTTTTGGCTCATAAGTATACTACTTCAAATCTCTCTCATCAGTATCATTTGTTATGCAATGTTCAGCAACTACTCAGCAACTTGTTTGGCTACGTTGGCTACTTACATGCATGGGAGGTCATCACAACACATTTACTCCTCTTGGTTATTACAATCATAGTACTATTCAAATTGCCCACAATGATATCTTTCATAAATATACCAAATATATTGAAATTGATTGTCATTTTGTTCGGCAACATATTCATCAGGATACTATTAAACTTTGTTCGATCTCTTATACTAATCAATCCGCTGCTATCTTCATAAAAGTCCATCATCGTGAACATTTTTGTGAATTGGTTTCCAAGCTAAAGCTTGCATCCATCTCACCATCTTAGTTACCATATCAATTATATCAATCAATCATATCAATATCAATATCAATAGTTGCCATGTATAGAATACTTAACTGTTTATTTTGTTTTCCTCTTTGGTCTATAAATAGGCTTTAATTTATATATTGTAAATTGACAACGAAATTCATATTATTTATTTATATTTTATCAAACATGAACGCCAAATAAGATAAAAAAGAAAATATAGTCAAAGAAAGAGCAAATCTTTATTCCTGAATACTTTCATCATATTGTCTGTGCAACCATTCTCAAGTCTATAAATACCATAGTGATGGCTTTTTATATAGTCTCTCATCAATTGAATTACAAAGTAATGGTTATGAAGCAAAAAGGCAATAACCATAATATTAAAAATAATGATTAAAAACTGAAGCCTAAAGTTTGTGGAATTAATGCTAGCTAGGGGAAAGATTAAAAGATAAAAGTTGTTCTCAGGCATTAATAGACATTCATTTTTATATCATTTCATTATATTCATAACGTTATAGTTATTGCTCTTATTAAATTTACTCAATTCAATAAACATTTTTATTTGGACAAAATTATCCCTAGCTAACTTAGAAAAAGTCGATAGAAAATAGAGAGAGAAACAACAAAACAAGAAATAGAAGGGAAGAGAGATAGAAACATAACGGTGAAAAAGGAAATCCAAAAGAGAATCATGGAGCCATGACAATTGTATGGAAAAGATAAAGAAAGGAATCATAGTCGTTGTAAGTTATAACTAACCTAAATCTCAATTTCGAAAACAGAAATCGAATTTCTTTTTCTCTCCAAAATATTAACAAATCATTCTTTCATTCTAGAAACACTAAATAAAGACATTTTTCTAATCTCAACAATAAAATCATTTAAGGAATTATAATATATCAAAGAGAGATATTCTTGATTTATGAAACATAGAGAGAGACTTGCAATCAAAAGAAGAGAGAGGCAATGTGTGATAAAAATATGAGATTAGTTATAGAGATAATTTGATCTTTACAATAGCAATTACGATTTAGAAAAGAAAAATTATTGGGAGTGGGTAAAAAATGAATGCACACAAATGAAAAGCTTATTCCTAGCATTTTTCTTTTTTCAAGTAAATATTTAATTAGCATATATTAGAAATCAATTGACCTAAAAGCTTAAATTAATGGAAAAAATTTCAATAACAGTATTTAAGCTACTAACACACCCTCTGAGTGCAAAACCATTGGGTTTGCCATATGGCTCAAGCTTAAACAAAAATATGTAGTAGATTTAGATAATAAATAATAAATTCAAATATAATTACATGAAAAACTCCAATTCATTACTTCTTGATATAACAAAACTTTAATATTATGTTAGTAATAAAGAAATCTAAAAACTTAAATGGACAGGAAATGGTCCAATACTAGAATTTAGACATTCTAGTTGTACATATTTATCATACAATAAAACATGATCCATGCAATAGTAGATCTAGTGAAGGAGAGAAAGGATTTCTTAACTTCTAATTTTCCAATAACAAAATTTTTAAAATTACTTAATAGACACATTATTGTCTATTGAACTTAAAATTCTACAATATATTAAACTTTTAATGAAATTAAATTGTCGACAAAAACCTCAACAAGTTTTAAGTAATTGGGTCTACAAAGCCAAACCTTTTATTGATAAAGTTTGAATAATATACATCCCATAATAATTTTTCTGAAGTTTTAATTTGTAATTACAATATTGTAAACACAAATCATTTACATGACACAAGATTTTGCTATCCATTAGCCATTTATTATAATTAAAAGTATTTGATTGGAGTTTTAGCTTTTTAATATATTTCAAACTTTATGAAATCATGAATGACTGAAAAAAAAAATAATAAATAAATAAATTGAATTCTTAATAACAAAAAAATAATAACAAATGTTAAAGTTATAGTAATAGATGTTGAGCGAAAAATGAAGTTAAAGATGTTTAGTTAACGGCAAAGTCATTTTGAGTAAGCTTTATCAATAAAAATGAGAAACTATATTTTTCATATTCATTGAATTATATGTATATATTAAAATTATTTTAGAATACTATTTTATCGAGTGCTCTTATAAAATGAGTGCACATACAATTTTAGAAAGATGCAAATATTGCAACTCTAAGGGTGTGTTTAGTATGGTATTTTAAGTAAAGCTTTTATAAGTAGAACTTTTTGTATTTCAAAAAAAAAAAAAAAAAAAAGAGTAGAACTTCACTAACTAGAACATTTAATAAAAAAAAATTATCGTTTGATTGTCATAAAAATGTGTTTTTAAATTAATAGATTATTAGAGAAATTACAAAAAGGTATTTAAAAATTAAAATTAAGTTTTGCTTTTGAAAGGGATATGTTAAAATTTATCAAATATAATAAAATATTTAAGATAATTTATTTCTTTTGAAAAAAAAAAAATAGAACGAACTGATTAGAAAAATCTAAATTTTGAGTTTTTATAGGTAAAAATACCATATTCTAAAAATTTTGTCATTAAAACCGATAAAATTCAAAAGATTTTACGTAAAAGTCATGTGAGACATGTTTGTTTCTCATTAATTAGTCTTTCTTCATTTTTAATTTATGTTGCCAAAAGCCCTAGCGAGGGGTGGTGAAATTACCTGTCTCACCCCCTACCCACGGCTTTATTTTAGAGCATGTAAAAGTAAAATAAGTTACACATCATATTCGGATCGCAAAAAATGTTACAAAATTGGTAGAAATATGAACAAAACTTAAATTTGATGAGAAATGGTGAAGGAGATTTTTTATTTAATCAAGTCTTTCTTTTTGTGTCAAACACATATTCTCATACCCAATATGGATATAATGTTTGCTCCATTTGGTCATTTGCAATGTAAGCGTTAAAGGTCACAAGACTCATAATACAAGCATTATTATCGAATTAACTATTTTGTATTATCTTATAGGTTCTTTGGATAAAACACACTATAGGAGGCTCATTTTTGTGACTCCATCATTACATTAATAGTTTGAGTTTCCATGTCACTAAAATACGTATACAAACAAAAGTACCTTTATACCAAATTTGGTTTTTACGCAAGAGAAATGTTATTTTTTTGAGAAAAAAGTTATTCCTTCGAGAGATCCCTTATTAAAATATTTCATTCTTTCGAAAGATAAATTCTTCTTTCTAATAGTCAAGTTATTCTATCGAGAGATAAGTCATTCTTTCAAGAGATAAGTTCTTTCTCTTATAGATAGCTTCTTCTTTCAAGACACAAATCTTTTCTTCGATAGATAAGTTCTTCATGTGATATTTCCCTTCAATAAATAAGTTCTTCTTTCGAGAGATTAGTCTCTCATTCGAGAAATAAGTTTTTCTTTCTATAAATAAATTCTTATTTTGATAGATAATTGTTTCTTTCGAGAGACAACTCTTCCCTTCAAAAGATCAGTCTTTCGAAAGAAAAATTTTTCATTCGAGAGATAAGTCATTCTTTTGAAAGACAAGTCATTACTTTGAGAGATATTTTCTTATTTTACTTCTCTTTTTCTTTTTTCGTGTTTTAGATCTTCAAGTTATTCTTTTATATTCGAGTTTTCTTCTTATTTCGACTCCTTGTTTTTTAGACCTTCAAGTTATTTTTTCAGATTGAGTTTTCTTCCAAATCATTCACGTAAAAATTGATATATAAAAATGGTGATAGAAAAAGGAGAGAGAAAAAATGAAGAAAGGTTAAAGAGAAAAGATGAAAGAGAAGACTCATCAAGGGCATTTATGTTAGCATTCATATTTTAGTGACATTGTAACTCAAAATGTCATAGGATTTGACTTAAAATGAGCCATATCATACAATTTTCACTTATTTTTGATATAAAACTTTAGCATTTAAAAGATTATTTCAACGAGGCAAGCACTCAAATTACTTCTTTGTTTGACATATTTAAGTCCAAATTACATGAATCATTTGTTATTTACAATTAAACAGAACCTTGTGTCTTCCTGAATTTTACTCAACAGAAATTTCTTGATTGGGACTTTTGTTACTTTAAGTTTAGTTTCAGTTATATTACAGTTATTCATTTTAGCATTCAGTTTTCAATGTTGAAAAGAATTGGTGATCTTACCAAAAGATTAGTTCGGAGTCTTTAGACTAAGGAGGATAAAGTGTGTTTATTAGTTTATATATTGATGACACTAGAATTGATTCTACCAGTTGCCATTGCCACAGTGAAGAGAAGATTTTAGGCAATGAAAACTTTGAAAACATGCTGCAATGGAATGAAAGATTAATGGTAAAATGATAGTTTCATTGTGTACATTGAAAATGATGGGTTCTAAAATATTGATAATAACGAAACTAATATAAAATGTTTTTCAAAATATGGGATTGTGTCAATGACAGTTCTAAATGTATCAATAATTATAAGAGTAGCTCTATTGCCACCCAAGATATTTCCTGTAACACACATTTACGTTATGTACCCATATTAAAAGTTAAATTAAGATTTTTAGTTGCTACACCTTTTAAAATATCAAAACCATCCTTCAAAATTAAAGATAATTTTAATCATATAATTTTTTTTTTCATTACACCCATTAATAACACAATTTAAGTTTTTCTAAGTTTGATTTGGGTTTGAATGTTTCTAAATGACTTTTATCTAAGTCTTTGTTCTTATTTCTTTCATTGTGTCTTCTTCTCATTATCTCTTATTCAAGATTTTTTTTTTCCTTGTTGGTTCTTTTTTATAGATATTTCATCCATCAAATTTGTGTTCGATGAAATGTTCCAAAGAATATTGCTAAGTACTAACTTATTGCAATGATTGTTTCTAAAACAAAGTACAGTCATGATTTAAAAAAAAAAAAAAAATTGAAAGAGTATTGCTAAGATTTTACTTGGGCAAAAATTAAATATAATTCATTAAAGTGACAGGGCAATTTAAATTGCTGATACTCTACTGCATTTAGATGCTTGGAATAAAAGTAATAATTTTGTAGTTTCAAGTTTCTAACCATACTTGTGTAAAAGAGGAAAAAAAAAATGAACTCTTATTCGTCTTTTTAAACACTGATCTGCATAAATTTTATATTTGTATCAAAAAATATAAATTTTCAAAAATTGATTTAAACATATGAAACAATTTATTTTTTATTTTTCGTTTAAACAAATCTATTTCCATTTTTTTAATGATGCATATAAGTTGTTTAATAAAAGTTCTAAATGAAGGCATGTTTTATTACCTATTATGGGTAATTGTGTTCTTTTTTTTTTTGTTAATTTACATTATTATGTTCTTAAAAGTAATTTACTCCCTAATATTTTGATAGTGATAAATTTTATTTAAAAATGGGTGTGAAGTTTTTTGGGTGCAATAGAACCACCCTAATTATAAATAAACTACATTCCTAGTATGAGTGGTTGTGGAAGTTCAAGTCTCACCAAGTGTAATTTAAAGGTTTTATGTCGATTTCTTCACTTATTATAGGAGTGATTATCTCTCTGTTGTAGGATGATTAATTTAGACAAGTCCCAACAGTGATTGATCTCAACACCCACCAAACCTTTAATCACCATAATTGTCTCTTGATTATGGGATAAGTGATCTTGGTAAGTTCGGACTGTACAAGTTGTAATTGATCTCAATAGGTCCAAACGTAATTGATCTTGGCATATTTCATACAGCCCCTTACCTATTCATTGTCAGTTTTAAATACAAAATAAATAAATAAATAAAACAACTATAAATCAAATTCAAACCCCATTAAATGAAATTTCTGCTTCCACCCCTAGTCATCCACGTAACCTTATCTATTTGCTTTTTCCTTTTGAGAGAGAGAGAGAGAGAGAGAGAGAGAGAGAGAGATATGTTTGTCAGTAGTTACCAGAGTTCAATTGATTCATTTTATTATGCACTCTCCCATTTTTTCATGTCATATGTAGGAGGGATTGATATCATCTCCTATGTAGATTATTTGTTGAACAAAAACACTTTATGACAACACATTACATTTAAAAACATTAAAAGAAAAATAAATAGAGTAAAATAAATAAATTCCAACAATTGATTACCTATGTCACTAGATATAAGTATGTCAACAAAAAATCAGTATAAGATAGAACGCAAATCTGAAGAAAATTTCAAGAATTTTACATGCTTTTGAATGGATATAGAGAAAGAGAAGAATGAATATATATTTTTTATAAGTTATTAACAAATCCATATGTACTGTAACCAAATGTGGAGGGAAGAAGCAATGAGTTAAACAAATGGGAATAAATGATGCGTTGAGAACAAAACATAAAACTGGCACAGATAAAAGAGATTGAGTATGTTTACAATTTGTTTTATTAATATTGATTGAGGATACATTGGTAAAGTAATATAAACTCCCCTTTTCAATCAGGAATGGAACTTGATTTCTAAGATAAGGGCAATTTAATTCCTAATTTTTATGTAAGGACTACACAATTTAATTTCTAAAAAATTTGTTGACATTGAAATTAAAATCTCATAAATCCAATTTCTTTTCCCACAATAAAATTCCTAGGTAGTAAACACACTCATTCATAATTGAAAATATTAATGGTAGAAGGAGATGGTTGATTTGAGCACATCTTTGGAAGCCTTTTCGGCCCTGATGTTTAGAGCTTGTCTTCTCTTAAGACCTTTCTCGACGAAATGGTCAAATACATAGTTTTTACATCGAAATCTTTGATGTGCTTAAATTCTAAGAAATGTACTAGTGTTAATTTAAAGATATATATTCATTTACTACATTCTCTATAATCTTTTCATTCACTTCTGAACAAGTTTATTTCCTCACTAACATCGCTATCTCAATGTGAAGGAATGGATACATTTAATTGACTTCTCCCGACTTTAGACATGTAGGTAAATATAAACATTATGTCTTTCTTTTTCCCCCATAGATTCATGAGGATCATTTTAGATTATAGAAACAAAAGAAAAAAAATAATTTTATTAATTTGAAGCAACTTTTGAAAATTAATCAATAAACTTTACCCTTATATTAAGCTGCGGGTAGTGGGTGGGGCGGGATAAATTTTCAAAACCAACCAATTCCTAAGCACACTCAATCAAAAGAGACATTAAGGGGTAGCAAAAGGAGGATTTCTCAAGTTCAGACCCGTCTTAACAGAGACGCTTAATCGGCTTTGCCATTGCTGAATCTGCATTGAGAATGACAATAGACACCCTTTAAGATCAAAATTAATTTCAAGAAATTACAGATTGGCCATTTTGAAACACATGCATTTGGTGGCTCTACAACAGAAACAATTATGAAAACTCAATTCTTGTCACATAAAAAGGAAATAAAAGGCAACACTTAAAATAGTAAAGATACCAGTTTCATCTCTTTCAAAAAAAAAAAATACCAGTTTCAACGAAAAAAAAAAAAAAAAAAACTGAAATACTATACAAGAATAAAATAGACAAATCACTCCATACAATGATCTCTCATTATGTACACTTGACAGCAAGTAGTTGTAGGTAGCCCTTACAGACATGCATATGATACAGACACTATAAACTACAAGCCCCCTCTTAGATCCATTTATATTTCCTCCTTTACTAATTGAGACATGGCTAAGTCACAACAGGAGGATTTTCTAACACAAACGATAGTAAAATTGAAAACATCCCAAATCAAAGAAAATGGTACAATGACAATTACTGCATTCCATATGGAATTATCGCCATAACGTTTTTATATTTCAAAGCTACACAAAATCATAGTAACGACATTTGTGAAAAAATATCAGATTAGGTTGGTAGGACATTACCCAAATTTCTCAATTTAAGACACGGGGCATGACTAACACTATCATGCTACAACGACTATATTAACTCACTTTTGTACTTGGGAATTGTTCATGGTCCCAAGCGATACGGACCATCACCCATATAGTGCCCATCCATATAGAGAGCAGCATTCTGTGGATGGAGGCCATCCATCACCATGAACTGCATATCTTCAGAAGGTTTCCAGTGCCGCTTTCTTTGGTTTATGAACCAATTATTTATCTGTTTTTGGTCCAAACCTGTTGATTCAGCCAATGCCAGCTTCTCTGTTTCCTGTGGATTAGCACAACGATTTTTGAGTTACTATAGAAAGATAAATCTAGAAAGAACACGAATTCGTAGGCACCTCTACCAAGAAAGTTAGGATGCAAGAAGTCAGTTTAAGAAAACATGTACATACCGAAGGATAAGGCCATTTATAGTGTAGATCCCACCAGTTAAGTAGCTTCTGCCTGGCTTCTTTGGGTAGCTTCCCTTTCTTCTTTTTCTTGGAGAGCTCTTGCTTGAGGCTACTTAAGTAACCACTATACTTCCTCAATAGGTGGTTCTTCAGTTCCCGATCTTCAGCACGTGGATCAATTTCAGGTAGTTCCGTTTCCCCTCCACTGTTGTCTTGATCATCCTCAGATGAACCGACACCCTCACACTTCTCATCTGTCCATTTGCCAAAGTGAGAATCATGAATTGAAACATCAGCACTTGAAAATAAAATGAAATTTATAGCATGTATATTGAATAAATAACAACATTGCTACAACGTCCAAGAACTCCCATTTTAAGCAATTAAAATGAACTTTCAAATTAAACACGAATTGACACTTCATTTTTTATGTGTGGTGAAATGCACAGGAAAATCAAAAGAATACAACACAGAAACTTTTTAAATCTTAAGTAAGGGAGGTCAGTTATTTTCTGTTCTTTCTTCTTACATTACCAATCAAGTAATCAACCAAAATCATAGTTAGATACTCAGATACGCCCCTCACAATTTCACCGGTAAAGGAGTCAGCAAAAGTATGAGTCTGGTCCCCAGAAATAAGGAGTCAGCAAAAGTATGAGTCTGGTCCCCAGAAATAAGAGGTAGCAGGCAGCAATTTTGTTTTAGATTTTATCATGAATCTTATCTGACAAAACAACTAGTACCGAAATACTTCCACAGGTCCACAGGAGACAACTCAGAAATATGAAAGTTCTAATTGGAATAATACCAGTCAATTTGCAAAATTTATAACATCCGTGATCAGGATTTGTGACTATACATTTGAAATAACTTCCGTGGACTTATTAGCACATCACCTTTTTATGCTGTAACCACATTCTACAAAACTGTATCAATGCAACCAACACGATGAAGTCAACACATCATGGAATGAAACAATTACCACATCATTAGCTGATATTCATCATGCACCACGAAATGCTTTTAATTATCGCATTTGCTTACAAACTGCAAGGGCAGTGCTTGAAGCACTTAGAGCTAAATAGGAATCCGAAAACATGATATACAGGAGTGCAACCACAAGAAAAATGAGAAAGCCTGGAAATAAGAATTAGCCATTGGAATTAACATTGGCCTGCACATGATAACTCAACATTTAGAGATGATGAGACCATTGCGAAAAATAAGAATTAGTCTTTGCTTCTTCAACGGTGTTGTGGCGCCACATCAAACAGAAGTCATCACAAAGACTATAAGTAGATTGGTAACAAATGTAGAACAACTTATCCTCAAGTCACTTCAATATTGAGTATACAACCAGCAACAAGTGAGAATTTGACAAGGCATAGGATCGTGGAGATAGAGAAAAACCGATAAGAATCAAGTAATCATTCCAGCTGTACATTCAATGTGTAGGCATAACCTCTGTAGTTAAAGAATTAATATTTTTTGCAACTATTTCAAACCAAAAGAATCAATACGCTTCCTCAAGTCGCTTGAGGAAGATGAGTTCGAAAGTAGGTGCTATTGGATTTAATTTAGACACAAGACTAATTTGATAGATAGTCCTTTTGCTAGTCAGAAAACACTGGCAAGTCATCCCACTTATATCAGCAGGAGCTCAATTAAAATTCCGGTCCCCTAATCTAAGAGAGGACATTGACAAGTTTGAGACCGAAACTAAAATAGTACTTGTTAGCATCCGATCTCATGGAAAAAAAAAAACAATTAGTAGTTTATCCTAAAATTTGCTCCAACTATTATGAACAATGGTTTCCACATTTAGCCTTCAATATGCCTTGCACACACAGTCTTTACCAAATGCAAATAAAAGACAAAAATAAATCGATTCAACCTAATAAATTAAATGACCCTATCCCATTCATGCTCAGGTGCGAAATGGGAAGTCCATAAACAAATCAGGATTTTTAAAATGCAAGACCAAGAAATAACACAATTAGAAGCGAAACTTCAATCAAGTCACCCACCATTATACTCACCAATTTATGAAATAAAATGCATGATATTTGATGTTGGATGAATTTAAAGAAAATTTATATAGATGGTCCTCTCTCATAAGACAATGTACATGTGCATTAATCAAAATTAACTATCACGGTTATTGATTTGAACCAAAGCATATATTTATGAGAACACATGATAATCAACAAACTACTGGATCAATATAAAAAAAAGTTCGAACATATCAAAACAAGTCAGACAGTTCTAAATACCCAATTTCAACTTCTATTGCCAAATCCTTAAAGATACTGGAAAATAGAAGGAAATCCGTTGCTCTTATTTATAATATATCAACTGTACCAAACCACCAAATTAATATAAGTAACCACTACTTAGTGAACTATAAGCCAAGCTCATCAACCTCAATCCAACAAGCACTATAAATTAGTAAATATTTTACAAAAACTGTAAGTGATTGTTTTATGTCTACTGACAAAGGCCTCTACAAGTCACTAAACTGACTTACCACTAAATTTGGCAAAATCCTATGAAAATGAGAGCAGAGAAAAGAGTAAACAACATGAACAAACAAGTCCGCCTTGGCAAGCACAAACGAAGCTTACCATAATCACAAAGAAGTGCATCTACAAATGGCGCACTCTCTCTCTCCCTCTCTCTCTCTCTCTCTCTCTCTCTCTCTCTCTCTATCTCTCTCTCTTCCCACTAGTTCATGCATCCATCCATTTCTTTGACAAGAAATGAGCTGCTTTGAAGCATTTCTGAGTCATATGGGACCAAAATCCGACTAACATACCAACGAATCTCAAGCCAACGGAAAACAAAAATCCTATAATAAACTTTACTATATACATATCTCATGTGTTATGTCTCTTCCATTTAGAATTAAATAAAAAAAGTTCTCCACTGGTGAACAAACCAATGATATATTTATCTTTATATATATATAAGAGATTTAAATATTTCTGAGAAAGCCGTACAGGCTACATGGGGTAGCACTGATTTGAACAGCATCCTATGTTCTCCGAATTTTCTCACTTTTTTTTAACCGAAAAAAAAACACAAACTCGATTGCTTCTCTACTTTCAAGTTCAAAGCGAAGAACAAAACTCGAAGAACAAAACTCGAGGGACGACGACAACAAACGACGCCACCTATCTCGAGGTAAGTAATGTTTTGTGTATTCCACAAATCGAGTATCGAATCAGATTTGGCATGTAATTACTACGAAGAGGCCAGTCGAGATTTTGGGAAAGAAAACCTAACCAATATGGAAAGCCAACCACTATAGTACTCCAAGGTAACGTGTGGTTTCATCATTTCTGTTACAGGAATACCATGAACAGACGAGCGTTTTTGACTTTTTGTCTAACTTACTATCGAGTTGATTTTGAAAGATACCAAAAAGATTATTATCAAGAAGAAACCAGACCCGATGTTGTACTATAAAAAATCGTGATTAGGGTTTACTAAGCATTAATCGATGTAGCATACACGTAACATTTAAGGTCTGCGGTCTTGTCTATACAGTCTCCGGGTCAAAGTTTGTCTATATATTCTCCGGGAAGGGAAAATTGTGCGTTAATCAATGAATGGAAACGATGACTGAGACTGTAAAGCAAAGACAAACTACAGAATCTATATCTGCGAACAACAATGAAACTTGTTGGGTTCTTTGGTGTCTCGAACATGATTATTGACTATTGTTTATAATTACATATAAGTTTGAAGTGGTAAACGAAAGAAGTACCAGCGTTGAAGATCCGAACTGGGCCGTTGCTGAGCATACTGAGCTGAGTTTCGATTCTTCGAATGAAATCCATGGCTTCTTGTATCGGCCTAGTGAGCTCCTCCCGATATTTCACTAGCATGTCATAGTAAGCTTCCTGTAATTTGGTTAGATTTTTGGGTCAAAGGTGTATATATATATATATATATATGTGTGTGTGTAAACCACCGAGAGAGAAGACAAATAGACTCTCGAGAGACTTCAATTGAAATTGTAATAAAAGAACATTGAAAATAAAACCATCACCATAAACTGATCGAGTTCTGGGTCCTTGGAAGAGTCTCTGGAAGAGACAGACGATCGCTGCCTTGACTCAAACTCCTGTCTAGCAGCCGAGAGCCGAGCCACTACTTCCGGCGGAGCTCCCACCTTAAAACCAAAAGCAAGAGTGAGAAAGGCATACAAAGGTAGACAAAATTTTGAAAACGAACTCTCTAGTAACTCTCTTATTATTTTCTACATCGAAATACCCTTTCTTTTTTTCGGTGTTTGTGTGTTGCTAGAGTATGTATATATAAGTGTATACGTATGAAGGAAGTTACACGCACCTTTTGGCAATCCATGTAAGCTTCCAAAAGGTTGGAGTACTGAGGATGAGCGATAATTTTGGCTTTAATAGCTTCGGCTTCATTACTGGAGCTCTCATTTCCATCTGGTGATTGATGGCCCCTCATAAGAGGGTAGTGGAATTTTTGACCAAGTTGTGAAGTGCTCGCTTCGGTTTTTACAATCGGATGTGTCTCAGATTGAAAACAATTGCCTGATTGAAGATGAAAGCTGCTGCTTATAGGCATCTGGTTCTGCTGATTACTCACGTTTGACCCGCTACTTGCTCGACCGTATGCAGAAGAATTCGCTCCAAGAACCTGAGAAGCGTACAAGAAATTCCCTCTAGGAGTTGTGTTCTCGTTTAGCTGATTATAATCTTCCATTTCTACACAAACCCGGATGAGAAAAACCTACCACGAAATTCAAAAGAGGAAACTGCCGAGAAAAACCCAAAACCCTAAAGCAAAGACTATCTAGAAAGACAACAGAAACCCTAGAGAGTGTAGCTAGATAGTTGTCATCCACTTCCGAGAAAAGAGTTTTTTATTACCATATCCGAATAGTGTTGTGAGAATTCATGGTTCTGGAGAATTAGGAATGAAAATTTAGGACAGTTGTGTATCAAGGAGGCCTTGAAGTGAAGTTGCACCAGGAGTTGGACATGTTAGAGATGGATCAACATGTTAAAAGGAAACAAATCAGAAGAAGAATACAAAAGGGAAGAGAGAGCTGAGATCAAGTGGTGTGTGTCTCTCTCACATGGATGTGGGGACTGAAGAAGAAGCAGGAGGTGTAGCTTAACCGGAACAGGCAACGGCTGCGTGTCTTTGGTGGTTGACAAGACTTTTTTGAAAGGAGAAAGAAAATATATTTGAAAATTAATAAAGGCTAAACAAGGACCAAGAGATAAGGCAACTACTACTAGATTGTAGATTTTCCTTTCTCTTTTAAATATTTTATTACACTTTTCTTTCACGGACGTTCCATTTTTCACCCTATTTTGGTTGCCTTTTTGGGTTTTTCTAATTTCACATTCTAATCCACTCCCCTTCCTTTGCTTTTATATATATATATATATATAGTCCTTTGAGGAGTGAGAAAGAAAGAACTATCCACTCATCTGATTAATTTAATATTTCATAATGCTTTACGTATTTGTGTTAAAATATTATTAGTTTAATGATTCCCAATAATCAAACGCTCCAATTTTAAACGTTATGTGTCACGAGGTTCGAATTTAATACTTTATTAAATTATTTTTTTAGCAAATAAATTATCAATTTTTTTTTTATGATATATTTTTTTATAGTGTGGAAGTCAATTATTTTACCTTTTACCACAAAGCCATAATATAATTAACCTTTATTAATTATAATTATTATGATAATGATGTCCAAAACTTTCTCATTAAATCAGCTTACGGGTAATGCCAAATTCTGTTTTATATGGCATTAATCATGCAGATTACCAAAGCTTAATTAGCAAAACTTTCTAACAATAATTATTGATATATAGATATTTAACAGTTAAGTTTTTTACATCTAATAATAAATCAGAATTTAGATCAAATCTTAAAATTGGAGTTCAAATTGTGGCCACTTGTGTAAGTCAACCATTGTTTTTTCATTTCACATCAAATTGGTTAATAATTTGTTGGGAGGTGACATTAACCACTATGTGAGAGTGATCATATATCTATTAAAATTTATGGTCTGAAAATATAATTCCATAAATTTCGGAAGAAATCTCGTCACTTATAACGATAATTATGCATAATGAAGTTTGAATCCTCTTTCACAAACATGGAAGGGAAGGTACCACTCGTATTATGAGGAAAAGTGTAATCAATTGCCAGACCTTGGTCCTGCATGTTTCGTTTCTTTCTTGCTTATTGGTGAATTACGCGCACTACGTCATTAATATTGTATTATTTTTTTAATGGCAGTTAGCAGGGCCTAAATTTGTAGATTGTTTCTGTTAAAAATTCCCTACCATTTTCAGGAACATCTTCGCTATGACCCCAAAATGGCAATCCAAATGACATTCTAGCACAAAGAACAAAACACGTTTCTTGTCAACAAAGAATAAGTGTAAAGTGCTAAAACAGCATTTATCTTGGAATGGAGGAATTAAGCTACTTTGTTTTTGTGATTCCTTTGCCAATCTAAAATTAAAGAATCTTAAGATTCTGATAAATGCCACGAAATTTATATAGTAGGGCAGTGAGGTTTTTTTTGTTTTTTTTGGCACTTTCAAACTTAACGAGTCTAAATTAGATTTGTTAAATTAGTTTATTTGTTTTTCTAAATGATCAAAGACATAAAAATTAGAAAAAAAAAAATCTGACGGTTCACTCAATTCTAAATTTATTATATTACATTTAAAATATCTCTCTTAATGATAATATATTTTCAGTTTAATCATAATATTATATTGCATAATTTTTTCATCATAACCTAATATTTACAATAAATAAATGGGCAATTACACAAACCTCCAAAGGTTTGATGAAATTACACCAACATGACATGTTTAACTATAATAACACAAATCTCTCCCAAGATTTATAAAACTCTACATAAATATCCTCTATCGTTAGTTAATTATTAGTCAACAATCGTTAAATACATATAAGTAAAATAGTTAAGACATAGGTAATAAATATTTTAATTAAAAATAATATTTTTAATTAATAAAAATAATAATATATTATTTTAATTTTAATTTAAAATCTTAAAAAAATTTATAAAAAGCCGCAAATCTCCTTTAAGAGATCTGTAGTTGTGCAAATATGAATGGAGACCAGATTTTAATCAGACGAAGATCTAGTCTTCATCGCATGTGAACGGTCTTCGTCGGTAGGAGGCCGAGTCCCAATGCAATGGAGACTAGGTCCATATCCGTTAAAGATCAAAATTTAGTATTCATCATTAAGACCAAACCGATCAAGTCCCTAGTGATGGAGACCATACTGTCTGGTCTCCAACAATAGAGACCAGATAGCATAGTCTCTATCGTTGGAGACCAAATAGCATGGTCTCCAACACTAGGGATCGATCTTATCTCCAATGATGGACACCAAATTTCTAATCTTCATTGGACGGAGACCTGGTCTCCGCTATATGGGGGGATTGATTTGGATGATGTTGATTTGATGAAAATGATGAAGATAATGAAGATAATAATTTTGATGAAAACTAGAGTTGAAAGATGAAGATGAAATAGAGATGAGGAAGATAATGATGGATATTGAAGATGATGATGGTCGATTTGGTTTTTCGGGTTTAATGATGAAACTCAATTTCTTTGAGTTAATTTTGAAACCAACCAAGAATCTCAAAATTCTTGCCGTAAATTCAAATCCAACTAATTAGGATTGAATTTCAATATTCTGAAAATTCAAACTTAATTGATTTTAATCGAATTTCCAATACTATTCTTGATTAATTAAGAATCTCAACTTATTAAAGTTGAATCCTTCATCAAAGCAAGACAACTATCGAGAATTAAAAACCATCACTTGTTATTCATTTAAAAAAAAATAAATCCAAAGTTCTTTATATTTCACCACAATCAACTTAAAGAAAGGATGAAACATAAATTGGTTGTAAAGCAATACTATTACAACCCGTTTTCTCTCCTATTCAACAAACAATTTCACCAAGAAAATTGTTTTCCAAAAAAAATTCGAAACATCTTTTTTCAAAAAAAAAAAAAAAAACTGTTTTAAAATCAAATGCATATAAAATGAAGAATTAGAGATTTAAAAATTGTTAAAAAATTCAACTTGAATTAACCAATCCCAACTGCTGCAATACATGTTCCTCAAACAAAGAAGCAAGATGAATTTGTCTTAAGATTGTTAGAAAAATTGAAGATAATAGAAACAGATAACAATATAGAATCAAAATTCTAGAAACTCTTCAGATTACAAAAATTTTGCAGTTGAAAAAAAAATTAAAATAAAATAAAAAGTAAAAGTGTTGAGGCCCATAATAATTATTATGTCCTTAAGACAAATTCGCTGCTAATCCTCTAAGTTGTTCAACGTTTGTCTCCTAAGATACAACAACACCAACCAAACTCGTCTGATGAAGTGAACTATATCTGAATCTCTATCACTCTGGACACTTACATTTAAAAATAGTGTTTAAGAGAAAATAAACTGAAAAACAAAATAGATTCTCCTTTTTTTTTTTTCCTGAACAACTAGAAAGGATGTCTCAATGTCGGGCGATTACAAAACTGATTTAAAATCAATCATTAAATCAAATCAACAATTACGCTTTGAAAATTCAAATTTGCAATTAACACTAGTGATTATAATTTGAATATTCAATTTTTTCAATTCATGGTAATTAAAATTGCAATTCAATTTTACAGTTAATACTTACAGTTACAATTTAAAAAATTAAATCCACAATTTAATTTTGCTATTACACTTTTTCATGTTCAGTAGCTGCATTCATGACACTTAATCCAACCATTATATTTTGAAAATTAAATCTTCCATTCAGTTTTCATTAATCCAAGCACCATTTTTTCCATGAATCCATCTTGATCTATTTCAATCAAGATCTTTAACCCAATAAAAAATTGGTGTTTATCCTATTTTTCTAACATAGGTTTCAATAATGTTTAGTTTTTAGTAAAATTTAGAACGGTTTAATCTTTAGAAAAAAAAAAAAAAAAAAAAAAAAACAACAACAACAACCTTTATGTTGTTTACGCTCAATTTAATGAATTTGGGAACTCAAATTAGAGGTGGCAATTTGAAACCCGACATGACGGGTCGACACGAATCCGACACGAATATTACGAGTTAGGGTTGAGCATTAACAGGTTGGGTAAATTAACGGGTCAACCCGTCTAACCCGTTTAATAATCATGTCAAGTTCTTGTTCCTTTAATCGTGTCACGAGTTGACCCGTTAAGAGGGGTAAAATGATAATTTTACATTAGATAGGTTTTTATGTAATTTTATTGATGGTATATATATTCTTTGAAAATCACAACCCTACCATTCCATTCTCATTTGAACTCTATATTCTGATTTCTCTCCTGCAGTAGCCGACTACCCACGCCTGAGCAGCAGCCACGCGATCCACCGCCCACACACACTGATCTACTTCCGTCGCGCCGTCTTACCTCCATCGTCCAGCATCTTCTCCTGGCCCAGCGTTGTCTCCTCCGCGTAGCTTTTTCTCACCCAGCCGCGTTGTCTCCTCAAACCTACTGCCGCTGCCATGCTATGTCACCTTCGCCGTCCAACATCTTCTCCTCGCGGAGCCTTGTCTCATCGCAGCATCTGCTACACTACGTCGTCTCCTCCGTGTAGCTTCTTCTCGCCCCCCCCCCCCCCCCCCCCCATGTCGTCTCCTCAGACCTGCTACCACCACGTCGCATCGTCTCTGCCGTGTAGCTTTTTCTCTCCGCTCCGCGTTGTCTCCGCAAATCTGGTGCCGCTGCACCATGTCTCTGTTTTTATATTCATTTATGTGTGGATGTTTGTATTTTTATATTTTGAATGTATTTTTATGTTTTAGATTGTATTTGTGAATTATTGTATTTTTATGTTTTGGATTGTATTTGTAGATTATTGTATTTTTAGGTTTTGGATTGCATTTATAAATGATTGTAATTTAAGGTTTTGGATTGAATTTGTGGATGATTTTATTTTATTTTTTGAAATATGGATGATTTTATTTTATTTTTTGAAATATGGATGATTATATTTTTAGGTTTTGGATTGTATTTGAGTATTTTAATGTTATTTTTTATTAGATGTAAATTAAAATTTAAATGTATTAGATATGGTTAAATTTATATAAATAGGTCAATTAAAGGGGTCAACTTAACGGGTTAATTAAACAGGTCAATTAAACGACCTGTAACTAAACGGGTTAATCGTGTCGTTTTCGTGTTGACCCGTTTATTATCATGTTGTGTTCGTGTCGAATGAGTTCAACTCGTTTATTTATCATATCATGTTCGTGTCGTGTCAAAAATTATCGTGTCGTGTTCAACCCGATCCGTCAACCCAAATTGTCACCCCTAACTCAAATCATACTTCAGACATACATTGTAAAACTATAATATTTTATCTCTAAGAATATTCTGATAAAGCAAATCCAAAGGAGTTTCCATGAATCAGAAAATATATATAATGGAGGCAATTCAGATAAGGTTCTTTTCGGATTTGTTTGGCTTAATTATCAATTTTAAAATTACTATGAAATAATTAATTTTCCTATTTATAAGATCATTATTTGTTTGATGATATTACTCTACTAAATTTAAATTCTTTATTTTACATACCACTAAGGTTGAAGGTGATTTGAACCCAATATATTATTAAGGTGAATGAGTGCATTTTATTATCAAATCACATTAAACAGTGGTTATTAAATATAAATTATAGTCATCAATGATTTTTTTTTAAGGCACATAAACCATTTCACCTACTGTGTTAAAATCAAGTAGTTATTTAGTGTATATATATGTATATTATTTTTCACCACTGTAATAAGGGTTTGAGTCCTACCACACTTATTTATTGGTATATGCTAAAAACTTTTTTTTTTTTTCTAATTATAAGAGTATAAATAATGCAAGCTATTTTAAAAGTAGATTTTGAAACTATACATGATTTTTAATCTTTATAAGTTTTGGCCGGCTTTTGAATATTGGTGTTAGTTGAGCATTGTGATTATATAAAAAAAAAAAAAAAAACTAAGGAAATATTTATTATTTATTTGAAGTAGTTAATATATAACTTTTATATAAGATTTTTATGTTCTAACTTTAGTCTAAAAACAATGAGATAAAATCAATAAATGAAATCGGTTTAATTAAATTTAGAACAATGAAAATCATGAATTGAATCTAATTTCACAAATTCTCAATTTAATGTTGATTCGCTGTCAATATATATATATATATATATATAATGTTCATTCATGTCGTCATTGCCTCATTCAATCCTAGTTTTAAGGGCCGTTGACATCAATTTATCGCTCGAAAGAATTTAGGTGAAAATTATGCCTACCCATGTGACAATTTTAGTTGTTAAACTGACAGTACTGGTCAGAGTATGATTACCCAGTCAAAATGTTGCTCATTTTCACCAGGGCAACCCTGCGTTCAACTTCTTCTGACAGCACACAACACTTCACTCAATTGCAACAGTTCATAGTAGCAAAATTTACAGCATACGTAGGTATTACCCGGTGTAGATAATCATAGCTGAATATTATATAAATTAGAATTATCATTTATAGAATAATTTTTGCTGTTGTTTATTTTTTAATATCCAATATAATTCAAAGTTGAAGGAGAGGAATATAATTCAAAATCATGATCTCTAGAATACAAATGTAAGAGTTTTATCATTAAACCTAGTTCATATCATCAATATCTACTATCACCTAAATTTGTAATGGTTAGACACCTTTTCAGAATTTTACTACTTTTGTTAATAAAAATGGAACAGAGAAACGGATATGACCAACCACCAAAACGAATACTGTTAATAAGTATTTGCCTCTAGTGCACATAATGAGGGTCTTACTATATGTTATATTTATAATATTGTACAATATATAATAATTTTTCTAGTTCGACATAAAACAAACAAATATTTTAATGAAAACAGATAGATCATCTTACAATTTCCAAGTTCCAACCACCTAAGCATTGAAAAGTCATAAAGCAAGCTAGGGTTTTGGGTGTTATGGCTAGCGAGCTAAGGTATGTTTTTGTACTGATGTGTAGTGTGATGTGGGTAAGATATTATATGAGAGAAAAAAGAAGGATCCGTATGGTGTATAGTACAAAATTCAACGGTAAACAGTAAAAAGGGACCTCTGATCAAAACTGATCGCAGCTTGTACTGTTTATGATGACCGTTTGCAGGAAAAACCACGTGTGTGTACAAAAACACCGCAGAGAAAAGACAAATTAAAGACATGAAATAAGCATATGCATATGGTTGCCCTGCTGCTTGGCTCCGCAACGAGGTATTAGCTGGCGGCGACGACCACCATTCCCCACCAATATTTATCATTTATAATTTTCCACTCACACTCTCACACATTATAATGCTTACATACATACAGACACAAAAAGATATAAAAGAGAGTCCCAGTGACCCAGTTTTTGATTAACACCCCCGAGAGATGCGCGCTACAAGCAGTGGGGGCCAAGGGAAAAGGGTCCCTTTTGCTTTCACAAATCAAATATAATAAAAATGTTTCTTTGTTATTATTGTTATTATTATTTTCTACTTGTACAATCTGGTTCTCTGTACAAAGACTTAAGAGATTGGCAACTCACAGTCAGATACGCCAGAGCAGGTCTATTAGTCAAGTCATCCCATCTTCATTTGTCATTCAATGCTCAGTCAGTCACTGCTCCTCCTCGCCTCTTCCCCATGCCATTTTCTTGCTTTTGGTACTATTGAAATAGCATGAGCACAGTGATCTCCATTAATCAGTGATAGATAATAGAGATAATGTGAATCACATTTATATATCTATGTAGATTCGTGATATTTTTATTCTATTCTTTGTTTACATGTCTAGATGTGTCCTTTTAATTAATGTATTAATGAAAGTCAATGTATCTAAATTGTTTAGATTGAAACTTGTCAAACAATAGGATTATGTGGCTAAATTGTTTAGATGGTAAACTTGTCAAACAAAAGGATTATGTGGCAAGTTTTCGTCCAAGCATCATTGGACTTACTGAAGAGTTGAGAATTTAGACCTTGATGATGATGAGTTCAGTTCCATCTACAGTTTAGTTGTCTATTATTGGTTTGGTGCTTACCTTTTTCCGGTCAAATCATCATCTTCAATCATCATTTGAATGAGCTGTTCCTGTCATGTCACCCAAAATCAAGCGACACACAAGGCTTGTAGTTTTTGTGGTGGTAACCCTTCAAATAATGTTGATATGTTTGATCTTTACATAACATTCAATTATTTAATTAACTTCTTCTTCTTCTGCTTTCAATTCCAAAACCAGGATAAATAATAATCCTACCATTATTTTTAGCTTTTTCTAACTGGATGCTCGACAATAGATGGAATTTACATGAATTTTGCATCAAATCGAGGAAAATTGAAAAGTAAAACCCAAAGCTTAAATAAGATGTCAATAGTTTGTCAAAAACAATTATTATTATTTTTCTTTTACATTTTATGAATCGCCATTTTGTTTATTAATTCAAAACATATTCTGTTATCTTTTTTTTTTTATTTAAATTAATATTATTTTAAGAGAGTTTTTTTTACTATTTTAAAATCATTAAAAGATAAAATAATGATTCTTTGATTGTTAAGAGAGAAAATGATAATAATTTAAAAAAAAATGTTAATATTCATTAAAAAAATTTGTCAGTAATTTTAGTAAGAAGATTATAATAATATAGCAAACTGAAATGGTTTTTAATTTACATTCTAACAACTTTTCATAAATGTGAAACAAGAATCCGAAGACTTGACAATTACGATCAAGTATCCTTGATTTAAGACACCATGATTATCACTAAACTTGTTTTTATTATTCCTTAATAAATCTATTCGTCCATCCATATTAAAGTATTTTCAGATATCCATCCATATTAAAGTACAGTTTAATATACTTACATAAATTTGGCACGTGTTTATCATCTTTTGACTGTACCAAGTGCATGTACGTGTGGATTCAACGTTACTTTCTATATAATATTGTTTTAAAAACAACAAAAAACGTTACTTTATGATATTGTTTTAAATCCCTAAAGAAAATAACCCATTGGACCCCTTTTGGCTTTCTGTTTTTTTTTTTTTTTGTTAATATTACTTAGCAGTTCCTTTACAGAAATATTAAATCATAAACATCCATGTTATAACTTTGGAATGGGAGATTACGGCCAAACAGATCAAAAGGATGTGGCCCAATTAAATATTATCTTTAATACATGTTTAAGCAACCAATCAAGACTAATTACAAGAATCCAAGAGGACAATGTTTGGCTTGTGATTCACACAAAGACAAGTAACCCATAACGTGGTAATCAACCACATAATTAAACTTAGGTTAGTAAGATTAAAATGGTAATTAGCTAGCTCAATATTGTAAATCTTGCTTCCAGCTGCTAACCATATAAAATGAAAAAGCCAAGTAAAAACAACTGTCTATTACATGCTTTATTAGGTAAAATATTCCTTTTTTGTACCTGCTTATGAAGTGATTTAGGGACATAATCAATTTTGTCAAATAAAGCGTCTTTTTTTTCTTATCAAAGAAAGATGGATGGCTTAATCACTTAACAGTAATAAGCACTAACAATTGACTAAAGACTTGGAGGAGATTGTAGCTCTAATTAATTGAAGCTTTTGAGATTTTGATTTGATAGAAAGAGGGAAAATTAACTGTTATGTTTTAACAAATTAGAACAAACAACCAAGTTAAAAGTTAAAATAATATTTTAAATTTTACGTCATCATCTTTTGCTACCGACAAGAATCCTCTCCTAAATTTTAGTGATCTCACCGTGTATGAATAAATGAAATGCTTTTTATTTTACGATATAGTCAAAATCTTATTATAGGATGAATCACATAATTTTATAATGAGAATGCTTAGGTTTTAGCATTTTGGATAAATGTTTTTCAATTAAATCTAGTTGTAATTTGAATCAATCATGACCATTTAATAAGTAACAATGTTGACATAATAATTGCCTTGATTTTTAAGGTCCGAACAACTAATTAAAACATAAATGAATATATAAGTAAGTGATTAATTTACTTGTGACAGTAAGCATGTTCGTTGATAAATATATATCACGAGGATGTTAAAATTCAGAATTCAAAGAAAAACGACTTCAAAAACTTCACCAATAGAGTTGGTGTTTTGGCAAAATCGATTATTCAACCTCTAATATTTTTAACCTCTAATATTTTTAACGTTAAACAAAACTGTTTACATCTCATGACACCATGTTTATTTGCAAACCAAAGCAGTGGATCAAATAAGTGAACTTACAGTCTGTGCTAGCTATTTTAAATATTACTTAGAGCTTAGTTTGGTTTTACCTTTTTGATCATATCTCATGCACCATGAGAATTAGATTTTAGAGGGCTTGGATTTCCTTTTCATTTTTTTTTCTTTTACTTTCTTTAAAGAGCTAAGATTATGCTATTCTCTTTATTGCAAGAACGAACCAAATTATTCTATTAAATTCTTTTAATGTCTTTCGACAGTTATTATTTAAATAAGAAAAGTTAACTATAAAAAGGGTCCAAACAGTTTTAATATTTTGAGTTTTAATCGCATTCACATGTTTGATTGTTTTACATTTTTGGATGTTCATTTTCACTCACAATCATTAATATCAAATCATAAATCATCAACACACTCAAAACCCTTCACAACATCTATTGGTGACTCAACGATATTCTTGAAGCATAGATGTCATGTTTTAACTACTTGTTTAAAATGTGCTATTTTCCCAATAAAATGTGTTTACAATCTTTATAATATAAGACATTGTATAAATTTTAAGTACATAACGTATTATTTTATGCATATATATACACATATATTACCAATTAGTCGAAATTCAACTAAAACTTATAATATAGCATTAACCAATGTTTAAAGACATATTATAATATTCTTTAATCAATGAAATATTTTCGTTATTTATTATTTTACATTTCAGAATATATTTATTTATAATATATAAATAAATATACATATGAGTGGAATCAGGATTTTGGCTTTAGGGAGGTCAGAACAAAAATAAATATTTAAATTAATGCATGACAATTACTTATATTAAAAGATTAAGTCATTAAAAAACTAGATATGATACGGTTTAGTCTTATTACAAAAAATAAAACTTATTATAATCTTGAAAATTATATATATAATATTTAAACTACACTAAATTTTTCTACTATTTCCCTTTTAAACAATAAAAAATTCATGAAAAAGTCATATTTCACTTTGTTGTTAACATTTAATAAGCTAACAAAATAATAAGTATAAATAACACAAAATTTTTAAAAATATATAAAATATTTATTAATTTACCCACTCAAACTTGACAACTTTAAATGCAATAGCCAAAGTGAATATACAAAATGCAAAATAAAAATTATTGCAACTATATAAACAATATTTCATAATATGTTAATAATGGAAAACTAAATCTTCCTATTTAAGATAAAATGATGAGATTATTTATAAACCATCAAATAATGAGATTTTGAGTATTTTATATTTTTAGACAAAATCTAATTTAATACATGTGATTTAAAATATAATAGTAATAATTAATTGGATGAATTAATTGAATTATATATATATTAAAAAAATTTAATCGACTGGACCTTTGGGGGTCCCATGGCCCTTGTGGGCAGCCCCACAGCCCCGCATCTCTTTTTATATTCTATAATATGTCTTCCAAGCATCGTTGTTTCTATACTCGTCCTCAACTGCAAGCCTGTTAGACCTTCTTCTGCTCGGGTTCCACATTGCAATCGTCCCCTTCTCTTAAAATATATCTCTCTCTGGCTCATCATATTTTCTCCGGTGATGGAAGGTGGATCGAACAAAACAAAAATTGGGGTTGTGTAATACTTCAAACTCTAATTTGGTTAAAAACAATCATAATAGTATATTTAAAAAAAAAAAAAAAACATAATAGTAAAGTAGTACATAATAAGGGATTGTGAACGGAATTTATTTTTCATTATTTTTTTTCTCTTAAAATAAAATTTCATGACTAACAATCTCTCCTGCAAATATATAGATAGGATATATATCACTTATTAATTTAAGTGGTTGTGCATCATCTTATTTACCCTAATAATGGATGTTTAAGTTTCATCATATGCATTTTGCAAATATATAAGAGGAGTTTTTTTTTTTTTCTCTTATAGATATCCTCTAATTATGAAAGTAGATATAAAAAATATATTAACAATGATTGATTTTAGTAGGTTTAATAAGACCTTTGAACGGTTCTATATCAATTATATGAATGAATTCATTACATTAGTCCAAGTCCCACAAAGTTAGGAGTATTTTCCCCACATGCAATAGGTTGTCCTCTCTAGATGATGTGAGGTGTTCTCTTCCACTTTTAGGGATGTTTGTCCGATTATATCATAGAGTTATATTCTAATCGATATCTATTGATATTCAGATAAATAACGGTAAAAAAAAAAAAAATACTAGGAAAAAAACACTTTAAACTGATTTAATAATCTTTATTTTTCAAAAGAATGTAATACTCAGTCAACAAGATGTCATGTCAAAATTTAGAAAGTCGGTCGACAGTCAGTCCCAAGTTCCCAGCTGCCAAATAGCTAGAATGGTAGAAACAGTCTCAATTCCTTATATTGTTTATGTTCTCCTTCGATTTTCACACATTTGACCGGTAATTAATTATGATCTATATATATCTACTATAATAAGTATTTGAATAGTAACTTTCAACCAAATCATGACAACATTCCGGTAACTGCCGGCTAATAAATACAATCAGGGTTTATCTCAAAACAAAGAAAAAAAAAATTACAATTAGGGTTGCAAACATTTGGCTAAGTCGTTAACTACTTTCAGGATTATGATTAGGGTACATATAAAATTTAGAAAAAGAATAAAGATATTATATATTTATTATTTTTAAAGACAGAGAAAAAAGGAGAAAAAAATTACTATACATTTATTAGTTTTAAAGACAGAAACTATACATATTATATGGAAAAAAATATATGCATAATCTTTTATTAAGTTCTTAAATATTTAACTTGCAACTGTAAAACATATTTTAAAAGAACCCTTGGTTAAAGAGTTTCATATCCAATATATTTCATAATTGGTATATTACCAAATAGTACATTATCTAATCTCAAGTTGGATCCTAGCTTCACTTGTGAGACTTCAAATATTCCGGCTGTCGGGGGTTTTCTGCTTTTTGCCCGATTTGTTTGATTAAGAATTTGTTCTGGATATTTTGAAACAGTTAATAACAGCTTGCAGGGGCTGTTGTTATTTGTGTATTAATTTTTATTTAATAATGAATTAGGATAAATATAATCTAAGAACGGAAAGAAAATATATTTCCTCTATTTTGAGGGCTTTTTTTTTTTTTTTTTTTATATAAATTCAGTAATAAAATGAAAAACGACGAGAGTAAATTAAATAAATACACTAAGATATTCATTTGAGTTTAGAATGTCTCCAATGCTACTATGTATGTTTTCAATTTCCATTAGTGACATATCAGTAATTTCAAAAAATTATAAAAATACAAATTCTCATCTCTAATAAAATTTTTCAAGCAAAATATGTATTCATTTTATTACCAATCACTATAAAATATATATTTTATTCTATCTGCTCTTATTTACAGTTAAATTACATGAGGATCATATTGATTTTAATGGAAAAAAGTGAAGAATACCAATTAGGATTTATAGAAGAGTTTTTCAATTAAGAAACCTAATCTCCATATTTTACCAAAACAGTTTTTACCATTTCAACTTCATATTTGGGTTTGATCAACATCATACTTGGTTTGATAATTGCATTGAATTTTTATGTGGCAAGAAATTCTACAGAACAGATACTTGCATTAAAAATAAGTTATAACTTACTTAAAAAAAACACTAAAACAAATAGGATAGAGGCAAGTAATTAAAGTTGGTTTTTTTTAAGAAAAAAAATAGTTTCTTTAAAGAAAAGATCAACATTTTATATATGTTTAGCCAATTAAAAACTAGTTGCTCACTTTCGTATAACATTTATATTCCCTCCTTTTTATGAAAAAGACTATTACAAAAATTAGTAATATGTTTTACGCTCCTTGCCTGCCTATTTTAGGAATTACAACATTATATCTTCTTTTATTAATTAATTTGTATGTAATCGATTATAATCATATATTTCGGAATGTAATCAAATTATCTTTTAATTTTTTTTATAACTTTAACATATTTATTAATTTTTTATTATAAAGTTCTTTTCTAAATAAAGAACTTTTTGTAAAGTACATTTGCTTAATAATTAATCTCTTTTAGAAAAAATTAAATATATGCAATGGTCTTAATAAAATCTTTTAAGCTCCTGATCCATGCACAAACGATAGACATTGCAGTGGATTAGGAAAGTAAAATTTGCAAAAAGATAGCAGGAGAGAATCTCCTTTCTTTTGCCCTTTAAATGTCAATCCTCATTATGAATCTGATGTCAACAGTCACAATTCACAACCAAAAGAATCATATTCAAATCTTTCTTTTCACCTAATTTATTATGCCTAAGCATAGCTTTTCTTGCTTTCTTGCAACTCACAGATCTTTTGTTTTCGGTAATCAATTCCCTTGCAGTCTTTCTTACGTAGCATTTCAGTATATATATATATATAAACCCAAGCCTACGTAATCCAAAAACTAGATCTAATCTTTGAGGGTGTCTCCGTTTATTTACGGCACTTTCCCACAAAATTTTTCTGCAGCCTGTAGGCACAATATTAATATTAAAATTAAGGATTTTCTTAATATACCGCTTCTATTTCTAGGTATGGATCAAGATCAATTATCAATTTTAAAGTAAGCATAGTTTTTCTTTAAAAAATTTATCTACGATTCAACAATCATATATGGCATACTAATTTCAATTTTCAATATTATCAAATTGAATTAATTACTTTTATCATTAAATCATATTAAATGATGGTAAGTTTTTTTTTTTTTTTAAATTATATTTACTGAGACTTAATTGAGATATCACTCAAAATATGATTTGAAAATTTACTTTTAAAAAAAAAGAGAAATCTATCTTTACAGTGATAAAAAAATCATCCATATGAACCCATACAAAGTGAGTTTTTACTCTCCAACTTGTGACCTTGATATTAAAAACAGGAGTAGGGATAGTTACCACCCCACTCAGAGCAAATGGTGATAAGTTACGTCGAATTTAGATCGACAAAAAGACATTATTACTGTAAATGCCATCTTAGTAATATGGCATTCATATTTGATTACGTACGCATAAATTTTATTTTTTATTTTTGCAACCGAAAACATTTAAAACTGCGAATTAGGGCGTAAAGTTTGAGAGATTATGGGGTTGAACAGGTGCGGGCCAAGTGGAGTCCATGAACAATGGAGAGAGTGAGAAAGAAGGCAGGTCACAGAGACAAGACAGAAATACCACTAGCAGTGAACTGAAGTTACCACACGAAAACATGCACAGAGAGAGAGAGAGAGAGAGGGAGACAGTAGTTGAATCGTGCAAGTGTGTTTAATGAGACGATCACAGATACACAGAGATAGAATACAGGTGTGAGTGGGGACAGTGGGTCCTGGATGGAGTGTCGTTTGGCTGAGGGGCGCGCGAGAACAGCGCGGGAGCTGTTTCCCGATGCAGTAGACATCATAACTCCTGCCAGTCCCCACTCACACTCCCATCCCTCCGTCCATCCATCCATCCATCTCTCTCCACCCATCAACTTCTCTCTTTCTCTTTCTCTTTCTCTCTCTCTCTCTCACGATTCTCCATAGCTTGTTGTAGCTACAATTACTTGGCCTTTTGTGATTCTTTCGTTAGGGTCCCACTCACCATCACATCAGATGTGATCTTGATTGATACAGTCCCTTTCGTCACTGTTCACCCATGTGGTGTGGGCTCCATTGTTACCCAACTGTTTCAGACACAGATGAGACTGTTTTTGGGTCCTATCATTCACCAACCTTCTCTCCTCAACTCAATTACCTCCTCGCTTACTCACTCACCGCCTCTGCACTCACAGACAACGTCTTAGTGATCACCGGACGGTAGCACACCAGCATTATATTATATATTTGTTTAAAAATTAAAAGCAAAATTTGTTGACTGTGTAACATGACTTTATAGTAAATAATGCTCACTTAATCTTTTCTCATCTAACATTATTAAAAAAACAAATGATTTTTTTATCTACAACAGTAAAAATGCAAAGAACGAATTCTTTTCTTAAGATTTATGAAAATTAAATTTAAAAAAAATTATTTAAACTTTAAAATAATAATAAAATTTGAATATTTGATCTCTTAGGGTAAAAACAATTATCCAATCACTTATATCAAAGGTTAGTGTTCCAATTTATACTTTAATATAACATGAAGACTAAAAAATAAAATTTATATTATACATAGAAAAACCATTATCTTTAAAAGTATTTTTATTAAAACAATGACCATTAATATGCCAACTCTAAATATAGGGAATGGATAGCGTTTTATTTTTATTATAAAAATAGTTATATTTTATTTATAGGAGTAAATATCTTAAATATATAAATAATAATTAATTTTAATAAATTCTAATATACCTCTTCTGTTTGGCATCACTTAAAAGAAAATGGTATGTTGTTTAATATTTTTAATTGAATATAGAAAAAAATTAATACACACGGTTTAATTCAAAGATGTTTTTGTCAATATTAATAACATTGCTTAAAACATTATTAATTGCAATATTAGTAGTAGATGAAGGGAGTCAATCAAATTGATGTGATAGGCTAAGGCCCAGCGGGTGGCATTAATTGGATGGATGGTGATTGGATGTTTATATATCATTGTTCCTTTACTAAATTCTGGACAACCTTTTTTATTCACACTGTAAGATTAATATTAAGGTTTTTTTTTTTTGAAAAATTAATATTAAGGAGTTATAAACTGAAATATATATGATATTTTAGGGGTCCCTCCAATTGCTACTGACGTTGATCACATTATAAATGCAAATTGAGGGTACAATATTTGAGGACTGTTGCGGTATAAGGACAGAGGAAGCTAGAAAAATGCTGTGTAATTGACTGAAGAGGCCTACTCTTCCTATGGATTGTAATTGAAATGATAGTAGAATCTTATTGTATCATTATGGACCCATTAGGCCGGGGAATTTCCCTATCAGACTACCTAACTTTACTCTTATATTCAACATAATTGGGTGCTGGTCTATTCAGTCGTTTTGGTAACGTTTCCCTTTTCCTTTTCTGGAATTTTAGAATTTAGATTGATCATTGTTTCACTGTCACTTTGATTTGGGCTCATGTCATGGTCAGCCCCACTGTGTTCTATTCATCTTGAATTAGTCTGTTAGATTCATCTGGGCTGACTCTGCAGTCATCAGTGTAAACATTTTTTCGCATCACAAATTGGGACCTAAAAGATGGGCCTACCTATTCTGGGCCAATGCACCAAAGATGTGTTCCATGATCCCTGATTCTGATTGTGACTCTGCCACCTACAATTTGGGAAAATAAGGATCTTATTCAAGGGAGCTTTTTTTATTTTTTTTAATTATTTTTTATTTTTTATTTACTTGCATTGGACCAAAGCGTTACTAGAACCATCTAAGTTGAGACTCTGAAATATGATTTGGATTTCTGCTTCCAGAACCATCTAAGATGAGACTCTGAAATATAATTCAGATTTCTGCTTTTAGAAGCAGGAGAGAGCTACCCACATATTAGTGAGAGGCTGCGGATTGAATCCATAATTATAGTACATGGGTGAGGGTGATTATACCATTACGCCGACCCCACCTGTCGGTCTTATTCAAGTTTTAAAGGTTAGTATTTAGTAGCACCTGTTCATGCACCATTTTGTACTCTCTGTATTATTTTCCATGTGTTTTGGATCCCTCTTTACTCTTAATTTGGAGTGTCCGAAGAAACAGTGCCCAGCCCCAAACCAATTATGGAATATTACAACTGCTGAGCTTGATGATAAAAACAAATCAATTAAATTAGCAAAAGTTTCACCATCAACAAAAGCAAGGTACCTTATACCAGCTTCACCTTCCACACTGACCAAATATGTATTGTCTTTGCCTTGATCTCGGCTCATAAATAAATCCCAAAATCCCCACAGCATTCATTAATTATTTCTTCGACAGCAGGATAGGCAAATTTTTAAGCATGACCTCCAGATCATCATCATCATGCCCTCTAACATGTTCATTAATGGAAGACACCTCCAGTCATGTAAACCAGATTGGAAGACGAGAGTGTCCAATTGGATTATCAATATATTCTGCATTTGTATGACTTTCAACAAAGCATGATAATATGCTCCTAGAAATTTCAAGATGACTTCAGGCTTACGGAACAGCGTCACAACAAACTAAGAAGTGATTGAGAACAAAATTGTGATAGCAAAATCACAACATTGGGAAGAAATTAGTGCTTTATGTTTAGTCAGACAAATACAGAGAAGTAGTTGAGCTAGTCATCATAAGCTGATTTTCCTTCAATAAATGTAGTCAGCCTCGCTAGGATGATTTGATGATTGAATAATATCATGCATCTGTATAAAATATTACTTTCTAACATTACCAATCGGTTGAGTCTGGATACCAGCCAAGCCAATGATCTAGCAATGTGCTTTAGGTCGAGCAAACATTAAGTCATTTGGAGACTGGAGCAGGACCTTCCACATAAAACATAATCTTTGACAGTTGCTTCTCAATTCTATAGGCCACTTATAGTCCTCAACCATGACACAAGCCAAAATAGTTTACAAAATTCTTCGTCTGAGCAACTTGTTCCGTACATGAAAATAAGATAATAAAATGTTTTCTTTGTAGCAATAGGTCACCTAAAGCTTTTGTTATTGATCATATAATATGCTCCAACTGTGGACGCAGTGCAAGGACAGAAGTTAGAAAAAGCTGTCTTTGACTGAAGGGAACTAGACTACACTTCTGTTCCTATGGATACTTATTGAAATGTTAGTAGAATCCTAATACCCTGAGAAGTTCCACCTAACTTAATTTATCTCATAAGGAAAAGAGTAGCCCTTAAAAGAAATTATAGAATGTTGGAGTTTGAACATGTTTCAAAATATCAAGTTTGTTCCCGGCAACTCTGGGGTAATGTTGATGGGCCAATGTTTACTTCTGCCTACCAGACGGAAGGTGACGGTACTACACAAGTAATCAATTGGCAGCAGCCATTATTCTGACATAACCACTTTGGGAAATTAAAATAAATATGTTTATGAAATGTTATAAATTATAATATCTAGGTTTACGAATAATGTTATGTTCTCGGAAACTTTACACAAGTGATGCAACAAGTAGATTTACAATTACTATATAATTTATTAGATAATGTGTTGATGATTTAGTAGTTATAAATTAGTTTATAATATCATTTCAATAAATTTTTGAGTAACATGGCACTAGTTTATTTTTATTGAATTTTTAAGATAAGTAGCATCTCTTTATTCTCTATTTCTACTTTTCATATTTACATTTGAACTTAAAGTCCAAGCGAACGTTCACTCACCTTGTAAAGTAAAGAATGTATGTTGATATCAACTACCCGATCAGATTAATGTAAAAAAAAAAAAAAAAAATCAATTCACAAAGTATCACCATCAACTGGACCATATTTTTATTGCTTGAGAGTGGATGTTACAGTAGGAATATACATTAAACAATCTGTGTAAATAACAAACAAAAGCTCACTTGCACATCATTTATTTTATTCTTAGACTTCTGACCTTTTCACCAAGCATTTTAACATATAAACCAAGCAGAGATATTAACCTTCAACTGGATGAAGTAGCAGCAATGGAAATTGAGAGACTTACACATCAATGGACACCACCAGTGGCGAATCACCCTTATCAACAACAAAGGTCTTAACGATCTTCTTGGAGAGAATATCTACTTCCACAGTGTATGCCCCATGAAAGCCTCTAAAACTGAACTGTCCTTGCTCATCAATATGCCCACTTGCATGAGACAGCCACTCTTGTTTAAGAGCAAGGTATCTCTTACCAGCTGGATTGATGTCACCTTCTGCATTAACCAAATGAGCATTGTCTCGGCTCATAAACAACTCCCAAAATCCCCACAACATTATTCCTTCAACAGCAGGATGGGCAAAGGCTTCTCGAAGCATGACTTCCATATCGTCCCCTCTAACATATTCATTAATGGAAGACACATCGAGTTCTGTAAACCAGATTGGAAGACCAAGAATTCCCAATTTATCCAAGCCTGAACAAACAATTGGTCCCACTGGACTATCGATATGTCCCTGAATTCCAATTCCTCCCACAGGTGCACCTTGCTCTTGCAGATTTAGAATGTGTTCAATGTACTTTTCTGGGCTTGATCGGGTGTCACAACCATCTTCAACATGATAATCATTCACAAAAAGGGTGGCAGATGGATCTAACTGGTTTGCGGTCTTAAACATATAGGCTCGGATATCTTTGCCCAACCTATCTTGATAGAATGATCCATGTAGCATCTCATTGTTCACATCATAGTGCCTGAACTTCCCATTGTAACGTGTGAGAAGGCTTGTTAAGCGATTCTGAACAGCTGTCATCAAGTCATTTTTATTTAGTGATTGGATCCATGACTGGACAGTGGCCTCTACTTCCCAGAATATACAATGACCTCTAGTTTCTATGTTGTGGCTCTTGCACAACTCCAACATATCATCAGCATCCTTGTAGTTAAGGTTTCCTTGTTGTGCCTCTGTCCAATACCACTTCAACTCATTTCCAAACACAGCCCAATTGAAATTTTTTGCAAAGAACTTAACAAAATCTTCGTTGTCTATCTGAGATCTGTTTATGCATGATCCAAAGGGAAAACTGTTCTGAGTTTGTTTGACTTTCACGAAGGTGCCAAGCATGCTGCTGGAGCCTGCTCCGGAGAATTTCAAAATGACATCACGCTTACGAATCTGCTTCACAGAAAAGAGAGAATTAGAACAAAATTATGATCTTGATATTGTGAAGACATCAGTTCATTTTGTTAACAAAAGGGAGAAGAAAAAAATTAGTTTGACTAACAATTCGAACTAGCTATTAAACTCATTTTACATCTATAAATTGAGTCAGTCGAGTATGATGATGCTTCATTAATATTGTACTAGTGACATTGGAGTAATGCATGTTCAGAAGATACGTATCAAATAATACCCATTAAGCAGTTTCATTAACTATTAAGATCACCAATCAGTTGAGTCTTGCCACCTGCTCAGTGCTCTAGCAAACAATCTGTACTTCAAGATTTCACCAGATCTAACTAATCAATACCTCAAGAATTGCAGAATGCAATTACCTTATCAATCTGCCTCTTCAAATGTTTAAACCTTGCCTCTCGGTCTACAGGGAATATCTGAAGCCCAGCAACCATTACGTCAACACCTGGAGCAGGGCCTTGGACATAAACCATAACCTTTGATGCTTGCTTCTCAATTCTAAACGACCCACCAATCTCATGCCACCTATCATCATTAATTTCAACTTGTCCACCATTGACCCACTGGTTGTCCACACTTAAGGCAACATTCACATTTTGAGGACCAGTTGCTCCGGAACCAATTCGAACCCAAGCAGACACCTGGTATGTCAAAAAGAGTTTCAGTTTATCAGTGATCATCTGAGCAGGACCCATCCAAGTCTGTGTGCGCTTAGTCACTAGGATGCAGCGTCCACTTAAAGGTTCATGAGGTCCAATGGAATCTCTTGCCATTGGAGGGAGTATATGTGGTGAGCCAGTTCCAACACTTAAAGTGCAATTACCCAGGGGAAACCAGCCATTGGTGCCATCACTTAATTCACTGTTGGTAATTATGTTAATTCCATAGGATGGGTTCTACAAAACAAAAACCATTATGTTAGATGCGACAACACTTAAGATTCAAATTTAAGAATGAATGCTCCTAAAATTTCAACCAAAACATAATACAAAACATATAAAATGCTTTCACAGTTTAAATCACATGTTCGGCCAACCTTAATAACTGGTGGAGAGGAAGGAGGAGCTTTCTGTGCATGCTTTACTACTAAACTATTGACAAGAATATCTGTGCCTTGAGGTGGTCCTTCCATATATATGACCACTCTTGCTGGGGAACCATTAAGTAGGAATTTTCCATGCAACTGTACCCAGTCTTTGTCAGTTGCCTGCACACTGATGAGCAAACAACCTTATTGTGAGCGGCTTAAGAAATTATGAAGTTGAACGATCTACAGCCCTATACCAAACGCACATTCCAATAAAAAGAAAAGAAAAACATAGTCTTGGATGCAGGAAACGATACATCATAAGATGATCAAAACGTAACACCATAGAGCTTATAAGTAATCTCTTAAGACTATCAGGATTCCTTTTTAGTTGTTGCACAGACTCCAAACTGAAATTTTTGATAATCTGGAGATCAAAAGTAACCTTTTTTTTTTTAATTATAATAAAAAAAAAGCCAGTTGGAATGAGCTTACTTGGAAATGCCTATGTACTGATCACGTTGATTTGGTGTTTGAACCCATAAAGTAGCCTGTACAGTTGCAGTAGTCACATTATTACCAAAAATGCGAACTACTGCTGTAACTTCATAAGCAAGCTTTCGTTGCACCCTTCCGGTTATCTCCTGCTGAATTCCATTCCAGTTTTGTGTACGTTCTGTTGCAGATGCAAAAAACTTTCCGGACAGAGGGACTATTTTCCCATCGGCCATAGAATCATGTAAAGCAATCTTGCATCCTCTTCCAGACCAATTATTGAGGCCATCCTCAAATTGGGGATTCAGGATGATGTTCTCATCTCCAGCAGTGACACAACCTGCCTTCTTGTTCTTCAAAATAAAGAGGAAATTTTCCAAAACAATCAGTGTTAGATCTTAGATGGACAGGAAGAGGCTTTCAAAAAGATTTTATGCAAATTGCTGTATGTCAAAATCAAATACAGAGAATATGACTCACTTACATAACTAAATTAAACTTATAATTTTATAAATTCACATATTCAGGGGTTTCTAACAGAGTCCCTGATTTGAGCTTAGGCTGAGAAAAGAGAATACCTCATCTTTTGGACTAGAACATGTAATGACAACTGATCTTATAAGTAGGTCAACTCCAGGAGCAGGCCCTTCCAAGTAGAAAACAACCCGACTAGGCATAGCTGACAATGTGAATGTGCCTTCCAACTTCTCCCACTTGTCGTTTGATGCAGAAGTTCTAGATTCATAGTTGCCATTAACACATCTATTCTTGTTTCCCATATTGAAAAAAAAAAAATGGAAAAAAAAAAATGCATTACTTTCCAATAAAGAAATAGCTAGTCGCAGAATCTTGGTATTCTAGTTTCAAAGTTGCCAGAACATCAGCAGATCCTTGAAGAGGCCCCGATACTCCAACAGAAGCAGAAACCAAATAAGTTAAACCAGGAGAAACTTGGCTTGTTATGTCTTGTTCCAAGCCCTGCCAGCATTCTCTACGATTTGTAACAACAGCATGATTACCAACTGAGTTCGTCAATGGTCCTTCCGTGTTATTTGACTCAGGTGTAACAATAAAGCTGTGACAGCAATTGGGGTGCCAAGAATGCAGTCCCATTGAGAACTCACCATTTACTATGATATTAGTAGCACTCTCAGTACTTGAATTGGCAGTGTTATGTTCTTCAATCTGTGAGCAAAAGAAGAATTCATGAGCCTTACCTCAATTAGAAAGTGGAAAATTATTGCACTAGCCAATAATCAAAACATCGTTGGCCATTAAGGAAGAGAATAAAAATGAAATATCAAGTGAAATCAATCGCCTGTTAGGGCTTGAGTTATTGGTGCCAAATTCAAGTCCACAATTTGTTCATTGCCTTGCCGTGCAAAATATTTGAGCATGTTGTTCAAACCAAAATTAAATTCCAAACCAAGAGTACCTCTGACATGATCCCACCAAGAATTACAATTAAATCATTGCTTGTAAATTCCCTTTAAATGCAATTTTCAGGTCATCACTAACTCAAGATACAATATCCATTACCTTTTATAACCAAATCATAAAATGTCAACCCAATGAGAAGCCCAGAACATTAAAAGAAACCTAGCATTCCATATATAACTCGAACAACAACAAGATTAAATTATGGCGGTAGAAAGCAAGAAAAACCCATGAAACTACAGCAAAAGAATACTCAAAATTCAATTAACGAATGCCAAACAAACAACACACCAGCACTGCGGAGCCGTCATTGGCGTTATTCATCTTCTGGCTTTCCATGGCTTCTCCGGATCGCTAACCACCAAACCACAAAACAAAACAGATTTTAACAAAATGGGTATTCATGGAAAGTATCTTAGCATGAAGATTTCCAATTTATTTGCAGGAGCATAAAACTGTACCTGGGGATGCTTTTGCTTTGAAACTCGACGTGTGAAGCAGCAAGTCCAAAACCTCCTCATATTTATACGCACCGTTTTTGGAGTCTCTAGTGAAGTTTAAGAAAAGCGCGGGACCAACAAACCAACCAACCAATCAAACAGTTCTGCAAATAACACTTCGCTTTTGTCTGGGTTTATCCAAACACAAGAATAGAAAAACAAAACAACAGTAACTATAATATACATTTTTTTTATATACAATAATATCTTTGAACCTGTTTCCAAAAAAAAAAATAATAATGTACAGTAATTATTGTTTTTTTTTTTTTTTTTTAAAAATTTTTCATTTTACCTTCTCTGCAAGGCTAAGGCAGCTGAGGCTTCTCTTGTATTGCTTTGTCTTGCAGAATGAGGTTATCTTCTATTGGCCTTGTATGCTTGAATTGGAAAAGAAGATTTAAGGTTTAGACAAGCATTTGCTTTCCATTATCAGTTATTTATTATTGGAGATTCGTTGCTTCATTGACTTTGATTACAAGCTAATGCCTTTTCCTCTGAAAAATTAGGTGACATGTGTATTCAGTTGGTATGATGATTTGGGAGCAACCAGCCATTGAGATCTCTGTATATCGATTTATGTTTCTGCTGCTGGTATCCAATCACAGCCACAGGTTTTGGAGAATTTAATTAACTGTTTTTACAAGACTCAAAATGGATCAAATTCGAAGCTATAATGCTATTAGTTAAAAACATGATTTAGGACATTATAATGTACACATTGTGCTCTAAACATGGTGGCATGAGTCCCAAACTTCAAATTCAGTTAACAATGTCACAGTTTTACATTTGAACATTACCTTCAGAGAAACTCAATTGCAACTTACACTTTGACAAGAAAATTACGAAGATAAATTCACCCCCACCCAATTAATGTCTTGTCGATATTTTTGTAAAGTAAACAAACCCAACAATACATGTTGTATCGAAAAGCCTCTTAGCAGAAACCCCTCCTACATCAAATGACATTGTACAACAGTGCAAAAGTGGTGGATCTCTCACCAGAATTTTACCTCGTGCAACAACTAGGTTTCGTCTCTGTAATGTACACGCATACAACTGTTCGATCCAGCAAACCGTATGTCATTCCATTGTGGATTGGAAAGGAACTAGTGAAATCATGACTTCCCGATTATATGTTTGAAACAATATATTGAGTGGAAGACACATCTCATGTCTAAATCCAAAAACAGGAGTAAATGACCAATTAAGGCAGCAACTATGAACAAACAATGGTCCCCATATGACAACTGATGTATACTAGAATTTCAAAATTCCTCCGCAACTAAATCACCAAGCAGCATCCTACTGCCAAATTATAACACATTAAAAAGGCTGTGAGATAATTAGCATATGTTCTCCAATGTCATTAATTAGTTAGCCTGGACTCAGAATTGGACCTTGTGGTCCACTTGTCACGACCACGCAGGCCCAGGACCAAATTAACTAAAATTACTTAGTTACTCAAATTGAATTTCAGTTTTAAGATTCATAAGGTTCAAAAATTCAAATAAGAAAAAAAAAAAGAAGAAGAAGCGTTTAAAACTGTTGCGGCTCTCACGAGATTCAACATCATGGCCGGCTCTGAGCAGAGGAGCCAGTATTCTCGTTGTCTTTCTCGCTATCCCTCTCAGTTTTGTGAAAATATATATGATTGGCCATTTGGGTTTTGTTCTTTTCAATTGGTAGGGTAAAAAAGATTCGTTCCCCTATATAATTATTTTAAAATCTGTTGATAAATTATACTTCATACGGTATTTTAAAATCTTCGGTTAATAATAATAAATTTTTAACTAAAATTAACTAAACAATAAAAATAATAGAGACATTTCCATAGAAATCCTATTTGAAACATGTTGTACAAAAATTAAACAATATTTGTAACGAGGTCAATAAATTAAAATCAAATTGATATATCTGATTGACAAATTAAAATATGAAAGTCAACATAAGAATTGAAAATCTAATTAGGTTGTTGTAGTTTGCAAGTTGGAGGGAGAGGTTGCATCTTGTAGTTTGCATGTTATAGGTTGTAAGTTGTGGTTTGCACAATAAGATTGTAGCTTGCAAGTAATAGGATGGTGAGTTGATGACATATCTTATGGCTAGTTTTTAAAGTAGAATACCGTGATAATAAAAAAGGAAATGTGTGAAACTTATTGAGTATGTGTGACTAGTGTTGTAAATTCGATGAGTACGTTCGATTACTTGTCAAGTACTCGGCGATCAAAGTTTCGCTAATCTAAGAACCTCTAAATCGGGGATTCTACTTGTCTTTGACAAGTCCTTGTCGAGTTGCTAGGCCCAACTTGGCAAGTACTCGGCCTAGACAAGTTTACTCGATAAGTACTTAGTCAGGTCAATTTGAAAAATATTGTGCTAAAGTTGCTTTTGAGATTGTATAAGATGAGTTTTATGATTTTTTATGGTCATATGATTATATTTTAACCTTATAATTTTTTTTTTACTATTTTTTTTTATCGATTTGACGTTGGTCAACAAGTAAATCGTTAACCGACGATTAAACCAAGTACTTATTTAGTAGTCGAATACACATGTGCCGTTTTATATTTTAACTAAAGAAGTTAAAATAACAAAACAATAGAAAAGAAACCAAAAAAAAAAAAAAAAAAAACCATTGATGTTCAAAGTTGTCGGTGTCGATGCTCTTAAGACCAATAGCATCATGATCTAAAAATTTGAAAATTTGTATGAGATTCATGCGAAAATAATTTTGTGCATGAATCCCACACGAAATTCATTTGTTGGTAGTGTTGGGAAAATATTTTGTACAAGATTTATGCACAAATCATCATTTTCACATGAATCTCTTCCAATATCCGTGTCCTAGTGGGAAGAAAATTGCATGATATTTATACACTAAAATTTTACTTTTGAACGAATCTCATTAGAAATTCTTGCCGGCCCAAGCGTAATGGGGTCAAAGATTAGAGGCTACAAGCAACTTTCATCAATGAAGGTTGAATGACCTCCATTAGAGCCTAACGGAGGTTGCAATGAAGTCATTTATTTAATTTTATGTAAGTTTTGAGTATTTTATTTGGAAAAAATATTAAAATAATATAACTATATTCTGATATAAACGGTGTCATTTGTTGGTAAAAACTTCAAAATTATTATGAAGTGCTAAGAAAAAACTTAAACATATTTCTCAAAGGCCATTTTTAAGTATTTCATCAACAAGAAAATTGAAATAAATGTGAAAATTTTCCTTTCCAGAATTATACTATATCATGGTTGATTAAGAGAACAGCCTGCAATCATGCAGAAATAAATCACAACTGGCCTAGCTAAGTCCACGGTCTAATATTTATGGCCCTTCATCCTCGATGTGTGGAGTTACTAGATATGGCTTAGTGGACACTTGCATAGGTCACGTAGTTGTATGATTCTTACATTAATTATGAGCGATCATTTATTTTTTTTATTTATAAACACTGAATACTGAAAACTAAATAGTAATTAAAACTTAAAATCTGAATAATATATTTATTTAAAAAGGAAAAATTAAAATTATCTAAAAACCAGTAATTTGACAGTTTTATCTTTTATAATTAGTTATTATGTAACTTCATTTAATATAATACAAACAATTATAACAAATTATTTAATAAATACTAAAATATTTTTATGCATATATTAAAAATATTTTTATTTATAATTAAAATATGGTTAATTATCATAATAAAGTTTTTATTTTAAAATTATATACACATAAATAAATTATTACAGTAAAATAAATTAAATTTATATATTTATATAAAAATAAATAAAATAATCTTAAGTTGAATTATTATTTCAATAAAAATTGAAATTATAAAGTAATATATATTTTAGAAATTTGGCTAACTTACCTCTTTGGATAAGGTTATCCAATAAATTTACAACCGTTGGATAAATCTAATTGTTATTATTAAAGAGTCTTATATATTGTTATATTAAATAATATTAACCTGCAATCTATTAATAACTTACTAATTCAATTAAAACACTTATTACTAATCCAATTAAAACACTTCTTTCTTGTTAAACATTATTTAGACAAATTTTATATACAATCAACTTATTAATGTTCAAAGACTTTTGCCATCTCTCTTTCTGGGTCGCCAAACAGAATAAATAACTTTCAGGTACCTTTGCAACTTTCAAATTGACCACATCTCTCTCCATTGCAACCGTGTCGAAAGCAAGTAAATCTCTGTTTTCTATGTTTCCTTTTACAATTTCTGTTTCTGGGCATGTGGGGTTCTTCTCTTTTTTGTTTTCTTGTTTCTTGGTTTTTTTAGGGTTGTTTCTTGTTTTCTGTTTTCTTGAATTTTTTTCCTATTGTTACTGAAATTGGCATGTGTGAAGTCTTTTGGAATTTTAACCGATGTACAATGACACGTACGAGTGAATGTAGTAGTTTTCAGCTTTGTTTCATTAAATTATAATTTCACTTGGGAGAGAAATTTTTGTTAATGGCTCAATGCCTGCTATGCAGATAGGAGTGATTTTAGGCTACCTTGAATAAAACAAGAGGGGCTTTCACATTCTAACTTGAATATGATTATTAAAAAGCTTATTGTCATATCAGTATTGTCCATGTAACTAATGGATGGAGTAGTAGATTCTAGACATTAGCTTGTAGGATGTTGTAATGACATCTGGTGTGGTATTTGTATATGGTGTAGCTTTCGGGTTATGTATTTTTATTGCTGAGATGATAGAGCAGTAGGAATTGCATAGAATTCTTAGGTGAGGTACTTAATTGGAATGCTTGGATTGTGGGATGAATTTTTATGTGGAAGAGTATCTCTTTGAATAAAAGACAAACTATTAAGTTACATTATTTTCAATTTTTTTGAGATAAGTTTTGAAACTCTCTAGCTCTCCTTCTCTTTCTATGTGTCTAGTTGAGGTCCAGGTACTGAGTAAGCAGTAGTTTTTAAGGCAAATAAAGATTAAATGGGTGCGTGGGGTTGTGAGTCTTGTGACATCTATGCCTCTGCCATTGGCCTGCAATTTAATTTAATTTCTTTGAATGTGGTATGAGACAAGGTGGTAAGACTGACTAAAGATATTCTCAAGAGCCAACAACAAGTCCTTATTACCTTTTTTTTTTCTCGACAACTACATGCCATACAACTCCTTAAAATTAACTCCCTAATTTTTCAAAAATTTAACCAGATTTGCATTATTCAACATGAGTCATTAGTACTTACCACCATGTAAAAATTAAGTAGTTTATCCAACAACATATCATTAACCTCAAACTCCCCAGAAATTTATTCCTCCTCAACCTCTACATCCTCAGATATATAATTTTCAGAACCAACTAGAATATCATCGTCCACTTTGTCTAGCTGCTTCTCCTTCTGTTGCATTTCATGCTCACTAGTCCCCAGTGAACTTTTGTCTTCGATATCCTCACTTGGTTTAGAATCAACCGTCAAAATATGGGGTCCTTTATCTCTTTCCAGCCAAGCTGCATTTCCACATTCCTCAATAGCAATATGTTGAACATCAATATTTTCTCCTTTATTATTCATGGATGCATCTACACCACTCTGGCTCTAAGGCATTGATGTGGCTGCAAAACTAGTACTATTTTTCACAACAGGTTGATCATTTCCTCCCACGATATGCTCTAATTCTAATTCATCTATCAACATTTGTCGGCAATCAAATCCGATATCTTGGCAAGCAGTCACTTCATTACCATCACCAACCACCAAACCCTCCTGTTCAACAAATCACCATCTTCTTCTGGTTGCATCATATCTTCTATTCCCATCCATCACCAATCTTTCGTCTCGAAAAGCATCATCTTCTACTCCAGTAGCTTCAAAACTTTCATTCACAACTATCTCTTTCTCAGCCCGAGAATCATCGACCACCAAACTATCAAGACTTACCAATTCACCTCGCTCACATACATCTTTCACAAATAAACAAAAACAATTTCAAAAAACAATATGACTAAAACCGAAATTGGCATAATCAGATAAAAATAGAAGGAGTGTTGTAAATTAAAATCAAATAGCTGGAGCTGGTCTTGGTTGCTGAGGACTGTAAATATTGTGCAAGTTGATGTCACAATATTGAATCCTTGATATCATTTGTTATACAGTCTAAAATTCACATACTAGAAATTTGATATTGACTCTTACTGAATAATATGGTTTCAGTTATAGATCCAAGGCTATTGCTGTGAAGATAATCCAGCCAGCCAGGACATAAACTGACTCGTGAACATAAAGAAACATTTCAGAGAGAGGTTAACACTAATTAATTTTTCATGAAATTAGTGCAATTGAGGGGATGGCTCTTTTACTTTGTTTTTCTTAACCAACTAGCTATCTATCTTGTTTTTGAATTTATAACGTTAGCATTAATTTTTGATTAAACATTCTTGTTATAGTTTTATACGGCAAGACCAAAAAGTATAAATTAAATGATCGAAACAAAGGATGTTAATGATCAGTCTGAGGATGAGAACAACATCAAACTTGGGAGAATGGCTTGGATAAATTATTTGTATGTCATACTATTTTTAATTTAGTTTTAAACGATATCTTATATGTTATGTCTACAATTGAATGCATGGATGTGTAAGTGTAACTATAAAAATTATGCAGCAAAGCGGAGAGCAAAAATTTGAAAAAGAATGGGGTAAACAAGATCACTATGGAGGTTAGTTATTCTTTTTTTTTTATTTTTTTTTTCTTTTTAATAAGTGAAATATTAGTACTAAGTGATTCAATAACAAATAATAATTATTTTTTATATATTTATATATAAGTTCTTTCCATTTTTTATTGAAAAATATTGACTATTTTAGACTAGAAGAAAAATTTCTCAACAATGGAAAAGTCTCAAGAAAGAAGAAAAAGTACTATATACAAAGCTAAGTTAGTAAAGAATCTGTCACTGCACAACATAAAGCAACTAATGTTAAAGCGAAGATATATACCTTTAAGACAAGGTGCACACCTGAACGTTTTTCATTTATTGTGTCACAACTTTCCGAGAGGCAGTTGGAAGCTGTGCAGGAGATAGGGTTTGAAACTTTGGTTAAAATGTGTTGTGGGTGCCTTCATCATGACCTATGTAGATGGTTTGTCGAAAATATTGACACTTCAAATAGTTCTCTCAATATTAATGCAATGAAATTATGCTTAACCCTAGCATGTTTGCAAAAACCATGGGTATTTTTGATGGAAATCTTATTGTGAATTTAAGAGGTGAAAAGAATCAAAGCAAGGAATTGAAGTCCAAATACTGTGTTGAGAGTAGTGGCATTCCCTTGCATAAGATAGTGGAAAAACTCCTTAGGTTAACCAATGCTGATGAGGAATTTAAAGTGACATTTACTTTATGTGCATTGGGTACTATGCTTTATCCTGCAGCAGGACAATTTATCAAGTCATCTTACCTGTATGCGTTAAGTGATATAGGCACCATTCGACAGATGAAATGGGCAACATGGTGCTTTAATTTTTTAATGGATGGGATTAGAAAATTCAAGACATGTCAGAGTGGGTATTTGTCTGGTTGGGTCCTATTTTTACAAGTAAATCAATTTTTTATTTTAATTATATTCAGATTGGTAAAATTTTATATAATTTGAAAATGTTTTTTAATAAATAATTTTTTGTCACTTGTTACAGTTATTCTACCTACATTTTGTGTATCTAGATAATCCTATAGTTGACAAGTCTATTGTTCCAGTCCTTGGTTGGACAATAAAGTCAATTAAAAAAGTTATGATAGTTATCAAGAAGCAAGGAGGGTTCAATCGCACTATGGTATGGTGTGGTTGTAGCACTATTTAAATTTTTAATTAATGTTAATTTAGGATAATATAATTACTTAAAGTTATCTTTTTGTATATATTAATATATATGTATATATATGGTGTTATCCTTATTTTCAGCTTTCAGAACCAATATCTGTTGGCTCAACTGCTGAAGGCTGAAAAAGATAAAGTCTCATGGTATAAAAAATCCGAAGGAGAAAAACTTGACACACTTTACCGTATGATGTGTAGTGCTGTCTTTGATTTAAACAAAATCAAGCAACAACTCAAGGTCAAAGATGTTGGAAAAAATGATGATCCGAACAAACAAGAGGACAAATTGCCAGTTGATGCAACAAAGGACTTTACATCCAAAAATCATACACAAACCCCACCGAAGAATCAACAAGCAACAAAGGACTCTACATTAAACAATCATGCCCAAACCCCAATGAAGAATGAACAAGCGGAAGTTGATATTTCATCAAATGATCATGTTGTCAAACCTTCGTACAGCCACCCAATTCAAGTGCACTCGGTATTATTTACATGCATATACAATTTATTTTTCATTTATTTAACCATGTTTTTTAATAGTTTTGTATTGTTTGTATAGTATTACAATGATATTGTAGCTAATGAACAAGAGGACCCATTAATGGAAGAAGCAAAGAAGGCCTCTACATTTAAACATCATACTCTAACCCCACCAAAGAATCAACAAGCGGAAGTTGATATTTCATCAAATCATCATGTTGTTTATATATATATATATATATATAAATTTAATTTTCATTTATTTACTCATGTCTGTTTTTACAATTTTCTGTTGTTTGTATAGGATTACGATGATGTTGTAGCCAATGTACAAGAGGCTTATTCATTGAATGGTAGGAGTGGGATAAAAATCCGTTCAATAGGTAAACGTAAGGCTAGTAAATATCAATTCTCACCATATGATATTGTTTATGGTCGCAAGAGAAATTCAAAAAACAAAAATATGCTTTATTTCGATCCATCATTGTTTTCAGATAGTGATCAAAAGTTGATTGCTTATGTTTTTTGTTCTTAGCAAGACCAAGAGTAAGCATCAATCATAATTTACTTTGTATGTGCATTTTTATTATAACATATTTTTATTAACTTTATTCAGATCGTTATATTCCAATGCGATTATAGTTAAAATGAATGAAACATATTTAAAACATTGTGAGATATTGACACTTCAACCAAAAGTTTGGATTATAGATCAAGTTTGTTTAATACATTTTTTTTACCCTAAATTATTGTTATAAATATTTTGTTCTATTTGTTTTTTCTTGCAAGTAGAGTTGAGATAAGAATTTATGTTTATTTAGTATATTTCTTTATTTAGGTTATTAACATGGTTGTTGAGTTACATACATACAATCAATTCATAATTCCCAAATGAGTTAGTATATACAATTGTGTCTCTTAAACAAGTCAAAATATACAATATGGAATTCCCAAATGAGGAACAGAAGGTTGTACTTGTTGAAACTCTTGCAATACAGTTTTAAAATCTCTTGCTAGCTTTGCATCTTCTACTTTCTTAATTGCCTGAAACCAAAAAACAAACAAATAAAAATCATTTTTTCTCCCAATGAGCATAATTATTGTCAAACGAATAACAAATTAAAAAGCGAACTAAATTAAAAAAAAAAAATAGAGAAGAGCAAACACAATCAACTTGAAATAATCTCAATTTGGCACAACATTTCAAACAACAGTGCTAAAACTGTGATCATGAATCCTGTAGAGATATCCCCCAACATACACACCAAAAGTAAATGCTTGTAAATATTTGTTCTGATCCAGGTTATTCGCGTACCTCAGAAACCCTGGATGAAAAAAAACTATATAGATGTTTTGGTGATCGATGTACCTGAGAAACCCAAAGAAAAATAGAGAAATGAGAAATCGAAAGACCCAGAAAAACAATCAAAGAAAGAGGGACAACAGTGGCAATACCACAGTTTCGAAGCTTTGGACACAATGAAGATGGAGAGAGAGACAGAGATGTTCTGGTGGTGGCACAGCAGATAACACGACAGCGATGGAGAGAGAGAGAGGTGTAGTCAAGCAGAGGAATGGCGGCGATGGAGACTGGAGAGAGATAGAGAGAGTCGAGATAGTTTTGAGAGATGAGAAGTTAGGGCATTTTATGAGAAGGAAACGGGTAGGAGTACATAAACAATGGGTATTTTGCGGGTCTGATGGAGACCCGCTGGTAGACCTATATCCTACTCGTCATTATGCGAGTTTTTTCAGACTCAGTTGTTAATGTTCTTTAAAAAGCGGTTCAGATCTATACCCGACCCATATATTTGAGGGTATGGACCGAATCTGATGCATCCAGGTCCATTTTGCTAAGCCTAAAGATTTATTATTATTATTATTATTTTTTAATAAGAAGCGATGATCGGGTGACCGATTATAAAAAACAAAGATGCAGTTACACAGGTTTGGATCGGTTTTAGTAGACCCAATCTATCTTCTATCCCAAATAAAATTTCTTCTAACAATATTTCAATAATTTAATAGATATAATTTAAGTCCATTAAATGAATATTGATAAAAATAAACGATCCCTTACTTAATACGAAAAGATGGTGATATTGACAACAAAAAATTAAAATTAAAATTAAGAATCATCTAGGTTTTTGAAAGAGTCAAATTGTAACAATCCAATTGAATTGACTTAATTGTCAAGAAGAAATTGTCAATTGGAATAATGCAAACGGAGACTTTATTAGTATATATTTCGATGACCACGAAAGATTGTAAACAGCTGGGTATGAAAGTCAATAACTTGGGGGAACAACCTTTAACAAACAACTAAATATAGAGCTATGAAGAAGGAGCCATAAATAAATGACCATCCAGAAAACCTTGAAATTTTTTAGAACCATGAATTTATGAGGAACTTTTCTAATTAGAAGATGATTGTAGATCACATGAAAAATATTATGTTATTAAGAATACCTAAAAGTCGGTCTGTTATATTTCCACTATCTTGATTCTCTTCTCACATTCACAGCTACTTTTTGCATGTGTTTTCTACCCTTGCATGTTTTGCTTATTTCTAGAAGTGGCGTAAAGCTTCAATTGCGGTTACATTGGTGTAACACGTCAAACAGAATTAATGCTCTTTAAGAAAGTTCTTTGATGACATATGCTCAACCAAATCATATCAGTTTTATATAATATATTTATGTCAAATAAAATTGATATATAATGTGATGTTACATGATTTCTATAGATTGATAGATAAACTCAAACATAGATAAAAATCTCTCTTTATAGCATGACATTGTGATAGTCATTTAAAATACTGAGAATTTCATTTTTATTCCTATATTATTCAAAAATTGTACTTTTTTAAAATGTAAATTCACTTTTAACTCCCATAGTCTCATATATTTTAAAAAGGGATCATTTAATCCCTACTGATAATCAAACATTAGTGAAGTTTGATGGGAAGAGGGGTAATTTCATCATTTTAATAGATTTGTTTTTAGAATTTTAGATAAATTAAAATAAATAAATAATAATAAAATTATAATTAAAAAAGAAAAGATATTCAGATGGACGGTGGAGAAAAAAATTAATAAAATGATACTTAAAAAATATATTAAAAATTATAATAGGAAAAGAAATATTTTCATCGTTTATCTTAAAGATAAATGGTGGAGATAAATTTATTTAATTTCTTTTTAAAAGCAAAAAGAAAAAAGTTCCAAAATAGTCAATCGCCGATCTGGTTTCACCATATCATCTCCATCTCTATTGTGCGATGAAGATCTAGGGACCTCCATCGTTGGTGATGGAGTCCCAATAGAGATTCCTCTAGATCTCCATCGACCATGGATGGAGATGGATTAGATCGGCCATGGATGGAGATGGAATCCTTTCATCTATGGCTGATGAAGATACACATTAGATCTCCACTGTCAGTCTCATTGATGAACAATGGAGAAAAGTTTTTATGAATTTATAATTTACTTTTCTTAATTTTTTTAATTATAATTTTTAATTTATAAATAAAGGTAAAATCGTAATTTTATAGAGTTTATAAATAGTTTAGAGTAAAGTAATCATTTTTCATTTTCTGTTAATATTGATCATCAAATTTTTGGTCAAAAAGACTAAAATGATCTCTTTTTAAAACCTATAGGACCACAAGAGTCAAAATTGAATTTGCGTTTAAAAAAGTGAACTCTTTGAATAACATAGTGACGAAAATGAAACTCTCCCTTTATAATAAGCCCATTAATCTTAAAGCATAAATACAATTAGGGCTAAATCAACAAGACCGCATCCTTATAATGAAAGGGGTTACCCTAAACATTTGACTTAATATATGATTTCAATATTCATTTATCTATTTTTACCCAATCTAATAATAATAAAAGTTTATAAATTTAAGGTGGATAATAACTCTTGGACTGAGTGAAGTAGAATGAAGAGCTGTTAAAGACATTTTTTTAATTCAATTTTTTAAGTTGATATAACTTAACTCTAATAATAATATTAAATAGGAATAATGTTACATTTCCCAAATATTTACAAAATTTTTTGCTTAAAAAATGAAGTAAGACTATTACATTAATTAATTATAGGATGATGTACTGATAATGTGGTAATTACAAATAAGTTTATCACATGTTTTAGGACAATAAATTTCGAAATAGTTTTGGACAATGTGGAATTATTCTATTAAATTATTAAAATTGTATGTCATATAAGTTAACTACCATATGTATTTTGAAAAAACATAGTAGATGATAGACATGTCATATGCCAGATCATTGCTGCATGGTTGGAACATAATTTTTAATCAAACACAGTACTTTCTTTGTGTAAGAGTTGACATCAAATCAGATCAAAATAATATTTAGATAATGAAAGATCCCTCTTATTTTAAATGAATTAGGTGAAATTCAAATATATTTTTATCAAAATGAAAACAACTCACTCAAAAAAATTATATATTAGCGACAGATAATATAATTGCTTAAACAAACCTTCGTAGTATAGTTTAAAACAAAGGAGAGGCATCATGCGAACTCACTAAAAACTTTTGAAAAAGAAAGAAAGAAAGAACAAACACCGCCAAGCTAAAAAAGAAATGTAGTAGTCCAAAGAATTGCGTGTCAATAGTGTCTATTTCTAAAACGGACGAAATGAAAGATCATGAGAATAGCAAGTCAGCAAGTCACAAGCCGCTCCACAATTACCCTTGGTTAATCCCACAAAACACAACAAACCCATCACAAAAACCCACGTAATAACTCGCAAACCAACCAAGGGCAGTCCTCGAAACAATAACAACACATCGTTACATGGATGTACTACAAGTCATAACAGATTTCAAGCGGCAAAGCTCTTATTTTGTGGGGACAACAACCTGCTCCAATCCATGTCTACTCACGATATGAAACCAAACCACACCAAACTCTGTAACTAACAAAACCGCCCCCTCGAAGCCATTCTCTTGATCCTCCTCTTTCTCTCTTCTTCTTGAACCCCACATCAAGACTCTCTCTTTTGTTCATGGCGGAGGTTGATGGAGATTCTGGCCCTGTCCCGGACTCCCAAAATGGAGGTTTGGAGAAGGGGAAGTTGGAGATGGTGATGAAGAGGAAAGATGGTACAAAGAAGAACCCCAAGTTTTATATGAGGACACTTTCATGTTTGAGGACTCAACCAGATGGGAAGGGCAATTTTGACATGGAGGTTGAATCCATTGGAGGTGATCGCACCAGTCCTACTCATCTTGTTGTAATGGTTAATGGTATCATTGGCAGGTTGGTTTTTCCTTTTTTTTTTTAAATACTAGTTGTTGGTCACATTGATCATGTTCTATTCTACTTTGGTTTTTGATTTGGATTTGTTTTTGAAAATTGGATTATGATGTGATTCTGTTATTTGATTTTATAATACTTTTACATTGTTGAAACGTTAATGTAATGTCGTAGTGTTAGTGGTGATCTTTTGTTTTCTTCCTTTTGCATGTGTAGTGCTGACAATTGGAAATATGCTGCCAAGCAGTTTCTGCAAAAGTATCCCAAGGATGTTGTTGTTCATTGTGAGTTTTTGTTATATTCCCTACTTCTACTTCTGTTGAAAAAATAATTAAAATGGATGTTATCATGTCCAGTGAACTGTTTTGCTTAATATATGCTTATTTTTTTCTAACATTAGTAATGCACAAGTGTTACCTAGTGGTTCTACATTCATCGCAAACATATTGGAAATATAATTCATCATTGGTTGACTACTTGGACATGAAAATGCAGAAGAGCTGGACATTTGTAGGATAATCATACACAAATGTGTTAATCTAAGTAGCCCTTGTTACGAGTTTTTGCTTTTGGTTTTAGTTTTTATTTAATAGTGTTGTACTTGGAAGAGCTTGAATTCTTGTTCTATCTAGATCTGGTTATATTGATCTCCTTGGAGGCTTTCATTGGATGCAGATTAAATTACTCTATGTCTCTTTAGTTTCCATGAGAATAAAATTAAATTCAATCTTTACCCTTTTTTTATTAAAATGACAGTTAATCCTCTTAATCTTATAAAATGGCGATCATTTTTTGGTAGTTGTAGTTAAAGTGATTGTGCTTTATACAATATTACATTTATCGCGCTAATGACTTGCTTATATTCTGGCCTGGGGATAATTTAGGCTATCAGATGATTTCATTAATTATATAACAAAAGGTTGTCTTATTAATTGGTTTCTCTGTTATTTATCTAGGAGTTCTTTCTCGTTTCAAAAACAGTTGAGATTTTACCTGTTCTTTTGATAAATGAGAAGCAAGTTGAATATAAACCTGTACTTAAATTTTGCTGGTCTATGTAGTTTAATTTTTTAATGTACTTTCTTCGATCAAACTTTTTAATTCAACGACAAAGAACTTCGAGTCAGTAGATTTTTTTACCACCTTCTCATGAATTTGATCTGTTGTTATGTTAGAATTTGTCAAGCTGATTTTTTTAATCTGCCAATGGTATCAGAAACTGTGTACTAGTTCTTAAATGTATGTCCAGGCTATTCTCTGCCTCCTTATTTCAGTATTTACCAATGTTTGCTTTTGTTGCTTTATTAACTTATTGCAGGCAGCGAGTGTAATTCTTCATTGTTGACATTGAACGGTGTTGATGTAATGGGAGACAGGTTAGCAGACGAGGTGTGTTATGGTTTAATGTTTATTCATTAAGATTATGTTCCTTGATTTGAACCTGTTATCTTGAGCCATCAGTTCTAAGGACCGAATTTTGATCTCAAATGCCATTCCTCTGCTTCACTTATGGTTTAGATTAGTATTACATGCAATATTATATAAGTTGAAAGTACTCTTGATTTGAACTTGGTAATTTCAACTTGGTGCAAGGAGTAGGAAATTTAAAAGGGATTGTTTCTTTCAGGTAATAGCTGTCATAAAACGTCACCCGGGTGTTCAGAAGATCTCATTTGTAGGTCACTCTTTAGGTGGCCTAATAGCAAGGTATGCTATTGCCAGGCTTTATGAACGGGATATCAACGGGGTACTTTCTCAAGGAAACGGAGAATTTAAGAATGGTGAAATTGCAGATCGATGCCAGAAAGAGAAATATAAAGGCAAAATTGCTGGGCTGGAGCCCATGAATTTTATAACATCTGCTAGTCCTCACCTTGGTTCAAGGGGGCATAAGCAGGTGACTAATTTACACCTTGAGTCTTCTTATCTTTGTTAGCTAATACTATTCTGTGATGCCATTTGACACTAAAGTGGGAATATGGCTATCATCTAAAATTTTTCTCTCATTGATTATATTATGTCAGAACTTTTGGTGAAGTTTTATAACGGAAGAATTGATGAACTATATAGGTTAGAATTGAAATAGTTGGAATTATAATTTGTAAAATTTCAGTTCTTTTATTGATAAAGACATAATGATTTGCGTTTTCTTCCTCATTGTGGTTGTCCGTGTGAGTGTTGGTCAAGAAATACCGCCATTTGACAACATCTCTGTTTTCTGATGTGTTTTAGGTCCCAGTCTTTTGTGGCTTTCAGACCCTGGAAAAGATAGCAGCTCGTACATCCTGTTTTCTTGGAAGAACAGGAAAACACTTATTTTTGACTGATAATGACGATGGAAAACCTCCTCTTCTTATTCAAATGGCCAGTGATTTTAAAGATCTTAAATTTATGTGAGTCCTCCATAAACTTATTAGATTTTTGTGGAGAAGTAAGAGTTCCTGTCGTGTCTGCAAGCATAGCAATTCCACTGCTTGACATCATCTCTGTCTTGTCTATGCAGATCAGCTTTGCAATCCTTCAGGCGTCGTGTTGCTTATGCGAATGCACGTTTTGATCGTATCCTATAATCTATATTTGGTTTCAAATATCATACTTTTTTTCTGGTAAATCTAATTATTTGAGTGCAAAGCTGAGTAAATTAAATTTCAAATACTGAGACAATAGATGAAAACTTGAGAGACTGATATTGGATGAACCATTTTGGTTCTGAGCGCACTATCTGTCCTTCATAAGAACTTAACACACTTCTTAGACATTGTGGGATGGAGTACATCATCTCTAAGGCGAGCACATGAGCTCCCAAAGGTAATTCTATGGACTACCATGGAAATTTTGATCATAATTATCAGTTAATCTCAGTGCTGACCTTTTCTATCAGAGGAAACACCTTAAGGGACATGGTAAATACCCGCATATCGTAAATGTTGAGACAGCAAAAACTGCTAGTACTCAACGAAGAGTATCCTTGGAGACCATATTGAATGGAAGCAAAACTATGGACATGGAAGGTTTGCTACTTAATTTTATTATTATTATTTGTAAAATTGCTCAATCAAGAACTTCTAAAGTTTTGTTGATGTTCACTCTTCATCTAATGCAGTACTTGTAATTTTTGGCTATTGACTATTATTTATTGGATTTGATCATGCCCCTTATAGATTCTTTTAGGAAATGACCCTATAAATATAATCCATTTCTTCTAGTCATCTGTCATAGTGGAATTATATACGTACTTGGTAGTTGTGAAATCACTTCCTTACAGTTGACAACTGAATTGTATGATTTTTCTTCCCATGACTAGATTTATACTTGAAATTGTTGAATGAACTTTAAACAATTCTAGTTTTGTAGACATAAGTGTCACTCTTAGCTTTTTAACAAATGTAGAGGAAATGCTCAAAGGTTTGACAACTATGAGTTGGGAAAGGGTCGACGTTAATTTCAGAGGAAGCAAGCAAAGATTTCTGGCACACAATACCATTCAGGCAAGTTTGGTTCTTCTCTTAGAGTTTCATTTAGGAAATAGACATTACACTTTCAGGAACATAAAATTAGTGCCCTTCAGTTATCTGATTATTGTGTTTCTGCAATGCAATGAATTGCATGTAAGAAATTAAATTCTTTTAGAGATGCTGGTGTAACATTTTTTTCCATCTTCACCTCCGTGTCCAGGTAAAAACCTATTGCATCAATTCTGATGGAGCCGATGTTATTGAACACATGATGGACAATTTTCTCTTGTAAAAGGTGACAACTTACAAGTTCCCTCGTTAACAACATTGTCCACGTTTCTTGACATAATAACAGTCGTGAGGAACATTTAGGTGACCTCAATGTTAAGCCTAGTTCTTAAGCAGGTGTTATGGTAGCTTTTGGGATAGCGGTTTACGTTGGATGTTGTAACTGTATAGTAATCGCAGTATGGGAGACGGAGAATTGTTCCTTCAAAGAGAAGGTATTACAACAGATTGTGGAGAAAATATTGCATTTCTTCTGGCGTAACTTGTAAGATTAGATAGAGACATAATTCAATTCAATTTCTGTTCCCGAACTATATGTTATACATGTTAAAAATCAGTATCAAGCTTCAAAGCTTGAGCTTTTAACAAATTCTGGCTTGAATTTGCTTTCTGTTTTCTTTATGGTTGATGGTGGCAATTTTGTAAAAGACATTTCTTTGGTCTATTTTGTGGCATCCTAGTACAACACACAGGCACTGAAAGGTCGAGCTCTAGAGTGGCAGGGAAATGGTATGAAACCCAATAAAATTTGTCTTATTGTTTGAAACTTTGCAAAACTTGACATCCCCAATTCAAATTCTAATTATATGTATGATTACCTATTATCTAACAGTCATGGCTCCACGGTCCCAACCTGTAACCACCTGAATACATTGAGTCCTAGCATGCTTATCACATGCAAGTGCTTCTTTTTAAACATAACGTAAATGATACATGGATGTGGAGTTAAGTCCTTGTTTGTACATATCTGAAGCACTAAAATAGTATGTAAAGAATTTGTCCTCTCAAAATTGATGTTAAGGCACTCACCGCTTCATGCATTTCTTGGAAGTAACATCATATATTTATATATATATATATGCTTTTTAAATTTGGATTTCTTTAATAAGTACATGTTTAATGTTATATTGCTTTTTGCAAAGCAATAAAATGGTAATTTTTCTGCTCGGTGGGGGAGTAATGTGGTACTTAACACCAGCAAACTGCAGAGTGTTCTCTCTTACACAAAAATGTTCATAAAATTGGTGATAAAAAAATCACACCCTCCATACTCACATATCGGGGTTCCCATATATGGTTTCTCAGGCACGTCCATGCGTCATGGTCTATTTAGTGTTCAGATATTAGATACCTACACTCAATAAGCATTCTTGGGAAATATATACTAATACTCTCTTCCCAAGAGAGAGAGAAATGTTGGCGTGTTGAATTGAATTTGCTTTGGTCACAATAACCGCTCCAAACCCCAAAAACACAAACGTGGGGAGACAAATAGAAAGATAAAAATTGCAGGAAAATGAAAACCCAATAACCCCATCACCATTCCCACCTGTGAAATATATGTCCCTTATAGTGGAAAACTCTCTATCATTGAGCATTCGAGAGATCTGTTTTGTTGCTGTTTTTGTTTTCTTTCACTTGCTTCCTCACAGTTTATAATTTTTTATATTGCTGTGCTGTCCATTCCTTCTTATTTTCATATGGGTACATCTTGGTTTTTTGGTGGCTCATTCAACGAGGTCAATGTCATTCCCTTTTCCATTGAGGTCCTCACCACTTTTGTTTTGGCCTCTTTGTGCTAATCCTTTCGCTTTCCACGTTCCGTTCTTGATAGAGAAAGATAAAGCTCATGTACAAGGTCACATACTGATGTATCTTTTTTACATAATAGAGGTGGCATTCAAGCTCTGAACCTCTCCAAGGACACTTTTCAGGCAACTCAGATTCACTTCTTTTCTACACCGCCAACTATTCAAGTTCAACATTATTTTTGTTTTCACTCTCTTCTAGTTCCTATTAATTTATTGCTCTTTTTCTCTCTATTGTACTTGTCTTCCTCACCAAGGCTTTTGCTTTTGCACACTCACTTTGTCCTAAAGAGAAGAAAAAAAACATGGGCAGCTCTCAAAATTGCCTTTGCTGCCGCAGAAATAGATACCTTATTTTTTCCTTGCTCTTTCTTTTGGTTTCAAGCTTGACAACCCAAGTAGCTGAAGGTATGCATATCCTCGTTTAATGTTTTAAAACTTGGTTTCAGCTGCAAGTTCGCTCACTTTGATTAGGTTTTCTTGTATTGTAGGCAGAGGAATAACCAAGCTAATTGGAGCCACTCAGGTGAATATTGTCACACACAATTCTACACACACACACACACACACACATATATATATATATATATCTCACTCTTTTATTTTCCTTGGCATGACTTTGTCATCAGCAATTATCGATGTTACAAGAAACTGAAAATTTGTGTTTCCAGAAAGGAACGGAAGATGAGAAGAAGATGGTGGTGGTTGTGAGGAGTATGATAGGGTCAAGGCCGCCAAAATGTGACAGAAGGTGCAACACTTGTGGACACTGTGAGGCAGTTCAGGTCCCAGTGACAACACAATCACAAGGCCACAAAAGACGCCATTTCTCTCAAGTTGCCTACTCTAGTGGTGATGATATCTCCAACTACAAGCCCATCAGTTGGAAGTGCAAGTGTGGCAACCTGTATTTCAACCCTTAGATTCAAACAGACTTGTTGAGTTTGCATCGATGATGACTTCAAACTTGTATACTTTCTTTCCCTGCATGTCCTCTATAAGAATTTGTAGAGAGTTTTCTTCTTCTTCGTTGTTGGCTACTTTCCTTGTTTGGTTTTACAAATGACATCATTTGGTGCACATAATCCGTAATCTAAATACAGTCACAAGTAACAAACAACTGTCCTTGAAGATGCAAAGACTGGTTGAAAGTAAAAACATGTCAAATATTTCGAAAAACAAAAACAGATATTAAACATGGGAAACTGGGATTGTTTAGTGAATTAGTTTAGTTGTATTTAATGAGAAGGATTGATTTAGTGGGATGAACTGTGAACTTTGAAGGCATGTGACGACTTGGTATTCAAAAGAGAAAGAGATGGGTGCGTATCAAGTTTGTCAGACAGTTCTGGTTTCGTATCTAACAAGATTTGTGCATCAGAAAGAGAAAAACAAAGCAGCAGCAGCAGCCCACCTCGAAGGGATAAACAACCAAATTACGTCATGATCTCTATATTTTGCTCTTTTGTTTACCCGTTAATCATCTCTTATTCATTCTATTCTATCGTTAAATCATTAATTTTAGTATGACCATCCATCAGAATCTGCTGCCACTACCGGCATGGCCTTTGCATGCAGTCAAAAAGCTAAATCTTGAATCTTGATCCATCAACACCTCACGACGAAGTTAGGTTACTAGTGTAATTTGCGGTCTCAATATAGTTATTAATTTCTTTGATTTTATTAATAATATTTGTAATTTTTTTAAAAATAATATTTATACTTCTTTGGAAAATGCTTTTTTTTATGATTGAATTTAAATAATTTATTAGAAAACTTGAAATCTGAAATTACATATAAATGTAAGGAAAATTATAGTCATTAGTGTGTCTTCTTTTCATAGACACCAATTTATTTATAATATTAATATATATTTTTTGATTTAAATCTCATCATGTATATTTACATATGTGTGCCGAAAATACTTTTGTTTTTTTTTTTTTTTTACATAAATAAGTGTAGGTTTACATACTCCACCAGGGTAGGAAAAAAATTAAAAATGCTAGAATAGGATTTAACCTCATTAGAATCCATTTTATTTATTAAATTTGACACAGCATCATTTTGTCCCTCATAATTCCTAAAACTGTTCACCTCCTTCGTTTTTTTTTTTTCCTTTTCTTTTCTTTTGAAAGAGTCAATCCATATCTTAACAATCATCATAAACTCTGGTTGAGATTAACGTAAATATTGATTAAATAGTAGTATATGATAAGTCCATAACATACATAAAATTTTATGAACAGAACATTAGAAATAGATTATTACAATATCACCTTTGAATAAGTTTTTTTTTCTTTTCTTTTTAAATTAGATACTGAATGAGTTATAGATATATCAAAATTTATCAAAATCAATTATTACATATTAGAAGTCTCTCGGACTTTTGAGATCAAACATTAATTATATAACTTGGAATCTACTCCTATTAATATGAAATAATTATTGTCATAATAAAGAGAAAATCGTTCATATAAATTTTAATACTTTTTGTAAAAATTTCTTTGAGATAGAAATGTATATAACCAATTATGTTAAGAGTTAATGTGAGACTCTTGAATAAGTTATATTATTTTCAATTGAATGAAGAAATACATTGAAATTAATCAAAAGAGAAAAACAGAACTTGATAAATAAAAAATCAGCAATAGAATAATAGAATTTTAGAGGTGAGAAAATGGAATTAAGATGAGCAGGACACGTTCGATGAAGTCAGCAGTGAATCATAGAGTGGACTTACAAGGAGCAGGAGAGAGAGGGCTATAAAAGGAGGCACGGAGACAGTAAATGCGATATTTAATTGTGTGTCTGATTCTGAAAACATGCAGAGAGAAAACTGAAGGGGCGGGCTCATCATCGTCATTCATGAGCTTTGCTGGGCTGCTCGGCTCTCTTCTCTCTACGTGTTTCATTCTAATGATATGCTTCTTTTATGGTAACCTTTTTTCTCTTACTTGCATCAATTCTTTTTGTTTACACATCACTGCTGACGCCAAGTAAAACTTTTTTTGCAAGATTGTGAGGACTGAGAAAAGTTTTGGCTCATGCCGCTTTAGAAATATTTCAACATTACGAATATTAAAGGTTACATTTAAACTATTTAAAATCATATGATAATATAAATAAAGGGATAATCCTATTTTTTTTTCTCTGTAATTTGGCATAATAGCCAAAATTCACCACTAATTTGAAAAATCGTTAAGAACCCTTCTATGGTTTGATTGAATAAACAAAATACTCATTATAGTTTAAAAAAATGTTCAGAAAACCTCTTGTAGTTTAAGGAAATATTTAGGAAATCTCTTGATTTTTTGTCATCATTGTGCATGTGAAAATAAAATAGGATTTTCATAAACTATATGGGGTAATTAACAATTACGTCAAACAACAGAGAAAAACTAGGATTATCCCTATAAATAAATAATTATATAAATCATTTTTTTTTAACGTATTACACATACTTATACAAGTATAGGTAATACTGCCGGAGGACTCTCCACATAAAAACTATTGAGGTTTGTTTCAAAACGAAAGCTCTCAAAAGTGTGAGGATGACGCCCAAGACAGAGAAAAGAAATCCACAAAGGAATAGGCAAATTGCCACACATTTGTTGGAATTAGGAGTCGAATTGTGCCCCTAGCACTTTGTTGGGCAAGCAAAAGCTATGATGACATCAGTGAGGCAGCACGCTAAGTGCAATTATATAAAGCATGAGTTACAATAATTATATAAAGAATGAGTTACACCTTTTCCCCCTTGGGGTATGCCTAAAAACAAGAGGATACATATTTACCATTTTATTATATCAAACCCTCATGTTGTTAGAAAATATTTGTTAGAGTTAGTCAAACGTCTATGATTCAAGCGTAATTTCGTCTTTTACTTTTAAAATTTTCTTTTAAATTTTAAAATTATAGGCTATAAAAAATAATTTAAAATAATTTAGAATTAAAAAAATAGAGATCTTCACCATCCATCACATGATGGATGGTGGAGATTAATTTAAGGGAAATTTAGCAAAATTACCCTTTTTTGAAACCTTATTTACATAATTACTATCTCAATCAAAAAAATTATAAATTACCCTAAATTACCCAAAATACCCCTAATAAATTAAAACCAACTCATTAATACAAACCATTAATTATTTACCTACCTAAGTAAAGAACAATAAAATAAACATCATATAAATACCATCAACCCACATTAATCCATCCTCCATCACAAATTTAGGGGTCGTTTGTTTTTTTGTCTGAAGACTAAACAGTACTTGCTGAAAACTGAAGACTGAATAGTGACTGAAACCTGAAATCTGAATGACATGTTTTTTTTTTTTTCCCTTACATCTGAATGTATAGTAATCTTATTTGTCTTTTAAAGTTAAAATTGTTTGAAAATTAGTAATTTAACATTTATATCCTTTTAATATTAGTTGTTATGTAACTTTATTTAATATAATACAAACAATTATGATAAAATATTTAGCAAATACTAAAACACTTTTATGTATATATTAATAATATTTTCATTTATAATTAAAATATGATTAATTATTATAATAAAGTATTTTTTTTAAAAAAAAATTATGTATACATAAATAAATTATTATAGTAAAGTAAATTAAATAAAAATAAATAAAATGATATTAAGTTGAAAAACTATTGTTATATACTTAAATAAAAATAATATTGAAAGAAATATTATTAAAATGAATATGTATAATGTAAAATTAGTTCAAATTTGAAAATATGTTTGTTAAAGTATTAAAAGAAATTTTGATAATGTAAAACTAGAACAAACTTGGAAATTTGTTATTTTGGGGAGGATAAAATTGGAATAATAAATTTATAAAATCATCAAGTGATTTGATATTCAGTAAAAAGTAAAAAAATGTAGCTTTTTATTTTCAGTGGTTTTAAGTGGTTTGACCATTTAAAAAAAAAACAAGAATCACATTAATTGGTCAAATTCAGCATCATTAAGTGTTAAAAGCGAAAAATAAATAGACCCTTACTCTCACAACAATCACTTTTTTTTTTTTTTTTTTTTTTTTTTTTTATTTAGTTTGAGTGGAAAAAGATTTGAAGAAAAGTTGAAGAAATTTAGGTAGTGATAAAGGTTAGTGTTTATATTTGAAGCTTTTTTTTTTTTTTTTTTTGAAAACTTACATTCGAGTTTTTTTTGAAGGAATAGGTGATTATGGTATGAAAAAAAATGGAAAAAATTAAAAATTATAGTTCAGGTCAGAAGTCGATCCCAAAATCGGGTCGCCTTCTGACCCGAAGGTGACTCAGATTTCGGGTTGACCCGGGTTGCCTTCTGACTCGAATAACAACTTTTCAATTTTTTTTTTTCCATTTTTTTCAAACATAATCACCAATTCAGGTTTCGGTCGACTTCTGACCTGGAAAACAAATATTACTTCAGGTCAAAAACTAACTCGATATTGGGTTAAATTTCAACACAATCGGGTTAGTTTTCTACCCGAAAGTATAATTTTATGTTATGAAATTATTCTTTAAGTATTCGATAGCGGGTCAATTGCTGATTATATGTTATCAAATTACTCTTTAAGCCGTTTAATAGTAATGATTATATGTTATCAAATTTTTAGGATTAAGGATGTCTACTGTACAATTTGTTTTCAATTGGGGTGGACATTGGAAGAGCAATCGTGGGGTTTACTGGTATAAGGTTTAGAGAGTAAGGGCTTTTAGATTTTTACGAGATGTAACTTTTGAGCAACTATTGGATAAAGCATACCACGTCATAGGTATTGATAAAAACCATTTTAACTACTATTGCTCAAACCATTTATCCAAGTATGCCTATGAGATCATTGATGATGATGATGTTGCATTATTGCTTGGCCGTGAGTATGTTGACCCTCTAGTTTATATAACTATTGAGGAGGTTGAGCGTGACTCAATAAATTTGAAGGATATTTGTCAACTAGAAACTTCTTGTAAACCAAACCATACATTTGAATTTGACTGCCATCCTAATTTGGAGACAAGGAATGTGAACGATAATAAAATGTCCAATACTAGTCCAACATAACAACCAAATTTAGGTGTCCGTTTGGATGATATTAGGAAAGGATTTAAACTAGGTGGCAATGATAATATTTGTTCCCCTCTTCATTGTGGATTTAAGGGCAACTCGAAAATAGAGCATGTTCATGAGGTTTCGATTGATCACCATACAACGGATTGTGATGAACAAGAATAGTATACTTATCCCACTAGTTATGGTGAAACAACATCAGGTTGAGTTTCGAATTAATATGACCAACAATTTGAGCATTTTCAAAGGCTTGTTCCACCACCATGTGCATTATATTCAGTTAATTCTAATGAAGTTGCTCTTAGACGTAATCCTATGCGCATTCAAGTCGGTGAATTGTTTGAGAAAAAAGAACAATTGCAATTAGAGCTAGGTAGATATGCCTTGGCAAATCAGTTCCAAACAAGAGTCATGAAATCGGACACTACAAGATATCAGGTTTAGTGCATCGTTGCAGATTGCAATTGACACTTATGTGCAGTCAGAGTTGGAGATTCAGATTATTTTCAGATTAAGAGATTTGAAAATGAACATACATGCTCTATGGAACAGAGATTTCCACGTTAAAGGCAAGCAAGTGCTCGTGTTATAAGGGAACACATCAAGGTAAAATTTAGGAACCACCGTATATACAGGCCCAAGGAAATTATAAGAGACATGCAAAATGAGTTTGACATCTCATGTAACTACCACAAAAGGATTTCAAGCCAGATATATTGCATTGGATGAGGCTCGAGGAACTCCTACTGAATCATACATGATTTTACCTTCATACTTATACATGCTAAAGCAAGCCAATCCTGGAAGTATTACTGACCTTTAGACTGATTCTAATGATAGGATTATGTACATGTTCTTTTGCTTGAAAGCTTGCATGGATGGGATTTTGTCTTCAATTAAATCAGTCATTGCTATTGATGACACATGTTTAAAAGGTCTTCATAATAGGGTTTTATTTGTGGCTGTGTGTATGGATGGTAATGATCAAATTTTCCCTCTAACCTTTGGTGTGGGTGATTCTGAAACTAATGATGCATGGGAGTGGTTTCTTACAAGGTTACATCATGTCATTGGAGAAGTTGAGGATTTGATTATAGTTTCTGATAGAAAATCTAGCATCAACAACGGTGTGGAAAAAGTGTTTCCTAATTCATTTCATACGGTCTACACGATGCATTTAGAATGGAATATGGTTGCAAAATATGAAAAAAGTAAGATATTAAAAGATATTTACTAGAAAGCAGTTAAGATGTATCAAGTAAATCAATTTACCTGTTCCATGGAACAAGTAGCAAACTTAAATCCAGAAGCTATTACATTCATCACTGAAGTTGGTATTAATCGTTGGTCACGTATGCATTGTCCAAGAAAAAGGTACAAGATAATGTCAATCACTACATAGTCGATGAATAATACAATTAGTGATTGTCAAGAGTTGCCAATCATTGGAGTTGTTAAATATATTAGAGGGGTTCTCTAGCATTGGTTCTATGATTGTCGGGCGGAAGCACTTAAAATGACAACTCAGTTGACAACCACAGCAGATGTAGTAGTTGCTTTCAATGATGACTTGGCTCGCACATATACAGCTCATCCAATTAATTTTTACACATTTTTTGTTAGAGATGGAGATTTGGATGAACATGTTGATTTAACAAGAAAGAGTTGCAGTTGTCAAGAATTTAACCTAAACCAATATCTATGTGTGTTGCTTTAGCTTGTATTAGACTTAAAGGATATTCATATTTAGACTACTATTCACCCTATTACTCTTCTAGGGCTATTGTAGCAACATATAGTGGGGAAATAAACCCACTCGGAAAACCATTCAACTGGTTGGTCCCAGAATATGTTGCGGCTAAATTGTTCTCTCTCCAATCGGTCGACATCGTCTAGGAAGACTAAGAAAAAATCATATTCCATTAGTTGGGGAAGAAGTTCATAGAAGGAGATGCACTAATTGTTCACATCATGGTTACAATAGTCACACTTGCACCTATAAGAAGGTTATAAGAGTACCAAGCAACACCAAAAGTATTGTATAGTTAAGTGACAATAACAATATTGTAGAATGATTAAGCTTGGATTGTTTTATGTCAACTGATATTATTTGGATATTTGTTTTAAACCAAAATAACAATATTGTCTTTACTTGCATCTCTGTTATAGTCCAGTTAAATGTTGACATGCAATTTAATTTTTGTGACCTATATTGCCTCTTGTAACCTTGAGTATTTCTAGATAGCAAAAATAATCAACTTTACTAATATAAAATATCAACATCCATCAGTCATCCCAACACAATGTCAACTATGGCTACATACAATGGAAAAATTACAAATACAAGAAAATAATTGAAAATACAACTGATGAATCTCCTTCTCCCGAGTTTGAATCCATGGAGCTCCACTCTTCCAAGTTTGAGCCTTTGCATCATCTTCTTCACTCTTGCAAAGCTTTCTTTCCAAAGTATGGATGAATGATGTTGGTGGGTGAAGGATTGAAGATGAAATGGAGGTGATTTGGGTTAAGAATTAAGGGTGAGAGAAGAGGCATGAGAGCCTCATTCTCAGCCCCTTAAAACTAGTGAAAATGATGTGGTTTGGGTGTATTTATAGGTTGGAAACTTAGGACACGAAAATTGGGTTAGAAGGTTGCAAAATGACATTTTTTTTCAAGTTTGGTGCTCATCGAGGCGCTTAGAGGGGAGTAAGTGTAACCCCTCAATTTTATTTATGGTATCCCTAGTATTAGTACGAAGAAATATTTTAAAAGGTCAATTCTTAGCCCCTCAAAACTTTCCTATATAGTGAAGATTGATATATTTATAGGTTAGAGAGTTAGGGCATTAAAATTAGGTTAAAATATTCAAAATTGCATTTTTTTTTTTTAGGATTTTCACTCACCCGACCGCTCGGTGGGGAGGAAGCATGCAAGGGAGCGCTCTTAGGGCAGTAGTTGGCGCTCCCTTGGGTGCCTAGAGGCTGCTGAGTGCGCAGGTAGGCTCGCTGGAGGAGATCAGGCACGTTGGCACGCGCGCTGGGTGGCATGGAGGCACGCAGGTCGGCGTTAGCACTGACCTTTGATCGCTAAAACGTCACAAATTTCTCTATGGACCTTCAATTCATGAACCGTCCGTTGCTATGGAAACTAGACATCCGTAGCTTTATTTTGATAGATTGTAGCTCACATAACTCAAACAAATGACTCTACACGAGCTGTCAAAAGTCAACCCATCGTTTATGCCTGACGATCCTCAATTATGTAATTTTTCTTACACGATCCAAACCCAATACTTTTTGGAGTTGATTTTACATCAAATCCTTCCAACTAAGTAAGCACACCAATTAGAAGTAAATATATCATAATTGGGGTTTAAGGATGATAAAGCAATTATTTAAGGGACAAGGTGGTCATTATAGGATTGTCATAAGTATAAATACAACAATTGATCAATTTTTGAAGAGAACTCATGTCATTTACAAAGAAACAAGAGAAAACAAAAGAGAAAAGTGAGGGAGAGAAGGAGAAGCATTCGGCCAAGGCAAGGGAAAAGTGATCAAGTTGGTTTCAAGCTAGTTTTCATATCCAAATCAATCAATCAAGCTTTCCTAAGCTAGAAAATCATATTTGAAGCAAGAAACAAAGCTAATCAAGGTTAGTTACTCACTTTTAAGCTTGTTGTTATGTTGGACTGTGTTGGTTGTTTTGATGATGTTTAAATGGGTTTTGATGAGAGGTTTTTATCTATGTTGAGAGATGATTTATTTGGAGTTTGAAAGCTTGTGTAGATTGACAGGACCCAATCCGAATCTTATCATACTTACATCCGGAAGGCCCTGCCTGGCACTCTAACGAAATCCTCCTAACCTTACAAATTTTGCTAAAAGGAATCTGTTGAGCGAACCCTTAAAATATTTTCTTACTTAGGAAAATTAGAATGGGTTGGATTTTCTTTTTTCAAACTCATTTTTCTAATAAAATTTTGACAGCATAACGGTTGCATTTTTAACGTTCCCGAAAAACCTGTTTATGAAAATATCAACACTTCGACTAAAATTTATCACCAACCCAACTTCTGGTTGCCTGTAGGCCTCAATCATGCACTTATTTCATAAATTCATTTTGTAAAAAAATCAAAAGCATGAAATCATAATTCGAATACTTTGAAATTTATGCAATAATTTAAAACTAAGAATTTCACGTCACAAATAATTTTGGACCACTCATACATAACCTAAAATATATATATATATATGCACACAATTATTTTCCGATACAAAATATGCAACGTATTTATGCATAAACACTGTCACGTCATTGCCCATTTACGCTTCTGGAGGAGCCCTTCCATCTTAGTCACCCACATTCGTACCGAGGAGGTTTTTAACATAAAAACAGAAAATAATGAGCTATGGGAGCTCAGTGAGTGCTTAATTTCTTTTTAACTTAACACGATAAATTTCTTAAAAATACCTCCTTAAAAATCTTTTCTTAATTGCAGTTATATTTCTTAAAATTTCTTATAAGTTCAAAACGTACTTAAAACTTCTCATAAATTTTGTGAGTGCAAATCCATAAAATACATATGTACATTAAATCCCACATAAAACTTATAAAATTATAAAGCCCATAAGAGCCTTAAAATGCATATAAAACTTGCATATAAAAACTCCATATAATTTAAAATTTTTAAAATGTAAATGTTTATTCACATCGTAAAACATACGTACAAAAACCATAAATGCATAAGCTCACAAAACTCACATAAACCGTATAAATTAAATATCATTTTGAACTTATACATATATAAAACTTCGTATATACATAATACTTAACTTAACTTAGAACTTATAAAATCCAAACCTTATTTAAGATATAAATCATACATATGGAAATCTCAACTCGTATATGCATAAAATTCATATAAAGCTTACAGAGTTGAATCTCATTTGAACTTCCCCATACATAAAAATTCATATAGAACTTGTCATTCGTAAACGTATAAAATTTAAATCAATTTCAAGGCATAGCTTAAAATGAAGAATCCATAAAACTTAAATATATTCATAAAACTTCACAGGAACTTATAAATTGTAAAGCGTATAAAATGAATTTCTCTTTTCTTAAACGTTTCTCGAAACTTAGTTTCATTTGATAGTAAAATATACTTAAAACATATTAAACATTTTCCTTTGTTTCAATACGTAAAATACTTCTTAATTTTTTTCGAAAAGCACCATTTATACCCCAAAATGCTTACAACCATGCAGAAGTTGTAATAATGCTAACCGACGTGGAGTCACGTAGCGCTTTTATCAAACACCAACCGTAACACTTACTTACTTACAAAGACATCCCGTGATTTTGTGTGGAATGTTACATCGCTAACCATAATCACGAGATAATATCCCACAAAAGTAAAGACAACACGACAGACTTAAGTCCCCCCTGAGTTAGTGACGCATCCCCCCGGACTTGCCATACTAATGTGGGATATACCGGCCGGGTCTAAAACTTACTTATAAAGGTGGGTATACTTATGACATTTGAAAACTTATTTTATTTTCTTACTTAGTGCAAAAGCACAACAATCACTTATTTGGGTGAAATAAGCATAAGATCTTAATTCGGAGTGCATAAAGCATAAAATATTCTTTTTCTAAGTGCAAGAGCACAAAATGGCTTATCCTTTAAAATCCATAAATCTCATTTGTTTTGTTTGCATAATCATAAAACGCAACTTATTGGCCAAAACTTAAGACATAGTCTTTAAATTTCATTTTATAAATAAAACTTACACTTAAGAAATCATAATTGTCCTTACAAAATCATAAAACGTAACTCATTCAATAATCAATCGTAAAACTTAAATTTCACTTTAATATAAAACTCATACTTATGAAATCACAAAAACTAAACTTTTCCGTACAAGAAACGATATTAATAATATGCTCATTTTTAATACTTAAAATGATAATTACATCATAGAATATTTAAACACTTAAAATAATCATAAACTTATATACGAAATCACTTAAAGATTCACAATAGAAATCTTCCTTAACACTTTTCAAATTTCATTTTCCTTTGAACAACCATAAGACATAATTTCAATTGCTAAAAGAAATACATACTTATGAAATCGTAATACATAAAATTATCATACAAAACATCATCTTAATCAAAATACTCACAATATTTCCCTTAAAACATTTCAGTTACTTAAAAAGTTTCTTAATTCAATCAAAAGCAATTTTAAACGATGTAAAGCACTCACCTTGGTTCAAGTTTCCTTAAATGGCTCTAATAGCCTTCTCCGTTTCCGCTTCCTTCCTTTTCACCTACACATCACATATTCACTTAGAATAGACTAACCTTAACCATGCAAAACTCATTACATTGCTTAGAACTCACTTAATTCATTAAAACACTATTTTACCAACTTACTTCCCTACTCAATTTCAACTTAACCGAAGCCTTAAAATTGCATTTTCTTTGCATGGACTTTGCTTATATACCCCAAGGAGCATCCCCATATGCCCGAAATAATTTTCTGGAGCCCGAAACGAAAAGTCAAATTTTTGAGACCTCTCTTGGCCGAGTATTGTTCACAGCCCATTCTAGGGCTGCTTTTGGCCTTATTTTTGCTCCATTCATCTCCCTAACTCGCATTTAGATCACCCGTAAAACAGCTTTGAAAAATTCCAACAAACGGGTGGCTAAAACTAGGAAAAACCACCTTTTTTCATCACTTTTTCAATGTCATTTTCACCATTTTCATTCTAAAATCTTACTTCTACTTTCATTAATGCCATACATACTCAAACATACTTATTGAATACATGGAAACATATATATGAGATGGTATTACATAATGTCCATCAATGCCCTTCACCTAAAGTCATAAAAAGGTAAATTACTTAAATTGATTTCTACTATTCTTATAAGCTTTTCAACTAATCTTATAAACTTTTTTATAGGTTTCCTTATTACATTTTCAACATAAAATCATGCTTAATATCAATTGGCTTTGGTTCCATACTTCCTCTAATATGCTTTTACATGGCCTATTATATAAACAATGTCTTTCATTCAATTTTTGCATTTTTCTTCACTTAGGCATTTTATTAAACACTTGGTGGGCATAAAAATTCATTCAAACAATTTCCATACAACTTCATTGATTCTCCCACCAAAACCTAGCTCATCAAACTTAGTGATTTCCACGAGATTTATACTTAGTTTAAAGCTCATAAAACTCAACTTATAACATACATAAAAACCCACATGAATTTCCAACAAAATCATTAACAACAACATGATGGAAATGGGTTCAAAAGTCATGAAACTAACCTTGATTTTGTTTGATCTTGCTTCCAATTGATTTCTCTAGCTTGGGTTTACTTGGACTCTTGGTTTGGAAGCTCAAAAATGGATCAAAGCACTTGTTTCCCTTTGATTTCATCATGGCCGAACACACCCCTCCTTGGTGGCTATCTCACGGTTTTGTATTTGTGTCTCTTGATTTGTGTTTTGCTTTTTGGTGAGAAAAATGAAACAAAATGACTAAGTCAATGAATGTATAATAATCTTCTTTGAAAATGACCATTCTATCCTTTAATTAATTGCTTTTTTATCCTTAATTCTTGCTTATTCCACTTTGGTCCATCTCATGTAAACTCATTTCATTTTGATCCTTACTCACTTTCTCTTAATCCCACTTTGACCCCAAGTAGGAAAATTTATTTCATTTTAGTCCCTTAGATAATTTCTTTTTGGTCCCTACCTAATTGAGAATGGTCAGACTAGAAACAGTGGGTTGAGTTGTGACAGCTCGTGTAGAGTCATTTGTTTGAGTTACGTGAGCTATGACCTATCAAATTGAAGCTACGGATGTCTAGTTTCTATAGTAACTAACGGTTCATGAATCGGAGATTTATAGAGAAAGTTATGACCGTTTTAATGATCAAAGGTCAGTGCTGGCGCCGACCTGCGTGCCTCCGCGCCACCCAGCGCGCATGTCAGCGCGCTTAAACTTCTCCAACGCGCCTACTTGCGCTCTCAGCAGCCTCCAGAGCCCAAGGGAGCGCTAGCTACTGCCCCAAGTGAGCTCTCTTGTGCGCTTCCTCCCTACCAAGCGGTCGGGTGAGCGAAAAACCTGAAAAGAAATGCAATTTTGAACATTCCAACCCAATTTTCATGCCCCAACTCTTCAACCTATAAATACATCAATCTTCACCATTTAAGAAGGTTTTGAGGGGCTAATAATGGAGCACTTTTTAAAATATCTCTTAGTACTAATACTAGAGATACCATAAATAAACGTTGAGGGCTTACGTAGATGGCATGAAAACCTATTAAGATTGATGAGCTAGGGTTGGCATGAGATAGATTTTAAGTTGGTTTTGGATTAGAAACTAATGGAATGAAATGTAGACTAAGTGTTGTTAGTACTTGTAAGGCTAAATGTAGACTAAGAACCACCATGAAAATCTGGAAAGAAATGAACTTAGGCTATGTTAGTACTTGTAAGGCTATAGGGAGAGATATGAGAATCCAATGAAATGGAGGTTATTTAAGCATGATTTTAAGTTGTTTAAGTGACAAACAAACCTATGGAAATGTTAGAATTGAATTAGAATAACTTCCATTGTAATCCATTGTAATGCACCTGCGAAGAGTATTATGAATTGTCTTTGAATACCACTTCTTTTATGTGTTTGATTGAATTTTATGAGTAGATTTGAGTGTGTATAGCATAAGAAAGAAAGAATTAAGCTTTTGAATAAAAGGTGTGAAATACCCCCTAAAAACGGACGAAAAAGTGAGGTTTTTTTTAGGTTTCGATATCCGAACAATGAAATTTTTCAAAGCCACTTTACGGGTGATCAAAATGCGAGTTGAGAAGGTGTGTGGAGCAAGAAAGAAGTGAAGCACAACCCTAGGTAGGGCTGTGCATACCGTTCGACTTAAGGGGGTCAAAAATGACCACTTTTCGTTTCGAGCTTCGAATGATGATTTCGAGGAATGAGCATGTTCCTAGGTGAAAATAAATAGGATCCATGGGAGGAAATTGGAATTAGAAATCTTCGGTTGAGTGGAAGTCGTGTAGAAAAGCTTTTAGGCATAATAGGGTTCAATGAAGTTAGTTGGGTTATAAGTTGTATAATAAGTTTTGTGAAGCTTTATTTAGTGCGTTCTAAGTGTAATTGTGATGTGTAGGTAAGGAAGAGGCTAGCAGAGCCGGAGAGGACCGTTGAAGCCACTAGGGAAGTTTGCAAGCAAAGGTGAGTGCAAAATGGTTTTAGAAAAATTTTACGTTGTGCATTTTCTAATATGGTTGCTACTTCAGGATTTTAAATGAGTAATTATATGAATACTATTTTGTGAATGAAAGTTTATCTTTTGTGTTTTCATAAGTGTGTAAGCTAATTTGAAATAAAAATTGAAGTTTCAAGTTTGATTGTCAAATGTTTGATACTAAAAATAAATTATGTTTAAATGAATTTTCAAATGCCAATTATCTACCCACCCTTGTAAGTTATAAACATGACTGGTATGTCCCATACGTGTATGGCAAGGTATCGGATGGATTACGTCACTAACTTCGGGGGGATAGAGTCCGTTGTGTCACTTTTACGTGTGTGGGATGTTGTCTTACGCTACGCATTGCAATGTACAATTCCGCACCTGGTGTTAGGATGTCTTTGTAAGTGTCACATATGGTGTTTGTAGCTAAATCACCTCGTGGCTCCACATTCTTGTGGTTGCAAGTTTTAAGGGGTAACATTGGTGCATTTCTAAAGAAAAACGTAAGTTGCTAATAAATTATTTTATACGATTTATAATGATGCTTCGAAAGGAATTTTATAACCGTTTTCAATTTTGTATAATGTTAATTCTTACTAAGTTTTATTACGAGTTTCATGCATTTCCTATGATGACAAATGTATGGTTTTGTTATGTTCAATATGAGATTTTCACTTGTAAACTGATCCATTAAGAAATCAAATTCTATTTTTTTTTTTAGCTTTAAAGAGGTATTTTACAAATAAATATGATATTGATTTATAAATCCTATGTGCACTCACTGAGCTTCATTAAGCTCACTCTTTTCTATTTTATTTCAAAAACCTCCTCAGGTGTTAGCGCATGTGATCAAGGCACAGGATTCCCTCCGTTGCAATAGGTGGGCGAAGATTCAACGATTGCTTCTTATTGCATGACTATTTTGCATATCATATAAAAGGGAAAAGCTACTCATTTTGTTGTACTATATCTCATATTTTAGTGGCTTTTGAAACAAATGTTTGTATGCATATATGTTTCAATGTGTATAAAGTTTTATGAATTTTACTAAGGTTATGAAAAGTATGAATTTCCTATGTTAATTATTTTAGGGATTTGATGATATTTTGTAACTTATGGCATATAGGTTTTTGTGAATTCTTTTGTACGAAAGGGAAACGAAATTTTGAAATATGCTTGTGAGAGAAGTTAGGTTGGATATTGAAAATAGTCGAAGTGTATTTTAACTTTACATGAGTTTTGGAACTATCAAAATTATAGCCGTTATGCTGTCGGATTTTCAAAAAAAAAAAAAACCAACCCAATATTGTTTATAAGGAAGGAAAGATTTTAAGGGTTCGCTCCGCAGGATTCATTTGACCTAATCCATAAAGTTAGGAGGATTCAATTGAGGTGTCAGGCAGAGCTCTCCAGATGTCAGTATGATATGATCTGGATAGAGTCTTGTCAGTAAGGGCGCTAGAGGCCATGCTTGTGGCGATTTTTAGGTCTGGCGCTCATCGGGGCATTTGGAGGGAGTAAGCGCGCTAGGAGGCATGCTTATGGTAGTGTGTGGCACTCCCTTGGTTGCTTGGAAGGGCGTGGCCATGCCAGTAGGTGCACTCATGGTAATGGGTCGCACTTAGTGGCACGCTGGCATGGTTAGGCGCGCAATAGGGTGCGCCAGGCTTGACATTTGCATAGTAAAATGGTCATGTCTTTCTCTACGGACCTCCATTTGATGAACCGTTAATTGTTATGGAAACTAGACATTTTTAGTTTTAATTTGGTTGGCGTAGCTCACATAACTCAAACAAATGACTCCACACGAGCTCTCACAAATAAACCCATCTTTTACGCCTGGCAATCCATCATTATGTCATTTTTCTTACAAAATCCAAACGCAACACTTTTTTGACTTGATTTCACATCGAATCCCTTCCAACTAAGCGTACACACCATTTAGAGATTTATTCCCTGAAAAACATAAAAAAAAAAAAAAAAAAAAAAAAAAAAACATATGAAAACATTCAAGAGCAATGATAAATATATAGATTTGGAGATCTAAATCTTCACCTAAAATGTCTTTATCAGTTGTGAGCTTGTTTTTGGAATGAAGTCCGAAAATGGTGTGCTCGATGATATTAAGGTAATTGAATGAATTTGAGGTGGGAAAATTTAATTAAAGCATCATTAAACCTAAGTTCAACTCAGCAGCACGCCTATTGCCACGCTTCTAGCCATCTCAGCGAGCTACTAGGCATTAGCCACTGTCTAAAGTTCCCTCACTTGCGCGCAACCTAGCCTAGCCAGTACATTGCCAAGCGCTACTTACTACCAAAGGCACGCTGACGTGTGCCTCTTTATCACCCAGCGCGCAATTAAGTGTGCTCCTCTGTTGCACCAAATTGCTTATGCGCCTTCATGCTCACTGCCCTGCCACCTAGCATGCAGCTAAACGCATCCTCAGGCTATAAACGCGCCTACTTGCACACTCTCTTGCAGCCAAGAATGCATCTGAGCATGCCCCATCACTCCATTTGTGCCCCTTTACGCCTCATCCAGACTAGCATAGGAAGAAGCTTTAGAGGGTATTTTCAACCTTTCACACCTATTTTCGTGCCCTAGTTTTGCAAGGGCTATAAATGTGCCCCTAATTGCTGAAAGAAGTAACCTTGGACCAGAGGAGCAGTCTTTAGAGTTCATACATCATATTCTGCTCCATTTTCATGCAAAAGAACCTAGATTGACTCACATTATGCATCATTCAACAAAGAAGAGAAACTGAAGAAAGGAAGCCTCATCTTAGGAGGAAATGAAGGGCACCTTTTTGGAAAGAAGATTTCTTGTGTGTGTGTGTGTCATGAATTCGGTACTCATATAAAAATTAACCATCACTACATTCCAAGCACTTGGACTTGCAAGCTTTAAAAAAAAAAAACATTGACATAGTTTTGCTTATACATACAACATTTTCAATCGACACAATATACCTGCTTTAAACATTTTAAATATTCACTTTTACTTTCCATATATCAAAATAAAATTTCATAAGCAAGCAAAGGTACACTACAAATTGAAACCACATTGCACATTTCATTTGTTTACTCTATGTTTGATACATCATTAATTTTTTGTTTATCAACATCAATTGTATCTTTTGTCGATACAAGTTTTATAGGTATAAATTTACAATTTTGAAAAATATCCATGGCGATTTGTGCTCTAAGCCATGAGCTATTTTTTGCCCCAAATTCAAATGGTTGTCCGGCTTATAGACATTCCAAGCATTTAAGTGTAAAAATCCCACAATCTGACCTATTTTCATAATATCATCAATAATTGTTATTTTTAAAATATTGGAAAATAGGATTTATTTGTATCCTTCATCTTATTATGGAACATTGACCTTCAATCGCTGCCATTTGAAACGGGATAGTATCAGAATAAGTGTTTGGCAATGTTCAAACCAACAAAAAAGGTAACATCTTTCGAAGGCTTGTTGCCCAAGTAATAAGATGATCGATGTCCATTATATCTAGCTTTGAGTCATAAATGTTAATCATACTCTTTGCCAAGTTTACTTCAATGGCAATCTAATGTACATTGTTGATGTTTGTAGGAAATAGTAGTTGGAAATCAACATAAATAAAACCTATTAGCAAGACATATAAAAAGAAAAAGAGAAAAAGTAATCAAGAATAAATCTTTGAATTATTTACTCATAACATTGACTTTACTCCAATACTCCCATGCATGAATTGAAGTCTTTCCATATACATAATCTATCATATCACTATCCCAATCATACATATCATGCTTAAACTATTTTTTACTCTTATTCAACATAGACCACCTCTCTTGAATTTTCATTTACATAATTGTCAATATGAGGTTTGCATAACAAGTTGAATGTAATAAATTTGCAAATGATTAATAGTAGTTATTGCCATAAAACTGTAGTCCAGTAAAACTATATCACGACTATATCTGTTAGGATAATGAAACGCATGGAGACGCAGAAGACGACAGTATGTCTTCATATGCTGCATGTTGCATACATATATTAATACACTAATTCTTCATGTAAAAGTCTAAGCTTAGAACAATTATAGTTAATCACTTACATCACCCTCTAACTACTCAGTTGGGGACCATATTTTCTTAAATCATGCAGCAACAGTTGTAAGTAACCCCGTATCCAGACTGCATTGGCACAAATTTAAGCATCAATATATATTGTAATATTGAAGACAATAAGTATAGTGACTATGCATATTCATACCTCTTGTTATGAGTGTCAGATATCCATTCATTAAGTGAATGTAAAGAATCTTTATCTTCTTAGCTTTCAAGTCTAAATTCTGGTATTTTGGGTTTTTTCGGTGTTTTAATCGTGGGATCAATATACGGGCTCATCACGAATGTCGACCATTTGCGGTCTCGGTTCAACTTGATAGTAAGCTTGGGTGGTCTTGGTAGTTGAACTAAATCTGGTGAACCAATCGGCATAGAGGGAGATGATACATCACGTACTAATGATGTAACCAAATCATGAAGATTGTTGTCACTAGAATTTAATACCATCACATCATTAGTAGTCACACTATCAGATTTATCATTTGCAAGTAAGGCAGTTTGTTAACATGTCTGCAATTAAATTTAAGTAGTTAATATATGCACAATAATAAATATAAAAATTAACTAAAGTGTAAACCATTATAGATTTTACTTTCTCAGGAATATTAGAAGAATAAGGCACTATAGAGTTGCAAATAAGCTCCGTTAGTTGAATAAACCCATTACATATTTCATCCTCTACTTTCTTAAAATTTTCATTTTGTCGTGCACTGAGAGCTTTAAGTTGAACTTCAAGATTATCCTCTACTTTATTGAAATGTTCATCTTGTCTTGCGCTAAAAGCTTTAAGTTGAGCTTTAAGATTATCCAACCTGTCACTTGAATACTTTCTTTTCTCTCGACTATTATATTTTTTTCTTTTGGTATAAGAATCACCCTCTTTCGTCTCATAACCCCCCTCGAAACGAGTATCATCATCTCCATAGGTATTATCTCTACCTCCTTAAACATCATCATCATCATCATTACCATTATACCTGACATCATCATTTATGTAATCATCCTGAACATCATCATCAAAACTACCATCATCATCAAAACATCCACTAGGACTCCTAAACTTGACATCTTTTAAAACAATCCAAGAATTCAAACTCTCCCAATACAATTTCTTTGCTTCATCATCAGACGGGGTTATAACTTTGTAGGTGGTAAGCTATATCAAATAAAAATGAACGATCAAGTATTGGCATAAAACTTAGGAAGTTGACAATAAAAAAAGTAATGCCACAAATTAATTAATATTTACGTCCATTTTGTCAAATAAATTATTCTGTAAAGAATCATATCTGGGGGTCTCTTTGCATATCCAATTAAAGATTCGATGGGAAGAATTGTTGACCTTTCCTGCTTGTCCAAGCGTCATCCACGTTGGTATTGCTTCAATTACCAACACCTAAAGAAAGAAACATATAATAAATATTAATATATAGAAAAGTAATAAGGTTCAAGAATTTATCATACTTCAAAAATTGATTACGCTATATTAACCTGAAAGGCTGTCACAAAGCCATATAAATTTATTTTACTTCCTTTCCCTTTTCCTTTTGTGGAAGAATCAAACGTACCATTCAAAGAACCAGATAGATACTTATATGACCTATGGGGTATGAATGACACTTAAGAACAATTATTAAAAGCATCTAAGTCATCTACCAATTGTAAAGCCCAGTATTGAATGACATTATGCTTATTCGTTCCACATAAAGTCATTTCCAAAAAAAACACTAAAGCTAAATTCACCATATCCACGTCATTGATATTTTGATTAGCCCATAGCCTCATTTTAAACCAATCAACCACCATTGCAATTGATACTTTTTTCATACTAAAGTATTTCTATCGTAGCCTCTGATTATTCGTATGAGATTCTTCCATTTCAAATTTGGAGTCATCTTCAAACTGAAGTCCAGTCACTAAACAAAACTCTACTGGGCTATACCTTATCAAGTCATTTCCAAATTAAACCACATAGTATATGTTAACTCATTTTCATGTTTGATATGATACTCCCTTAAAAGATTATGGTGACAAAAATGCCCATAAAACACCATTTCATTCACCTTAAGAAAATGATCAAAACAAGTGTCCTCAAAAAGTGTGAGCTGATCAACCAATAAGCGAATATTTTATCAACTATATGCTTTCCCAATTACTGTAGTAGCTAACTGGCCTTGATTCTCGAGCTTTTTTTTTTTTTAGTAACTTGTTGAACTTTATTTTAGCCATTTACACCTACAAAAATAATTAATTCGAAATCTTCATGAACTAGAATCCAAACAAAAAACATATAAATTGCTTTCTAAATAGCGAAAATGAAAGTATAAATGAACCAAAACCAAACACGATGTGTGGTTGATTTGAAATTGGTCTCAATCTCACCATTAAAACAAACTAATTTGGCATCCATAGTTAAAAAAAAAAGGCACTCAAAACCAGTTTAATTTAACAAATGATAATAATTAATATAATTATTTATTTTTTAAAAGAAAGTAATCATAAATTGGTAATTTAACAAATAAAACACTATAAACATCACAACATACATAAAATTAGAACATCAAATCTACTTGGAAAACCCTCTAGTGTGAAGAAAACTTCAAGGGATGTTATTAGTAAGACTTTCACAAATAAAATTACGTTAGAGAACAAGCCAAAAATTAGTATCATCAAAAAACTTTTCACCGGCTAGGTGGATTCAATACAAAATGATATCATCCTAATAAGTTTGGTTTCTCACTAAACTGAAAGCAAAATAAGAGAAGAAATACCAATTGGAACCGATAGTTCTTATTGATAAGTTATTCAAATTTCACTTAAATTAATCAGGGAAAGAATCATTGTTTGATGCTTGGACAAAAGATAAAAACAAAATTAAAACATCTATCTTTTTGCTATCTCCTAGTTTTTCAATGCATATGAAATTTGTTTTGCTTGCTTGCTAAGACTATTCCACTTTCTCTTACTTCATTCAGTGTTTACATGTGAAAATATCAAGGTGACTAACAAGTGGTTTTAACGAGCTAAATACCATGTTGTATCCATAAACAAGCAAATTGTTTGAAAAATGTATTAGTGGTTATAATGCCACATATACTAAGCAAGCAACATCCATCAATTGTCATTAGTTCATACAAACAATAAAAAACCAACACAAACAATTAAAACTCACCAATACTTTATATCCATATAAACAATCAAAACCAACACAAACAATTAAAACCCACCTCAAAAAACAAACAATAAAAAACCATCAACACTTTAAATCCGCACAAATAATCAAAAACCAACACAAACAATCAAAACTCACCAATACTTTATATCCACACAAACAATCAAAAACCAATACAAATAATCAAAACCCACCAACACTTTATCTCTACACAAACAATCAAAAACCAACACAAACAATCAAAACTTATCCCAAAAGACAAACAATCAAAAACCATCAAAACTTTATATTCACACAAATAGTCAAAAACCAATACAAACAATCAAAACCCACCAATATCTTATGTCCACACAAACAATCAAAACCCACCCCAAACAACAAACAATCAAAACCCACCAACACTTTATCTCCACACAAACAATCAAAACTCATCCCGAAAAACAAATAATCAAAACCTATCAATACTTTATGTCCATAGAAATAACAAAAAACCAACACAAATAATCAAAACCCACCCAAAAAACAAACAATCAAAATCCATAAAAACCCCACACAAACAATCAAAACACACCACATATCATTCAAGAGAACCTAAAACACTTAAAATCCAAATGAAAATGGGTGAGTTTGGGCGAAATATACCTTCAAAAGGTTAGATTTGGCTTGTTGTTGGGTCAAAACTTTTGTCGAATGGTCTGTAGTTGTGCTTGGTAAGCTTAAGCTTGTATAGGCAGTTGCAGTTGAGCTTCGATGGGTGGTTGTGGTTGAGCTTTGGTGACGGTTGAGAGGCGATTGAGCTGCAGACTTCAGTGGAAGTTGGTTGAGCTTGGATGAGTTCGGGTGGAGGTTGCACTTTGTGTAAGTTGGGCGGTTGAAAGGGCAAGTGAAGGTTGGTTGACTTGGGTGGAGGTTGGTTAAGTTTTAGAGCACCTTGGACTGGCATTGTAATGCCTTAAAGGTGTGCAATCGGGTTGATATGGTGTGGGTGGCGTGGAATGGCGTTGAAGTGACCTAAAGGTGCATTGGTGTGAGTGGTGTGGTGGGTTTGATGTGTTGAAGGGCATTCTAGTAAATTAGAGGCACTTTTGCAATTTAATTGCTCCAAAGGGTAGTTATGTAATTCTCTTGTGTATTTGGGGCATTTTTGCTAAATTTCCTAATTTAAAAAAAAAAATGTTATTAAAAAGAAGAATTTTGGAAAAAAAAAAAAAAAAGAAGATAATATATTTTTTTGAAATGAGATCTCCATTGCTCGTTACATAATGGACGATGAAAATTAATTTAAAAATTAAAATTAAAAAAAATTTGTAAAAATGAAAATTTTAGAAAATAAAAAATAATAATTTTGTTTAAAAAAACAAAAAAAACAAAACAAAAGAGATCCCCACTTAATTTTAAAATAATTTTTTAAAAAATAATAATAATAAGTATAGGGAAAAAGGAAAAACAATGAAATTGAAAATTTAGGTTTTAAACTCAGATTTTCAAGTTAAAGATTTGCAACTTCTTCAACTTGAATATCAGCTTGAAAAACTAGATCCCTTTCCAAAATGTTCTACTTCTCCATTCCTCATTAGTAAACACTAATGCTAGTACGGGTAGAATTATTGACTAATTCACATGAGGAAGAGTTGAAAGGAGATGATATTTTCACTAATGCTAATAGGGGCAGAATTACAGGTGGTAGAGATGGTCGTTGAGTTAATGGTATGGAGATAATAGGTATTATAGGGATGTGAATGAGAGAGGTAGATGAGAAGATAGACCCGATAGACCAAATAAGGATCTTGGTAGCATTAAGATGAAGATACCCTTTTTCTAAAGGAAAATTGATCCTGATATGTATCTAGAGTGAAAGAAATGAGTAAAGTTGGTCTTTGAGTGTCATAACTTTTCTAAGAAAAAGAATGTAAAGTTAACTGCAGTTGAGTTTATGGATTATGTCGTGGTTTGGTGGGGGCAATTAGTGCAAGATAGAATGAGAAATGAGGAACGTCTTATCAACATTTGGGGTGAGATAAAGACTGTTATGAGGAAGCGGTTTGTTCCTAGGTCGTACTATAGGGACCTATACCGGCGATTGCAAAGCCTTACCCAAGGTTTTAAGAGTATGGATGACTATTATAAGGAGATAGAGATAGCCATGATGAGAGCTAATATTGAGGAAGATAGAGAGACTATTATGACACAATTTCTACAAAGATTGAATGAAAACATTACCAATATTGTTGAGTTGCAACATTATATAGAGCTTGAGAACTTGGTCCATATGGCTATGAAAGTGAGAAACAACTTAAAAGAAATGGTTCAATGTCACGATATGGTAAAAATTCGGGTTCCACATCCATTTGGAAGTCGAATTGGAGTAGAAAAGAAAATAAGGCACCACAAAAGCCTAAGGCCGAAAGTGTTAAGCCTAAGGAAGCTAGAGATAGCAGTCATGATAAGAGCAAGGCCAAGGTAACGCAAGGGACAAATAGAGATATCAAATGTTTTAGGTGTTTGGGAAGAGGTCACATAGCTTCGCAATGTCGTAATAAGCGAACTATGATCCTAAGAGAGGATAAAGATATAGAGACCGAAGGAGAGAGTGACAATGATGAAATGCCACCATTGGAAGATGCTAGCGATGTTGAAATTGAGTATCTCGCAGATGGAAAGTTGTTAGTGGCAAGATGTGCTTTAAATGTGCAAGTGAAGCAAGATGATGAGATGTAACGTGATAATATTTTTCATACTAGATGTCATATCAAGGATAGAGTTTGTAGTATGATCATTAATGGGGTTAGTTGCATCAACGTTGCTAGTACTGAATTAGTGGAGAAACTGAGCTTATTTACTTCAAAACATCCTAAACCTATATAAGTTACAGTGGTTCAATGATTGTGGAGAAGTTAAGGTGACGAAACAAGCGCTAGTATCCTTTACTATTGGTAGGTATAAGGATAGGGTGTTATGTGATGTTATATCTATACACGCGGGACACTTGCTTTTAGGTCGTCCATGGCAATATGATAAGAGAGTAATACATGATAGGTTTAAGAATCGATATTCTTTTACCATGAATAGGCGAACAATCACTCTTGTACCATTAACACCTAAACATGTGTATGAAGATCAAGTGAGAATAAGAGAGAGTGAGAAAAAAAAGAGAGCGAGAGAAAAATAGAGGATGAGAGTTCAAACACTAGTGAGGTTGAGAAAAAGAGAGTTAAGTGTGAGAGAAAGAGTGATAAAACACTTGAATATGTGCAAAAGAAAACTAGGAAAGTTGAGTGTAAATGAGATAATAAGATGAAGAAAATCGAGAAAAAGAAAATGAGTATCTATGCAAAAGAGAGTGATGTGAGGGTTGCTTAGTCAAGTAGCAAATGTTTGTACTTATGTACAAAGATGCTTATATTTCTAACTCTGACCTTAATGTGTCTTTGTCTAATGTTGTTACAATTCTTTTACAGGATTTAAATGATGTATTCCCTGAGGAGATACCAGATGAATTGCTACCAGAGAGGGGAATAGAACATCAAATTGACTTTATACTCAAGGCTACAATTTCAAACCGACCCGTATATATAAGTAATCCCGATGAGACAAATGAGTTTCAAAGGTAGGTTGAAGAGTTGATGAAGAAGGGGTATGTGAGAGAGAGCATAAGTTCATATTTCATACGAGTATTACTTGTGCCTAAGAAGAATGAGACTTGACGTATGTGCATTGATTGCAAAACTATCAATAAAATTACAGTTAAGTATCAACATCCCATACCTAAATTAGATGATATGTTAGGTGAGTTGCATGGATTTTATATGTTTTCTAAGATCGATCCTAAAAGTAGATATCATCAAATTAGAATGAAAGAATTAGATGAATGGAAAACTACATTTAAAAGGAAACATGGTTTGTATGAGTGCTTAGTCATGTCTTTTGGTCTAACTAATGCACTTAGTACTTTCATGAGATTAATGAATCATGTTTTGCGTTCTTTCATTGGAAAATTTGTTGTGGTTTACTTTGATGATATATTAGTGTACAGCAAGAGCATAGATGAACATGTTAGGCATTTGTATTATGTGTTTGATGTGTTAAGGAAAAAAAAGTTGTATGCTAATTTGAAAAAATGTTCTTTTTACAATGATAAGATTGTATTTTTGGGTTATGTTGTTACGACAGAAGGGATAGAAGTAGATGAGGAGAAGGTTAATGCTATTAAGGAGTGACCTAGGCCTATGAATGTTAGTGAAGTGCGTAACTTTCATGGATTGGCTAGTTTTTATAGAAGATTTATTAAAGACTTGAGCACCATAGCTGTACCACTAACTGAGGTTGTGAAAAAAATGTGGGTCTTAAATGGGAAAGTGAGCAACAACATGCATTTGATTTGATTAAGGATAAATTATGTTCTACACAATTGCTTGCATTACCTGATTTCTCTAAGACATTTGAGATTGAGTGTGATACATCGGGAATAAGTATAGGGGCTGTTCTTATGCAAGATAGGCGTCCTATAGCTTATTTTAGTGAGAAGTTGAGTGGAGTATCAATAAATTATCCTACTTATGACAAAGAATTGTATGCTTTAGTTAGGGCCTCAGAAAATTGACAACATTATTTGTGGTCTAAGGAGTTTGTAATCCATACTGACCATGAGTCCTTGAAACATTTGAAAGGACAAGGTAAGTTGAGTTGGAGGCATGTTAAGTGGGTAGAGTTCATAGAAACATTTCCTTATGTGATCAAGTATAAATAGGGAAAGGAAAACGTTGTAGTTGATACATTATGTCGCAAGCATATTTTGATCTTTACTTTGAATGCAAGGTTGTTAAGGTTTGAGCATATTAAAGAATCGTATGTGAATGATTCTGATTTTCCTTCTGTTTATGTTGCTTGTGAGAAGGGTTCATTTGATAAATTTTATAGACGTAAAGGGAATTTATTTAGAGAGAGTAGATTGTGCATTCCTCAAGGGTCTATTAGAGAGTTGCTAGTTAGAGAGGCGTATAGGGATGGTTTAATGAGACATTTTTATGTTAGAAAAACTTTGAATTTGTTAGATGAACATATTTTTTTGCCACACATGAAGAAAGATATTGTGAGAATTTATGAGAAGTGCATAACATGTAGAAAGTCTAAGTCAAAGTTTTACCTCATGGTTTATATAAACCTTTGCCTATACTTAGTGAACTTTGAATTGATATTTCTATGGATTTTGTATTGGGTTTATCTAGGTCCAAAAAGGGCTGAGATTCGGTGTTTGTTGTGGTTGACAGGTTTTCAAATATGTCTCACTTCATACCATATCACAAGATCGATGACGTCACACGTGTTGCTGACTTATTTTTCAAGGAGATTGTTCGACTACATGGAGTGCCGAAGAGTATTGTTTCAGATTGAGATATAAAGTTCTTAAGCCATTTTGGAGGACTTTGTGGGGGAAGCTAGGAATAAAGTTATTGTTTTCTACTGCTTGTCATCCACAAACTGATGGACAAACGGAGGTAGTTAATAGAACTTTAGGTACTTTGTTGCATTCCATTATCCAAAAGAATTTGAAGAATTGGGAAGATTGCTTGCCACATGTAGATTTGCTTATAATAGGAGTGTGCATTTAACTACTGGTTGTTTACCATTCGAAGTTGTGCATGGGTTCAATCCACTTACTCATTTGGATTTGGTACATTTATCTATGGAGGAAAGAGCTAACTTAGATGGTAAGAAGAAAGCTGAATTTGTTAAGCAATTGCACGAGAGAGTTAGGCAACATATTGAGAGGCGAGCCGAGTAATATGCTACTCAGGCTAACAAGGGGCAAAAGAGAATTGTGTTCGAACAAGTAGATTGGGTTTGGGCGTATATGTGTAAAGAGAGGTTTCCTATTCAGCAAAAATCTAAGTTATAGTCTCATGGAGATTCTCCATTCCAAGTGCTTGAACGCATCAATGACAATGAGTACAAGATAGACTTACCAGGTGAGTATAATGTTAGTGCTACTTTTAATATTTCTGATCTTTCTCCTTTTGATTTTGACGTAGGTGTCGATTTGAGTACAAATCTTTTTTAGGAGAGGGGGAATGATGGAAACTAAGAAAACAAGCCTATAAATCCTTTGAGCATCAAAAGGGGGCCTATGATAAAGCTCGAGTTAAAAGAATGAAAGAAGTTTTAAATAAACTCATTCAAGATATTTGGGTCAAGAGTCTTGCCCAATATGATTTAGAAGACTTGGAGGGGACATTAATGCTTCAAAATATTATTAAAGTCCAAAAACAAATCCAAAAACATCAATCTTGAGCAAATCTTGAGGCTTGGATGCCAATTCTGATGCAATTGGACTATTATTTATTTGTTTGATTTAAATTGGGCCTAATTTGTATTATGAGTTGAGTTAAAATTAGTTTAATTTGTTTAACTTTTTATTAGGCTTTTAATTATGAGGTTGAGATATTTATTTAAATTAAAAGCCTAATATGGGTGTGTTTAGAAGAATAGGAGTCCAAGGTCAATTAAAAGTAGAGTTTTATTTAGTTTTCTACAAGATTTAGGATTATATGCCTATAAAAGGCTTATTAAACCTAAATTTTGAGACAGTTGTTTATTAAATAAATATTTAATTTTTCTCTATTGTTCTTTTGAGAACTTTGAGAAAAGAATTGTTCTTGATTTATCAATTTTGACTTATCTCCTACATTCTCATCTCTTTCTTGGGAGTGGTGTTGTTATATCTTTGGTTCTTGATTCTCTAATCAATGGGTCAAAGATTCTCTATAATCTGAATTATCTTTCTTAGGGTTGTGTTTCAATTTGATAATGGGTGTCGTATCGATATGTATGGGGTTCGCATCAACATTAAAATCAACTATAACCACTAGCTCCAATCGAAGCTTCAACTTCAATTTCGAACCCAAAAACTTCAAACCATTTCAACGCTTTAACTTCAAACCAGTTTAAAGCTTCAAATCCAACAACAACAAATCAGTAACAAAATTAATATTTCAACTTGAAATTCTTTTTTATTTTAAAGAAAGTAGAATGACCAACCTAGGTCTTCATCTAAGTACGTCAATCCATATGAAGTATCCTTCACAGCTTTTAGAGGTAGACAAAATAACCAAGACTAACCAACCCGAACCAATTCAACGCAAACCGACCCAAAAATGTTGGTTTTCATCTTATATTAGAGTTGGATCGATTTACACAATCAGAAACTTATCAAATTTGGTCTCGAGTCGATTTTAGGTCAGAAAACTTATCCGACTTGAGAATCGACTAGAATAAATTGAAAAAAGGAAGGAGGAAGGGGGAGAGGAGGGTGCGTGGAATTACATATATAAAAGCCAAACAATACCCTTAAAGCCCAAATCAATTTTCTATCTAACCTTAACAGACGGTACACCCCCCCACCCTCTCTCTCTCTCCAACCCTTGCCTCCACTCTCTCTTTCCCCAACCCTCGCTGACACCCCTTTCCTCTCTTGTTCCAAACCCCTCATCAGCCTTGTCGTTCAACTATCTGGTTCAACTTACCAGCCTAACGTCATTCAATTGCCCCCGTTTAGCTGTCGATCCGTCTCTATTCAAGAAATTGCTTTATTTTTTCAACCATCACTTCTTAGTCGTTACTGTCCAACCATCGTTCATCTGTTCATTTTTTTGCTTGGCATGCATGCAGTTTTATCTGCATTTTTTCCAAGATTTTTACTTCTTGTTTTTTTTTTTATTCTTATTTTAATTTTTGGTTTTATTGTGCTATTTTTTGTGCAAGATCAATATATACTTTTATATATTAAAAAAAATCAATATATATTGTTTTTTTTTCTTTTGAAAGATAGTGCTGGAGGAAAAATCGAATTTTAGATTAATGCAGAAACATGAGTTTTAAAAATTTTCAAAATGAAAACTTGTCAGTCGATGTTAGTAATAATAATTCAACAACTAAATTAATGAAGTCGAATCTTACATTGTATAGAGATTGATTGATCCATTTTTATTCACAGACTCTTCACCACTTGATCTTTCTTACTATGACTCTTTATCAAGAAATCGTGTGTGTGGGCACGATCTTGAAGAATCACGATCACCTTTCTTTTCTCAAAAGAATACCTTTAACAAAAGAAAACAATGAAGCCAACAACTAAGAGACGATTCAACCAATCTTTTTTTTTTTTTATTCTAAATGGTGCTCAGGCAACCCTACACTTTTTGGGTTTTTGTGTTTTCTTTTATGTATTGAATAGTTAGAGCAAATAGAAATAATTCAAATCCAATCTTTATTATCAACATAGAACACCTTTTTTATATTGATTAACTTTACGTTTTCTAATTTAATAAAAAAAAAAACAATTTTTCTCATTAAATAGAATATTCAATTTGAATTAGTTTTCTAATTCAATGAAGAATCAATTTACTTTATTAATCATAACATTAATCCAAAGTTTTCTTTTGCTTCATGAAGTAAAAACTTACTTTATTAATCAAATATTAAGTTTTAAGTTTATGACATTAATGAAGAAACAATTTACTTCATTAATTTGACTTTAAATCACATGGCTATTATAATAAATTGATTATTTTAGTAACCACATGGATTTGAGCCCATAACATGTTTAGATATATAATTAAATAATTCAAAATTCAAAATTATTAATTCAAATATTCAACAATATTTAAATCATGTGAATGTATTTGTGCTACACATGTAACACATAATTAGACATTCCAATTAATTCTTCTATTTTCTCGTTTCTTATAATGAGCGTGAGCTAACAAGGGGATCAAATGGATCTACAATCCTGAGTTCTAATAATATTGAAATTATTAATTAAACTCTTTAATTAAATAATTCGTTATTATTAACCTTAAAGTTACTCCACTAAAAATCTAACGTTGCAAAAATTGCAGATGTTTTACACAATTTGAATTTATCAATATCCATTGATCTAATCATTTCATTTGGTTCAATCCTCTACAAATAGTTTATAATTAAAGCTAGGTCATAAAGTCCATTATACCTCTTTAATTATATCTTATTCTATTAAGTATCATTGATTCTCTAATAAACAATATATCAATAACAATTTTTGAATTTTGTCTTTCTATTTAATCATAAATAGAAAGTTGATATCTCTTATTATTTAAAACCAGAATTAACACTTAAAAGAACTACTTATCTATTTCTCGCAAGAATGAGTGGGTTCTATTATTGTGTAAAATGTTTCCAACCACCTCTATTCAAATCATATCTCCAAATTACGAAGCTTATTAACTGTAAATGTATAACAGTCTCACTCATGTAAATCAAAAAACATAATTCAATAGATAGAAGTTCATAATACAATCAAGATTAATATCAATCCATGTATAATTATCAGGTTGATAAATATGAATTTCTTTATTTAACGAATATTAATAAGAAATTCATCTTTATCGTGGTCTAGTCCTATATAATATCTATTATATAAGGTGTCTCCATTTTCATGTCACCACACGAATGAACCTGAATAAGATCATCGTATCAAATACCAAATAAATGATCTTGGATAAGATCATCGTATCAAATTTGAAATAAACCGTATCTGTAGAATTTACCATGAATGAAGTACTTAACTTTTATTTGCTTTATACGGACTCTTTAGATTACTAATCTCAAACTAAATTCTCTTGTATATAACATTTATATACTTAATTTGAGACTACATAAGTAATCATGGATATTATATGATATTTGTATAATGTAAAACATTTTATAAATGCACATAAATTGAATAAAATAAACATATTTTATTTATTATTTATTTTCTATGTTTACCAATTACAAGCTCTTAGGGTACAAACCTTAACAAGTGTTTACTGATATTTAAAAATCCTGATTTTTATTTTTCTTTGCCTATGGTCAAGCCTTTAAGTGTTTGTTGAAGACTTCAAGGTTTCCTAATACTTAATTGTTGAAGACATGCTCTACGAAATCGCATTTCCAGCCGGCCCTAATGAAGGCCCAATTGAAGGCCCAAATAGACAAGGACTAACCCGACCCGAACCAACCCGATAAGAGTCGGTCCATGTCAATTTTCACATTAATTCTGGTCGAGTTGGGTTAAAGTAAAAATTGACCAAAGTCGGTTTCAGCAAAAACCGACCCGACCCGTACCAACCCCTAACAGCCTTTAAAATCAAAATGCAAAATTAAACAAGATAATTATAAATCAACATTCTTCTCAAATCCATATATAACTCTTTGACCTACAAACGACACTGCATTCTTCACAAATCATAGCCCCTAACACTCCCTCTCTCTCCTTCAATTTCTTGTATAGCTCATCCACCAATCTTGACAGCGGCACCTCATTCTTCTCTAACACACTACCACCGCCCTATTCAACCACCCACCTCCTCTTATGTCGACGACGGCAGTCGATTCTTCTAAATCACTCAATTCCACTATCATTTCCTTGAAATACTCAATCGTTGTCGACAAACCCAGATTCGACCATCACCTCATCTCATCCACCAATTGTTGTCGTTTTGGAGTCGAAAATGGGGGATGCGAAGAGGAAAGTGGTGAAGAGAAAGAGAGCGGTGCCAAAGATGACGAAGGAAGAAATAGGTGTCCAAAAGAGATGAACCCACTATCATCCGCCAATTTGGGTTTGCGTTTTTATTTTTTTTATTTTATTTTTTTGTTTTAATTGTTCTTTTTTTATCTGCTGTTTTATTTTTTTTTGAAATTTTTATTTTCTAAAATTTTGATGATTTTTAGAAAAAAAAAAATAATATTATTGGTGATGATTTTTAGTATATTTTTAGGATTTTGTTTTATGTATGGGCAAAATGATCATTTGGTTAGAAACATTGGTCAATTGTTAAATTTTACGAAAATTGAATAATGGCATGAGGGTTTGGTGTAATAAAATGATAAATGTGTTTCCATTTATTTTTGGACAAACCTCATAGGCGTGCTGTGCAGTTATTTCTTATATAAATCACTTATGATCTATCAATATAGTATAAATGATTGGTGCAGTCCTGTCATGTGGCAATATCAAAGAGAGGGATCCACATACATCCCGTTGCATGAAAAACTCTCTTGTATTGGATTGGACTTATGTGTATGACATTTTGTAACATTTAGTACTCAAATTAGATAGTGTTCATGAGGAGTTTGCATTGTTTTAAACGGAGTGTGAATGGATTACTTGTATACTGTCAATAGAATTATTTATAAGACATACTTCAAAAAAATCACTCGTATTATAAGGTGTGTCAATACTTTTTGTTCTCTTAAAACACCAATGCATTGATAATGTGTTTACTTGAGGGATTAAGTAATGAGAATAGAGAATGAGAATGATCATTGGCGTTTATTTGATCTTCAATAAATTTCTAATGAAAATAAATTATGAATCCCACATGAATTTAGGGTTGTGGAATGAGATTCTCATTCTCATTCATTCTCGTTCACTTTTGCAATTTAAAAGGTGTTTTATACCCCTTATTAAAAAAATAATAATAATAAAATTGGAAATCAAAAAAACATCTGAAAATAAAAACTAGTTTGCTTAGTTCTTTATTCATCATTGCTAAGAAAGTTTATTATGAAAAAAAATTAAAAAATAATTTTATATATATTAAAAATCATGCTTACGATAATATTGTTAAGAAAGTTTAATTTTTTTAGCCTATTATGACGAGTTACACAGTAGGACATAGCAAAAAGGTAACACTACATTTTAAATACAATTTTACAAAAAGATACACAACGTTTCTTTTGCAGTTGACAAAATCCAAATATTTATATAGTTTTTTTTTTTTTTATATAGAAAAAATGTTTATGGAGTACATAATTTTAATCAAGGACATTTATGTAACTTATAATTAATTCATTCCGATTCTAAATCAAAGTAAACATCTTAATAGAAATACTACTGATTCTAATTTCGATTCCTACAATTAAAGCAAACGACTTATTTTGATTTCGATATATCAATCTGATTCCAAATCAATCTGATTTAAGATAATTCTGATTTCAATCCATTTTAATTACATACAGGTAAATGCACCGTGAGAGTGACTTTACGAACAGATTATCCTAATAAGAGAAAACAAACCCCAAAAATAAAAATAATTAAGCTCCCTGTTTAAAGTTACTTTCGAATGGAATTAATTGACTTTTATTTTCATTCTCTCGAATTCTGAACGCATTCTTAAATTCTGCAAGAGTGTCATGAAATGAATTTTATATGATTATATTGTATTGAACAATATTGAATTAACTTAGTACTCTAAATATTTGGCATCCAAATGTTTGGCACTTGTACAACATAGTATTCAATTGAAGTACGTACAACATAGTATTTTACTAGAATGAATTGTATTGTAATGGACAGTATTAGATTAAATTTAGTACTATATAATGTTAAGCATGGCTTAGTGATCGGACGGATTCTTGGATTGGCTAAACATAAATTTTGACTTATTTATAAACATATTTAGTTAAATATATCTAAACATGATAAAATTCTATTAATAAATAAAGTTTGATTCTTTATCAGTCTTAAAATTAATTTATTAATACAATTTTATCATCCCACTATTAACAGAGTTCTTTCAAATGGTAAAATAAATATTAGTGATTTGTCCTTGAGATGCAATGTAACTAATTTATCACAAAATTAATTCAAATATCATGTAATTTCACGCGCGTGTATATATATATATATATATATATATATTCCAATGAAGACTTCTTATAATGCAACTTCAAGCATCTCCGATGAAATTCAGTAGAAATTGAATTTGGATGTGATTTTTTATATGGATGATAAAATATTGAAATAGTTTTTTCCAGGTATATTAACCTTTTTTTTTTCAATTTTATAAAAGTAAAACATTAGAAAATAGAAAAAAAAAATATATTGAAAAAACAGTTCATGGATCCAAAAATTTTTTAATTTTTTTCTAAATGTATTATTTAACTTCTTTATGATGTATATATAAAATCTCATAAAGGAATATAAGATTTTTATGAAATTTCATAAATGATACATATTAAATTAGAAAAAGGGGTCTATTTAAATTCATCAAAGAATGCAATGGCACCAATCCCTTGCTAGACCAAACATGAAAGGGGTCCAAATGGGCTTTGTGCTTCTGCACTAAAACTGCTGTGCGCAAATTGCCAGTGTGAGCAATCGGGATCCACTTTTGCTGACTCTTATCTCAATGGGTCGCCACCTGTTTTAAAGGAGTTAAAGAAAGCAAAACGTACAGAGGCTAATGCCAACGGCAGACATATGCAAGCCACTATTTAGCTTTGGAGACTAGTGCCTTGCATTTCAGGGGTGTCCTTCGCTAATTAGCCTGAAATGATACCCCCCACAATTTCACTCGTTAGTCATTACACAGTAATTGCCACGTGCCAGGCAGATCTCACTCCTGCAACATTTGGAAACAAATCAAGCTGCCCGTATTCATACCTGTATCTGTTTGATGTAATATAAAAACATGCTTGAATACAACGTGACTGCTACGAAATCACCTATCTGAAAACTTTTCTAAAGCTCGCTCCAATTAGATTAAAGGTTTATCAGGACTTATCAATATTAATTACTAGCTAAATGGTTTGAATATTTATTTCTATAATCCAAAGATAATTACTCTGATAACAAAAGATAATTACACATATAAAAATTACAAAATGCATCCCATAAAATTTGACTCCTCATTACTGAAAAGGTACATAATCATGTGTGATAAGAAGTAAATGCAAAATGAATGTGTAATAAATAAATAATAGATGTTTTTGTTGAAACTTGAAAGATATCGAGAAAAAATTCCAAGCCTAACTGCACCAAGGTCCTAACAAAAAAAAAGAAGCCCATTAGCCTACTATTCAAAAAGCATCAAAAGCTGGGTTCCAGCCCAAAACGATAATTATTATTATTATTATTTTGATTTACAATAATTAATTTGTTCACATATCCTCTGATAATTTTCAGGACTTCTGGGTTTATAATAACTTGCATAACAAAACGGGTATTTTGATTTTTTGTTTTTATAAAATAATAATATTTTTTCTTTTTAAAAATACAATTGAAGAGCATGATCATGTAACTGAGTTTCCAAGAAAAATCCAGCCCCAGCCCCATAGAATTCATGAAAACATAGGTAGTAACCAGGTTGTGTTGTTTAAAAGTTGCAATTCAGACCACAAATGAATTACTTCATTTTATTAAACGTAAAACAGAACATAATAATAGGACTCCCAAGCATAATGACCAAGCAAACCGCTATCACACACCGAATCGATGACGACTTGTATTAAATGCCAACATTTTATTTCCTGTCCTGTTCACTCACACTCAGCTCACTATCCTTGTGTGTGTGTGTGTGTGTGTGTGTGTGTGTGAAGGGCTTCTCTCTTACAAGCAGGTCACATGTTTCGTGCCTTCTAGCCACTCACTTTCACTCTAATCTCTCGCTCTCTCGCTCTCTCTCTCTCTCTCTCTCTCTGTCATCACCACTTTTTTGTGCGAGAAATGATTTTTATTTTTTGTCTTGCCAAAAATTAAAGAAAAAAAAAAAAGAAATAACCCATTTTGAGTAATACACATATTATCAGGATCTGCAATTCTACACTTCTCAAAGGTACTTTTGTTGCAACAATATCTCTTTTTTTTTTTTTTGGTTAATATTGTTGGGACTTGTTGCACTATCTAATAACTCTTTTTGGTAATCTTTAGAACCTATTTTTGGGTTTTAATGAATTGTTTGGCTTCTTTTAGTTGGAATACTTAAAATGGTGATATGGGTTTCGTGTTATATTTCTTTTGTTGGTCAGTTTTTAAGTTTTCTAATTTAATGTTTGCGGTTGTTGTTGCTGTTTCTGAGATTGGCTGGCAGTTTGGTGCCTACATTGTTGTAGCTGTCTAACCTTATTTGTTTTAGCTTATATTCTTCTGTAAATTCATCAAGTACAATGTATTTGTAAACACATTTTAACAATTGGGTATCTAATTATTTATTAAAATATACCAGTTGAGCTTTAATTTGTGCACTCAGTTGTGATAACTGCTAACTAGGCCAAAAAAATATGTACTTCAATTTAGGGGAAGATGCATGTTGACCATTTTGTAGAATTCATATGAGAATTTCCCTTATTAGTTTTATTTACTACTATTTGTTGTGGACACAATGCAAATTGTTGTATTTCTTGTTATAATATCTGTAGCCTAGTTGGAATCACACCATGGTGTCGATTTGTCCATAAAATGGTTGTGAAGATGTAATTTGCACCCTATATTTCTCTGTTTTCTGGTTTCTAAATACTGGAAATGTTAAGCCAACCTTGCCAAAATCTATATGAAATCTGTTATGGTGATCCTTTTACTGAACTTTACTTGTAATTATTTGCCAAGCCAAATTCACTGGCATTGTTGCCAAACTGGTTCACATCATACTTCATGTGATGTTAGTTTTGTTATAACTAGTAAGTAATGTTTTTTCTCTTCACTTGGACTTTTCTTTGGTTTAATCTCTTGTAATGTGCAACATCAATTGTGCAGATTGGACTAGCAACTCTGTGCTGATTGTCAAATTTCAAAAGATAGCCATGTGGAAGCAGTCTCCTAGCAAGAACCTGAGGTCGTCTAAAGGCTTTAAGGTGAAGAATGTTCTTCAGATGTGTGTGTTGCTTGTCATTTGCCTTTGGTTCCTTCACCAGGTCAAGCACTCGTATGATGAAAAGAAGGCATTTCAGGAGGACACTGCAACGTTTTCAGAAATGCAGATTGAGCTTGGAAGCATAAAACTTGGCAGGAAAGACCTACATGTTCCAATGCAGCAATCGGATTTGGAGAAAGATAGACACAGAGAGAGAGCATTCGAAGAGCTGGTTGATAATAAGCATGATGAAATTGAGGACGAAGGAAGAGGTGGTGGAGATGATGAGATAGATGGACATGATCAAGACAAACCTGAAGATGAAGAATCTGAAGAAGTAGAGGATCTGATTGATGAAGAAGATAGGGAGAGGGAGGACGGGAGCGAAGATCAAGAGAATGAAGAAATGGGAAACCAGTTTGAGGACGAAAGTTTGTCCATAAATCAAGCTCAATATGAAGGTAACGCACATTCCAAAGCAAGTGAGGAACACTACACGGGTGATGATGCAGCCAGAGCTCTAATGCAAGACAGCCATGCTATGAACACTGAATTTGCACTCGCTGGTTTGAGAAAGTTAATGGAGGACCGAGTAGAGAACGTAGAAAACATTGAATTCGAGCCAGGAGTTTGACAGCATGAGATATTGGAGGAGAGTATTAATGAAGCTAGTTTTCTGATGAACATGTCGGATTTACTATGCTCTTAAGTCGTTTTCATTTTAAGAAAATGCATTTAGATGTAGGCAATTGTATAAATGTTTTTGCGTTATGTCCATCGATGCCTTGATGAAATAATCAAATTTGGCAAAGATGAACTAGAATTCAAGTGATGTAAGTAAATCCTTTGTGAAATGTGAATAACTTTTTTAATATAAGATGATAATGTGACTGGGGTAGGATTATATCCCAAGTATGCTCGAGAGCTATTGAAGGGATTGAAGGAAAATGTGTACTACTTGTATGTTCATGCCTAAATTTTGTTGAATAGCCTAGTTAGCTAGATGAACTCAATTTTTTTTCTTTTATTCCTGTTTGTAACTAAATAGGTTTCTGTTTGGAGAGTTGGCGATTTATTGGTTGATGATGGGGCTAGCTGTTAGCGATTGGCTGGAAAGGGTGGCGCTGGCTTTTGAGTTTTGCGTAGTTAAAATAGATGAGATATATTTAGTAACATCCTTCTGTGAATCTTGTGGCATTGGCTGTGGAACCCCAAACTTTAGGCCATTACAATTAGATAAAAATGAATACTTCTAATTCACTTATTATAGTTATGTGCTATAAATGTTTTGTGTCATTGACTACTTATATCATATAAGATGATTTGAATGGATCAAAGAACATAATAATCATATAATATGATTTGAATAGACCAAAAAGTATATATTTTACTATTGAAGTATAATATGATTTGAATAGATCCAACAATATATATTCAACTGGTAAATTATTTATCTTACAATTAATAAGCAACTATAATGCCCATCTAGCTTCTTGATGTATCATTCTCCAACTATCAAAGGAAAAAAGAAGTTTGAATGCCTCATTTAATAATTCTTGAGGCATGTTTCTTCTAGGAGTAACTAGCTTACTTTGGAGCACATATTGGATAGACTTCCCATACTATTTTTTAGTAATGATTTCTTTGCATCAGTTACAATAGAAACGACTCAAATCTAGATTATTGTTTTGTTAAATGAGCTTTTGATTTTAGTAAGCCACATTAAACGATAGTTATTAATTTAGTAATTGACACTAGGAAAATTTTTCATTTAATGAACCTATTATGTCATCCATAAAAGATATATAGTCATAATAAGAAGAAACTTAAATCATTATTACAGTTGTTGTTTTTTTAAAATGATACAAATGTGATAGAATATTATTGGACAAACATCCCATAACAACAATCTACAATATTTTGGGAATTTTTTTTTTTCTTGGTCATTCTCTTTTTTACCTCTTTCTCGTGCAGTTTAAGGTCAAAGGTTCCCACAAATTGTATACAAATGTGATGGAATATTTTATTGGACAAACATCCTATAACAACAATCTACCATATTTTGGGAATTTTTCTTTTCTTGGTCATTCTCCTTTTTATCTCTTTCTCGTGCTGTTTAAGGTCAAAGGTTCCCACAAGTTGTATTGTACCTCACCGATTAATCAAAGAAAAACTCCCATTGTACTACTAGCAGTCATGATTCTTGGAAGCTCAAAGCAATAAAAACAAGAAGGGTAAAATGCCATCCATGCATGCTTGATGCTTCTTTTTTGAGAATGTTTTAACTTGTAAAAATGTTCAAATGATCTATGTAACTGATCAAATAAGAAAATGAAAAGTTGACTAGGCTAGGATGCAAAGACCACGGAAAGCAGTTGAAGGAAATTATGGGAATTTATACGTTCAATAAATTCTTGCATATTGACTCATAAACCAACTAAGAGTGAACTTCCTCAGTGCGTCTGAGATGGAAGTTCAAATCTCACCATACATATTTATCAATTTGAGTATAGAGTTTTCTCTCAATTTTGTGGGAACGGATATTTCTCAATATAATTTGAGTAAATTTCTAAAACACACATTTGGTGTTTAATTTTGACAGATCATGAGAGACATTTGATCGATGATGTCAAATTAGCTTATAATTACTGGAAAAAAATTTGTAAGTCGTTTATATAGTGAACTTAAGGTATCCACTCTTGTTCCTAATCATAATCAAGTAGGCTTCTGCCTGGGCGTTGACGATGTGGGCAATGGTCAGACTGGCTTGCGAATGTGGAGGGCTGCAAGCTTAGGCTTTTCTTGATAGCTCGTGGTATGTTCAATTCAAGAAGGTACAGGCCAAAAATGCCATTCGGAGGGCAAAAAAACACAACACTAAGTGATTGCCCTTTAATAGATGATACATTTAGCCTTAGCACTTTTGTGTATCAAATCGCATTGCCTGCCCAAGACCCCAACTTGAGGCCACCACCGCGGAGAAACAACTACTATCCATGCTGATATCCACCTACATCTCCGCCGTATTGTTTCCCAACTATCAATTAAAAAGATTAAAAAAAAAAATGTTAAAATTGCCTCATTTAATCCTGTAACATTCAGAAACCTAATTCGTGTTCTAAGTTTATTCCTGGAGCAAATTGCTGACTCTGGAAAGTAAACAAGTTGACAACATTCCACATTTATTTTTAATCATTTTTCTACTTTTCTTTTCTCTTCCCGCTGTAGGTTATGGTCAAAGTTTGACCATGTTTTACCTCATATTATTGAGGCTAACCGTCCCTATGGAGAAACTGCAACCGAGTCATGGATTCTTGGAAGCTAATAAACAAAAAGACCAAGCTCCTCAATATGAATTTTAGCATTCCACTACATTAACCACAGTTATGAGAAATCAAAATCCGTAGCACATTGTTATTTATAACAGATTTGAATTTAGAAAAAATGAAAAATAGACATACACGGAAGCTTGGAGAAACATCTCTTCTAAATTTAACAGTATTGACATGAAAATAGACTTCAGGAATTCTTTGTGTGCTTACTTGGCAAAATTGCTGACCCAATTGGAAGAACTCCCAAGTGAAATGAATGATCACAAAGTCTGTATTAGCAAACACGAACCTAGAGAGAAAAATCTCTCAAATTAGCAAAATGGAGCTGCATCGGTTACCATTTTCAGTAATCCTTGGGGTGGACTGGTGGATGTGCATTCCATTGTAACAGCATCCAAATTATTGATGTACCTGATTAAAATCAAAGGTTCGATTATAAGTGCATCAATGAGCTACTTTTATTATTCAAAACATCAGTCGCAAATTTGCACCAGAAATAAGAGAACCTAAGAGTTTGATAAAATGCTATAAAGATTTTCAAGAGCACATACAGATTCCAGCTTGAAATGCTTACAGAAAATAAAAGTAATCATGCAACTAGGTGCGCTGAGCCTCACCAGAATAACTATACATTATTTTAGTCAAACAGGCTTTAGCCTGCTTGGTTCAGCATAGTTATATTTGGTCTGATAGCACTATAAGGACCACTTAACTAGGAAATCAATTTTTAAAGTGATCACTGCTATCAACCTTAAAAAATATTAGATGTCAAAATAGACAATTTTTTAGTCCACATAACAACTGCAACACTTGAAATGAACAGTGCAACAAGTCAAAGGAAAATAAACCAGGCAACTTAATCTGTGTAAGCAATTAAAAAACAACAAACTCAATAATGGCTAGCTGTAATCAGAAAAAATCATACCTGCAAAGATGCTAACAGTTGTCAGATTTGCAATAGCCATCGTATGGTATATTAGGTATTCAGTCAAAAAATGACCAAAAGCATAGATGAACGATAAAAAGGTAGCCAAATATAGTGGCTTGTTGTCAAGATTAAATGCACAGAGAAAGCAAAGAGTGCAAGTCAAAAGCGTCCAAACTCCAAATGTCCTTCCATGAACTTCAGTCACTATAGAGCATTCAGAGAGAGAAAGTGATCATCACAATTTTGTATAACATAATTAATCACAAATGAAAGGTAGAAAAAGCAAAAAGATTATACATTGCATAATCAGATAAGCAATGATGAAAGAGAACAAAAGGATTTTGTTAGTTTTTTTCTTAGGTTTAGGAAACATTTTGTCTTTCAAAGTGCCATGATTTCATTGTCACCATTTAACTGACTGAAAAAGCTCCAGATGCTCCATTATTGCACTCGAGCAACAATAACAATTATACAGTGGTTAGAACATAGAAAGTAAGGAATCATCAGGACATTGTCATCAGTACCTTGATGCCCTGCAGCCAATTATATAATAATTAAAAAAATTTAGTTACCAACCACCCCTGGATTTCGAAATCAATTTAACTCAATGAATAGGACTAATGTCAATTGGTGCTTTCCTTTCGTAGGCAGACATATATTCTTAGTTACTGTTGGCAGGGTATCCTCCAGCGCTTAAAAACTCCCTCTAAACTTAATAGCTGCTCATTGTAGAGCCGGCAATAGTTTAAATTATTTTTCGTCAGTCCCTACATTTTCTCAACTACATAGTTCAAGTATTTTGGATTCGTAGTAAAAGAAATGATGACAACTACATTGTATTTTTCACCACAGACAAACAGATTGGGTCGTTTTATTCATAGCAATTTCTTTATGTCAGTACATCAAATCAATTTCACTATGCTGAAACATTGCGTAAAGAATAGACATAAAGAGTCCATATAAAAATGAGAGCAGTGTCTAGACGTATACTGTGATTTGAAAGAACTACGAACACATAAAATGCTGAAGGTATATCAAACAGCTATGGTTTGGCTAAGCAACAAGCATCCAACTAAAACACTATACTTAAGGAATTGTCCTTATCTTGCCCATTTCAGTTCTTTTAGGTGCACATGCATGCACCTATAAGGACTATGTTTTAAGAACTAGTAACAAGATCCACACTATATTAAGCAAAGACATTCTATTTTCCAACAAAGTCAAATTCTTTATCAGCTCAGCAAATTCAATCTCCTCATTGTTGTTCTCAATAGCACCATTTCCTAAGCTGTTTTATCATCACATGAATAAATTTTCTTCTTTTTGCCATCATTAAATAATTCAACTTAGAATCCACTACTTCCCCCTTTATCTTAACATAATCTTTCACTTCAAACACACTCTTGTGCATGCATTGTATCCAGGGGAACGGTGTTTCAGAAGCCCTGGAAACAATCCACGTTGTGTTGTAACAAAATCTTTTCCTTTGCTTTTACATACTCTAAAATCTGAATACAACAACCTAAATCTTTCTTGGAAACTGCACTCAAAATCCTTTCTTCATACACTAAATCCAGTGCCCTAGCTGTTGTTGACTTTATTTAGCATTAAATAATCTGTCTTGACCTTCACACTTAAACATATGTTCTGTTAGGAATCTCACATTATGAATCTTTCTACGTTTTGCGATTTCAATTAAGCACAGATCAAGTCCCAGTCCAACCAAGAGACAGACAAATGTTCCAAAAATCAATATCCGCAAAGATCAAACTCTGGTAGCAAGTATCTCAAATTCAACAGCAAATGAAAAGCAAACCAAAGGCATTGAATCAAAACCTAGAAGCATCAATAAAATAGTACCCATGATGTCTTGAAAGAAATATGAATGCATGATTAAGTCAGAAGACATATCTTACAGCTATGCATTGGCGTTTTTTTTTTTCTTTTTGAGAAAAAGCTATGCGTTGGCTTAATACAATAAAAATGTTTTAGTTTGGGAACCATGCTTATTTTGTTCCCTCATGCATAACATGATCTTTCATATCAAGTACACAACTGCACATACATGCATCCAAAATGATTACATATTAAGGACCAGGAAACATTGTGCTGAGCCTACTGCCTTTTTCTTTAATCTTTACACTGAAATTTGACTTTCTATTTCTTTCTTAGCCAATCAACCTAAAATCAATCATTTCATTAGATCCCAAGCCCTTAGTACTAATACCAATTTCCATTTTCGACCATTTCCTAGGTTTTTCTTATCTCTTCTACAGCAACCAAAATCCATTCCACTGTCATTGAATTTCTTCTATTTTACTCCACTATTTCTCTCTTTACCTTGACACCACCTTTAGCTTCAAATCTCCATTGCACATGCACGTATAATTCAACTGGAACAAATCCACATTGTGCTCAGGAAATTGTATTTATTACTATAATCTTATGTCATCTAGATACAACAGCCCATAACTTCCTTGGCAACAAACTCGAAATCCATAATCTTCATAGCAAATGCATTCTTCCTACAGTGTTATACATCCATCATCAAACAATGATTGTTGACCTTCTCCCTAAATTTATTATTCCATTCAAAATCAAATATTTTGCATCTTTATTTGTTTTGCCACATAAATTAAGCACTTATTCAACTCCCATACCCACCTCATTTCTCCAACCATGACTCCATGTGAAAAACAAATGTTCAACCATAAACATAGATCAGACTCCATAGCAAGCATTGTCCAATTCGAAAGCCATTGAAAAAGTGAAGCAGAAACTTTCACAAGTCTAATTAATAGATTTTCTAACAAAATCTGAAAAATGCAGTTGCACTGCACTCAAATGTACAATCTTATCATGTTGCAATATCATGTCAAATCTCTTCCGTTGTTAATTTACTAATATCGAAATCAACATTCCATTTAACTATATAATACACCTAATTTTAATACTCAAGAACTAATCACAAAAGGGTTAGCATTTTCCACAGTGTCCAAATCCAAAGCATATTAAAATTACAAAACTTGGGGATCTCCACTCAAATTTTATTATACTATGACGTAAGTCAGTAGCTGGATTTAGACAGGAAAACCCACAAAACCAGCACCATGTCTCCGAATTAATACAACTATTTGGTGGAAGATATCTCCCAGGGAGAGAGTATTGGACGCTACTACAAAACATAAAAAATGAAAGATGTTCGAGGAAGAGTGGAGCTTACTGGTTGTTTTGGAGAAGACAGCACGTCTGAGAGCCCAAAGGTCGAAGAAACCGAACCAAACAGACGCCAACCGAAGCGTACCCACCAGCATCAACCACCATCCTAATAGCTTCATTTTGCTTCTTCTTCTTCTCCTCACCCTGTGTCACTTTGTATTTTGATCTGTTTTTAGTTTTTAGCCTTCATATTGTAGTTTGCTTTTTGCCCTTGTTTAATATTTTTGCTTTTAGAGATACTTGCAAAATTATCTCCCGACTTCCTGCAGTATTGCGCTGAGCGGCAGAGTATGCCAACATGACACAAATCGCCTCTAATCATCGTTTCATTAACTTATTCAGGAATATACAAGTCTTTTACAGAATCATAAATATTTAAAATTATGAAATAATTCCAAATATTTCTTTAATATAAATCTATCAAAATATAAATTATAAAAAAAATTTACTAGGTCTAAAATTGCAACTAAAATATCATCATCAACATTCGGACGTTCTTTCAATCTAAAAAACTATTAATGAACACGAAAAAATTATTCTACTTGCAAATAAGACTCAATTCAACCATTTAAGTTCCCAACATCACCACCATTTTGTTCACTTTATTTGCATTCAAATTAATAATAATAATAATAATTGATTTAGTTTTGAATTACTTTTTTTAAAATATGTATCTTTTTTTAAGAGGAAAATATGTATTCTTATGATAATAAAATAATGGGTGGTCCTATCGCCACCCAAAAAATTTCTTTTTCACCCATTAACTTTGCACACCCACACTAAAATTAAAAACTAAGTATTTTACTTTATACACCTTTTGTGATCCCAAAAGTACCCTTTAGTTATTTATTTTCTTTTCCTCCCGTATGAGTCAACTTGTCTTCTATTTGCTTCTATGATTGGCATGACGAGAATCATCAAAACTAATTTTAGGTTACCAACAAAAATTTGATCTTGATAATTGAGGATGCAATAGTCTGTTTTGTGATACAAATTCTACCAACTTTGGAATTGTCTTTGTAAAATTGAAGAATTTATCATCTTCCGTCTTACAAAAAAAAAAATTACTCAAGGTGAAGAAATGTACTATATTCATACTTATAACTTTAACCATAATATAATAAAAGTAATTAAAAGAAAACAAATATAAAATAATAATATAAAGGAACCCAAAAGCTTTAAAAAATAATAGGAAAATGTGTGCCACCTAAGATGTAATTAAAACACTATATATATACAAAGTATTCATAAAAATTATTGTTTTTCTCTGTATAGTAATTAAAAACACTATTATTTTCTTTATCAAGAAAACAATAGAATAATTCTTTTGGGGATTATAAAAATTATGAAATTCCTTTATTTTAAACGGTGGGTAAGCTTTTCTTCTTCTTTTTCTTTTTTATGATGCATATAAGGTGTTTGATAAAAGTTTTAAATGAATGAATGTTTTATTATCTATAATAGGTAACGTTGTTTTTTTTTCTTACACTATTTTGTTCTTAAAAATAATTTACTCATTAATATTTTGATAACAATGAATTTTATTAAAAAATGGCTGTGAAGTGAATTTTTTGGGTTGGTAATAGAGCCACCCTAAAATAATTTATGTAAAATCATATTGGTCATTTCTCCTCAAATGTTAAAGTGACTATTAGTCAAAACAGGGGCAAGGTTGACCAAGGGAGATTTATGTCATTTGGAGATGTTTTGCCGCTCCATGCAATAATATATAAAGTTGGGGCCATTTTTACTATTATTCCATTTCTAAAGATGTTTAATTATTGTATTTTTACACTAAACCTCAAGGAAATTAGTGTAAATACCCCTAACTTTTGCTGTGTGCCGTTGAAATATGCATTAAGAGGCCTCTAATTTCATTTTATTACTGATAAATTTATTTACTAAATTTATAATCTATTGTTGCAGTACTTAAAAATACTTTTCAACAAATATTAAAATCTAGATTATTTCAAAAAAAAAATAATAAATCTAGAGTATTGATTTTTTATTTTTTTTACAGTCTGACACTAGGTTAGATAACTATCGGGACCTAACAAAGATATGACACTATCCTGCAGTCCGAAAATCTTTTCTCAGAAATGAGAGATACCCACATAATTAGTGAAAAAATTGTCACATATATTTATTAATGATGGTTTTTAAACTTGCCACCACATGCATGGACAGGTGGGTTGTTGTCCATCACAGCAACTCACCTGAAGTAGAGTATTAAGTCTATTAATCTTATGCCATCTCCAATGGGACACCAAAATGGTGTTTTGGTATCCAAATGAGCTTCGATGAATGCACCATTTGTATTATTTCTAAGACCATCTTTTGGTGTTGATGAATAGTATAATATAAAATTTGATGTTACACTATTCACTAACACAAAAAATGATATTGGAATATAAATTAAATTATTTTAAAAAATATACAGGTTGGAAATATTTCATTAAGACATTTCAAATGAGTATAATATCGAATATATTTTAATATATTTTAAGTTTTGAATATATGTTATAAATAGTCTATTAATATAAAATAAATTAAATGTTTTAATATATATAAAAAAATTATTTTAATAATTATTTAATAAAATGGATAATATTTTGAAGGTGAAAATTCAATTTGATTAAAGAATTGTGTATATAATATTTTTGGAAGATGTCATTTACACTAATTTAGTGTAAAATATATTGAAGTGTAAAAGAATTTGATATAAGAACATTTGATATAGATAGCTTTTTATACAAAAATAATGTGGAATTTGGCGCATCATTGGTGATGGTTCGCGAGGAAAAACAATCACAGGCATGAATCAGCAAACCTTTTGATTGAAGGAATAAGCAATATCCTAGTCAGCCAAATCTTGTCCATTCTACGAAAGCTGATGAAAAGAGCGAGGACAAGTCATCAACAGTTGGATTCTTGCAGTCTACTGATGTGTTTAAGATTTGCTTTTAATTTCTCTGTCCATCTTTTGAATACAAATAAATAATACACACAGCTGGAATTATCAGAAGACCGAACGAGGACCTGCCATTTTGGCTTCATTTTACGACTCTCTCTCACCAACTATTTCTTTTCAATTATCCAAAGCCTGCACATATATATATATATATATATTTTTTTTTTTTTTTCACTTTTTAACTAACACACAGCTTGCACATTATGGGTTCTGTCATCACATGTGTCATACTTAATTTCACTTTATTGGGGCACAAAGCAGAAACCGTCCTTTGAATCTTCGAATATATATTTTGTAATGAATTTTAAATTTTAAAATATATTGCTAAATTTAAAAATTAAAATCAAATGTTCTCTCAGCTTTTTAAACGTAATTCGTTAAAATATATATATATATATATATATATATTATCGAATGGGGCATATCAATGGGTCCGAAATTGTTGTGTGTGTTTTTTGTTGGGTTGCTTCCCATATATGTATCTGGACAAACTGTTGAATCGGGAAGAATTTTCCAAGAAACAACACTCCTTGTAGGCCTCTATTTCTCCTGAATGGTGGCACTTTAAAAAAAAAAAAAAAACATGTGATGTCAATCTTCTTCATCAAAAAGTATTTGTATAGGCTTGCTGATTTCATTTTTCTCATGATGCATTCTTTGAAATTTCTATCAAATAAAGTCTATGACTATGACTCATCAAATTGTGACAGGTATGGTAAATTTGCATATAGATATTCATTTATATTTATCGACTTGTCTTTTTTTATCAATGTGAATTGAACAATGGTAACATGTACAATTTCTTGGTCCAGATTCCAGACTGGATACGTGAGGACCACGAGTCTAAGACATAAAGTTAACCAAACTATAATTATCAAAATGGGTTAAGAGACATTAAAATATGAATTATTTCTCATTCTTTAAATAAACAAAATTATTGTTAAATTGGTTGCTTAAACGTAAAATGATGCCTACATATATACTTGAAATGAAAAGGAACAAACCTACACTAAATTGACATCGAAAACAATAGAATTTAAAAAAATTTACCTTAGAAAGTCAAAAGCCATCGGCTTATCTTCACACAATCTTGTCCTACAGACCCAAAAAAAAGCCTAGATTCCCTTTATAAACCACTACAGACCATTCCACAACAAAATCAAAATGATGCCCACCAACTCCACTCTCTCACACCCGTGATTCCCCGGACCTCATTCCATCTACAAGTTACCTTCGTTTATATTTTTATGTACTTTCTAGAGCATATATTATTGACACCACAACACATCTAAATTTATCATTAATTTGGGAGTCTTGCACTGGTCCATAATATTACTAACTTGGCAACTATGATATAGAATATAGATATACGAAATCTCTTTCAAAATATTGAAAAATTAGCATGTGGAAGGTTGCTGCTACTCTACTATACATGTGTGTGGACCATAGCAAATTTGGGGAAGCAATAGGTAGCTAACCTAGCTGACTGGTTGGCAGACTTAGCACAAGCCCCGATTCTACAAACCTGCAAGCGGACTTTTAACCAACGTCATGTGATGCTGAGCTGCTCAGGCCACCGGCACCATACACCACATCCTCCACACAACACACTTTCCAAATGAAACCTGCAGCCGTTTGTTTATTTATTTATTAATTGTAATTTGCTGGTTTGTTTTCGATATAAGAGGCAGTGGCAGAGACGTGAACTTGACCATTGATTCTCCATGTCCCGACGGAGGCACCAGTTTAAGACCCCCCAACCAACATTATATTAGGAGACAAGCGACGTTCAACTGTTAGTTATCTTTTACAGTGTTGTCTTTGCCCTGACTAGAAGCCTCCGCTACCCCTGGCTCATTTGACTGGATCCTTTGTTTTTAGGTCGCGGTCAATCTTATGGTCATGAACCCATGGTCCCATTAGAAACAGAAACTGAGATAGAACCCATGTGCAACACCCCCAGGCAGCACCAAACCCATGTTCTACCACCACCACTTTACTGCCTCGCTCCCTTTTACTCGTTAAATTCAATTTTCATTTCCCACGTGTGAGCGAAGGAGCTGGTTTGGCCACGAGCCACTTTAATCCATTATTAAAACAATTGAGCACCATAATAATTAGTGGCACTAGGCTTCCTAACAAGTCATAACAAACCATGATTTTATGCAAAGTACATATGTATATAGGTTTAGGTAAGCCTTCATGAATTTGGATTACAGCTATCATGGTCATTTTCTCCTTCAGCGTCAACTGTTTAAAATAATAATAATATCATTAACGCACATCACTCGCCCCTAACAACTCCTCTATTCTATATTTACTTTTTATTAATTTACAAACTTCAAACAAAGGCTATTCTAATTAATTGGAACAGGAGCAAGAGTAACCAAATGCCAACCACAGTTGACAAACTCAATCACATTCCAGCTCATCAGAATCATTACACTTGAATTGCCAACTAAAAAAATATATATAAACCATCATCTAAGTCAGCAACTACAATATCTTCAAATTAAAAAAAAAAAAAAAAAAACACACAAGCCACACAACTAAAAACAGAGCGTGCCTGTCTAGTAATCTCCCTCTCCCTCGCAGCTATACAGAGTCTACGGATTTGTTTTGTTAGTAAATCCCCCTCACACCCAAAATATTAAAAAAAAAAATAAATCTAAAAAAAAAAAATACAAAAACGACGCCGTTTTCGCCGGAGAATCATCAGCCTAGCAAATCCTGATTAGGACAGAGTTCTTTCCTGAGGCGTTGAGAGAAAAGTCTGCAAGCATCCATGCTCAAATCAATGGCAGCAGCAAGAGCAACAAAAGCGGCGGCGTCCTCCGTGCAATTCACGTGCTGCACACTCACTTCCACGTTGGGTTTACTACATTTTCCCTCTCCTTCCACTCTAGCCGACATCACAAACCCTCTGTACATGCAATACGGCCATAACCCGTACCCGTAGTCACCGCTGCTCCGCGGGCTACACGCCGGCGACGGCGTCGCTCTCCCTCCGTTACTCGAAGAATTCGACCCCAATTCGATACAAAATTTCCCGCCTTTGTTCGAACTCAAAGTCGATTCAGCTAACACAATGCCAGCAGCAGCAGCAGCCGAGTCAGGAATCAGCTCGAACCGGTAGCCGAGTCCGTCGGATGCACCACGCTCGCGCCACGCTTCGAGTCGACCCCAGGGTTTCCAGGTGTCGTCTCCTGGACGGAGAATGAGCCAGGAGCCAGGGTTGGACCGGCTCACCCGGTCAGAGCCGGGAGAGGCTACAAACGGAGTGACCATAGAGGCGGCAGCGACAGGTGAGCCGGACAAGTCGTGGACGGTGATTGACCATCCCTTTCTTTCCTTTCCAGGTCGCTCTCTTTCACTGCCAAATGAACTCAACCAGCTCCTCGAACCACTTGACTCCGACTGTAACGACCTGCCATACATTACGAAAACAAAATAATCAACCAACTACTAAATAAAGCAATACAAAAAAAAAAAAAAAAAGCAAGAAAATCTTAAAAGCTTTGATAGTTGTATCCAAAGGAGTAAAGGTGCAACAAGTCGGATTAAATAGGAAACAAAAGTGATTAAAAACACTAACTTTACCGTACGGTACAGTTTAGTGAACTTTACTCCAGGCATTCAAAATTATAGTAAAATCGAACCCTAACTCATATATATATTTTTGTGAGATTACGAAACTAACCTTGACCTCTGATTGCGGTCACCGGTGTTTCTAAAACTGAACTTGCAAGTGAAAACGGGCTGCTTGATGCTGCCTCGGATCTGGAACACTTGTGGGCTGCATTCGGGCTCGCCGTCGAACTGGAAAACGAATCTTGGATCGGGTTCCGCCTTGACATTCAAGTGAAACTGAGAAGACGAGCCTTTCGTGTCTTTGCCTACACTAATCCACCCATTGTGGAAGACGGAGGGTTTGGATTCGGTTCCCGCCAGATCCAACGGCACCGACACCTTCCCCAAAAGCTTCCCCGAGTTGACGCCGCACGTCGTGCCTCGCCGCCCGGTGTAGATTGAGATTTTCAGGCATATCTTCGCCGCGAAGATCGACTTCGGCCGCCAGCTTCTCCAGATCCGACTTGTTGAGGTGGAAAGTCGCCGCCAGCGTATAGGGCTGGTTGTCGGGGGTACGGATTCTCCGGCGGAACGAACGGGACGACGCTGGTTTGGACGGGGAAACCTTTCAGCTTGATTTTGCAAAAACAGGGAGACGACGAAGGGTGCACGACGGACCGCGCCGGTTTGGCAGCTACTGGTATTTTGAGACCCAGATTGCCTACAGTGAGCCGCACGAAGGGGCACGGATCCATGGCTAGAGAGCTTGGAGTACGTGTGTGTTGCTTTGAAGAAGAAGACCAAACTAACAGAGACAAAGAGGGTAGTGGGTCAAGTTAAAGAGAGAGTGTAAATAGGAGGAAGAAGAAGAGGGTAGAAAACATGGGGATGCGAGATGGGTTGTATTGACATTGGCAGAGACATAGAGAGGTAGAGGTTTGTTCATGTTTTCTAGGCTTTGGATGGTTTTGTTATGTTTCTCTATCTCTTCTTATTGCAAAGGAAAAACGAAACCAACCCCAACGAGAGAAGGAGTTTCAAAGCGGGCAAAAACGGAACACATCGTTTGAGTTATGGAATACAGCTGGCTACAGCCTGGCGTTTTTTTTTTTCTTTATTTGCCAGACCGACCCGAGCTTGAAGGTATCTGAGGTCCCTCACTCTCTCACTCCTTTTCTTTTTTTTTTTTTAATTTTTAAGTTTTCTCTATCTAACCTCACCTGACTTCATCGGGGTCCACTTTTATAATTTCTTTTATGACGAAACTGCCCTTGTTGTTTAAAATAGGGAAAGGAAATCGTTTGTGCAGTGTATCTATCTCCCACACGTGGGCCGTGCGTCGTGGATAAAAACTGCAAAAGAGTGGGTCCTCGTTTTGGATGAAGAGGGATGTTGTATGATTGGATGATTTGTGGAATTGTGTGGGGCAGTGATAGTGTATGCAAATTGTTTTGCAAAGTACTAAAATCAGAGGGTGGTGTGGGTGACTGGTGGAGTATGATGGGGGCAGCTGGAGATGACACGTGGCGGGGAGGATTGATTTGGTACCCAAGAGGGAGAGGGAGTTAGATTTAGCCGACCCCACTTTATTCAATGATCCGCATCCGCAGCCTCCACCTCACCCCTGTCATTCTTAGGTCATTTCTTTCTTCTTGGAGTATATTATTAATTAACAATTTATTAGACCTTTCAAAAAAAAAAAAAATAACAATTTATTAGATTATTATTGCATGACCAAAGAAAAGTAGAGGTTCTCCTACTCCAATTTATGGTTGGATTTGGCACTGTCAAAATTCAGATCCATGATATTTATTGTTGTGTTTTAATCATACAAACTTTGGCTTTAAGATACTAACAATATTGAAAAAGAAGCTTCAAAATGTATATGAGTATATATAAATTATACTATGCATCAAGTATTAATTATTTGATTAACTATTCATATTTTATATATAATATATACAAATTTTGCCTGGAGGATCACTGTATTAAAATAACTTACTTGAGAATGAAGCAAGGCTTTTATAATAGCAGGCTTTCTTCACTAAACGAGTTTGGAGGCTCGTGACAGCCCTGGATTCCTTGGCAGCTAGGGCTTTTGAAGGCCAAATATTTTCCTAAAGGCAATTTTTTCCAGGCTTCACTGAAGCAGGGCTGTATTTATGTATTGTGTAGCCTAATGTGGTAGAAAGAATTGCTTATCAAAGGGCTATGGCGGCAAGTCTGTAATGGTAGGTGTGTATTAATGCTTTTGTAAACCTTTAGTTGCCAAAACCAACATCATTCAAACTGTTTTCCCCTTGCAATATTGATCCAAGTGTGTGAGTAGCAGATTTTATTAACTCGGATAATCATTGTTGGAACGCATAGGCAATCAACCATTTTTTCCTTCCTGTCGACCGTAAGGCAGTCCTTGCTATCCTTATCAGTGCGAAGGAGGTTCAAGACTTCTGAAGGTGGCATTATGATAAAATGGGTATCTACGTAGTGAAAAATGGATACCGAGTTGCGATAGATTACTGATAGGCAGAGCTGGTGGAACACAATGTGGAGCCTCCGTATCCCCATAAGGTTAAAACATTTATATGGAGAGCCTGCAGGAATGTCCTTCCAGGTAAGGCTAACATTTTGAGAATGAACATTTCAAAGGATGGCTACTACCATGGGTGTGATTTGGTTTTGGAAACCACTGCCCCCCCTCTATTGTGATATTCAGGTATCCAACAAGCTCGGAGCAAATTTGAGGGAGGGAATTTGATCCTTATTTTCCAGCCTTGTTCTCTAGTAGAGGTATTGATTGGTGTTTGGAAAAGCTCTAACCCTAGCCAAAGTTTGTGTGATTCTTTGGTGCTTATGATTCAATAGGAACACAAGGGTTCATGAGAAAAGAGTAAGGATTGCATCAGAAGTTATTAGCTGGGTTTTGAGGTTGTTGATGAATTCTTGTCTACTAAAGCAGCTTTATATACCCATGCTAGTAGACTACCTTCAGGTAGCCATCTCTCCTAGAGTCCTCCTCCATTAGGTTACTTGAAGCTCAACTCGGATGTGGCTGTTCGTCCAAGTTTGTGCTTTGCGGATATTGGAGTGGTAATTAGGGACCGTGGTTGTTGTCTCCAAGCCTGTTAAAGGCCTTTTCTCCCTTGAAACTAGAGAGTTGATGGCTCCTAGGGAAAGCCTTATCCTTGCCTAAACTTCGAATTTGTAGGTTTAGTTTGTGGAAGTAGATACCGTGAATGTTGATAAGGATATAAACCACTGCATTTTTCAGTGTGGAGATTCTAGCATTTTTGTCAATGATCATGAGGCTTTAGGTAGTGAGATCGGAGTTGTTAATTGTCAGACAATTATTAGACATCAAAATCGTTTGGCTCCTAATTTGGTCTTCCTTACCTTATCCTCTTTAGAGGTGTACATGCAGTACTTTGCCACCGAAGCTTGCATGTTTTCAGCTTGTGTTTGGTAAAGCTTTTAATTTAAAAAAGGGATAATCCCAATGTCTCCCCTATAGTTTGATGAAATAGCCAAAATCCCCATTCCTTCAAACAATCACTATATCCCCCTAGGGATTTACAAAATAAATAAAAAAAACCCCAATAGTTTATTAAAATATCCAAAAAACCCTTACCGTCAATTTAGATGTTAAAAGTCAACAGTTGACCGTTAATATGGAAGGGCAAAACTATCCAAATGAAATAAAATATAAAAAATATAAATATTTAATAAAATAATAATTTAATATTTAAAAATTGAAAAAAATCTCCACCGTCCATCTTTAAAATGGACGGCGGTGATCAAAACTATTAAAAAAAGTTTAAAATTTAAAAAAATCTTCACTCTCTCTCTTCCTCTTTTCTTCTTTTTCTTCTTCTTCCTTTCTCTCTTTCTCTCTCTCTCTTTTTCTTTTTCTTCCTCTTCTTCTTCTTCTCTCTCGACAGTACCCAAACTGGGTTTCCGTCGATCTGGGTTTCCGTCGGAAACCCTAGCTCTTTGGGTTTTCGACTCGGAAACCCAGATCAGATCTCGATGGAAACCCAGATTGAAGTTGGGTTTAGGAAACTTAGATCCAATCTGGGTTTCCACGTCGAAAACCAAGATCCGTGGAAACCCAACTTCTATCTGGGTTTCCTACGAGGAAACCTATATCCGATCTAACGGAAACCCAAATCGGTTTCCGACGCCGGAAACCCAACTCAGAATTTTTTTTAGTTTTGGTTTTTTTTTTTTTTGTTATGTTGTTGTTGTGTTTTTTTGATGATATTGTTTGTGTTATGTTGTTGTTACCTTTGATGATAGTTTTGTTGAATAGAGATGAGTGGATGTGTCTGGGTTGGATGATGGATGATGATGGTGTTCTGGATGGTTTTTTTGTTGAAGGTTTCTGTGTTCTGGACGTTTACTGTGTTGAGGGGCAGTTTGGTATTTTCACTCACTATTATAGTCGGAAATCAACTCCCACTAACAGAATTAACAGAAGAGGTAAAATAGGATTTTCAAAAACTATAAAAGATAATTAGCGATTACGTTAAACTACAGGGGAAATTAAGATTTTCCCTTTAAAAAATAATAATAACAAAAATAAATACTTGACAATCAAGTGCAAGAGTTACAACTTTTTTAAGAACAATTTATAAGAAGGGCGCATGGGCCCCTACCAGGCTGCTTTTCTCTCTCTCTCACTCTCTCTCAAATGGTTGAAAACGTATATCACTAATCTTGCGGTCAGTATGCAATGTTTTCATTTAATATTTAATTGTCTAACAAAATTCAAAATAATGATATTTTAAAGGATTAAAAAAATTTATGATACGTTATTATTTCAAAACACGAGTTTATACATAAGTATATCAAAAAAAATTATATAAATTATTTTAAAGTTTCGGATTCTTTAATATATATCATAAAGTGATATGTTAAATATGTTAATATATTAATACCAAACCTGACTAGTATGTTAATTGGGATCAAAACCATATACAACTAAATGTGATAGATGCACTAATTGATGATAATCATCCCATCAAAATACAAGATATTTTCATGTCAGTTAGCTATAAGGATTCAATATGCAATCTCATTTACCAACAAAAGAATAAAGAGTTATAATCCCTACGCAGAATATAGTAACTATACATATAAGTTCGTTAAACTTTAACAATTAAAAAAATTAAAAATAAATAATGCTGGCTTGTAACTATCATGTATACACCAGCCAAAGTCCAAACCCAAACCAAATTTCCGTGACTCGTTGCGAACTTGCTATATTTATTTATTTATTTTTGTTCTCAGCTTGCACATGCGATATCCAATCAATAAATGCAATGCCACCAGTTCCAGTTAAGCTGAATTGGAAAAGGTAAGGGAATTATTTATTTTAAAAACCAACTATTAATATACCGCACCGGTCTTACAAATATATTGGATTTGTTGACGTGGAGCCAACCAGCCTCTACTAAGATATCACTTTGTTTCTTTTTTCTTTTTTTTTTTTTTCAAAAAACGTCACAGTATCCATATAAACTCTCGTTCTAAAGATGGTAGATGTGTATATCTCATGCACAAACCACGTGCTCATTTTCCATTGCCGTGTACATTTCGTTAGCTACTACATGCGATCCACAAGAGGGCATTTTGAATATACTATTTTTAAGAGTACCTATGACCCTACCTCATCATGCAGCATTTACAAGGACTCCAGAAATCGAGTAGGGATACTTCCAGAAAAGAAATGGATCCTATGATTTAGTTTATGGGTTATCTACATCCTTATCTTGAAAAGATTAAAAATTTACTATTTTTAATTTTTCAATGACACTCCAATTTATGGAATTTAGCCCATCAATCAAGCATCTATGATTCGATCTATATTTAAACTTTAAAAATGAAGATAATTTTTTCATATGATGTGGACAGTTTTAGATTATACTGCAGAGATTCTGATCAGGAGTCTCCAATAAACTATATGGTGTAATAAAAAAAAAAAAAAATCAAATTCTTGCAAATTTTACTTTTATTGAATTCTTAATATGAAAAGAATGGTTGTCAATAAGATTGTTTATCCTTTAACGATTTCATTACTTTTATCCTAAAATATTGAAAATGATAAGAATATAATATCATGAATTTAAATTCAGAGAAGTGTAGGGACAAAGCTTCCCATGGGCTATGGTGGGCTTAAGCATAGCCTAGCCTATCCGTTTTTCTCTTATGAAATTTTTTATATAATTATTCTTTTTACTTAATTTATCAAATTTAATGAAATACCCTTTGTATTTACAATCACTTTTTACAAACCAACCGAGACTTATAATAGATTTACTAGATTTAATTAGGAACAAAATTGAATATTTTTTATTAGGTGTAGCTTTATATTTCAATATAATAAATTTAATCAGGTACTAAAGTTTCATTAAGAAAAATTATTCTACCATATTATTTGACATTAAATCCCAACTACATCCGTGGAGAAGTGTGAAAGAATAACCCAACCACAAATGAGATTCTTCTGTTTCTCAGATATTTCCCAGTATGTGTATATACAATTGTGAGATTTTTTATTTTTCATTGTATAGCATCACTATCTTAAGTTACATAAACTATATATAAATTTTAGAGATAATGAAATCGGTGGGAAGATAAATAGATTAGAAGTTATTTTCATGAGTGAAGGAACATTTGCTTTATTTTTTTATTTAAAAAGAAAAAAGAAAAACATTTACTCATACATAATTGTCAATCATTTTCAATAAACATTTCTTTGAGATAAATTTATTTTTGACCAAAATAAAAATAGAAAATTCAGTTTTGCTAAAAAAAAGTTTATCACTTTCAGTTCCAAATGGAGCTTCAACCTAACCCGTTTACTTTCCACACGATATTTTGCACATGTGAACTTTTCAACTACGTTGAAATTTTGTGTGAGATTTTAACGAACCAAAAATCATTGAAGTTGCACAGGTGAATTTTTCAACTACGTTGAAATGTTGTATAAGATTTTAATGAACTAAAAATGATTGAAGTTTCGTTTAGGCTTTTGTTAGAAAAGAGTATTGAATCTAACTCCACTCCAAAAACTAGCTCATGAATAGAGGTTTATCCTCACCTTACAAACAGATACAAATTTACTTCTTTAACTAATATAAAATTATCCAACACTCTTCCTATACAAATTTACTTCTTCAACTAACGTGGAACTATCTAACACCCTTCTTCACGCACAACATGCCCACTCAATAGCATCTCCACCCATACAACTGATTTTGAGCTATACAACTTAAATAGAACACATGCAAGTCTGATACTATGTTAGAAAAGGATTTTGGACCTAACTATACCATAAAAGCTAACTCATAAGTGTAGGTTCACCCTTACCTTATAAACCAATACAAATTCACATTTTCAACCAATGTAAAACTATATAAGAGTTCCAATTGTTTGTAGCCCACTTACTTATCACACAACATTTCACATAAAGTGAATGGAATTGTGTAAAACTTAAATGGGTTAAAATAATTTATTAATATAAAGCAAAAAACAATTAACCTTTTTTTTTTTTTTTTGCCAAAAATCAAATTTGTATATTCTTGCAACATTTTTTTAATAAATTTCACTATTTTTTCCCATTGAAATTTTGTAGGATAAAATATTTAGGAAAAAAATAGTACATCGTTTATCTGTGTCTCCAAATAATGTTACAGAGGTGAAAATATATGCAAAAAACAGTCTTGTTCAAACATTACTAAGAAACTGTTTGCTCTCATGCCAAGGTGGATGCCTTGATATTTCGAAAGAAAATGGTATCATGAAATTATTGAAAATAACAAGAACATCATAATATAAACTTAAACTAATGAGGGGAAAAAAACTTAAAGAGAGAATAATTATTATTATTATTTTTTATCCCCAAGTCTTATCATCGAGTATGACATAGAATGGTGAGAATTCTTTTCTATAACCTCACAATCATAAATTGTTTCAAAAAAAAAAAAAAAAAAAACCTCATAATCTTAAATTATATAAAGTGTACATAAATTACAATATAATAAATAAATAAAAATCAAGAAATTTGTGAGACAATATGATTAAAAAATTAATAGATGAAAATTATTTTCAAAAATCGATGAACATTCTCTTTTACATAAAAATAATGTTAGACCTCTAAAAAATTTTGATAAATTTTATGATAAAATGATGTAGTAAATTAATTTGTAGTAATCACTTTAATTATGGGAGGATAAATTGATGGTATTGTGATTACAAATCAGGTCGCTATATTATTTGAACAATTGATTTAAGTAAAATTTCAAGTAATATAACACAATTTTATATAAATTTATAGTAATCATAACAATGTTCTTTTTAAATTATAAGCGCACGTGTGTTTGTGTGCATGTGTGTAACATTTTTCACAACTTATAAAATAGTGTATGTAGTGGTAAAAATCGCACAACCCAAATAGTCGAGCCCAAGTCTTGAGCCCACAGGGAGAACCAGCCCAAGTCCTGAAAGATTTAATAGTCCATCCCGGTACGAAACTCGCCCGCCACCATATAGACTTGGTCAACTTGACTCTCCTCCAGATGTGGGATCCTACACTTTGAGTTTGTAAGGGCTACCTACTTGGGTATAAATATCCAAGCGTAGCCATTGAAGACTCTCTTTAGAACTCTTGACTCTCAAACTCACATACTGCTCTATTATTCTACTTTAGCTGTTTGACAAATTACAAGTGCCCAATCTCAAGTCCACTTGGTGATCCATTCGACTTAAACCAACATCCCATCCATTACATGCCTCAGTAACTGTAGAAATCGAAGTTTGTAATGGACAAAAATCACCAAGGCCATAAAGCATAAGTCTAGGGCTTGGTAAGTTGGCTTAGTGAGTTGATTGACCTTAGACTTTTGATCTAACGCATGTTTTAATCGGACATCCCAACAATTTAGTTGGTATAGTCTAAGCCCAAGCCATGTTCACGTAGGTCAGCCCAAAAGTCAGATAGACATACCCCAGGCTCAAGAACTAATATTCTTTTTTAGACTTTAACACGACAAACTTTAGTCCATCCAAACTGTGTCCTACAAAATAGAGACATAGTCAATTATGGGTCATAACTCTTTCTGAAATCTAAGGAATAGTTACTAAATATTCCTAAGCCTAAGAGGATTCCACTTCCTAAGTCTATTAGGACTAGGAGAAAGTCCTACTTTATAGGACTTCATCACTAGCCTCATAACAATTCATTCAATCATTCTCTCTAGAAACGTTGCTAAGATTCCTTCTTAAGGCTATTCCAAACACCTCTCAACCCTATTTCACTTCACCACTGTTCCACCGTGGTCAGCAGTCTTCGATCACCTCTCTTCGCCATAGCATGTCTTCAGGTTGTTTTAGGCCATCTGTAGGAGCCCCATTGTTTATAGAAACAAGGTCCTAAACTGCAGAGTTGCTGTTCCAAGCAACCAATACACTCCATTTTGCAAACATGCATTCTTCTAAGGTGCCAGATAGCCACTATCCAATCACCATCAGAGTACATCTCACCTTTGTCGGCCTACACACCTTCCACACTTCGGCCCGTAGAATGATGCTATCACCACTTTTGCTATTTATTTATTTTCATTCATATTGTTCGTTTTCTTTACTAACTTGAAAGTCGAAGTGTCTTTAGTCAGCACCACCTTGGTGTTAGAATCACTCTCGCTCTTCTTGGTTTTGTTTGTGTAGCATGCAAGTTGTTGGGTTTCTAGAAAATTGATCGGCAATGCTAGCTCCATGTCAGCATACTATAGTTCGATCTCACTACAATGTTTACAGTGTAACAAATATTTGTATTTTTTAAGCTCCATAAAGTATGAAAAATAAGCTATAAAGTTTGACATCATTGGACTCGGGGAGGGATAATTTTAACTTGGGACTTCAAATGAAAAAGAAATGCAGAGAAGATTTTGTCATGTATATGGTCACTCATTCACTCGCATCAATAAATTTTACAATTGCTATGAATAAATGGGCCGTAGTGAAGCCCACAAAGATTGGCAAATGACCGTACAAAAAGCAAAGATAATGTTTGTAATCTGAACCGAAAGGTCCACAAGAAATGCAGCACCACATGTCTCCACTCAACTTGACATTCCCTTGAAGCGGCACATCCATCCCCCACACTCTCTCAAACAAAAAAAAGAAAACAACAACAATCGAAAGAAAGAAAAAGAGAAAACAATGTCAATCTCTTCATTTTGGGGTACTCAAATCTCAGTCGTATCGAATTTTGCTACCAAGACAAGCCATAATAATATGAGTGGGTTGGCGGCGGTGACAATAGAGTGCTCGTCAAGGCCACAGAAGAAGGCAACGGCACATCACATGAAGACTAGGCCTCGAAAGACCCAACCATGGGACATCAACCGCAAGCCCACGGTCTACGCTCCTCTCCCTCCTCTTCCTCCTGATTGGACTCTCCTTTCTGATACCACCGATGGCGGGGGTGCTCCTGCTGGGTCTGAGGCTGCTCTGCCTTCTCCTCCTGTTCTACAGGCACCACTTGCAAGTGGGTAGTTTCTTATTTGTCATTGCTTCTTGTTTGTTGGTTTTGTTGGAGCTTTTGTGGTACGTGTCTTCGATTTGTGTTATGATATTATGTTTTCTCGCTTGAATTGTGTGTTGAGAAATGTTTACTTGATTTTATTAGGTTGAGATTCGAGATAGTGAAGCTTGTCCACCGTGTGTTCGATGTTATGTTAATTGTATCATCTAGTATGTCATGTAGGTGTGACAATTGATTTAGAAATGGTGGCAATTCCTATCCATGTTATTGGTTAAATTGAATGGGGACTAAAACCAAAACTTCGACAAGCAAAGACTGATTTACTTGTTTTCTTTTGTTTTTTTGGTTATATTAAACCAAAAATATTGATTTGGATTTTATTTGGGATAAAAACTATATATAAATGGGATTAGTTTATTTTGGCTCCCTTGAAACAAATGGGGATCATTAGAATTCATGTACATATATATCCACTTTGATGTTATCCAGAAAATAGACCATTCATTCAAATATAACCTATAGTCAACTTCGTTTCATATCGTGATGTCAAACTTCATTCAAATATAACCTAGGCAACTTAGTTTCATATCGTGATGTCAAACTTCAAATCCAGAAGATCGATTGCGTAGACGATGACATTCAGGGATATTAAAATAATTTTGTAAGTGTAACTCCTAGTTGTATGCGTTGAAGACAACCTTGCTGCTGTTTAAAGTGAAATTGGCTTCTCTGCGCTTTCAATATATAAATTAATAATAAAAGTTTCTGAAACTAAAATAAAAATGTAACATTGTTTTTACTAATTAAACTTTCCTGAAATATATAGGTAAAAAAGGTGGCTCGATTTACAACACTATTTCTGGGATTTCAAAGGCTGAGACAAAACTAGGAAACAACACATTTAGTAATTTCTGCGTACAATTCGATTGCATATTAACAATCCGAAAGAAATGCCTATGCATCATATGAGGTTGGGTGAGTTCACCAGCAACTCATGTCCTTGCCAGATGGAACAAAAGAATGAAGCCAAGTTTGATCTTTTCACGAACAGAACACGGGGATTCTTCCATGAGAAATCCTACCAGAGTCAGTAATTAGGGAAGCCAGGGAGTTTGCGAGGTTCTGCATTTTGCACTCCCATTGGTCCAAATTGCTAGCAAGATGACACAGCATACGGTACAGAGACTAGCTCCAAGTAACATCTTGCTAATACTCCTCTATTGAGACCCATATGATAATTATGCGATACTCACCATGAAAGGCTTAAAAGTCTCTAACAGGGCTTTTTCTTGCATTGGCTCTGCACCAAGCTTAATAGGAAGTCTGTAAATATGTGCTCATACTCTGGCATTTTCCCATACCCTGTTGCAAAACCCAATCCAAGTATATAATTTAGTATTTTATTCAACATTCTATAAATAAGAAATGATAACATTGAATAATATGAAATTGCAATCTAACTTCTCTTGCCTGGGAAGTAATTAATATCAATGACATAAAAATGATCTCTGGTGCCATGTTCTCTGATAATATCCAGATTGAACAGTCGCAGACCCTACATATTACACAAACAGTGATTAAGATATCACAGATAAGCAGGGAGCGATAATTTGTGATGTCACACAGAAATCAGCGAAATGAGAATTACGATGTCACACAGAAATCAGCGAAATGAGAATTACCAGTCGCCGACGAAGTTCCTTTGCAAGTCTCTCAAGTAGAGGTCGTGGAGGAAGCTCTGCAGAGATTAAAAGGGACAATGTTGAGACAGCCTTGCCAAAATCTTGACACAGGACACCACTGGTCACCAATTTTTGAGAACAAATATCAAAATTATAAACCCAACCCCTAATATAGACATGGATTCTACGCACCACCAACGGAAGGGTCCAAATCTGCATCATCTGCAGAAGCTGCAGCACAAGAAACCCTTGGAAAGCGGAATACGCCAGCAGTTTTTGAGAGCTCTTGTTTAGTGACATCAGGTAAAGAGAAACGCCTGACCACTTTTATAGCTTCCCCAACTATATAAACCTTGAAGAGAACTCCACCTATAACCAAGAAGAAAAAGCAAATCCAGAGTTATGTCATGATTCTGGCAACCAGAAACACAAAAGGAATATGCAATTATAATAATGAATTGCAGTTACCATGATTAACAAATTCCTGCAGAACAAGTGGGGGTTCAAGTTTCTTGAGGGAATATTGATCATAAGCAAGAGAAAGTTCGTGCGACTTAGCACTCCCATCAGCAACCAATGGCTTTGCAACTGAAACAATAAGAGCATGCAAGCTAGCTAATGAAGTTGCACCAGGTAAATAGAAAAACAATTCAACAAAGAAAGGAAATGACGAGTTCCTGAAAACAAGTTAGATGTTTTAAATAGCAAATTCAATTAAGCTGTGTTTCAAAAGTTGTTTTCATCACCAAGCGGGATGCATAGACTAGATACTGCATCCAGACACATACCAATGGGTAGAGTCAGTCCAGCTTTGTTAACCACCTCTGGAATTGAAGATGCATCTTTTTGTATCACTAATTGTTTAGGAACACCAACTTTTCCTGCATCATAAATGATCACAATCATTCTCATCAGCATTAGAAAGTAACAAATTTGGTTACCATACCAGACCGTTCTAACCTCAAATCAAAGACAAAAACCCAAGCAATTTCTCTTAGAATCAACGTCTATAAATATAAAAAAGAATGGAAAAACTTCATTTTAGTCCTTAAAGTTTCAAACAATATCAAATTTTAAAATATTTTTTGAAAACAGCTCTTTTCATCCTTAATTTTTTCAAAACTCTTCAAAATAATACAGACCGTTAGTCACCTGACGGTCAAAAGAGACAGAAAGTTTGGATAGGAAAGATATTTTTGACATTTCTCAAAAGAAAGCTGCAATTACTACACATGTAAGGTCAAGATTAAAATGAATATATATATATAATATTTAAAAAATAAACAATTAATTAAAATTAAAAAATTAATTAATTAATTAAAATTAAAAAATATGAATGATCTCCACCGTCCATCTCTAAATGGACGGTGGGATTTAAATAACTCATGAAGACAACTTCAAAAAAAAAAAACCTTCTAGGTTCGAATCAGACCTTTAATCCAAATGTTGAAGATCTCAGGTCTTCAACACAATTTTTTTGAAAAAAAATTGAAAACCAAACAAGAAAATACTAGAGACCAAACAATCACCAAAAACCAAACCATGCAAAATCATTCACTAGAAGAACCCAAATCTTTTGGAGATGAGGGCCGAAGACACCCAGTTGCAGAGAATGGAAGAGCTTTGGTTTTGCAAACACCAGAAACCAGAGCTTTGCAAAATCAATCACCAAAAACCAAACAAACCCAACTCTTCCATTCTCTGCAACTGGGTGAAAAAAATCGAAAACCAAAAAAGAAAACATCAGAGACCAAACAATCACCAGAAACCAAACAAACTTAGCTCTTCCATTCTCTGCAACTAGCGGTCTTCGACCCCTATCTCCATCGCGAATCGTTGGTGCACACGTTCAACTATCTCTCTAGTTCCCTCTAGCTCTCTCTCGGCCCCTCCTTTTCCACCTCATTCTCTGCAACTCGGCGTCTTCAACCCCCATCTCCGTCGCTAATCGTCGGTGCACACTCCTGCTCTCTCTCTAATTCCCTCCAGCTCTCTCTTGCTCCCTCCTCTTTAACCTCATTCTCTGCGGCTCAACATCTTTAACCTCTATCTTCGTCGCGAATTACCAATGCACACCTCCAGCTCTCTTTCCAGTTCCTTCTAGCTCTCTCTCGCACATCTCAAGCTAGTCTCCAAACCCAGATCCTGATCTCTATGTGATGGAGTCCCTCCATCGTCCCCATCGTGCGATGGAGACGATGGAGATAGGTCTCCATCGAGCCATGGGTCTGTCTTTCCTTTTTTTTTTTTTTTTGTTTATTTGTTTAATCTTGATTTCTTTCAATATGTAACTTTATCTTTATCTTTTAATTTGTAACTTTATCGTTTTTTTTTTTTTTTAATTTGTTTTCAATATTTATTTATTTATTTTTTATCTTTTAAATTTTTTATCTTCATCTCAACATCTTTATTATTGTTTAATTTAAAAAAATAATAAGGATATTTGAAAAAACAATAATTATATTTTGTACACGTCGGTTTTTTATTGGTGGAATAATATGTAACATTTTGGTTTTATTAGGGGTAAAACGGTCATTTTAGGTTATAGAGGCAATTGAATCTTTTTTATTTTTTTGTTTGGTTTGATCATCAATTAACTGACGATTTGGACTATTTTGAAGAGTTTTGAAAATGTAAGAGATGAAAAGAGCTATTTCTAAAATATGTTTAAAAATTTGATATTTTTCAAAACCTTAAAGATTAAAATGAAGTTTCCCTAAAAAGAATTACCATAGGCATTGGACAAGTTCATATCAGCAACACACTGGAGCATTGATTGGCGATTGTGTAAATGTTGAATAGCATCTGGAGGATCGAGAACTGTGACTTCTGGATGTGTTCCCCGGTAGTCCTGCAATTACAGCCAGATAAAGGCTAAGAGAAATCACTACTGCAGATACAGTTACAGCACAGATGCATGTGCATGCAAAAAAATCTTAGGACATGCTAAATTATACGGACAAGTCAAACATAAGCATTATCCAGAATGGCGACTCAACACACAATCATAAATGATTAATAAAAACCAATATATGATTAATTTCTTGCCAATGAATAAGGCAATTCTTGTGTTGAACCAAAATCTTTCAAAACTATTTTATTTCCCTTTCTTATTCTATCACATTACAAAATTCACTACAAAGGGAATGCTTTATTGTAGTCCAGAACCAATAACTTTTCAAAAGCTGGATTGAGTGAGTATTTTAATCAACACAAAATAATGATGAGTATAATAAGAACTTAAAACTTAAAATAATAGTTACACTCAACTATATAATAAATTCCCAAACATGCATTGCATTATATGGAAGTAAGTGCATAACTACATGATATCATAACCAGTCTACAAAGTGCATAACTATAGGATATAGTAACCAATCTATAATAAGCAAAATTTCTTTAAACATCAAGTAGTCAATACCATACTAAATAAAATCAATGCATGCGGTACTAAATTCTGTCAAGGAGATCATAGCTTAAAATAAGATTGTCAATCTAGCCAAAGATCAGAAATTTTGGAGTTCTGATCCCAGAAAACGTAAATGGGTGGCCTACCACCTAGGCTAATAAACCTTTTAACTAGTTACTATATCCAGCAGCCCAACATAACATACGCAAGGAAGAGGAACATACAAATTCAAATCTTATAACATTAAAAGTGTAGCAAAGACTCTAAAATGGGTATACCAGATCCTAAACTTACTAGAGTTAACCTCAAATGGAGACAAGAATATACCCAGAAAAAAGGAACCCACTAAAGAGTGATAATCAACACATGTTTTGCAAATGATGATAAGGGAAACCTGAAACAATCAGCTAGATGGCCAGGAAGTAGATAGAAACATCCTCACTTTGCCGGAAGCTTAGACGTTGAATTCAACTATCAAGTCAAGAATCATGATGAAGGAAAGAGCAAGCACTCTGCAAATTATGCAGACATAAATAAGATTTAAAAAATTAAAAAAAGAAAACCCGTTTGCCACCTGTAACTGATTCTTTGGTCCACTGTCATACACTATCATATACATTAACATAAACACAGAACATATCAAGCCACAGTAATAATGCATTACACATTATAGGCTAAAACAGACAAAATATAACATATCCAACAAACCCACCTCAAGAATTTGGCGCCATTCCTTTCCCGTTAACTGCATTAAAACAAACATAAACAAAAAAACAACATTACATTTAAACAAAAAACTTATAAAATGAAATTTAAAACGTTAAATATAATGCTAACCTTATGCAACACAATATCAAATGGGCCTTGTTCTGTCAAAGGCCGGCGAGGATCAATCGCAACAAATAATATACCTTTGTTCCTGCAAACAAATACATTTGACACATAACATTTAATTTACTTAGATTTAAAGGCATAGTTATCACAAACATCAAAATCAAGACTAGTAAATTAATTAGGCATAAAACAGTTATAATCCTCCAAATAGAAATGGTCAAACAATACATTCCAAACCTCGTTTTCGTGAAGAAAAAAATCTGACCTACTCGAATTTAGAATATTAATCGTGAGATTCCGGAGGGTTTTTTTTTTTTTTTTTTTGTAATTTCACTTTCGTTTTCTTGACAGCGAATCGGAAAACGACATGTTGCCAAACAATAGAAAAATATCAGAGTGAAAACGTGTAAAAAATTTAAAATAAATCTGTGGCTACCAAAAACACATTAAAAAAAAAAAAATTGAAAACTTAATCGTGTTTAATTTTTTTTTTTTTTTAAAAAAGATTGAATCGAGAAAATACCTAGCTAATCCTTCGAGTTTGGGCTGCAAGAAGCTTTTGGTCTTCTTGGAGGTGAGAGCGTAACCGACCACAACAAGTCTCATCTGTTGCGGTTGATGAAACGACACCGTTTCGACTTCTCTCCTGTCCTCATCTTTCTTGCAACCGATGTCCTCTTTCATCCTCATTCCTTTTCTTTTTTTTTTTTTTTTGGTTCTTGTTCTACGCTTGTTTTCAAGAAACGGAAACAGAAAACAAGAAAAGGCAGAAAACGGAAAGGGGATAATAATGCGACCGGTAGAAAACCAACCGTCCGCGAAGATCCGATAGGCGAGACGCGAGAATACAAGGGTCGTACGAAGGAAAGAAAAGACGAAGACGGAGAGAGCGATTTGTGATTGTGACGAAGAAAATGTGAGATCACGAAATGCGTATGGGAGGATTGAATCAGGCCAGGGTTTGTATTTATACACACAGATGGGGCCTTAGTTGCATAAAATTTCCATTTTACTTTGCAAAACATGGATTGTGACGCGTTGCGGTTTTTTTTTTTATTTAATTTATTTAGTGGAATCTGCGCATTGTGATTTGTGTAGTATGTGTCCCATTTTTTATTTTTTATTATTATTTTTTTATTTTAAGGTTATTATTTATTTATTTATTACCAAGTTAACGCACTGAGTTGGTGCTGTTATTTATTTATTTATTTATTTTTGGATTTTTAGTTTAGTTTCAGAGATCGTTTACTTTTTTTTATTCAAAAATTAAAAGTTATTTATTTTTTATACTTAACACTTAATAATACTAAATTAGACCAATTAAATAATTTTTATAGTTTAAAAAGTGATCAAACCACTTAAAACCACCTTAAAATTATTGAAAATAAAAAACTATATTTTTTTACTTTTCACTGAATATCAAATTATTTGATGATTTTGTAACTATATTATTCCAGTTTTATCATTCTCAAAATAATATATTTCTAAATTTGTTCTAATTTTAATTTTAGTAGAAAAATATATATATATATATATTACTTGATTATTTCAACTTTTGTTATAATAGTAATTCAATTTAAGACTATTTTATTTATTTTTATTTAAATATATAAATTTAATTGACTCTACTATATTAATTAATCATATTTTTATTATGAATAAAAATATTATTTATTTATACAAGTGTTTTAATATTTGTTAAATAATTTATTATAATTATTTGTAGCGTATTAAATAAAGTTACATAACAACTAATTATAAAAAGATATAAATGTTAAATTATTAGTTTTCGGATAATTTTAATTTGAAAAAATAAATAAAATTACTATACATTCAGCCATAAAGAAAAAAAATAAAAATAAAAAAACATTAATTTCAGATTTCAGCTTTCAGTCATTATTTAGTCTTCAATCTTCAGTAGTATCGTTCAGTCTTCAGCAGTATTGTTCAATTTTCAAACAAAAAAACAAACTACTTGAAATCTGAACGAATTGTTTTTTTTTTTCCTTATATCTGAATGTATAGTAATCTTGTTTGTTTTTTAAATTTAAAATTATCTAAAAACTAGTAATTTAATATTTATATCCTTTTACTATTAGTTGGTATGTAACTTCATTTAATATAATACAAATAATGATAATAAATTATTTAACAAATACTAAAACACTTATATATATTAATAATATTTTTATTAATAATTAAAATATGATTAATTAGTATAGTAAAATATATATTTTTTTGGAAATTATATATACATAAATAAATTATTATAGTAAATTAAATTAAATAAAAATAAACAAAATGACATTAAGTTGAATTACTATTGTTATATATTCAAATAAAAATAACATTAAAAAGAAAACATTAAAATAAATCTATATAATATAAAATTAAGATAAATTTAGAAATGTTTGTTAAAGTATTAGAAGAAATTTATATAATGTAAAATTAGAACAAACTTGAAAATATGTTATTTTAAGGATGATAAAATTGGAATAATAAATTTACAAAATCATTAAATGGTTTAGTATTTAGTGAAAAGTCAGAAAATGTAAGGGGTCGTTTATTTTTTTGTCCGAAGACTGAACAGTACTGCTGAAGACTGAATAGTGGCTGAAATCTAAAATCTGAATGACATGTTTTTTTTTTTTTTCCTTTACCTCTAAATGTATAATAATCTTGTTTGTTTCGTAAAGTTAAAATTGTCTAAAAATTAATAATTTGACATTTATATTCTTTTACTATTAGGGGTCGTTTATTTTTTTATCTAAAGATAGAACAGTGTTATTAAAGACTGAAGACTGAATAGTGGCTGAAATCTGAGTAACATGTTTATTTTTTTTTCCTTTACGTTTGAATGTATAGTAATCTTGTTTGTTTTTTAAAGTTAAAATTATCTGAAAACTAGTGATTTGACATTTATATTCTTTTACTATTAGTTGTTATGTAACTTTATTTAATATAATACAAACAATTATAACAAATTATTTAGCAAATGCTAAAATACTTTTATGTATATATTAATAACATTTTTATTCATAATTAAAATATGATTAATTATTATAGTAAAGTATTTTTTTTTAAAAAAATTATATATACATAAATAAATTATTATAGTAAAGTAAATTAAATAAAAATAAATAAAATAGTATTAAATTGAATCATTATTGTTATATATTTAAATAAAAATAATAGTGAAAGAAATATCATTCAAATGAATATGTGTAATGTAAAATTAGGTCAAATTTCGAAATATGTTTGTTGAAGTATTAAAAGAAATTTTTATAATGTAAAACTAGAACAAACTTGGAAATTTGTTATTTTGGGAATGATAAAATTAGAATAATAAATTTATAAAATCATTAAGTGATTTGGTATTTAGTGTAAAATCAGAAAATGTAGTTTTTTATTTTCAGTGATTTTTGGATAATTTTAAGTGGTTTGACCACTTAAAAAAAAAACAAACAGAAATAACTTAATTGGCCTAATTCAGCACCATTAAGTGTTAAGTGTAAAAAAACAAATAACCCTTTATTTGTGTTATTTGTTTTGAAACTTCATTTAATATAATATAAACAATTATAATAAATTATTTAAAAAATACTAAAACAATTTTATGTATATATTAATAACATTTTTATTCATAATTAAAATATAATTAATTATTATAGTAAAGTAATTTTTTAAAATTATATATACAAAAATAAATTATTATAGTAAAGTAAATTAAATTTATATATTTAAATAAAAATAAACAAAATGTTCTTAAGTTAAAGAACTATTACAATAAAAGTTGAAACCGTAAAGTAATATATATTTTAATCATTGCAATATTTCATTGATTACATTTAAAATAAATCTGTATAATGTAAAATTAGAATTAATTTGGAAATATATTATTTTGAGAAGGATAGATATGAAAGAATATATATAAAATATCATTAAGTGATTTATTATTAAGTGAAAAATAAAAAATTGTAGTTTTTTATATTAAATGATTTTTGTATAGTTTTAAATGGTTTGATCACTTAAAAAAACAAACAAAAATTACTTAAAATGTGTAATTTAAACACATTAAGTGAAAAGTGGTAAAAACAAATTTTTTATTTTCAGTGATTTTAAATTATTTGACCACTTAAAAATACAAACAAAAATAACTTAATTGGTCTAATTCAACACCATTAAATGTTAAGTGTAAAAAACAAATGACTCTTTAGAGCAACTAGAGGATGACGTGATCTATGGGGATTGGTTATCTTTCTTTTCTTTTTTTTTTTTTTTTCTCTTTTCTCTTTTTTCATTTAAGTTTGACTACCGTACTGATTAAACTTATCTATCAATAATACTTTTTGGATATGATAGATAAACTTACCCTTACTTGTTGAACCATTTCCCTTTTATGAAAAATACAAAAAATACCAATACATGAATGTTAAAATTCATTTTTAACCATATTTTTAAAAATATTCATTTTCATTCTGTTAAACAAATTAATTACACCATATGCCCACTTTACTCAAATTGCCACTATCTACCTTATTATTTTTTTCCATTGCTCATGGTATGAGATATTTGGTTTTCTTTGTTGATTGTTTGAATTTTGTTGGGATTGTTTGAGGTTTTTTTTTTATTGATTTTTTGAGTTTTTTTTTTTTTTTTGTTAGATGTTGAGTAGTGATGATTGAGGTTAGATTAAGTTAGATTTCACTTAAAAATAAAGATTTCAATGAGATGTAGCATCAAAGATGACAATAGAATTTTAATGGACCGTAAGATCCGGTACTAGATTTTATGGAGCCATCATAAAATTTAACTGGATTTTATGATCTCATAAAATCAGGTCCCATAAAATCAACTGGATTTTAATGGACAATAAAATTCAGTACTAAATTTTATTGTCCATTAAAATTTGATACTAAGTTTTAATGTGCAATAAATCTGGTATCAGGTTTTATTGCCTATTACAACCCAAATATGGGTTTAAATTTTCTACTTTTTAAATTTTAATATAAGGATAGTTTTGTAAACTTAAATATAGAATAAATACAGTTTGTTTAAGGGTTAAAAACCAATTTTTACAATATAGATAAAAATGAAATTTCTCTTTTGTTTTTGAATAAAAGTGAATTTGACCCTTTCTTTTTTATCTTTTAGCTTGAACAAAAGTTTAGATTTAGTGGGTTTAATTTTACAAAATAATACATATATTAATTTGAAAAATATTATAAAAGCTCTTCTTATCCGAAAAACCAGTATTTATCTTTTTTTTTTTTTATTTAAAGACGTATTTATCTGATTTAGCGGTATCAAATTTTATGGTATAAACAGAAACACATATTATACACTTCCGTACACGTTTCATCCCAGTTACGATCTTAATAATAAATAAATATAATTTTAAAAATAATTTAAAAAAAACGTGTTTAAATGTAGAAATTCTGCTGACACGCATAAATCAAATCAAAAGAAGCTTTAATCTTGTGGGGTTCAGACGCGAAATCTTGCTTACTTTTTTCATTAAAAAAGCAGAAGGGTACTTATTGTCCAAAACGATAAAAAAGCAGAACGGTACGCACGCAATATAACAAATGAAATGAAAAACTCGTTGGATGAATGGCAGTGCATTGAAAATTCGGAATCATAAACAGTTATAGAGATAAGGATCAATAAGCAGATGAGATATATACCATGCACACACGTGGCATGATGAGCATCCACCACGTCATTTGTTTATGACTTACTTCTAAACATTAATATTAAATATGGCGCTGCCAGAGATATATATATATATTTTCAATCTTGGAGTATTATTTAAACTTCCCAAAACTGCGAACATGGAGATTACAAACACGAAGCATCCAGTCAAATTAGGGTATACTGTAGGGAAAAATTACAATTCTTTTGATAAAATTAAATTATACGGAATATTGAGTTTTAAAATTTTTATAAAACTTTAGAACTCAGAATTCATGAAACAATAAAATAAAATAGTAAAACTAAATAAAGAACAAATGTTTTACATTTTGTATTAATATATGTGGATTATTCACTATCTTACTTTCTTTAATATGTCTCTACACCAAAAAACAAGTAAGTAGACACAATTATATACAACTACGTTCACTTACTTTTGATTTATTTTTTGAAAAAAAAATAAATCAATACTTATAAGAGGTGAGTATTTAATTTTGGTTATGCAAAGAATAAAGACACAAATTCTTTTTCTCTATATATTTTATAGAAAAAAAAAAATCCTTCTGTTTCTCAATCGTACATACAATAAAACCAAAACTTCATTGGAAAGAAACTATTTATTTTCTTTTAATAGGCAATGCAATATTTCATAAATACTCATAAATAAAATAAAATAAATATATTTTATTTATCATTTATTTAAATATTTGTAAATTACAAGTTTTTATGACATAAACCATAACATATACAACATTGCAAATACACATGACCAGATAAATCCTTCAAGAGAGGAAGAATAACTAATGGTTAGATGAACTCTCATGCGATTCCTAAACATTGAAAATGCATAACATTTCTAAAACTAGTCAAACACAGAGCATCTAAATACATAAAACACAACCAAAGAGATATAAACAAGACCAACTTCAAAACAAAATAAACAATACATATCAACCTCCAAGCACCAAAATAGCAATTTCATCTCCATCTACATCATGGACCTTGACATCGGCATATCAGAAGACATTTTTCCTATAAGCAACCAAAACTCGTGTTAATGGAAACAACTTTCCCCAAGTTGGAGTTAAACCCCGAAATAACCTCATGAAGACCACTTGATGCTCCACCAAAACCTCAAGAGAATGATCCTGGATTGACCATTACGATTGGCCATCCAAGAAACATTAGTTGACTGTTGATCTTCAACCAAAAGACTCACAAGTCATCAGCCTCCGATCTTGACAAAAAATTGGTTTTCAAATGCTAGATCCCCAATGACAATTGAATCTAGCCCTTTAAAATCCAGTGCCCCTACCAAAGAATGGAGGAGGGGAAGGACACGGGGAAGAACCTTGACCAAGACTTTGTAGTAGACCCGAACCGACCATCGTTTGGGTTTTTAAAGGTCAGATCCAAAAAAGCCTTTGGATCTAACCCTTAAAAACCCTAAAACCAAAAAAGAGCATAGAGAATGAGAGGAAACGAGATGAAAACAGTGAAAAATTGCTCACAAATCACTTAGATCTACTCAGATAATAATTGAGAAGAGAGCTTCTCTCTTTAGGAATTTTTTAGAGAAAGACTCAATCCCAGACTCATGTAATTCATTTCCAGATGTTGGGTTTTGAAGTAAGTCCTGACTCACACATTCACAGGTTTTGTATCATTTTCATTCTTGTGTTGCATTTTACTGACATATAACAAAATCGCTAAATGCTAACGGTTGGCAGTTGCAATGGCACCCTAGCCTATAAAGTTTGACCCATCAGCCGGATGTCCATGGTTCGATCTACACCCATGACCCTGAAGATAAGGACAATTTTTCCATAAAATGTTGGCCTTTTCTATCGATTCTGCAAGCCAAATTCTAGATCACATTTTAAAAACTTTTATCAAGAGTGTCCGCTAAGCTACATGATATATATATAATACCTGTGTAATAATAAAATAATAAATAATAAATTTTCAAAAAAAAAGAATCGCTAAATTTTTTTAGTATTTTTTCTTTTAAATCCAGTATGTTCAAGTACTGATTTTTGGATGCAAAGGTGTGACCAAGTTTGTTATATATATTATTAATTAAATTGGATAAGCATTGAATTTGAATATTCAATTAACCTTTTTTTTGTAATTTTATATTGTAAGATTGAAAGTGGAGTTAGTTATGCAGAATGAGATTCGTATAAATTGCTGGCGCATAAATGAATCACAAATGGTGATAATTTGTGTTAGGTCCACACGGTCCAGATGTGTTAAAATTAATAATAATAATAATAATAATAATAATAATAATTGATGTATCTTATTGTTGATGTAGTAAGACATACTAATGAAATAGTATAATTTTTTTTCTTTTCTCTTTTCTCTTGGTCTTTTTTTGTTTTTTTTTTCTTTCTTACTTTTCCTATTAATATTTTCTTTTTTTCCTTGTATTTCTCATTGGTCTATCTTAAATCCGTCTTACCACATTAATAATGAAACAAACACATAGAAAATTTTCTCATTAAAACCTTATCTTCGGTCTCTGGATAGTTGGCCTTCATCACACTACCAAACTATCAAAAACTTTAATTCACTTTTAAATTAGTAATAATATTCAAAAATTAAATTTGTAAATTTTTTTTTGGAAATAAATTTTGTAATTTCATTAATCGACATTTTACATTTGTAATTTTATTAGTTTACTTTTGAATTTGTAATTATTAATTGACTTTTATTTGAACTTTGCTGTTGACTTTGTAATTTTGTAATTTTATTAATTGACTTCTTACATTTGTTTCTTTAAAAAACTAAATGGTCATTATTAGCTTTAAACAAATAATTTCTCCCAAAAAAAAAAAAAAAGATGAACAAGAATCAAGAATTTAAATTTATTTTATGACTGAAACAATATATTTATGTCAATAAGATATAGAACATTAAGGAGGAATACTGGAAATTAAATTAGTGATACTATCTATATTGAGTTATGTTAGATATTCAAACTTATCTCAATTAGCATGTAATAATTGTTTCAAGGAAAAATTCTTAAAAACTGCCCCTGATTTGGATAAAATCTCTATTGTTTACCTAAAATCCTCCTTACTGTTAATTTTTTAAAGGGAATATTAATCAAAGACTAAAATATCGAATTTACCATTGATTTAAATAATATTAAAATATAAAAAAATAAAAATTCAGAAGTTCAAAATAAATAATATTAAAACTTAAAAATATAAAAATCAAACAATCAAAATAAACAATTTTAAAATATCAAATATCAAAAATCAAAAAATCAAAACAAATAACATTAAAATATAAAAATTGTTGATTTTTTTCTTTTTTAAATCTAATTGAAGATCATAAAATCAAAACAAATAATATTAAAAGATAAAAATATAAAAATCAAACAATTAAAATAAACAATGTAAAAATACCAAAAAAAAAAAAAAAGAAAACTCATAATTATCCATTTAAAAATAAAATAAAATCTTATAATTATTCATTTAAAAAGAATAAAATCCTATATTTATCTTCTCCTTCTCTCTTTCTATTTCCTAGTTCATTTGCGAGAGGTTGCCGGGTTTGGTTTTTGATTTATTTGTTAGTTTTTGGGATGATATTTAAGACAATGACGGTTGCTCGAGCGTTTGGTTTTAGCGGTGTTGCTTGGGGGCTGATTGGGTGTTTGGGTGATGTTGATAGTGAGGGGCAATGGTAACGGATATGCGTTACCTATAACTCCGTAAGGTGTTCGACGAAAAGATGAAATGGGTAGCGGTAATAGGTTGGGTTTACGTGTGATTTGGTTGGTGTGATTCATGACTTTTTTTGAGTTTTGAATCTAGAAGGCTTTGTTCTAACATTCACAAATAAAAAAGATCGGATTTAGCTATTTTAGTGACCGAGTAAAATTACTCATCAATAATATCTTTTGAATTGGGTATAAAAATGGTTATTAAAGAATATCTAAGAGTTGTTATTAATAGGTAACTTACCTAACCAGTAAGGTAATGAAATGAATAATCAAATTTAAAAAGATTAAATACAAAACCAAAAAAAGATTAAATACAAACAAGATAATTTCTATTATTAGTTTTAAATTTAATAATTTAATTTTTTTGATTGTTTTAATTCAGAGACCATCCATCCCAGTTTTTTATTTTTACTTTTAATTATAATATTATTTTATTTCTGATTTTATATTTATATATTTGTTTAATGAGATACCAACCACTCATAATTATCAATCTTTTAAAAAATTAATTTTCTATTTGCATTTCTCTTTTTGCTTTTAGAGTCTAACGATCAATATTTTCAATTTAACCGAATCAATTACGATAAAAAATACTGTTGTTTTTCCCACATCTTCAAGGATATTTTTAGTGTTTATATTAATATTAGAAGAATTTTAGTTAAATTCAAACTAAAAATAATAAAATAAAGATTTTTCAAACTACGAGTGATTGTTAGGAAGATAGAAAATATTAAGAATGATTTAATATTTGTGGAGGGCTGGTGATGTGAAAGTTCCTACATGAAGGCATAAAAATAATTATTTATTACCATGTCACCTTTCAGCATTTTTATTGTAAGTGTACAGCATGGGGGCATGAATAATTATCTTCCATTTACGTAAATAAACATATAAATAAATGATTAATTTCAACAGATCTTGATAAATCGTTAATCTCTATAGTGTTAACTTTGAAAAAAAATAATAGTAATTCACTTACCAAATGTCACGAGTGTTAAATTATTACATGACTAATAAGATATAAGTGAATTATTCTGTGCAGCGTTAACGGTGGCAAATAAGTGTATTTTCTAATATTAAAGAAAATTTTGGTAGGGCCTATTATGATACGATTGCTTCATTCACATATATTATGTCATAGGCCTATTTTAACATTATACACCAAATATGATTTTTATGAGTTAAATAATAAAATCATTTCATTTTTTTTAATTGTTACAGGAAAATAACGAAAGGTAATTTATTATGCCATTGATTGCAGCGAATTAGCATTACATATGGTAGAAAAGGTTTAACATTTTTAAATGTATTCACTATCTCGTTCAAATAATTGATATTTATAATTGATGTAATTTAGATTTGTATTATATAATATAATTTGAATGGGTTAACCGTACATGTCCAAAAGCATCAAAGATTTTTTCAACAAGGAGTGAAGAAAACAAAAAAAAAAGAAAAGCAGCAGCCAGTAAAGATATATGTGATAGGATGTACTCCACTCATCACAAAAATGACCACAGCACATATATCTTAAAGATAATATCACTTGGAAAGCCAACAAACGAAGGTGATTTTGATGGGAAAAGGAAGTGAACAGAGACTAGAAAGCGATGGAATGTGCTTTCATTGTCTGATTTATAAACAGACCACAAATGACCCAATACTCACATGAATAGGCCATCTATCATCGGGCTACAAATGGACTTATGTTCTCAACGATAATTAATAAATAAATAAAGATTGGCGTTACCTGTTTGTATAGCTGTGTTGCCACCTAATGCTGCCTTTATACGTTATTAGCAGATAAGCATTATGTTTATAGGCGTCTTTTTCATTTTTAAATAGAAACTCTTTAAGTTTTTTTTTTTTTTTTTTTTCATATCATTACATCAAATATAAAAGTAAGTAAAGTTATATTACAATTTATATCCCAATTATTGACATATCGGTTTATAATTAAATACAAATTTATAATAATTTATTTCACTTGATATATACATGTAGGTTAAATTACAACGTCAAAATCATTTATATGGGTCGAAATGTCTAGCATTTTAAAATATAAACTAAAATTTTCTCCACAAGAAACTTGACTAACTCTTATGATAACCATTAGTCATACATCTACATATGGCTTAGTAACGAACTTTCCTTCCACTTTGTTGTCTCACTTTTAAGATACCCTTCTAAATAAAAAGAATAATTTATTAAAAAGTAATCATTAAATATTATGAAATAAAATAAAAACGTATTTGACTACACTCTGACAACACACACCTCCCAAAAGTGGATGAATACCTAATTTGATTTCAATAAGTCAAAGGTTCAAGTTTTATTCTCATCCTTTAAAATATAAAGTGTGGATTATGAGTCTTCTTTTAATGAAAGCTGTCATTTCCCCAATTATAAGAGTAGTCATCCAGATTATATCATCAATGATTTATCTCGATAAATCTCGGTAGTCATCCGATTCTGTAATTTATCTTGATAGGTTCCAATGGTTATCTGATTTCGTAAAGTGTTAGCGTTAATAAAAAAAAAAAAAAAAGGTCAAAAGTTTATTGCCCCACATTTGAAACAAAAGAATAGATAAATGGATGTTAACATGAAAACAGACTTAGGTTAGAGTGGATTAGGTTGTAAAGTGAGATGGATGGTTGAACAAAGTAAGTTGTTTATTGTTTCTCCAATCTTCTAAAGAATTGACAAAATCAACTTAAGCATTTTGAAAATCCCACATTGTTTTCACTCTTTGATTAATTAATATGTGATTAAGTGGGGAACAAATAATTAAATCTAGATTAGATGTTGATATGCTTGAGACTTGTTAGGCACTATTTGGAGGATACGGCAGCATGCTGGGAGAAACATGTCATTCTAGTATTGTTGAATTATAAGACATATTTTATTTCATAGCTATGTAGGATTACATCTCAAACCTAATTTTACATATAATCATACAAATATCATTAAGGTATGTCAACACTCAATTGAAAAATAAGCAAACACTAATAATTCTAAAATTTATGAAAAATTTTAATGGAGAATTTAAGAGACTAATTTATTAATTAGAGAAACTACCTCTTATCTTTCTGAGTAACAAAAGTAAAATAGTATTAAGAGAACTTCCAATTGTTTCTTTCCCCATGTCGCATGTTAAGTGACAACCTCTTGATAGAGGTTCTCTTAAACAAAATGTGGATGCAGCCACTAGTACTATGTTTGGTATTGTAGAGATTGAAGCTTTGATTCGAGATCATCTTAGGAGTATTAAAGGCGCTTTCTTAATGAAGATGAATAGTTTTTACACCCTTTTTTGGGCTGAATGTGTGGCAGCTAAAGAGGATTTGAAATTTGCTTTGGCTTATGACTTAAACCCTCAAGTTGTGAAAACAAATGCTTGGTTGGTTATCTTGACAATTCAGAATCAAAATTATTCAGTTGCGGAAGGATCTTTCATCAGGGACATTTCTTCAATGTTATGTAAGTTGGGTAATGTTGGATGTCGGTTTACTCCTAGAAAGAGTAATGAGGTGACTAATAGATTTACAACTTTGGTTTTTAGAAGTAATTTTAGTTAATTTTGATTCCCTTTTGTTCCAAATTATATTTCTAATATTGTACTTGTAGATTTTTTTGAATAAAATGTGTCTCTTTTTTTTTTTTTTTTGGAAAAAAAATTATTAGTTAGAGAAAACCATCTTATTTATATATCTCAATATTATCTTTTAACTTAAATATATGTACCCTATACAACTCAAAAGAGACAACACCAACCAAAACTATCACGCTTGAGCTTGGGGGAAACCTCTGATAAAAGAGACAACACCAGCCACCATGTATCGGGCATATGATTCTAATTTCGTTTGTAGGAATTGCCTAGTGAAAAATTAGCCTATAGTATATAAAAATAAAATAATAAATTAGCCTATTAGATGAAGGGTCATGCCAACGTATAGTTAAAAATTAAAAAAATTAAAAAAAAAGTAAAATATAAATAAAATTAACTCGCTCTCATAACCATCACCCTAACTACGTAAATTCAATATAATAGCAAAATCTTTAGATGAAAGAACCTAATTTACATTTAAACCTCAATAAATATTTTAATCAATTTATGTGAGAATATAAGAAGAGTCAATTTCATATTGTTGTAACTTTTAGAATAATTATTGTTAGTTGTGCTGAAAAATATAATTTGTTATAAAGTTGGTTATCTTACTATTTGGTTGATGGTACCATTAAAATTGTTATAAATTTCAAAAGTAATATGCATACTTTTGTTCAATTTTATGTTAATTATTACGAATTTATAAAATATCCAATATTGAATGAAAATAAAATATTTTAATATCTATAATATAAATATAATTTCTTACAATTGATGATAAATATAAGTGTCTTTATTTCATATTTAAACGAAGATGATTTGACTATTTAAAAGATTTATTAAGCTCACGACAAGTCATTTCACAATCACTTTTCATAAATATTGCCCATCTGTTTTTAAAATTATAGTCCACTTTGATTAGTAAAAAACAACGTAATTATTTCAAAGAAACAAAAAACAATCTTTTAAAGTTTACCAAACATTATATATATATATATATATATATATAAATTATTAAAAAAATCAGATTTTTATTTCTAAATAGCATTATCAAACGGAGCCTAAATCAACGAACCTTTGAACTAAATGAAATTTACTCTGAAACATGATCTAGCAGCCAAAATCATTTTTGTTGACCTCTCTTTGTTATTACAGCAATTTGAAGGGGAGGGATAAATTATAATGCCAATCCACTTGTGGTGCTCCAAGGATGGCTCTGGTTCCGTTCTTGCAAATAGCTATTCATCTGAATTCTTTTTCGTTAGTAAATGTGTCCCTAAATTGAACGGCAAAGACAAATTGTAATGCCAATTCACTTTTTGTGCCTCCAAAGAGAAAAATGGGCTGGCTCTGCTTCAGTTTTTGCGAATAGCTGGTAAATATGGAGTGGTTGATGTAGGATCTTGTAATGATTGGGATCACTCAGCTTTACAGTTTGGACCTTCAAACACCAACAGTTGCAATACAATTGGAGTTAACTGCAGGGCTGTCAGAGCATGACATGAGACATCATTCCAATTTCTGGGCGTCATGAAAACCAACATGCAATAATACTAATGGGGACCACTGACTTGATTTTAGTGCACATGCCTGCTCTCTAGTCATAAGTAGGAAGCAAGGTCAATGCGACTTATGAGATTATTGTTGAGTTTGCTTCAATTTTAAACCATGTGAAAATGTGTTTAGTTAACAAATATCATATCAAGATCTTATTAGTCAGAAAGGACAAATTTCGGTGGACATCAAGTGGAGGAAATACAACGACTAGTCATAAGTCAATTCAACGGAAGACGAATGATAGACAGCAATATGCAATGTTTTGTTTTTCTGTTTTTCGTGGTCACCCTTTTATTTTTTAACATTTTTGTGAGTAGTTTCTGGAATTTTGACGAGATATTGTTGAGGACCATCCAAATAAGTGGACGGCATTGCTGGTACTAGTCCACTCAACCATAATGGGCTCAATCATGATATGATGACGATTTAATACAAATACAATTAGGCGTTAGTAGTATTGCTTTTGCAGCAGCAGCATTGCAAAACTTTTCCATTTGTGCTTCCACATTTATTTCAATTCTATTTAGAGAGCCGCATTGATTGAAAATTCGATACTTAAGAGACATGAGGAACACGTTTCAGTTCAATTTTCAAACGATTCTATTTCACTATTATTTCCTTCAACTTTGTTCCACAGTCAAATTCCTATTTTCTTTGAATTTGTTCCAATTTATAACTATCAAGAATTAAAATTGGCCTGTGGGACTGACATTCTTCAGCGGCCTCGATCGAAAGACTTTTTCTAATGGAACATGCTTCTCGATCGAAAGACTTTTTCTGATAGAATATGCTTTACAAGTGCCAAGACTTGCCACAAAACTTCAACAACCGACACATTTGGTATGTTCATAAAACTTCCAAAACAAAAATCTCCATTTTTCTAACGGATAAGATATTTCACTATTTGTGTACTTTGAACATCTATTCCTATAATTACGAGAGATAAGTAGTCATATAAAGCTTAAAAAATGTGTTTGACGAGACTTCAACCTTTACCACTACTATGAAGTAATGCACTAACTACTAAGAGATGAACTGCACAAATTACTCCATTTCAAACCTCTCATTTTATTTAATCACATTAAAAAAAAAAGGTACAATTTTTTGTTCTGGTTCGAAAGCTCAGTTTCTTTAAATGAAAGTTCAACATGATCTATGTTGGGTTGAGCTTCAAACTTATATTCTCTCTTTCGACAAGTCAGTGAGCTGAATTGTTCTGTGGGAATTGTTCTATAGGCACTAGCCAACGAAAAATCATCATTGGCGCCCATCAGCAACAAAAACAAGCATCTCAGCTTAAGAAAGCAAAACACTAAATTAAAAGCACCAAGAATAGAAGTTTCCTTTAGATAGCTCATAGCTCCAATTCTTGCGGGATGTCTATGAAGGGAATGCTTATAAAGTACGCACCCTGCCGGCATAGCAAACCAAGAAGAATCATTCCTGCACATTGTCAACTTGCACATAATCTAGCAAAAAAGAGAGAAGTGACTCTTCAACCTTACCCTGGAGACAAGCCTAATTAAATTATCCGGAATATCAGTGGCAACTCCAACTTTAAAGCCTCAAGTTGCTGTAGTGATAACAATCGCAGAGCAGCAAATTTTCCACATGGGCTGTATTGCAGATTCTGCATGTTTTGCCACAATACCAGTTTTCCACTTTCAGTTCAGAAAGGAAATTTGCTCTCTTAGTTTCTGAAAAAAAAAAAAATGATTTTCAAAATTTAACAGAATGTACGTATTGAAGTCCTGACCCATATCAATTACACAAACCAAATGGGATAATCATTCCAGTTTTACAATCTGTGCTAACCAAAAATATACTGAGGCTGACTGAAAGATTTGCACATAGTTTTGTAACAGACTAGAGTAGATTATTGCGAACTCTTCTAGGCTCTAGCTAGCTATGCAGATCAGGTATGATCTCATCCATAAATCCGTTTCCACCCAGACTCATTATACTATTGTCCAATCGTGAGGAACAATAATTGTGGATATATCAGAGGAGTGACACCAACTCCTCGTTATTCTTACAATGGATACAAATAAATGCCACATTTAACAATTTTAGAAGTGATCATAAGTTGAACACAGCCTCAAGACTCGACTATGATCATCAGTTGTCATAATAGAAATTAGGGAGAATCGAAGAATGTCAAAATACACATTAAGGGAATCAAAGAATACAGGAAGCTTGCAAAAACGGTGCTCATATGGGTCAACATTTTGTACTAGAATATGTCTTACTCAACCAAACCTAGGAAAGATTCTGTGCAAGTGCGTGTTTTTGTTATGTGTTCGTGGTTTGCAAAGAAGCTGGGGCTCAAGGTTATGGAGTCTTCACCAGGTTCAATAGTTGTAGTAAAAACCATAAAATCATAAGAAATTTAATGCATTCCCACTGACTATCTAGTTTGTGTGCAAATTATTTATTATACAAACAAAGAAAAGATAATTTTCAAAATAGAAAGGCTCACCTCATTCCAACCATTTTAATCTCTGAAGCACAGGAGAAAGAATATCTGAAATTAGAAAATTACCACAACTGCAAAATCAATATCAATGATATCTCACCCAGGATAGAATGCAAACCTGCTGGTTGAAAGAAGTTAATTTTCCAAGCAAAAGGATGTTAGCTCAATGAATGAACGAAAAGAAAGAACCACGAGATACACAGATTTTGACCAGCAAAACATCAATCACAGGCTTAATAGTTACAACAGACTATGTTGATTTACTACACATCTCCTCATAAAATTCTCAACATCAGCGATATATTAAGATGATAAGGATTGAACTTAACCAAAAACATGCTTCAAAATAAGCAGCATTGACCAATGTAACTACATGGTAGTATCATGATTATTTTATTAATTGCTGCAATGCAATTGTATTAAACAGAAACACAAGTGAATCTATAACTATAAACAGATTATCTTGACATATCAAACGAACCCATCTCAAGTAGTATTCATAAACTCTTAAGGGAACAACAAACCAGTACCAGCCTTCAAAAACATCTTATTCCACCTACACAACCAATTTTTACCTTATAACTAAGATTCTAACTTAAAGGCTCTCCTAAACAACAGTATTTACCTTTATAACTATGTTTCTAACTTAAGACTCACCGTGAACCATTCCTTTATGTCTGAAGACAAACCAGTTAAAATGCATCGATGCAACAAGTAGAGGCAACTGAAGCAAGTTCAGTGTTTCGAGGCTAGCAAATTTTCTTTGTCATAATCAACAACAGCTTTCACTCTTGTATCTATTATGCATTCCGAGATCTAGTGTTCATGTTGCCGTTCTAATACAACTTCTTATTTGCTTATTACAAGGGCATTGTTATCAAACATACTAAAGAACGAATTACAACTTCAATTCCATTGAGCACTCACCAACTCGTAATAAAATGCCCTTGAATTTTAGTAACCATATTCACAAGAAGTCTAATCAAGAGCAGCTAAGCTTCAATATTTGCTAAACAATTTCAAATTCAAGGAATATTGCTACTAATCATCAAAGTTGTCAATTGTTTAATATAGAAATATAAGAGGAACCATACATGTCTACGCAATTAATACCCCTTAAAATCATGGATACTGATTGTATTACTAAGCATCCAATCGTATCAGTTGTTTGGAATAAATTATAAGAGGAACCATACATGTCTAAGCAACGAAAACCCCTTAAATCCATGCAATATGTAGAACACTGCAATGGGAGATTGTGACAAAATCATCAACATAGGAAAACTCTTTCTATTCATTTATATAGAAAGTTCATACAAGAGATTTAAATGCACATAATGAATGGGTACACCATGATGTGGCAATCATAGACTTGTACAAAATAACAATATCTGAATATTAATTGACAATTGATTCTTATCCAGAAAAAGAAATAAAATGTTGATATTACTATAAATAATGTATGATTACACAGATTCATAACACAAGGTCTAAATAGGGGACTTTAGAGGTGGAAAGGGAAATGAAAAAAATAATTACAAAGAAGATAGGCCTCCAGGCACTTCAACATACTTTCCAGTAAAGTGATGCATTTTACTGTCGATGTTATTGCACACTGAACATGAAACTGAGATATCTGTCCACCCACCTACTCCTCAAAATAAACGATGCATAATAGAACTGTACTTTACCCATATTGTACGAGACAAAATGGATATGGGGTGTATAAAGAAGTGCATTCAATAAATAATAACATCCCTGAATCATAATTGTGAAAACTATGGCAGAGATGAAAACACTGAATCAACAATTAATAACAAAAAACTACTACAAGCGCTACTCTCATTTCTTATAGTGAAGACATATGCCTTTCCTACCAAAACGTCCATTTACGCGGGGACAGATGAGACAAGATATAGACTTATAGTCTGCTTCAACTTAAAAATTCATTGTAAACTTCTAAATGACACAGAAACTTCGAAATCTTTTTCTTTAACAAAACTCTGCATAGCAGTACCTTATCCAGCAATTGCACACAAGACTAAGAAGAGTATCTTAGACAAAACATCTACCTTGTAACAATATTATTGAAGTTTCATTCTTAGTTAAACTTTTCATGTTTAAGAGAAATGGTTCAAATATTGACAGATAGCCTAATAATCCAAAAGACTAGTCCATTGGATTGTGTGTGTATATATATATATATATATATTTTTTTTCAATTTGAGATTCATCCTCATCTTTTCTAACTTGATGACAGTGTTCTAAAAGACGCTAGGCGCGACTCGGGTGGCAGCCTGACGCCTAGGCCATGTTGATTGCTGGTCAACCTAAAGAAAATAAGGATAATTGCAATTTTATTATTGGGGGTCTTTATGTCATTTTAAGCCCTCAGTATATAAAGAGAATTGAAACCCTAAACCTATTATTCTTTCTTTTTCTCCTACTGCTGCTCAAAATTGAAAACCTAAACCTAATATTCTTTCTTTCTTTCTTCTACTACCGCAGAAAATTGAAACCCTAAAACTAGTATTCTTTGTTTCTTCTACTGCTGCTCAACTCAGAGAAACCCAACACTCAGCCGCGTTTTACTTGCCACCGTAACATGTGGCGTAAGTCAAGGTGGTTAGGGTTTGCTGTTGGATCTATCATTAGGTTCTCAACATATTTATTTTTATGATCTTTGTCAAAGGCTACGATACCATGTTAAAAATTCAAATATAGTTACATTATTTATGTTTATGAGAAATATATTATATATTAATGGACAGCCTTACAACACAAAACACTAATCTATAGGATCATGGCATCTATTAATATATATTGCCCTTTCCTTACATTTATGTTTCCAAAGTAGGATTCACTTTCTTCTTCTCTAACTTTGCATGAGGGTAATCTAAAAAAAATGTACCATATTAAGATCCATCAACCATCTATAAAGCTCTCAATTTCAGAACTACTTACAATCTTCCAACTACTAAATGCTCCTTAACATAAGTCCATCCCATAATAATACATAAGGTATAATTAACCGAAAAATTCAAACGATTGCAGATTTATCACTTAAATTGTCAATCTTCTTAATTGGCTACTACATTACTTTAAAAAAAACAAAAAAAAAACAAAAAACAATTATTTCCAACTAAACATTAATATTAATAAAGAAAATTTATCTAATCATTACTAGAGCCATTTACTGGCACTGGTATTATCAAAGATAATTACATAATTGTTTCGGCCATAACCTGACAACTTAAGATTAACGAGTATATCTATCACTCGACATGCAAATGAGCAAGACTCTCATGTCAACTAATTAACTTGCATTAGCACAGCCAACTCTAGGATTCTGTTATTATTATCGTATACATCAGTAGTGAGTTTTTGCCATGAGAATGATCACTGAGTATTTTGACCATGCTTCAACCTTCAACATTACCACGCATAACATTTTCACTAAAAAATAAAAATAACCAAAGACATCAATATATGACGACCAAAATCACCATGAAAAAAAGTTTTCCAATAAATATAAAAGCATTCAGACATATATGGTTCAATATACTTGTAAAAAAATCACTAACAAGGTAAGTTTCTTATGAATATAAAAGCAATGTTACATATAAGGATTTCGAAAAGATCTTCTAGACAGTTTGTGTTTTTCCATATAATTGGGCATTTCCTTTCTATCCTATTCCTAACTTGAAATTGACTTGCAGGCAATTGTATCAACTGTATACACTATGGCAGATTCTTCTATACTATGTATCTCCAAATGGAACAAATGCCAAAAGAACCTCATTCTGAGGCACGAATCTCTCGAATTGTAGATAGCAGTGTCTCATCTCCAGCAACCAATCGCAATTGTTTAAAGAAGTTATCTTTGGCCATCTTTCCATCCTGTAATCAGCCATAAACACAAACCGGGAAAAAAAATCATTCTCAATTTTAATTTTCCGTCCCGATTCTAATCCGTATATGATAATCAACAAACACTAAAAGATACACGATCCAAATAGGAAACTACAGAGCAGTCAACTTATTCACTCACCCTGTAATTATGGTACAAATTAATCACTTCCTGAAGTTTGGAGGGAGAGAGTGAACTCTTCATCTTTGAGAACAACTTCTCCAAAGGATACTTTGTACATGAGGGTCCTCTCAATTGGCCTACCCGCACATAAAACGAAATCACATCAATTAATTCAATCTTAAAATTAAGAACACTAATCCTAACAATGTTGTACAAAAAAAGAGAACCAGTTTTACCTTGCACATAACCAGATGGCTTGTAACTCACAACACACTCGGGAAGAATGTGCCTGTTCATGTTACTTGACCACACTATATACCAATTCGGACTCTTGGGATCATCTGACCCAGAATCAAACTCCACACTAGACGGATAACATTGTTGAGACCCTGCCTCCACTTTCTCTACATTCCCCAATATAACACGACCCAGTATAATGTGCTTCTCACCATTCTGATCCGCCTCCACTAATTTTGCACTAAAACACACACAAATTCAACAATTAGAACTAAATTAATACAAACTATTAACAACATCTAACAAATTAACAAGAAATACAGAAATGTGAACTACCTTAAGCCAGGCGATCCTATCGGAGACAAATAAGTGCCGACTCCGTAGGTCGAAATGTTGCTAGGCTCGCCAAATCCGTGAGCCAAAATGCTCTCAACGCCTCTGGCTGAGGTGCCGTGCCAAGCGTAGACGGTGTTGGAACCGCCACGAGAGGCTTTTGTCATCTCCATTTGCTTCTGGAAGACATCGAAACGAGCTCTCTCCAGATGTCCGCCACGTGTACACTGGTGGATGGCGGTGATTGTAGCACCGGCGTCGGTTTTCCTAATTCCGGAGAGGAAATAGTCTCTTACGAGTGTATAAGCTTTCTCTTCTTCTCTCAACAACCTTGAATTTATCCATCTAGGAGAGTCTATAACACCACCACCACTGTTAGGAGTCAAACGTTGCCGTTTTGGCATCACGTCCACTGAATTGACTTCGTCGTCTCTATCGACGACTACCGACTCTCTCTTTCTTTTACCTGAATTGCCGTCGATATTGATCTCGATCTCGATCTCCACTTTGGCTGCCTTGCTCCCAGCGTCGTCTGACGAATCCTCATTGTCGTCGTCGTCGATAAAAATCTTTGGAAAATAACAGTTGCCGTTTTCATCGATCCACGCGATCGACCTCTGCTTACCGGTCTCGAAATCGATCTGCAACATTCGAAGAAAGTCGAACACGCACTTTGAGCCTCCAATTATGGCATCAGCAATTGGCTTGCGATCCAAGAAACACGAATTCACAACGCCGACAACTTCGTTTGGGAAGTCGATCCACATGCCGTTTCGATAGCTCATGAGCCGAGCCGGTGAACCGCTGCGCTTGAAGTTATTTACATTCTGGTTCGCCAGTTGCGTTGAACACCGATCCGGCAGTTGGACGCGGAAGTTTGCGGCGGCTGTCGGGGGAGAAGAAGACGACGAAGACGGCGACGGAGACGGTGACAGTTTCGGTGGTGGAACCCTAACAGCCGTGGATTCCACCAAGTTCTTCATTTGATGAGCCATGGCTTTTCACGCTTTGATGGACGGCTCTTCGAACCCCTGTATTATTGACGCGAACCGGTAGAATCAGAGGAAACACGAAATGCGTGATTGCATTTATATGTGAAAAACTTATGAATTTACTAAAATACCCTCACATTTGGCTGAATTCCCTTCCTCCGCATCAGGAGATGAGGAAGGCTATTTGGGTAATTTCGAATGCGGATTTGGTAACCACGAATGAGATAACGTTCAAGTCAAATGAGATTTTGTAGCAAGGGATGCGAAATTGACTTACGGGCTAAGTTAATTTAAGTCTGAATAATGCCACGTAGGATTGGGCTTAGTTTTCACGCTCTTCTCTTTCTTCGGCCCAAAGAAATATGTGAATGGCGAGCGAATATATGCATTCGACTTTTGTTCTTCCTGACTTTTTTTTTTTTTTAAAGAAAAAAATAAAAATATATTTGTGTATTTATTTTAATTTTATATTGACTGATAAAGAGTCGAGAAAGATATGGCAATGGGACCGCAATTGGCATTTAAAATTCTTTATTTGCTCAGCTCGCACAAACAAGAAAACCACTTGTGGATTCGCGATTTATTTTTTCGAAAGTGATCCATAGGCTTTGAATTTTATTTTTAATATTATTTTTTATTTACAACAATCTTAGATGTGAAGGAAATATTTTATTGGATACCAAAACCAAAAGAACGGTAGCTTTAAATGTTGACCTTTATTCGACTTACCTATATTTTGTCTTATGTTGTGCCGTGGTGTGTACTCTAATTTTAATGTTTGAGTTCAACTTTTCTATTTGTCGGTCAATATAGACAAGTGTTTATTTTTTTTGTTTTCCTTTTTTCAATGTTCTGATTTGTGAACTTAGAAGTTAGAAGGTTGACCATTTGGGGAAATTAGGTTTTGTTAGGGGAAGGTTTGGACCATATGTAACTAATAATCAATGACGATTTGACCATGGTGTTGTTAATTGATTTCTTGTAATATTCTAATATGTTACATTTATTGTAATTTGATCTATGATATCAAAATACTATCGGAATTTCCTTTTTATTTTCAACCTTTTGTTTTAAAAGTTTTTGTTTGGTTTGAATAATCCGATTTTGTAGGAAGCAGGGGCAAACTTGATAAGATGAATCTCTGGATGAAGCTACTTTGTCAAAATCGGTTAGCCTCATTGCAGCGGCGGTGTATTTGGAAAGACACTCCAATGATAAAGTCGGAGAATGCCCCATAAACCATACCACTAAGGTGAGTGAACTTTTAGATTTATATATGCTTGAATAATTAAATTTATATACTCCAATGATAAAGTAGGAGAATGCCCCAATACCATTAAGGTGAGTGAACTTTTAGATTTATAAATGCGTGAATAATTAAATTTATATGTGTGTGAATAATCCGTATTGAATACATAGATATGAAGAAATGAATTTCAATGTGTTTATATTCATAAAAATAAAATCAAAAATTTAGGGGGTGTGTATTCAATGTAAAATTTCATTGGAATTTAAATGACTTGAAAAACATGTGTGTATTCAATTAAAGTTTCAGAAAAGCCCATCAAACTTTAGGTATATTCTATTAAGATTTGTATGAAATTTATTAAATTTTTATAAGTCTAAGTGTATTAAATTCAAATTTGTTTAGCTTATATTGAATTCATATCAATTCTAGTATATTCAGTTCACACTTTTAAAAAATTTAAACAAGTTTAGGTGTATTCAAAAGATCATTAATTTTATAGATTTTATATAAATGATGAAACTTAATGGATATTGATAGATTTAAAAGTAAAATTTGTAAGTAAAAAAATCTATCATAAATCTTACCCTATTCTCACATATTTCATTAGATTTCATAAAACATACTAATAAAATCTATATAGTACTATAAATTCCACCAAAACCTATCATTAAATATATATATATATAGGGATAGGATCGGGGACATAAGTTTTGACATAAATTTTGACACGATTTTATTGACCATTGGATGAAAAGGATTTTAATGGTTTGGATTTACTTACACCACTACATACTACTCCATTTTACACTCTACATAAATATTTTCTCTTTTCTCTTTCTCTTCGTTATTACATTAGCTTTCTCATCTCTCTTCATTATTACATTATCTCTCTCTTCTCTCTTCATTATTACATCATCTCTCCCATCTCTCTTCATTATTACACTATCTCTCATCTCTCCCATTAATATTAAAATTTCAATATTTAAATTATTTTTTTCTCACCAAATCCAATTATATTTAAAATCTCATCAAGAAAATTAAAAAAAAAAACAGCAATTGTTTTTTTTTTTTTTTTTTTTAACTTGATAAATTTATTATTTAAATGATGATTAATTTTTAAAATAGTTTAAACCAAGCAATTTTTAGTAAGAAAATTTTTACTACCACTAAAAAAAAAAATTTATTTCAAAAACAATTTCTAACCAAAATAAGTAAAATAGATTTTATTTTTTAAAAACACAAAACACTTAACCAAAAAGTTTTTCTTACTAAAGATTGTTTGGTTTAAACTATTTTAAAAAATAAATTATCATTTAAATAATAAATTTATCAAGTAAAAAAAAAAAAAAACAATTTTAGCTTTTTTTTTTTTTTTTAATTTTCTTGATGGGTTTTTAAATATAATTGGATTGGGTGAGAAAAAAATAATTTAAATATTGAGATTTTAATATTAATGAGAGAGATGAGAGATAGTGTAATAATGAAGAGAAATGTGAGAGAAAACATTTATGTAGAGTGTAAAATGAAGTTATATGTAGTGGTGTGAATAAATCTAAACCATTAAAATCCTCCTCATCTAATGGTCAACAAATCGTGTCAAAATTTGTGTCCTCCGATCCTGCCCCATATATATATATATATATGAAACTTCAGTAAATTATAGATTGAGTACATTCTACTTAGTTATAAACACTAACACAAATCACGATACCAAACAAAATTATTATTAGTATAAGCATTGCACCACCACTAGAATGTGTGAATTGTTAGATTTTTTTTTTTGTTTGTTTAACATTGATTATAGGATATTGTCAAACACTAAATCACCTCGTAAGAATTAAAATTAAAGTTACAGAAAATATTAGTATTAAAAGAGTTAAAAGAAAATTAAATAAGAGAATTGTAGAAAATTAAAAATTTAATTAAATGACTTTTCTTTATAAGGTGGCTTATATCTGTTAGAGTTTCTCACCTAAGTCTCCATATTTTGCAGTCTCTTATTGCTAATCATAATCTATCATTGCAATTCAGCATCTCTCATTACAATCTGTAGTGGTAAAAAATTACAATTCAAGATATGGACCCAGAAGTCCATCAGAGAAGCCCGGAGTTTGCCTATTAGACCTTGTCGATCTATATGACCTAAACTTCTACATCGATTGGGTGGCCCGAAGCGAGAATGATTAGTTAGAGCCCAAGGTTTCATGGGTCGATCGACCCTATAGTCTAAACGGCCCAATCCATACTTTCAGCCCATCAAATCGAGTCCAATCAATTCTCCTAGGTCAGTCCATGGTTTGATCGACGGCTCAGAATCAAGCCTCGCTTATGAAGCCTATAAATTAGGCCCAGAGGTTCACCTTTCTATCCCATCTATAATTTGATTAACTTCATTCTCAAGAAATTATCTTTCTTGAAAAGTAATATGGAAACATTAAGAATGTGAAGCTTACTATTTGGAATTGAGGATCTAGGGATCAATCCGAGATCCTTTAGTTCATCTTAAATCCGATCTTCCTAATATCATTAAATGAGGAAGGTGCCCCAAAAGAGAAAATTCTTCCTTGCCTATATAAAGGACCCTCAACTCAACAGTAAGAGACACGAAATACACATAGGAAAACTCTTTCCTTCAGACGCCTTACCAAAACCTTTTGAAGGTCGTCTTCTGATCAAACAACACCTCAGACTACGATGAACAGCTGCCTCTCCCACCCTTTAAGACAGTCATCCCTCTATGTCGAACCACCATTTTGAGTCATTTCCACACCTGATAGCCCTTCATCCATCATCTTTATACTTGCTTACTTTGCCTTGTTCTAAAAGTTGCTTACTAACTTAAGCATCAGAGTATCTATGGCCCGCACTACACCAGTGTCTAGGTCACTCTTGCTCTTTTGTTTGATTTGTAAAGGATACGAATTGTCAAGTTCTAAAAAAGTTGACAAGTGAGGTTTGCTCCACATCAGCATACTGTAAAACAACCCCACTACACAATCCAATATCTTGAAGGAAAAAATCGATTTTAATTCGAATGCGGAAACGTGAATTTTAAAAATTTTCAAACAAAACTTGTTCGATCGATGCTAGTAATAACGATTCAATAGTTAAATTAATAAGATCGAATCTTACCTTACATAAAGATTGAATTGATCCCCTTTTGGTTCACAGATTCTTCACCACCTGATCTTCCTTGTTATGACTCTTTACAAAAGAAACTATGTGTGGACACAATCTTTTGAAGTAGATGGTTATTTGGTGATTTTTAATCAATGAAAATTTTTTGTTCAAGTAGCTAAAAATTCTCTCTACCACAACTTTCATTACCAATCATAAAAACATCTTTTTATATTGGCAAATTAGGGTTCTTCAATTTTAACAAGGAATTTAAATTCCTATTAAAATTGAAAGACATAATTCATATCCAATATGGAATCAAATTCCTTATTGGATTAGAATTCTATTCTTTTAATTTAATATGAAATCTAATTCCTATTAAATTAAAACTCTTTTAATTTAATTTAAATAGAATCTTACTCCAATTAAAATTATTATTTCCATTAATTAATTAAATGATTTTTCATTAAATTAAATGATTTTAAATCATAATTAATTTAATGACATCATTTATAATTGAACTCATGACATCTATAAATAATTAAATAAGTAACCATTAATTAAATAATTATAAATATTTAAATAATCAAATTATTTAAATAATTTATGAACATGTACATAAATTTATATGTACACCAATAATCAGACAATCCAATTATATTCTTCAACTTGTTTCTTTATATGGTTGTGAGCTAGCAAGGGGACCAAATAGACCTACAATTTGAGCTCCAATAATATTGAAATTATTAATTAAACTCTTTAATTAATAATTCACTATTATTAACTTTAGAGTTACTTTACTAAAAACTTAAGGTTGCACTCTCAAAATTGTAGATGTTTTACACAATATGAATTTTCAGTGTCCATGATTTAATTATTTCATATGATTCGATCCCCCATGAGTAGTTCATAATTAGAGCTAGGTTATTAAAATCCGTTATACCTCTCTAATTATATCTTTTTCCATTAAATACCATTGATTATCTAATGAACAATATATCCATAACAACTTATGAATTAATCTTTCCGTTTACTCGTAAACAGAAAGTCGAACGCACTTATTGTTCAAGACCTGAATCAACACTTAAGGGAACTACTCATCTACTTCTTGCAAGAAGGAGTGGATTTCACTATTGTGTAGAATGTTCCCAGCCACTTATTAAATCACATCTCCAAAGTACGAAGCTTATTGACCGTAAATCAATAACAGTCTCACCCATGTAAATCAAAAGACATGACCCAACAAATAGGAGTCCATAAAACACTCAAGATTAAGATCAATCCATATATGATCATCTAGTCGATGAATAAGAATTTCTTTGTTTAACGAATATCAATAAGAAATTCATTTTTATCATGATCCAGTCTTATATAATCTCTATTATATAAGTGCCTCAATTTTCATATCACCATATGAACAATCCCGGAAAAGATCATCGTATTAAATATGAAATTGACCGCAACTGTAGATTTACCACAAACAAAGTACCCAACTTTATTTACTTTCTACGGACTCTTTAGATTACTAATCTCAAACTAAATCCCCTTGTATATAACATTTATATACTTAATTTGAGACTACATAAGTAATCATAAATGTTATATGATATTCGTATGAAGCAAACATTTCATAAATGCACATTAATTTGAATAAAATAAACTTTATTTATTTATAATTTATTTAAATGTTTACAAATTACAAACTCTTAAGGCACAATGCCTAACATATCCTTCAAAACACATGTTTTTATCTTGTTACGCCAACGAACGTTTTGTACATTCATCTTCATAAATTGTAATGACTTTTTTTTTTTTTTTTTGGTTATGATATCTTATCTCTTTATAGTTTTATTTTACATGTTTTTCTTTCTTTTAATCTTCCTTTTCTACTGCAGTGTTGCTGTTATATATTGGTTTCATATTTATTAATTATATTTACATTAATATTTTATCTAATTTTTCAATGTGTTGGGTATAATCATATTCACAATGAATAATGAGGGGAATGACACTTTCATCCTTAATTTTTTTTTTTTTAAAAAAAAATTCACAGCTTTACGCGACTTTTGTGTATTAAGTTAACTTCATTAATCTTCAACTCTTTAAAAAAAAAAAACATAAAAATGGTTCTTCTGTTTGTCAAAATTAACTAGGTTAAGGTTCCTACGAATGTATATGTGTAATTGTACAAAAGTCACACATGGATTGATAAAATATTAAAATAGATTTTTTTTAATATAAATAATAAACTTTTAAAATAAATATTTGAAAAAGAAAAGTAAGTCACCATTTCACCACTGATGCCAGTGGCTTTGGCAATCAATTTGCGCTGAAGATCATCAATTGATTGATCTTCAGTGAAGATATTGTTAGGCATTGTACCCTAAGAGTTTGTAATTTGTAAACGTTTAAATAAATTAAAAATAAATAAAGTTTATTTTATTCAAATTAATGTGCATTTATGAAATGTTTGCTTCACACGAATATCATGTAACATTCATGTTTACTTATGTAGCCTCAAATTAAGTATGTAAGTGTTATATACAAGAGGATTTAGTTTGAGATTAGTAATCAAAAGAGTCCGTAGAAAGTAAACAAAGCTGGGTACTTTGTTTGTGGCAAATCTACAACTGTGTTCCATTTTGTATTTGACACGATAATCTTATCCGGGATTGTTCATATGGGGATATAAAAATGGAGACACTTATATAATAGAGATTATATAGGACTGGAACACGATAAAATGAGTTTCTTATTAATATCCGTTAAACAAAGAAATTCTTAGTTATCGATTAGATGATCATATATGGATTGATCTTAATTCTGAGTGTTTAATGGACTCCTATTTGTTGGGTCATATCTTTTGATTTACATTGGTGAGACTGTTATAGATTTACGGTCAATAAGTTTCGTACTTTGGAGATGTGATTTAATAAGTGGCTGGGAACATTCTACACAATAATGGAATCCACTTCTTCTTGCAAGAAGTAGATGAGTAGTTCCCCTAAGTGTTGATTCGGGTATTGAACAATAAGATCGCTCAACTTTTTGTTTACGAGTAAACGGAAAGAAAAATTCATAAGTTGTTATGGATATATTGTTCATTAGAGAATCAATGGTATTTAATGGAACAAGATATAATTAGAGACGTATAACGGATTTTAATAACCTAGCTCTAATTATGAACTACTCGTGGAGGATCGAATCATATGAAATGATTAAATCGATGGACACGGAAAATTCAGATTGTATAAAACATCTACAATTTTGAGAGTGCAACCTTAAGTTTTTAGTGGAGTAACTCTAAGGTTAATAATAGTGAATTATTAATTAAAGAGTTTGATTAATAATTCCGATATTATTGGAGCTCAAATTATAGGTCCATTTGGTCCCCTTGCTAGCTCACAACCACATAAACAAACAAGTTGAAGAATGTAATTGGATTGTCCGATTATTGGTGTACATATAAATTTATGTACATGTTCATAAATTATTTAAATAATTTGATTATTTAAATATTTATAATTATTTAATTAATGGTTAATTATTTAATTATTTGTAGAGGTCATGGGTTTAATTCTAAATGATGTCATTAAATTAATTATGATTTAGAATCATTTTATTTAATGAAAAATCATTTAATTAATTAATGGAAATAATAATTTTAATTGGAATAAGATTCCATTTAAATTATATTAAAAGAGTTTTAATTTAATGGGAATTAGATTCCATATTAAATTAAAAGAATAGAATTCTAATCCAATAATGAATTTGATTCCATATTGGATATCAATTAAGTCTTTCAATTTAAATAGGAATTTGGATTCCTTGTTAAATAGGAAGAGCCCTAGTTAACCAATATATAAAAAAAGAAGTTTTTATGATTGGTAATAGTAGTGGTGGTAGAGAGAATTTTTGGCTACTTGAACCAAAAATTTTCATTGATTAAAAATCACCAAATAACCATCTACTTCAAAAGGATATTCAAAAAGATTATGCCCACACACAGTTTCTTTTGTGAAGAGTCATAGCAAGGAAGATCAGGTGGTGAAGAATCTGCGAATCAAAATGGATCAATTCAATCGTCATGCAAGGTAAGATTCGATCTTATTAATTTAACTATTGAATCGTTATTACTAGCATCGATCGGACATGTTTTGTTTGAAAATTTTTAAAATTCACGTTTCCACATTCGAATTAAAATCGATTTTTTTCTTTCAATTGGTATCAGAGCTCGGTTTTTGCTAGTTTAATAATTGATTCAATAATTAGTGAATTTCTTTTTGATTATTGATTCTTTGTATGTCATAGAGTAGGCACAAATTATTGTTTGATATATATTCATGATTGATGAATTGAGTTTGCATGGATTGATCGTTAATTGTATGGTTCTTTGACTAATTTAATTTGATTAATTTGTAAGCCGTTTGTGGCAATTTAATTTTCTTGTAATCATAGATTAAAGTTTTTGTTTTTGTCGGAGATTTAAAAGCAAAGATTGATAACATCGGGGCTGAATTCTGTCACGAAAATTGGGCAAAAAGTTGCGATTGAATATGGAATCAGTTTAGAATATATTTGCAGGTTGATGCATGACCAGATGACAGGGTACGAAGGGCTGTGTGACAGCTTAATTCGTAGTCAAGTTCAGCAGTGCAGAAACTTGTGCATGGCTGAATTGCTGCGCTGCAGTGTGTTGTGCTGGTGCGGCTAGACTGCAGTGCGTAGCGCTGGTGCTGTTGCTGCGCTGCAGTGTGCTGTGCTGATGCAATTGGACTGTAGTGCGCAACGATGGTCCGACTGGACTGCAGTGCACAGGTGTGGAACTGTAGTCTGCTGCGTTTGACGAGCTGATGTGGTTGAGCTCGTTGTGCATGTGACTGGTTGTGAACCAGTTTAGTTGCGCATGGAGGGTTGATGGCGTGCGACTGCTGCCACTTGATAGTCAAAAAGCTACTACCACAAGGCAACAACTGATCTATTTCCGAACAGTCCCAAACGCAGTCCGTTTTCGAATTTTCTGGAGTTTCAAGTTTCCGTTTTCGCTCAAAAATTTGTTGAAATTATCCACTAGTTTTGGATGAGTTTTGTGGCTTTAAAATCAAGAAATTGGCTTGTAAACTAATCCATTTGATGGAGGTTCTTGATAGTTAAATTAGATTTAATTATAAAGCCATTAAAAGCCCATCAAGACCTTGAAGACCATGAAGTCCTTGATGATTACAAGTGAAGGTAAAAGAATGCTTTGATTAATTTTTGTAATATTTAAAATTAGATTTAGGTCGTTAAAGCCAAAGAACCTGGTCAATTACATGTTGTTTATTTAAATTATTTATCATGTGATGATTGAATAATTTGTTGATAACATGATCATGCATTAAATATGTCATATAGAATAGGGAGTGCCTACTCATGCATTATAACATGACATACATACATGTATTATTATTTATTTTTCCTATTAAATAGTTTATTAGTTAAAATAGAGATAATAATACATTAAAATACTAATTTCATAATTTGTTAGGGTTTTAGTTGAAAATCCTAGGTTCACAAATTAGAAATATAATTAGTTTTAATGTGATTAAAAAATATATATATATTTCAAATAATGGGTATTTAAAATGTGGATTAGATTTTAAGAGTTAAAATTGGGTAATCCCACATTAAATCTAATCTTCATAATTAAAGAGTTTAGATTATATAGATTAGATCTTTCATAATAAATTAGATTTTTAAGAGTTAAAAATCTGGTAATTTATTAAGTGTTAATAGAATCATGATTCTAGTAACATACTGATTCTTAGTAACTTAGATTATACTTGTTAGTCGTTAATAATCTAAGATGATGACTGAGAATATTAAATAAAAAACCCTAATCCTAAAATAATGAGTGGGAGAGGGATATATGACAATACATCCCACGGCCTCCATCGTTAGTTCAACACCATGAGATTTGAGTGGCGCCTCGGGATGACTTTGTTTTCGTTCCTTTAAGGGTGGTGTCCATTTGGGTCAATATCAAGGTTGACTTCCTAACGGATAAGATTTCTGGATGTATTTTGGGATTGACCTACCCTAAGGCTGGCAATTCTCAAGTTAAGTTTGAGAGATCTGAAATGATGGGTTACACTCACAAAGGAATAAATTAATTAATTAGTTTATTCCTTGACCGAAATAAGCGGTAGTCAGATAATATAGGAATAAGAGTTATTCTGTTATATTATTCGACTGAGATTTTCTCAATCTAACATACAAATATTTGACCTACCTTAAGGTGACATTTATTTGTGGCATGTTAGATTATCGTGGTATAGTAATTCTTTTTAGGGTATTTCTGATTCATTATTCATGTATCATGCATCATGTTTAATTTTATGCTAAAATTTATTATATTCATATGAATCAAATTTTGAATAAAATATTTTGTTTATTTATTTCAGCAATGCCGTCACCTTTAATTACTATACTTGCCAATGATAAACTAAATGAGGATAACTATGTTAAATGGAAAAATAATATGAACACCATTCTAGTCTGTGAGGATCTAAAATTTGTCCTGGCGGAGGAGTGTCCTTCTGCGCCACCTGTAAATGCCACGCGTAATGTATGCAAATCCTACCAAAATTGGGTTAATGCTGATGAAAAGGCTCGATGCTACCTGTTAGTAGGAATGTTTGATGTGCTTGCTAAGAAGCATGAGGCAATGACTACAGCATCTCAGATGATGGAGTCATTACAAGGGATGTTTGGGCAACCTTCTGAGCAGTAGCGACATGAAGCTGTTTGTACTGCTATGACTGCTAAGATGAAGGAAAGCACATCAGTTCGAGAGCATGTCTTGAACATGATGACCTATTTTAATACAGCTGAAACTCATGGTGGGGTGATTGATGAGCCTAGCCAAGTGAGCATGATACTGCAAACTCTCCTAAAGAGTTTTATGCAGTTCAAAAGCAATTATGTTATGAATAAACTGCAGTATAATATTATTCAATTGCTCAATGAACTCACTACTTATAAGTCCATGAATAAGGACAAGATTAAGTCTAGTGAAGCAAATGTTGAAACTTCCACTTTTAATAAGAACAAGAGGAAAATGACCACCAGTAAGATTAAGGCAAAGCCTAAGAAATAGGTTACCCAAAAGAAGAAGTAAAAGAGCTCTAAGGCTTCCAAACCCAAAGAAAAATGTGTTTTCATTGTGATGTGGAAGAACACTGGAAGAGGAACTGTCTTAAGTACCTCGAAGAGCTTAAGGACAAAAAGAAAATGAAATGTGAATATGATTTACTTGTCATTGAATCTTGCTTAGTGGAGAATGAATTATTTACCTGGATAATCGATTCAGGAGCCACTAATTGTATTTGTTCTTCTTTACAGTTGATTGATTCTTGGAGGGAGTTTGATGAGGGCAAGTTTACCATGCGAGTTGGTACTGGGGATGTCGTTTCAGCTAGAGCAGTGGGAGAAGTTAGACTTCAATTTTCAAATAATTGTTTTATTGTTTTGAACAATGTTTATTATATTTCGAATTTTAGAAGAAATTTGATTTCAGTTTCTAAATTATTGGAGCACAATTATTCAATTTTTTTATTAATAAAGATGTTATTATTTCTAGAAATGGTTTGAATATTTGTTCTGGAATATTAGAAAATAATATTTACATGTTAAGGTCGTTAACACGTAATTTACTGCTCAATGCTGAATTGTTGAAAGTTGAAAAACCTAAAGCAAAGCGACAAAAGATTTCTCCTAATGATGATACCTATCTTTGACATCTAAGACTTGGACATATTAATCTTGACAGAATAGACAGACTAGTAAAAAGTGGAACTTTAAGTGAGTTAAAGATCGGCACTTTACCTGTTTGTGAATCCTGTTTAGAAGATAAAATGACGAAGAGGCCTTTTAAGACAAAAGGTAAAAGAGCCAAAGAAGCGCTATAGCTTATACATTCGGATGTTTGTGGTCCAATGAATGTTAAAGCTAGAGGTGGTTATGAATATTTCATCACAATCATTAATGATTATTCTAGATATGGGTATGTTTACCTAATGCAACGAAAGTCTGAAACTTTTGAAAAGTTCAAAGAGTTAAAAACTGAAGTTGAAAATCAATTAGGTAAAACATTGAAAACTCTACGATCAGATCGTGGAGGAGAGTACCTTGATACAGAGTTCAAGGATTACTTGATTGAGAATGAGATTATATCCCAACTCACGGCTCCTGGAACACCACAGCAAAATGATGTTGCAGAAAGGAGAAATTGTACCCTACAGAATATGATGAGATCTATGATTAGTTTCTCATATTTAATTAGTTCTTTTTGGGGATATGCATTACAAACTGCAGTATATATCTTGAATGTAGTTCCTTCAAAGTCTGTTCCTAAAACACCTTTAGAATTGTGGAATGGTCGCAAACCTAGTTTACAACATTTTCGCATATGGGGGTGTCCAGCACATTTGCTGAAAAATAAGACTGGGAAGCTGGAACTACGTTCACAAGTTTGCCTATTTGTAGGCTACTATAAAGAAACTAGAGGCAGATTCTTTTATGATCCTCAAGATAACAAAGTAATTGTATCGACAAACGCTACATTTCTTGAAGATAATTATATAAAAGAACATAAACCTCGAAGTAAGATTGTACTCGAGGAGTTATTGTCTGGTTCGACCAATATCCAATCAATAATAGTTATTGATAATAACATAGTTAAAATCACGTCTGAACATCAGACAGACTTTCATCAGAATCATCTACCACCTCGTCGTAGTGGAAGAGTTATTAGACCACCTATTCGTTACAGAAATATCAGAGAGGCACAGATTGCCATCTCTGATGAGTATGTAGATGATCCATTAACATATAATGATGCAATGGAAGATTCTGATAAGGAAGAATGACTTAAAGCTATGAATCTCGAGATAGAGTCCATGTACTTAAACTCAGTCTGGGAACTTGTGGATCAACCACATGGGGTAAAACCCATCGGTTGCAAATGGATCTACAAGAGGAAGAGAGGAGTGGACGGAAAGGTGGAGACCTTCAAAGCTAGGCTAGTGGCAAAAGGTTATACTCAAAAAGAGTGAGTTGACTATGAAGAAACTTTCTCACCAGTAGTCATGCTTAAGTCCATTCGTATTCTTCTATCCATAGCTGCATGTCTTGATTACGAGATATGACAAATGGATGTCAAGACTACATTCTTGAATGACAATCTTGATGAAAGCATTTATATGGTGCAACTAGAGGAATTCGTAATCCAAGGTCAAGAGCAAAAGGATTACGAGTTGCAAAGGTCTATTTATGGACTTAAGCAAGCTTCTCGATCTTGGAATATTAGATTTGATTCTTCGATCAAGTCTTATGGTTTTGAGCAAAATGTCGATGAACCTTATGTATACAAGCGTATCATCGATAAGAAAGTGGTATTTCTCGTACTTTACGTCGATGATATTCTACTCATAGGGAATGATGTAGGAGCATTATTTGATGAAAAGAACTGGATTGCTAACCAATTCCAAATGAAAGATTTGGGAGAGACTAGTTATGTTCTTGGGATCCAAATCATACGAGATCGTAAGAACAAACTGTTAGCATTGTTTCAAGCATCATACATTGATAAGATCCTTGTACGTTATTCAATGCAAAATTCCAAGAAAGGTTATTTACCTTCTCGACATGAAGTTTATTTGTCTAAGGAACAATGTCTTAAGACACCTCAAGAAGTTGTGGATATGAGACGAATTCCCTATACCTCTACAGTAGGCAGTCTCATGTATGTTATGCTATGCACGAGACCTAACATATGTTATTCAGTGGGAGTAGTCAGTCGCAATCAATCTAACCCAGGATTGGATCATTGAGTGACAGTAAAATATATTTTCAAATTTTCTCAAGTATCTTCGGAGAATGAGAAACTATATGCTAGTATATTCTTGTGAGAATTTGATTCGAACAAGATATACAGATTCTAATTTTCAGTCGGATAAAGATTTTAGAAAATCCACATCTGGGTCAGAATTCACCCTAGGTGGTGGGGCTATAGTATAGAGGAGATGAGTCAGTGATGAAAATAGTTTCACAGGATAACCATGCTGATCCGTTTGCAAAGACCTTAATGGCTAAAGTGTTTAACGGTCATCTAGAGGGTCTAGGATTACGAGATATGTCTCATTTGCTCCAAGGCAAGTGGGAAATTGTTAGGTATTGTGCCTTAAGAGTTTGTAATTTGTAAACGTTTAAATAAATTAAAAATAAATAAAGTTTATTTTATTCAAATTAATGTGCATTTATGAAATGTTTGCTTCATACGAATATCATGTAACATCCATGATTACTTATGTAGTCTCAAATTAAGTATGTAAGTGTTATATACAAGAGGATTTAATTTGAGATTAGTAATCAAAAGAGTCCGTAGAAAGCAAATAAAGCTGGGTACTTTGTTTGTGGTAAATCTACAGCTGCGGTCCATTTCGTATTTGACACGATGATCTTATCCGGGATTGTTCATATGGCGATATGAAAATAGAGGCACTTATATAATAGAGATTATATAGGACTGGATCACGATAAAATGAGTTTCTTATTAATATCCATTAAACAAAGAAATTCTTATTTATCGATTAGATGATCATATATGGATTGATCTTAATTCTGAGTGTTTAATGGACTCCTATTTGTTGGGTCATATCTTTTGATTTACGTGGGTGAGACTGTTATAGATTTACGGTCAATAAGCTTCGTACTTTGGAGATGTGATTTAATAAATGGCTGGGAACATTTTACACAATAGTGGAATCCACTCATTCTTGTAAGAAGTAGATGAGTAGTTCCCTTAAGTGTTGATTCGAGTCTTGAACAATAAGAGCGCTCAACTTTCTGTTTATGAGTAAACGGAAAGATAAATTCATAAGTTGTTATGGATATATTGTTCATTAGAGAATCAATGGTACTTAATGGAACAAGATATAATTAGAGACGTATAACGGATTTTAATAACCTAGCTCTAATTATGAACTACTCGTGGAGGATCGAATCATATGAAATGATTAAATCGATGGACACTGAAAATTCAGATTGCATAAAACATCTACAATTTTGAGAGTGCAACCTTAAGTTTTTAGTGGAGTAACTCTAAGGTTAATAATAGTGAATTATTAATTAAAGAGTTTAATTAGTAATTCCAATATTATTGGAGCTCAAATTGTAGGTCAATTTGGTCCCCTTGCTAGTTCACAACCACATAAAAAAACAAGTTGAAGAATGTAATTGGATTGTCCGATTATTGGTGTACATATAAATTTATGTATATGTTCATAAATTATTTAAATAATTTGATTATTTAAATATTTATAATTATTTAATTAATTATTAATTATTTAATTATTTGTAGAGGTCATGAGTTCAATTCTAAATGATGTCATTAAATTAATTATGATTTAGAATCGTTTTATTTAATGAAAAATCATTTAATTAATTAATGGAAATAATAATTTTAATTGGAATAAGATTCCATTTAAATTATATTAAAAGAGTTTTAATTTAATGGGAATTGGATTCCATATTAAATTAAAAGAATAGAATTCTAATCCAATAAGGAATTTGATTCCATATTGGATATAAATTAAGTCTTTCCATTTAAATAGGAATTTGGATTCCTTGTTAAATAGGAAGAGCCCTAGTTTACCAATATATAAAAAAAGATGTTTTTATGATTGGTAATAATAGTGGTAGTAGAGAGAATTTTTGGCTACTTGAACTAAAAATATCTATTGATTAAAAATCACCAAATAACCATCTACTTCAAAAAGATTGTGCCCACACACAGTTTCTTTTGTGAAGAGTCATAGCAAGGAAGATCAGGTGGTGAAGAATCTGCGAATCAAAAGGGATCAATTCAATCTTCATGCAATGTAAGATTCGATCTTATTAATTTAACTATTGAATCGTTATTACTAGCATCGATCGAGCATGTTTTGTTTGAAAATTTTTAAAATTCACATTTCCGCATTCAAATTAAAATCGATTTTTTTCTTTCAGATATATGGTCAATGCATTCGATTCTCATACTTTGTAAATGAGATGGTTTTCAACTGCTTTTACAATAGAAGAGATTACGATATCTTCTGTTGAAAAGAAGATCGTCAATAATCTCTTCCAATGTTACTGGAGTTGGGTGGTGGAGATGGCCTCTACCATTTTTTTTTCAAAGTTTTAATTATTATTAAAAAATTGCTATAATTTTTTTAAAAAAAATTTGGTAATTTTTTAAAATTAATAATAATAATATAGTTATAATAATAATTATTATTATTATTATTATTATTTTGTAAAAACCTTGTTTTGTTAAAAAAAAAAAAAAATTGTTTCCAAAATAAAATGTTGAATTTTATTAATAGCTTCCTGCTAACACTACAACAAATCTTGGTTTTAATAGCACTAAAGGATAGCATTCTTTTTGTATTGCAATGAAATTATTATCTATTATAGCATTTTATGGTTAATTATTACATTTTATTAACATATTATTTTTAATAGCTTTCATTTGGTAAATGTACAACAAATTGGGTTTGCTATTAATTCTTGCAAAATTAATTAATCATAAGTGGCTGTGATAGCACAATAAAAAAGCTACAACATCCAAATCAAAACAAATGCTATTAAATGGTAACAAAATAATCTATTTAAAAATTGATAAAAAGTAAAATATTGAGTAAAGTACAAAAAAAGTTGTAGCCCTAAAATTATAGCGGGAATTCACAATTGTTGCCGCCCATATGTATCCTTTTTCTACTTTGATTATTACTAAAAATTAGAAAAGTCAACTTTCAACTATTGCCTATTTCAAAAAGAAAAAAAAAACTCCCAATTATTGCCCAATATTTCCTTTCATGATATCTAAACATCCTTATTTTACTTAACATCCTTATTCTACTTTGATTAGGATGCAAAAGTCTCAACTATTGCTTGTGTACAGAGGAGATCACTGGTATGTAGTATCCTTAATGTTTTTGTTTTTTTTTCAATGCTTTCTAATGTCACATTGTTTTTATTCAACCTAGAAAACCAGTAAATCATAGTGAATCCCATGTTCACCTCTAACCCACACAAATTTATTTATATCTTTTGCCTTTTAGTTTTTAAGATATAAACAAAATATTGGATTTCTTTGATTTTCTCAGTTTATTTATTTATTTTTTGTCAATTTGTTTCGTCTTTAGAGATCTCATGCCTTTTAGTTCTTGAGACCTAAATAAATATTCAATTTCTTTTACATTTGTGTTTTCTTTTTTTAATTTTTTTGTCCAATTTTTTGGCTTGTGAAATTAATTATATATATATATAACCCCTAATAGATATCTCTATTACTGCACCTTATTTGGATTTTATTTGAGGTTAATATTTGCAAATCTAACATGGTATTGCGGAATGATAAATTATGAGATCTATAAGTCTAAGGATTGACAAAGGTTTTAGAAAAAAGGTATTTATTTTTTATATTTTATAAGGCTTGTCAGGTTTGCTTTCACTTTTCACATTGTAGTGTACTGCATAACATGTATGGATGTTTTTTTGAGATAATAACATGTATGGATATTGGATGTCTTTTATATGGTTATTTCGGTAACTATATGATGAAATGTCTCAATAAGTTTTTGGGGTTTGAATTTTTACAATTTCGATTTTTGTGTATTGTTTTTTCAGATGTGGAACCAGCCTTTAAGCCCTCTTTTTCCTAATTTATTGTGTTTGTTGACATCAATAAAATTTTTTCTATTTCTTGTTTAATAAAGACAATTGTATAAAGGAGGATTCTTTAGGATTTATGAACCTTGAACTTTAAATTATTCACCTTTTTTTTTATGTATATCTATGATGGTTGACCTTATGAAGGAGCTTATAAGGAGTTGTAATTTTTAATGTTTTGCGTTACGTGATTATTTTCGAAGTTGTCATTACCTTTTGGTTGCTTTTCTTTTTTCTTTTTTTTTTTTTAATCCATCAGAGTGTAATGGCTACACATTTGTGCTTAGATCTTTTATTTCTTCATTTTTGGCTCAAGCTTTTAGTGGTAGAATTTTGTGATGTTGTTTCTTAGCTAAGAAATATTTAATTTATTCTTTATTTAAAATAATTCTTAGGATAAAGAATGCAAACGTGTACAACAGCAGGAAGAAATCAACCATATTGTTTGGAGTGCATACAACAATCAGGTAGCAGTCTCACTAATCCTGATTGTTTGTTTCACTTGGCTTATAGTAATTTGAGTTCATTATAGCTGAATATTCTTGTCTCTTCCTACTCCTCTTGTTACTATTAGACATGTTCACATATTGCTTGATTGTGTACTAAGATCATTGAGTGCACAAGTGCAGTAGAAACTACTTTGTGCAATCTATCTATTGCTTTATTAAGCTTTATCAGAGAGAAGGTGAATTATTAGCTACATAATCAATGAAATTAATGTGTCCTTATGGCTTTCTTTTTACAAATTAATCAATTCAATTCAATTTATTCATATTTTCTTTGTATTGCAGGGGTTCCAATTGAGTCAACTACATCTAAGCTTGTTGGGATTGCATTATGGTCGAAAGCTATCGTCGGTTTTTTGTTTTCCTTGAAATGATACAGTTACATTCATTTTTGGGAATAATTTTTACATAAAAATATAATGATGATGTATTAGTTTCATGTATTAATAAAAATTAGTTTTCAGTTAATTCTTTTGTGTAATATTTGAATATGGAATATTTTATTTATATTGATATCAAAGAAATAGCACGATATAGCGCACTTTAAAATGCTATATATATTGTCGCATTTCAAATAAAAAAGTATTATATATTAAAAATGCTATTAAAGTGATAATAAAATAGCTTCTTTAAAAAGCTATAATAGAATATACAATAACATTCTAAAGAAATAAAGATTACATGCTAAATATGCTATGAGAATTAATAATAAAATAACTTTTTTCAAATGCTATAATAGGATAAATTGTATCAAGTTGAATTAATAATTATCACATATAAGAAATGCTATTGAAAAGATAATACAATAGCTTTGTCAAAGTGTTGTAATAAGATATATCATTGCACTTTTGATTGAACAATATCACATACCAAAAATGCTATAAAAGATGAAATATTTTTAATAACACGGGCTGACATGACGTTCTTCTGAATGCTATCATAGACTTTTGATAGCATTTAACGCATGTTATCATATGCACAATTTGTTGTAGTGTAAATATGTTTGAATTTTTGTATTTATTGACTTTTTAAATTTTGTTAATACTTTATTAAATTTAGTAATATAAGGTGAATATGTGTATTAAACATAATATGGGGTAATGCTAAAAAGCTTAAAAAGCTAGCCTAAATATGTAAATAGATAAAACCATATAAAATATTAAATGATGTGATCATTAATGTATCAATTACAATTTATATATTATATCATTTGGATGAGAATTTAAGTTTCTTAACATTGCTCTTTATATAGGTATTTAATAAATTTTAATTATGGTTACCGTATGGGTGTGAGATGGAACTATATAAAGATAACCATGTGGACTTCAAGGAGCATGACATGTGGCAGATGAAGGGAAAAAATTGATTTTAATTCGATTGCGGAAACGTGAATTTTAAAATTTTTTAAACAAAACATGCACAATCGATACTAGTAATAACGATTCAATAATTAAAAAAATAAGATCGAATCTTACCTTGCATGAAGATTGTATTGATCCCTTTTGATTCGCAGATTCTTCACCACCTGATCTTCCTTGTTATGACTCTTCACAAAAGAAACTGTGTGTGGGCACAATCTTTTGAAGATCTTTTTGAAGTAGATGGCTTCTAGGTAATTTTTAATTAATGGAAATTTTTGGTTCAAGTAACCAAAAATTCTCTCAATCACCACTCCTCATTACCAATCATAAAAAACATCTTTTTATATATTGGTAAACTAGGACACTTCCTATTTAACAAGGAATCCAAATTCCTATTTAAATTGAAAGACTTAATTCATATGGAATCAAATTCCTTATTGGATTAGAATTCTGTTCTTTTAATTTAATATGGAATCTAATTCCCATTAAATTAAAACTCTTTTAATATAATTTAAATGAATCTTATTCCAATTAAAATTATTATTTCAATTAATTAATTAAATGATTATTTCATTAAATTAAGTGATTCTAAATCATAATTAATTTAATGACATCATTTATAATTGAACCCATGACCTCTACAAATAATTAAATAATTAACCATTAATTAAATAATTATAAATATTTAAATAATCAAATTATTTAAATAATTTTTGAACATGTACATAAATTTATATGTACATCAGTAATCAGATAATCCAATTATATTCTTCAACTTGTTTCTTTATGTGATTGTGAGCTAGCAAGGGGACCAAATGGACCTACAATTTGAGCTCCAATAATATCAGAATTATTAATTAAACTCTTTAATTAATAATTCACTATTATTAACCTTAGAGTTACTCCACTAAAAACTTAAGGTTGCACTCTCAAAATTGTAGATGTTTTACACAATCTGAATTTTCAGTGTCCATCGATTTAATCATTTCATATGGTTCGATCCTCCACGAGTAGTTCATAATTAGAGCTAGGTTATTAAAATCCGTTATACCTCTCTAATTATATCTTGTTCTATTAAGTACCATTGATTCTCTAATGAACAATATATTCATAACAGCTTATGAATTTATTTTTCCGTTTACTCGTAAACAGAAAGTTGAGCGCTCTTATTGTTCAAGACCCGAATCAATACTTAAGGGAACTACTCATCTACTTCCTCGCAAAAAGGAGTGGATTCCACTGTTGTGTAGAATGTTCCCAACCACTTACTAAATCACATCTCTAAAGTACGAAACATATTGACCGTAAATCTATAACAGTCTCACTCATGTAAATCAAAAGACATGACCCAACAAATAGGAGTCCATTAAACACTCAAGATTAAGGTCAATCCATATATGATCATCTAATCGATAAATAAGAATTTCTTTGTTTAACGGATATTAATAAGAAACTCATTTTATTGAGGTCCAGTCCTATATAATCTCTATTATATAAATGCCTCCATTTTCATATCGCCGTATGAACAATCCCGGATAAGATCATCGTATCAAATACGAAATAGGACAATAACACCTAGAAAGTAAACTTTATCCTCTTATAAAGTTTTGCGACATAAAGGTTTTGACCTGGATCTTTAGTTAGAGAAATTTATCAAGAGAAAAAATGACTTAAGCATCAAAGAGTACTTTTGAAGTCTAACCTCCAAATCACCCTAACATATATATATATATATATATATATATGTTACGAAGAACTCCTTCTCCATTTGGACTTACATTGTAAATACATTAAAACTCATTAATCAAATGGTCCTTTTGAGTCAACAATTTTGAATTTGTGGCAGAATGATATGTTTAGTCGATTTGTTACATTTGATCATTAATTTTAAGTCAAATGGACCATTTTAATACATTAACGACGAGTTGTTGAAGACTAAAAAGGTTAATAAATGCATATATATATATATATATTGAGAATAAGGTTAATTCATATACGTTGTGTGAGAATGTAACAATTATCGTAGACTTAGCAATCATAGTATAAATCCCTCTAAATAATATAGAATAAAATACAAAAATGATATATTTACCTATTTTGATTAAAATATGACAGTGTGTGACGTGGTGGTGCAGCGACGATGTGATGGTGTGATGACAGTGGTGCAACATGGTGGTGGTGCAATGACACAAACCAGACGTGGTGGTAGTGCGATGACAGTGGTGCAGCGATAGTTGATGTGGTGGTGTAGCGGTGACTGGGCTGAGTTGATTAGACTGTGCTGATTGGGCTGGGTTGAGTTACCAACAAACAAAAGAGATCAGTGGATGACAAAAGCAATGCGACTATGATACCATGATATTTACGGATAAAATTTGATAAAATAAAAATAAATCATATATATTTCATTGTAATTTTACGATATATAAAATGAAATCTATTTATAAATAAAAGAGAAAACTAAACTAGACGGATGAGTATTTTATATAAGATAGTTAAAAATAATTTATTGTATGTAATTATAATAATGACGTGATATGTATAGAAATGATTGATGAATTATAATGATTAATTGATAACAAAAAAGTACAAAAGTATTTTTTCTTCCGCACGAACGGGCGTATAATTCATGACTGTCGCAATTTCACAAATTCACTAGCCAACTTCTTATAGAAACTAATAGAAATGATAGTATTTTGATATATATATATATATAAAGAAATTGATAATAATTTACCTACCCCGCAACGGCTCAGGGCAAGGCCCGTTAGCTATTTCCGGAATTGTTGCCAACCCGACCCGGCCTATAAAAACCTAGATTGAGGTGGGTAAAAATATACCTCGGTCGAGTCATCTCTTCGTCTTGGTGTCGGAAGCCATAGCGGTTTATGAGTAAACAACCAGAGTAGAATTCCAGAAATTTCGCTGAAAAAATTGCAGAAATCGGATTGGTTTCCAGATTCCTTTTCTGCAATTGTTTTAGTCTGTCACTGTAAGTATCTGAATTTTTTATCTGTTTATTTTCTCGTTCTTGTTTAAGTTAATATTTGGCTACTTTTACAATGCAATTTCATAATCTGTTGAGGCAAAATAAGTAGACTTTATTTTGCTGTGCTAGTCAAGTTATTGCAATGGAGCTAATTTGTACCTCAATTTATTTTCATTTGTCTACATTTTCTAAGCAACCCAATGCTAGTTCACATGTCTTTCTTTGAAGCAAATATTGATGATGATAATAATAATAATAATAATAATAAATGTAGCGATGTTTATTACTAATAGGTTAGTCTCTTTTGTTGACGGATTAAATCTCATCAATTTTATGTTTTAGATATAATAGTTGTGTCTGTAGCTATCAGCTTAACCTTTTACATCGAGTTGTTATGGACACACTACTAGGTTATTGAGGTTTTGGTTTCAAAGCATTATATGCTGTTTCTCTAGATTTCTTGTTCATTGCATAAATTTCGGGTAGGAGTGTCTGTTGTATGTCTTAGTGTGCGCCATCTGTCTTCACATTGCATGTGAAGGGGCTTAGTTGGCTGGCTACCTATTCACTTAACCTTTTGAGTTGAGTAATTCTTGTCTAGTTATACTAGGTAGTCAATGAGAGTAAAGATTTGGTCGGTGAAGGTGGTCATGTGTTTGTTATGTTGTTAGAATAGGTCTAGGCAGGAAATCATGTTATGCAGTTAAAGCGGTCCTGTGGAGAGAGAAATCACTTAGGAGCTCCATTTATTGAATGTTTGATTAGTTTTAGGTGTTCTAATGGTTTTCTAAATGTATGATGTTTACTGTTTTCGATTTGACTTTATATTTCTGCTTATTGTGTTCCAGTAGTGTGCAAACCAGCGTGATATCTGCTTGTGTAATCTTGTAAGTATGTCTGTTCCTTCGACACCTTCAAAAAGACCACTTGATCGGAACCATGCAGACTCAAATGGAAAAGGTAAGTGGCAAAAGTTGACGGGCAATTATTCTCTGAATCAATCTTTGAAATCCTCTCATAGTGGCAGTATATTTCGCATTCTCTGCCCGGTTTCCAAACTTGATACTATTGTTGGAAAAGATGGTTCAATCACATCACAAATTTGTCAAGAAACTGGTGCTAAAATGAGAGTTGAGGAGACTGTTCTTGGTTGTGATGAGACAGTTCTTCACATCACGGACTCTGATAAAGAGCCTGAAGCCAATATTGAGCAGAGCAAAGAGGATGGTGGCGATGATGCCAATGTGGTAGAAGAGGGAGATGGTAAAAAGGAAGATGTTGAGAATCACGAAGAGAAAGAATCTGGTACTATAAATGATTCAAAATCTGTGAAGGAAACTTCTGATTTGCAGAAGGCCTTGTTACTTGTTTTTGAAAGATTTATCGAAGCAGAACCAGAGAAAGATGGAGGTGATGAGGAAAGTAGCAAGTCTTCGTTTGTTTTGAGGTTACTTGTGCTCTCCAGTCAAGTTGGCTGCGTTTTGGGAAAGGGTGGCAGCGTAATCAAGCTAATGTCAGCTGAGAGTGGGGCACAGATCCGAGTCCTTCCTAGGGACAAAATTCCTCCATGTGCATCAGCTGCTGATGAAGTAGTTCAGGTAATGCATAGAACATCTGATATGCTGTATCATCACCACGGATGTCAATGAAAATCATAATCATCAGGTTGATGTTTTACAGTATACTGAACATTTAGCTGCCTGGATTGACTTTCTCTGTTTTTGCATCTGGTTTCCCCATTATCTTTGCTTGATTCTAGTTTCTATCTTGGAACCCCTAGTTGCATCTTTAACAACACTGGTCATGAACCTGTCTCGGAAAAAAACTCATAAGTGAAAATTTGAAGTCAGTGTGCATTTCTTTTTCTGTAAATATTGGGAATAACATCTTATGTGGTCATTTTGTCCCATAATTATGCTGCAGATTACAGGAGAGGTTGATGCGGTTAGGAAAGCCCTTCAATCTGTTTCTCTACAACTTTTGGAGAATCCACCGCGGGATCATGAATCATTCCCAGCCAACGCTAGTGGACCTTCGCACCCGCCCTCAAACCATTCTTTTAGTTCACAAGGAGCACCTAATGCCGCTGCTCGTCGTGATGTTCCTGACTTTCATTCAGCTCATCCGAGATTTCATGAAGGTGGAATACCTGGCCGATTGCTGCCTTCCCATGATTTTCTAATATTCCGCATGTTGTGTCATGATGAGAGAGTAGGAGGTGTCATCGGAAAAGGGGGAGCTATAATAAGGACACTTCAGCAAGAGACGGGCTGTGAGATCAAGGTTCTGGAAGCTATTCCTGATTCAGAGGATCGTATCATTATCATATCTGGTCCAGCTGTAAGTTTTGACCGCTTTAAACTTGCTTTGATGTGGCATAAATTTGGAACTTTAGTCTTCTATTTTGCAGGCCGTTTAAGCTATTGTTTTGGGCCTATTTTTAACTATGCTGACTACGAGTTACTTTTGCAGCACCCAGATGATAGGATATCTGCTCCACAAGATGCTGTTCTTCGTGTGCAAACGAGGATATTTAGGGCTTTACCTGATAACAGAGACCAGAATGTGATGGCAAGACTTCTTGTATCTTCTAATCAAATTGGCTGTCTCCTTGGCAAGGGTGGTTCCATCATAGCTGAGATGAGGAAGTTAACGAGGGCTTATATTCGTATATTGGGGAAGGATCAGATTCCTAAGTGTGCTTACTGAAGATGAAGAAGTTGTTCAGGTGTGTTTGCATATTGATTACTCTGAGATGGTCAAGGTTGAAATTTTACCATGTTTCTCAATATGGAGTTTCATTATCATTAAATATACCTTGATGATCCATAGTTATTAATGTACGTGTCAGTTTCCATGGTGTTGCTGCTCGTATTTAATTGTTCCTTTACTTATTACGATTTTATCTTTCTAGAATTTTTATTTATTTTATTTTATTTTATTTTTTTTGTACTCATTGTGTTCATTGGTCATGCGGCTTGTGTGTGTGTAAGATTGGCGGAGAATTTGAAGCAGTTCAAGAGGCTCTTCTGCAGATAACAACTCGTTTGCGGCATCATTTATTTCGTGATGCATTTCCTTCAATCAACCATCCTTTAAATCCTGCTTTTCTGGACCAAGTACCCCCATTTCCTCCGTTTATGGGAAGGAGGGAACTCTCACCTCCAGGATTGTATCCTAATTTTGGTCCATCATTTCACAAATTTGATGCTGCAGGTGGTCCACCCGCACGCGGTGCTTTTCATCCCCACGATGATCGTTCTCTTTTTATGCATCACCTTCATAGACCAGGCATGGGCCCACATATGCCTGAAAGAAAACCATGGGGTCCTCAGGTACAAACTGTTGAGAGTACTTTTGTTGCCGATATTTGCTTTAAAGGATTTTGTGTGTCGGGAGATCCTCTAGTATTTGACATCAAAGTACACAGGTGGTTGTAAGAATAGCATTGGATACTATAAAAAGCAAGATCTGTGACTTTATTGAAAAGTTAACTTAGTATCTTTTGTTTCCCTTTCTTGTTTGCAGGGTATGATAGATGGTGGTGGTCCAATAGGATTACCAGATTTTGCAGGACCCCCTCACAGAAGAATTTCTGGTTTTGGAGGGTATATAGCATTTTAATTTTTACATATTTAATATACCATCCTAACATACAAACTATTCATCAGTGGCACCCCTGGATTTATTTCTTCATGTTTTACATGTAGAGGAAGCCAACCAGCTATTATTACCAGCACTACTGTTGAAGTCGTAGTTCCTCGTTCTCTTGTTCCAGTAATTCATGGAGAAGATGGTGCATGTTTGAAACAAATCCGCCAGGTAGATTATTTAAGTTAATGCTTATTTTTAAATTGCATATATACAAACTCGCCTCCCATTTCTTTGTTCGCTGAAAAAATTTGTGACAAGCATTTGCTTACAATGAGGTAAGAATAACATTTTTATATGGATGCATCGCATTACGTAAGATAAATATGAGACAATGTTAATTTCAATGTTTACTGTCAACTTGACCTATCCACAGATGCCGACCAACTTGTACACAAAAGTTTAAGCAATTATTTATTTAGTGAGTTGGTGAATATTGGGTAACATCATCATGGTGGCTGAATATTTAATTGCTTACTGAATTTAGTCATCATCAATATAAAAGTTTGATGCAATGTTTTGACTCATTAAGTGCATCTTATTTCTTATTGCGGGGCCTTTGGTTATATTTATGGGTATTTCCTCTTGGTTCATTAAGAATTCCATATAAACTTAAAACAATTTTAATTGTTGAATTCTAACATGGTTTGGATAGAGTTTAATTTTCACTTGGGGTTTGGTGTTTTTCTGTTTATGATTTTGTCCCTATTTACTCCGACATTTTCATCATCAAATTATTGGAGTACAGTTATTGTGATTTCCAAAATATCAATTGAGTGGAGTGTTGGAATTCCAACTAATGTCTTGCTATATTTTTCAAGATGTGATAGATTTGTTCAGGTTGTGGAAAAATTATTGTAGATGTCATTGAACTTATGCAAACTCAGTGTTTATTTTTATTTTTTTACCTAAATGACCGCACTCTGATTTATGCAATTTTACCTTAACATATACAAACACAAGTAGCAGCGTTTTAAATTGTAATACTTCATTATATACCTAGAGTTCATCATGATAAATGTGTTGCACCAAATTGAGCAATTGCATCTTGCAGTTGTATTTAAATGGAAATTAATATGTTCATTCTCCATGTCTGTCTGGAATTATGATGGAAAGTTGCTATTACACTTGCAAATCTAAACGATCTTGTTTCATTGAACCATGCAACGATCTGTGTTGAAAGCTTTGGATTCCATCTATTCTGCGGTTTGTGTTGTGCTGAAAGCCAAACAAAGTTCTTGATATTCTGTATGTGTATGGCCCTGTAAATTTTTTTTCTTCCTGCTGTTATTAACTCTTTATAGTTTCTTTTGAATCTTTTCTGATTAAAGTTGTTCCTTATTTAGATAATTGATTTGATTTTGAATCTTTGATAGTGACTATGTCTGGTCAATGTCTTTAGCTGAAATGATTGCACTGTTTCAGATTTCTGATGCAAAAATTACAATTACTGAGCCCAAGCCTGGAGCAACTGAAACCGTGATTATCATATCTGGGACACCTGAACAAACTCATGCAGCGCAAAGTCTCATTCAAGCATTTGTAATGAGTGAGACAGAGTCAACTTGAACTTGTGAAAATGGTAATCATCTTATATTTAAGAATCTTATCGAGCATATTTTATGCCATCAATAGGTCGAACAATTGTCACCAGATTAGAACTATTGTCAAATAACGTTTTTCATTATTTTTTAGAAGTAGCTTCATATAATTAACATAATGTTGTGGTTGGTTGTGCTATACTGAATCTTAGCAACGCAGCTGAAGATCGTGAAGAGACTGGAGATCGCTAAAATATTATGTTGCAGTTTTCTGAGTATGGGAGAAGCAAGTAAATTATAGGGACAGATTTTAAATATTGCAGATTTAATTGGTCCTTAATGTATCCATCAGGTTGTACCGTTGTTTCCTGTGGAAGTCGGGGAAAAAAAAGAAAGCCAAATAGGAAAGCAATGCTTTTGATTATTGTTTATAATCTTTGACTAGATGAGCTTTTGATCAACTGCAGGGAATAATTAAAATCTCAAGCTGATATGTCATACTTGTTTGCAAGTGCGTGCTCGTATGAGTTCCTTTATCATATTGGATCATTTTTTTATCAAATCCAAATCTACAACAAATGCTTGTATTGTGTATTTCTTTAACCCCAAATGATTTTTTGTTAATGATAGTACTAGACATTTCACTTGATGTATTCCAACTCACAATGTATCAAGTGATGAATAAATAGATGTATTTTGCAAGTGAAATAAATAATCATTAATAAATATTTTTTCATTATTTAACATCATAAATTTGAATTAAAGTTGGAATACCTTAATTGTACAGCATTACATGTTTGTTTATTTAACGATATTAGTGAATAGATATGGCAACATTACTTGTAAATAAAAAGCATTTCAAACATCTCAAAAGGTAGTGTCAACCAGCGAACAAAGTTTCGTGTTCTCCGAATAATATATTGCGGTGAACAAAGTTCGTTGTTGTTCTCTAAATAATATATTGAGGAGCTTTGGCCTACAAAGGAACTTCTATATCGAAATGACTTAAGAATACAAACTACAAACCCAGAATAGTACATTATATATCAAGTGGGAATAAAGTTCGTAAAATTTTTATTCATTTTGAGCTTGAAAAGGCTCGTATTTCTTGAGACTTTGGACCAGACCCTGAACGGAACCAGCAAGGGCAACAAGTGATACAATCAAGCAAGCCCAGCTCAATATCTTCAACCATATCCACGATGCAGAAAATTTTGGTATTTTGGCGCGGGCAATGTACATCTCTACCGGAAAGTAAACCGTTAACGGCCAGAATGAAGCTGCTCCGATGAGACCGACGAAATCATTGAAGAATGGGAAGATCATGGCTATCACAGCCGTCACGATAACGTATGCTGTCCTCCACACCAGCCTGAATAAGTTGACATAGTACACACCACAAAATGGGATGTTGACACCATACTCGCTCGTTATGAACTTGTTTTCCGGCCAGTGCTTGTGACACTTCTTCTCTACGAACCCGAATAGTGGTTGGCAGAAGACCTGTGTGCGTTAACCATATTAGATGAATTTTAAACCACTTGACCTCATATAGATTTTTTTTTTCCTTCCCTCTATCGAAGAAAAGGTATGAATTTTAAAAATAACGTAAAAAAACTGAATTGAGATATATATATATATATTTACGCGTATATAATGTACCTGATAAGCTCCGATGAGATGGACAGCAATGCATACATTTGCAAAGTCGATTAACCAGAAAGGCTCGTAGAATCCAAAGCCAGTGAGGAAATTTCCGGGCGCATCATTTCCAAAAGCTAAATAACCAAGGCAGCCACAGAGTACATAGAACAAGGTAGTGGTTGAGACTCCAATAGCAGTTGCCCTCTTCATGGATTTGTTTTCCGGAGGACTCGATTTCAATGTGTCCTGCAATTCATAAAGTTTCAATCTTAGCTTCAAAATTTCTCAAAATAAACATAATTTTTAACGCATACATTTGACATTTCCTTTTTTGTTTCATGTTACTAGCAAAAACAGGGATCATCAAAAACATTCTTGGTTAACCATCTAAAATTTGGCTTATGTAGAAGCAAAGACCAACATGTTAAAGAAAATAAATTTCTAATGAACTGCATATTTTTTATTTATTTTTGACATATTATATAGTTTTTTTCTTAAAACTACTATGATTGGGGGTTTGATGGCAGGGAAAGATAACTCTCCACAAATCATAAATTTTATTGGTTCACAAATTATATTATGATTTTTTTAACTACTAACTTTTAAAGTGAGTGTGAGGATAAGCCAACCTCATCACATCAATGTCTAATGAATATTAGTAGTTGTATTTATTGCCAAGATCTTAAACAAAGAGTAGCTTGTATTTTAATCAAACCTAAAAAGGAAAACGCTTAATAAAAATTTCCTCGACATGAAAAGAACAATATGAAAGATTCTCATCTTATAAGAGGGGGTTCACGTTTGTGGAACTAGTCCATTTCCTTGATAATGGGTGACTCGAGGAAAGAGATAGGAATTAGGATGTGACCATTCTATACTACCACTTATTATTATGATTATTATTATTATTTTGAGACGTGCATTTATTTGCTTTTTCATTTTGAAAGATACAATTCTATACTTAGTGACACAATAGATAGATACACACACACAAAAGGGCATCGTCGATAGAGATGGGAGAGAGAATGTTGTAGGGAAATAAAAAAAATAAAAAGCAAAGTGGGCTTTATGTTCTTTTTTTAAATACGCCAACACAATTAGTGGACCAAATTATGGTGGCCGTCGTCCATTGATCTTCTAGGCCATCGGAATCTTTCTTGTCCTGCTCATCACTAACTTTAAAAGAAACTTTTTGTCACAGTTCCTCCACCGTATCTAGACCACACTATGTTAAAAAAGAAAAAAAAAAAAAAAAAAATCTAAACTCCACCCATTGACTCCTATCTAAATCTCTTGCCTTCAAAAAAGAGAAACCAATCTCTTCTTTCTTCCTCTTCGTGACACACACTCTCCACTCAAAAAGTTCAATTTTGACTGCTCGACTTTGGCCTCAAAATCAGGGAAAAGTATTAACTAAACTTTGAAAATATACCATTATTAATAATATATCTCATTACTTTGGAACTATAAAGTTCGGTAATAGTAGGTACTAGCTGAAATATTTAACACTTATTAAATACATCTAAATAGTTTTAAAAAATTTTAAGTATATCTACATTTTGTATATGACTTTAGATTTTTTCTTTGTTTTTTCAATTATTAAAGGATCCCAACTCCTACTACATATGAATACACCGCGGTTTAAGGTCCTTGGCCACCTGAAGGGAGATACTTATGTTCAAAAACCAATAATGATATATGCGTTCTTGATTAATGCAATAAATTACGATTTACCACTATAATTAATGTACCGTGACCTTTCAATAAAGAGATGGCAATGGCATCATTTGTCTGTTTGAGATTTTGTATTGATTCACACTATATAATATAAATCAAGATATACACTTAATTTAGAAGGTAAGTGACACCTGACAGACTTAAGATTTGGAAGTAGTCAGTATCATGCCATGTCGACATTCAATGAGCTAGGCACGCATTTCAATTTCACGTGATCATGTTCAAATAAAAATCTTTTCCTCAGACAAAATCAAATTTAGTTTCGCTATCTAGGTGTATTTTGTTTTTCTTTTTCAGCCCTGCAAAGCATGGTCTCTCTGATCTGTCCATCAGGTTGCGTACTTGAGAATTTAACTTACCAACAATTTTGTACACATGTTAGATGTATGACTCAGCTGACATATGTTGCAGGACTGATGTGTCTATAAATTATTAATAGAGGTTGGAGAGTTAGGACTTGCCTGTATTTCGATGAGCACGGTAGAGTAGGCATATGCAAAAGCAATGTCCCCGATTGCCTGAAACGCTTTCCAAACCTTCTCTGATGCTGTCACGTCTACACCGACTGTTGTCCCAGTCCAAGTCGTCTTATGTGCCCCACCTATTCAATTTTCATGCATGGACCGTTTCACTATATTAGATTATAGTTTATTAAATCAAAATCATTCATCAATAAAGCAATTTAAGGGAAAAAAAAAAAGGTTATAAAATTACCGGCAATTTTGGCTATGGAGAGGCCGAGACCGATGGAGGAATAAGCAAAAGACATGACCGCTGCTAGAATAGAAAGCCAAGAGAGCTTGTGGAAATTTGGGATTTGGCTAAGAACAATTTGGATGCAAGCGAAGATGATCATGGAAGGGTTGTTTGATGTGTAACACTTGGTGTGGTGCCCATGTTTGTGGAAACAATTTGACCTTTTTACAGCCCTGGACATCGTGTCATAAAAAAACAAATAAACCAATTCAATTGCAATCAGAAATAAATATTTTATTATGGTTTTTCAAAAAAAAAAAAAAAAAGAATTAATCATTTATTATGGTTGCAAAGACTAATTGAGTTACTAGTTTCAACGCAGGTAGAAAAGGAAATTCAGTCAAGCGGTCATGGTTGACTGTACTTACACCATACTAATAGACGCAGTGATGGTGTAACCAATCGTCACTCCAATGAGATTCCCATATTGTGCCAATCCACACAGCTGGACTTTTCTACCTCCTAAAAAACATATGGAAGAAAACAAAGTAACCCATTTTAATTAACTTCAAAATTTAAATAAACTGATTTTATTAATGTTAATACGAGATAAGTAAACAGACCTAAGTTGGCTCTGACAACATCCATGTAGGTGTAGTTTCTTTTTCCGGTGACGGGGTCCGGGGAACGGTAGCAGTCGGCGAGGAGAGAGGAGGTGAAATATGTGATGAATGAGAAAGCCATGAGAACAGCAGGACCAGCTGCCCATCCTAGCTGAGCTATGGCCCATGCCAGAGACAGCACTCCAGAACCAATAACAGCAGTTATAATATGAGCACTTGCAGTGATCCAAGTACCTTCAATACCAAAACCAAATTCACTCATGAAATTATATTTCTCAAGAAACAAACATATGGGCCGGGGTTGCATATAATAACAGATAATATACATACCGGTTCTTTTGACTCGACCATCATCGTCAAAGTTCTTGTTAACATCACCCTCCCGATAAGATGACTCGGCGTCTTGATCAATATACATGCCGCCCTTCTGCATCTCTTTGGCCATTAGTATCTCTCTCTCTCTCTCTCTCTCTCTCTCTCTCAAGCTACAAAATCAGACAGTTGTTGAAGATATGGTATTGGTTTCTCAAGCAATGAAAAGAGAGGAGACAGAACGCCAAAGAGGGAGGGAATTACTAACTAAAGTATAGAGCTAGCTCAAGTCAAAGAGAAGAGTAGTACAAAGATATTGCAATTAATATAAAGGCGAGATAGGTTGGGAGCAAATGAAGCCGTTTCTCGACTATATATAGGGACAAAACCTTTTATCAAAAAAAAAAAAATGACGAAAGCTAGAGGAACCCTCTAGCTGCCATAATTAGAGAAGCGCATTTGATTTAGCGGTGGAATAATTGACAGTGTCGTGCACCATTCAAGGTGGAAGTAATAGTCGTACGTGTAGATTTCTGGACTCTTTAGGGTCCCCACATTGTTGCTTTCTTCGTTCGGTCTGGTCCATCCATTTTAAAAATTGATCATTTTGTAGGACAACCATCCGTTTTGAATATATGTAAAAGTTTAAGTGCCCATTAAAGAAATCAGTTTTGATCGCTCCCTGCAATTGTCGTCTCTCTCACACTTTGCCTAAGTCGGTTTTTATTATTATTATTTTTTGTTCTTTTGCTTCTGTTTGGACGACTTTGAAAGCAACACGGAAATTGAACATTCCCCCGGACACACGCCCCCTCTCTTGGAGGAGCCGTGATGTAAGGGAACTGATGCTAGCATGACTTCATATTTTAGTGACTGACTGACTATTTTAGGTATATAAAGTGTCTCGTGGGAGTGATATATAGTACATGCCGATTTTTAATAATATAGGGAACTAACTAATTGAATCATAAATAGAAATAGATAAAATTGTTTCTTTGCTGGTGAATCAGCGAAGCTGAACCAAAACAAATTATTCTGGAGAATTGTTGCAACAAATTCAGAGAACTTGGACTGGAAAAGTGTTTGGTTTGAAAAAAGAATCCACTCCCACTAAGCTTCCGTAATGCTATTTGCTTCCTCCCATAGTTGACCAGTGTTGTTGATTTTCCTGAAACGGGGGCGTCGAAAAGAGAATATAATTAAGCAGAATCGAGTTTTTCCATGCAAGGGGTTCAAATTTCTGTCTTTAGAGAATCAATATCCAACTTTGAGTGATTGAGTCCCCTTCTTTCCGGATTTTTTTTTTTTATCTCTTTATTCCAATCGTGCAGGATAAGAACGTGTCCACATATTTTTGTTTATCTTAAAATTTATAGATTCCTTCTGTTTGGCATATAGCTGCGGGTGCTGTTAGCACAATATGTCCATGAAGACTTTGGTCCATATGGGTTAAGAAGTATGGGGTTTGATTTGTATCCAAGATTTTTGTGATAAAAAACAATTTTTCCACGCGATGTGAGTTTTCTTTTCTATTTCTGAGAGCTCCAATTTCGGATCATACCTCAAAACCTTGATTAAGAGTGTCCGACAACATTGTACGGTATGTAATATGCTCATAATATGTATAATTAAAAAAAAAAAAAATCCTTCTGTTTGGAGAACTGTTCCTTTTATTTCATATTGATAAATTCGAACATATTTCTAATCTATTATATAATAGGTTAAAAAATAAAAAATAAAAAACTAAAGGTACGTTTAGATATGTTTTTAAAATAGTGTTTTTGAAAAGTATTTTAAAGAATAAAAACATATTTTTAAAATGATATTTTCAAAAACGATAATATGTTTAGTAGTATTTTTGAAAATACATTTCGAAAGCGAAAAATGATAAAAATTGTTTGATGTCATTTTTAAAAATAGGTAAAAATTAAAAATATATTTGGATGAAAACTATTTTTAAAAATAATAATATAATTGATAAAGATGAGTGTTTTTATTTTTTTGAGTTTTACAGTATAAATGAAAATGATTTTTAAAAATAATAAAAAATGAAAAAAAAAAACCATTTTTTACTTTTATCTTAACATTTTTTTAAATATATTTTTTGTTCTTGAAAAAATGTTTTTAAAATAATTATTAAACACATTTTCAAACCTTTTTCAATTTTAAGAATAAAAAATAGTTTTCAAAATCGGTACCAACTACCACCTAAAGTACTTGATTGGCCACCCAATCCACACATAAATAAACGATAACAGTAAGACTACACAAAAAACCATGTCGGGTGGATCAGCACTAAATAATGGCTCGTACTATTACAACAATCACAAATCACATTGTGGATGTGATTATACTAATACTAAGATTATGAATCATGGGACTAAAATTGTTCTGCTAACGGGTAAACCTATAAAATAAATAAAGCAAACATGTCTCTTTATGTAGTTTAAATATTTATTTTTATAATATTAAAAAAAGTATTCTTATACTAAGTGAAAAAATTAATCATGTACTTTAATAAGTTTTTCAACAAAGTTTTTCGGGTCCATAAAAGTTGAGGTGGTTTGTGACCATGTCCACCTAATTGATGTTGTATGTTCAAATCTAGGCCCTTCCCCAAAATTTATGGTTAAATATAAATAAACCCAGTTGCGAAACTAATTATTTAGGTTTGAGAATCGGTCGAATAAAATAAATTGCACCTAATTTATAATTATTAGATATTGACCGGTCAACATTGTTGTCCTTTTTTGTCAACTTTGCTTGAAAACGTTCAACTTTATACAGGTCAATGGAGGATTATTGCAACAGTTTTCGCAGAACTTTTCTTCATACAGGTCAAGGGAGAATCATTAATGTTAATCGTTTCCTCCTTAGGCAATAAACACGGCAATTTTTAAGGAATTAAATCTCTCACCAACTTATTTGTTAACTTTTTGTACATCCATTGGCTAATCATTTATAATGTATCAGATGTCATACTATTTATGCCATCTCCTTGGATTAACGTATATTAATCAATATATAAAAATGTTTGTAGTAGGTAAATCAAATTAACTATTTGTTAGAGCATGATGGGTTGCCACCACTAATACTCAGGGCCACATTTGTGATAATTTTTCCTCCACTATTTGTGGAATGTCTCACACTCATTGTGGGTTGATCATTTCCACTTTTAAAAGTTGATATTTGAGTCGTGTTGCAACATCTATTGTTAGTGGATCCAACTGTATCATGAGCTGGTTCCATACGTAAATAATAATAATAATAATAACTGTTTTTTCCTCAAATAATCGTGACTTGATCACTTATATATATCACACAAAATAATGGCATTTGCAATAGGCATGGCTGTTCTCACATGTAGTACAGACAGTGAATACAGCTACATCCAAACTTTTCAAGCAACGTGGGCACAACGGAGATGGTCCATTGCTTGTTGCATTCTCTGTAGAGAGTTCAGTGGTGGCCCAAATTACTCATGCAACTAGGCATCCCACTCATGGTTCATTCTATATCTCGTATCTTTCTACGTACAGTGATTATTTAGCCCAACCATAGATATTTTACTTCACTTTTTCTTTTCTCTTTTTCCTTTTTTTCTTTTTCCACAAGAAATCCTGTACTGATTTTCAGTGCGGGGTTCATGATTTTCGTATTTGAAAAAACTTATCATATGCCATTCTTTTGTCCTTTTAAGCAATCCAAAGGCTGTTGTAACCTTTGGAGTACTTATTATATATACTCTGAAGAGAAAATAATACAAAAGCAAAAAAATACAATTCATATCGTGACATCAATGGCAACAATAGCTTAGAATTATACCTCAAGAGTCATTACGGGTTTCCTATGGTGTCACGAGTGATGCAAAATGGGCTTTCAACTCGGACATTTTGTTTGTCATCTAGTTACTAATTATTATTATTATTTAATCATATAAAGAGTTGGATGAGTAGAATTAATCTTACAAAGGTCTCTATCAATAAGTCTAATGCAGGGTGGGATGCTTTTGAATCAATGTCTTAAATAAGCATCATCTATTCTACAGTGGATGACATTGGTGCATGCCAAACTCTATTATTCTACTTAATCCTCTGGAAAATGACATTGTGTTTCTAACACAAGTCTTCAATAAATCCAAACAAAGTGTCCGATACTATTGCAGAGTAATTTTCTACGTGTCACCAAGCCGCATCCCCGATTGGATAGATTCCTGATTATTTGTGTACACAAAAATTAATATTTTTCTTTTAGTTAAATTGTTTGTCTCATTAGGATCTAATTTGAATACCTTTTGCATGCATGGTCGCATCGCACGCGCATATATACATACATATATATATATATATATATACATGCAATGCAACTCGGAAACTTGTTGCTGCAAATTGGGTTTGATTAGCTGAAGCCTAATTATTGCAAAGAATCTTGACTACTTCAAATCATCTTTATTTCGTGCTAATTCACTTTAGTTGGATGGATCAATGGCCACTCACTGGTCATCATGAATATTAATATGTTGACTCGCATAACAAGATTAATCAACCTTCAAAACATCACCTCAGCTAGCTGTACGGCAGGTAGTATAGGTTCTAATCTAATCAGGATAAAGTTTTGAATACATCATATGATTTGAAAACACTAATGTCTTGTCAAAGAAAGTTAAAATTAAAGCCATACAAAATGTTATCGAATTCGATATCTCAACACATGGTACATATTCTTGTGAGATTTCTGCCAGCGGTCTCGACAACTACAATGTGTAATTGCTAATTATAATATCATTTGATTCTGATTCTTGGAATCTTCATCAACATTTGATCTTCAGTGTTCTCTCTCGTATACTTTAAATTCGTATGTTTCATTTATAAATTGCAAACCGATCAATTAAAAGGTTATATCAAGTATCACATTTTTTGTATTGATTTGTTTGGGTTTTCTTTATCATATCATCACCAACATATGGGACCCCATATATATATATATACATATCTTTTGCTATCGATCAATATTCTTCTCACAACTGACAATTCTCATTTTCATTTTCCACGTCTGCGTGTTCATGTGTCTTGTCATCTAACCACCAAAAATAGTATACATAAAATGATTGTTTTAGTGAACGATGTATATGATTATTTGTTAGATTGTGAAGCTTGAATAAGTATAATAATGTTTTAGGACTATACTGTATTTTTCTAAATTACCTAGGAGTAATATTTGTCTGTATTAACTCAAGAGTTAAGCTCCTTTTGTATTTAGACTTTTCCCTATGTGATTGTGAACGTAGGGCGCTCTGGATGATGTTAGTGTGCTCCGTGGAAATAAAGATCCCATTAATCGTCGAATTGTATAAAAATCTACGGGCTGCCTTTTTTTTTTTCTTTTTCGCGTTATGTGCTTGATTTATTGCTTTGTGATTTTTGTTTCTCTATGATCTGGTACTATCATGTCGCCATATATTGTAAACTCACTATCAACACCTCTTTCACAAAAATTAAAGGGATAATCCCAATTTTTCCCCTGTAATTTGATGAAATAGCCAAAATCCCCCCTTGATTTAAAAAATCGCTAATACCCCCTCTATTGATTTACAAAATGGATAAAAAAACCCCTTGTAGTTTATTAAAATATCCAAAAAAACCCCCCTACCGTCAATTTGAACATTAAAAATCAACAGTTGACCGTTAATATGGAAGGGCAAAACCGTCCAAGTGAAATAAAATATAAAAAATATAAAAATTTAATAAAATAATAATTTAATATTTAAAAAATTGAAAACAATCTCTACCGTCCATCTTTAAAATGGACGGTGGTGATCAAAACTAATAAAAAAATTAAAAAAATTTAAAAAAAAACTCCACTCTCTCTCTTCCTCTCTTTTTTCTTTTTCTTCTTCTTCCTTTCTCTCTTTCTCTCTCTCTCTTCTTCTTCTTCTCGAAGCTGGGTTCCCGGAAACCTATGCGGAACCCCAGATCCGATCTGGGGTTCCGACGCGGAAACCCCGCCCAGATCGGGGTTTCCGCGTCGGAAACCAAGATTCGATCTGGGTTTCCGATGCTGAAACCCAGATCGGATCTGGGTTTCCGCGTCGGAAACGCAGATCAATCTATGGGTTTCCGCGTCGGAAACCCATAGATCTACCGGTTTCCGGCGCTGGAAACCCAGAGATCTCTGGGTTTCCAGCACGGTTTCCAGTGCTGGAAACCCAAGGATTTTTGGGGTTTCCAATCCATAATTTTTGTTTGTTTTGGTTTTTTCTTGTTATGTTGCTGTTGTGTTTTTTTGATGATGATGTTTGTGTTATGTTGTTGTTGCCTTTGATGATGGTTTGGTTGAAAAGAGATGAGTGAATGTGTCTGGGTTGAGGGGCAGTTTGGTGTTCTGGACGTTGATGGTGTGTTCTGGACGGTTTTCCGGTTGAAGGGCAGTTTGGTGTTCTGGATGGTTACTGTGTTGAGGGGCAGTTTGGTCTTTTCGCTCACTATTATAATCAGAAATCAATTCTCACTAACAGAGTTAACAGAAGGGGTAAAATAGGATTTTCAGAAACTACAGGAGGGAAATTAGCGATTACATTAAACTACAGGGGGGAAACTAGGATTTTCCCAAAATTAAACAAAAATGCCAGGGACCCTTCAACGAGAGCCACGAAACCATGATTTTAGTATGCGTTAAATGAATAAACAGATATAACCGATGAGAGCAAAGAGACGACGAGAACAATAAATCATGTAGGATAATAGGAAGAGTCGAACCAGCCAATATTCGTTTTTTGTCGGTCGAGAGGAGGCCCGTGAAAATCATAGCGCAACAATTTATTCTTGGCTTCTTCAAGATGCAAACAAAGAAACAATGCCATACTCGGGATTCCGATGTGTAGCATTTTGAAGGTCATAAAGTCCAACTCGAGCCCAGACCAACACAAAACTGTTGCTACTACTGCCGCTCCTACTACTACTGCTACTACTACTAATTAGGTCCATACACACTCGCGTTTCTGTACCAATATGACACAGTACATCCTCATCCATATGAGAGAGTAGAGGTTCGGGTGCCCTCTGCGGCAATGTAGATAATTTTTGCTGGATCTCTCTTGCATGAGTAATAAATTATAGAAAAGCTCTTTAAAATAATAAGGACAATTATTTTTTTGAATAGAAATTTATGATTCAAATCGTTTCATAATATTTATTATAAAAAAAAAAAAAAAATTATGTACATACGCGAGATTGGTTTAATCATTACTTTTCTTAAATATATGATTTATTTAAAAAGGAACCACATCACATTTGGATCGACTTGTCTCTGGCTTCTCTATTATTTGTTTGATTCCATCACATTCACATCTACTTTATGTCAACCTAACTAAAATTATTGAAATGTGAATTGAATTATTAATGACTGTGACTCGCGAGCAGAAGCGGGCCCATGTTACATTTATTTTTTTAATATATATATATATATATATTTTTTGAAACTAGGCCCATGTTACTTCTTAAATCTCCGACAATTCACAGTTGTACTTCAATAACAAGAGGCATTGACAGCTACGACCATGACCTCGTTGCTCAACAATCTGAACTTGACAATTGTCACACCACACGTACATACTCGCTCAGCTCCTGTCATTATGAACTTAGGTCTTTCAATAAATTTTTAATATGATAAATAACATTTTACCTTATTCTTTAGATTTTTAGGTTTCATTTATTGGAATGATTGAATCGAAATCTCATAAATGTTAATTGTTTTACGTACTTTTAGACTTATGTATAAGAGTAGAAAACAATTAACAATCAATTGAATTTGTAGTAGTATCTTGTGTGTACATGCTATAGTGGGATGATTTCTAAAGTTGCTAATATAGTGGCTTGACTCTATTATTAACTTTTTAATATCTAACAACCTGTAAAAAAGTTAAAAGAAATGAATGAATTATCTTGACACTAGATTTGTGCTGGTCACAAACACTTCAACACTAAAGTTAAAGTTACATATTGACATAAGATAAGAATAAAAATATAAAAAATTAAGGCGTACAACAAATGTTGATGGTGTGATGGATAAGAGTAGAATGTTAAGCGACAAAGAATGCTGGAGCTTTCAGTATTAGTAGAGATTTTGACAGAGTGACAATAGGTTGCAAGATGTCCCCTTTTATCACTGGTTGCTCCCTTTTTATAAGATGAGAGATGACCGTTATCAAGTTGTAATAGCTTCTAAGATCAAATGGTCAATTTCCTTGATCCTTGCTCCTGCACTTAATTAGTCAATCCCCCTATTTAATTGATCAGCTTTCACATTAAATTTGTAACACCCAAAAATTTTTAAACATGAATATTATTTTTTTTGTAATTGAGATTAGGCATGCAAAAGTGGATTAAATGTGAATATATATATGGTGGGATTTAAATATTAGTGTAAGGTTTTAAGGAATTAAATATTTTTGGAGATATATTTTTCAAGTGGGAAATTATATTAGATATGAAATAGGAGGATTTATTTGGTGGAGAATAAGAATGAAATGAGAATGTATAACATGGGATTAAGCCTTGACCAATAGGAATTCACCAACCAAAAAGTGACAACCAATGAAAATTTGTCAAGTAAAAAGTTGAAAATAGATGACATTTAATTGAAATTAAATTAGAAACGAATTAGTTTAGTTAGTGTAATGGTTAGTTAGAAATTTAACCAATCAAATGTCGACTTTCCTAACTAAGAACATGATGGGAATAAGGAATTAGTTGAAGGGCAAAAATGTCAAGCAAATGAATGACTATATTAAGTTGAAGCATGAAATCACCCATTCTTTCCATGCTTTTGCCGTTCACTCCACCACCATTTCCTCTCAATTTTCTTTCATTTTCTCACCCAAATCCACCACTAAACCTAGTTTCCCACATCATTCAAGGATTCAAAGCATCAATCACATCTAGTTTATCAAGTTTCAAGAGTTAGTTTCACAAGGAAAATTAAATTGAAAATTAAGGTTAGTATGGTGTAGAAATTAATTTGAGTATGGAATAGAGATTGGTAAGGTGTAAAAGCATTTTGATCATGTAAGATTAGTAGATCATGCATTTAGATTGATGGAATGAATTTTATTTATTATATATGTGTTTTTGAGAAATCAAGGAAAGGAAATAGCACAATGAAGCCAAGGAAAATGAAACAAGAAGGTTTAAGCTTTAAGTGGAGAGTGGAGTAATTCAAGAAAGTGGCAAAAGATTGGTGTACATTTAATTTGAATTTTTGCTTTTAATTGTAGAACTATAGCTTTCTAAAATTGTAATATTTGAGTGGTTTAGTTAAATTGATTTGTTAATCATGTTTGAATGTTTATTTTGAATTCTTTGAATATGTTAAATGATGAAAATATAATGATTTGGAAAATGGTAAATGGCTGCCCTAGCTTTGTACTTTGAGTAAAATGAAAATCTGTTTGATAGATTAATTGATTTTGGATTGATGCGAACCCCGTATATATCGATACGATACCCATAATCAAATTGAAACACAACCCCAAGAAAGATTAAAACATGTTTATAATGAAAACTTTGACCCATTGATTATGTCATTCAAGAACCAAAATTATAAAAAATTTTGACCCATTGAATATATGATAATCAAGAACCAAAATTATCACAAGAAGGATATTGACGCGACTCCCAAGACATAGATAAGACAGTGGGAGATAAGTCATGGTTTCGATCGCCACAAGCATAGCTTGATAAAATCACATGTTCAATAATGAACAAAAGAAAAACAAATCTCTCAATTAAACATAATTGGCTGCATTTTTATTCATCATCTTTGCTTAGGGTTTATAACCTTTTTATAGGCAAAGAAACAAAACTTAGCATAAAACCCTAGCCCCCTAACAATTGGGCTCAACTAAACACATCTATGGGCTTAAATTAAATTAAATGTTCCAGCCCAAATAACATTAGTTAAAATAAAATAAACTAATTTAATTTAAAACTCATTACAATTAAAATAAACTTAGCTCAAGACATAGATGAGAAAGTGGAAGATAAGTCATGGTTTCGATCGCCACAAGCATAGCTTGATAAGATCACATGTTCAACAATGAACAAAAGAGAAAAAAAATCTCTCAATTAAACATAATTGGCTGCATTTTTATTCATCATCTTTGCTTAGGGTTTACAACATTTTTATAGGCAAAGAAACAAAACTTAGCATAAAACCCTAGCCCCCTAACAACTGGGCTCAACTAAACACATCTATGGGCTTAAATTAAATTAAATGTTCCAGCCCAAATAACATTAGTTAAAATAAAATAAACTAATTTAATTTAAAACCCATTACAATTAAAATAAACTTAGCTCAAGACATAGATGAGAAAGTGGGAGATAAGTCATGGTTTCGATCGCCACAAGCATAGCTTGATAAGATCACATGTTCAACAATGAATAAAAGAGAAACAAATCTCTCAATTAAACATAATTTGCTACATTTTTATTCATCATCCTTGCTTAGGGTTTATAACCTTTTTACATGCAAAGAAACAAAACTTAGCATAAAACCCTAGCCCCCTAACAACTGAGCTCAACTAAACACATCTATGAGCTTAAATTAAATTAAATGTTTCAGCCCAAATAACATTAGTTAAAATAAAATAAACTAATTTAATTTAAAACCCATTACAATTAAAATAAACTTAGCTCAAATTATTTAAAGCTCAATTAACTTCAGTTTGCCTCCAATTGCCTTCAATTAACATCCAAAACCTTCAAGATTAAGCCCAATTCCCTTTAATTGTCTCGTTGTCCAATTATCTCATTGTCCTCCAAGATTGCTACCTTGGTTTCCATCATTCCCTCTTTCCTCAAAACGATTTGTCCTCAAATCGTGATCCATCATCATTGTTGTTAGAAGATGGGATTGAAACCTGAAAAGAATGTTAGAAAAAGAATCTCACACACTCCCTCACGTGTTTCACTCAACACTCGGAGCTTTGAGATTTCTAATGATGGAACAATGAAGAAATTCAGTAAACAATGAAGGAAAAGAAGTATATTAAATATAGTCAAATTGAAAAACAAAGGAAATAAGAGATTTCAAGGAAATAATAATGGAAGGAATTTGAATTTGTTTCCTTGAGTAGAAAACAAAATAGGAAGGAAATAAGTTTTTTATTTCTTTTATTTTAAGCAAGAGCAAAAAAATAAAAAGGAAATAAAATATATTCCCTTAACTTACCCTTAACTTAGGTAAAATAGGAAAAGAATAAAATTTATTCCTTTTATGGTAAGAACCAAAAAAAAGGAATGTGATAAATTTTATTTCTTTAATGACAAGAACAAAAGAGTAAAGAGATAAAATTTCTATCTCTCTACCTAAGATTTTTTTTTTTTTTTTGCCTTTTTGTTTTCTCTTTCTTTTTTTTTCTTTTTTTTTTTTCTTTTTTTTTTCACTAGAATTCACCCACAATGAAGATTATTGGTATCTCACGAAAAAAAAAAAAATGAAGACAAGAAAAACAAAACAAATAGTGATATGAACAACAAGGAACAACAAGAGAAATAAAATGACGAAACAAACAATGGTATTATGCGAAACAAGAAGAACAAATCTGATTTTTTTTTTTTTTTTTTTTTTTAAAGATATATCAAACCTGATTTAATAGCCAAAGCTCTGATACCAACTGATGCGAACCCCGTATATATCGATACGACACCCATAATCAAATTGAAACATAACCCCAAGAAAGATTAAAACATGTTTATAATGAAAACTTTGACCCATTGATTATGTCATTCAAGAACCAAAATTATAAAAAATTTTGACCCATTGAATATATGATAATCAAGAACCAAAATTATCACAAGAAGGATATTGACGCCACTCCCAAGACATAGATGAGAAAGTGGGAGATAAGTCATGGTTTCGATCGCCACAAACATAGCTTGATAAGATCACATGTTCAACATTAAACAAAAGAGAAACAAATCTCTCAATTAAACATAATTGGCTGCATTTTTATTCATCATCTTTGCGTAGGGTTTACAACCTTTTTATAGGCAAAAAAAACAAAACTTAGCATAAAACCCTAACCCCCTAACAACTGGGCTCAACTAAACACATCTATGGGCTTAAATTAAATTAAATGTTCCAGCCCAAATAACATTAGTTAAAATAAAATAAACTAATTTAATTTAAAAATCATTACAATTAAAATAAACTTAGTCCAAATTATTTAAAGCCCAATTAACTTCAGTTTGCCTCCAATTGCCTTCAATTAGCATCCAAAACCTTCAAGATTAAGCCCAATTCCCTTTAATTGCCTCGTTGTCCAATTATCTCATTGTCCTCCAAGATTGCTACCTTGGTTTCCATCATGGATGTTCTTTGACATTATGATTAAAATTGTATAAGATGAAATGGTGATTTGGAAGTAAATATGAAATTTTTGTGATGTTGGCCGAATGTAGGTAAAGTAGAGATGATGTTGTTTTGTGAAATTATTTTGAATTATTAGATAGAAATTTATTTTTGAGATATCAAAGAATGACTATGTTGATTAAATGGAGAAATTGGATACCAATTGTAGTTTGTTTGAATGCTTAATGGAATCTTTTTATTTGAAAAGAAATTGTGACTATTAAAATGTATCTATTAGAAATATTAAAGGAGCTTTAGTAAACCTGAATATTGGTACGTGGGGATTGGAATTTGGCATGTCAATAAGATTGTTATAGCAGTACTGCCTCGCTATACTTTGAAATAAAAATAAAAATCATTAATTTATGGACCATGAGAGGCACCGAGTGTCCAGTTCCAGATGATTGATATATATATGTGTGATGTGATACGGCGGGTAGGCAACGAATGTCCAATGTCAAAAAACTCGTTTTCCAGTCCAAGGTATCATGTCAGTGTTTACAAAAGGCGTTGAAAAGCGTTTTAGACAAGTTGTACAATTGTATGTGTGAATTGGTTTTTTAAAAAATGTAGAATAAGTTTGTTAATTTATTTTGAACTGAAATTTTTATTTATTTTTTTATTGCATGATATTTTTATATTCAAAAATTGTAAATTTGAATTTAGTGTACACCCACTTAGTAAATATGTTTAGCGCGTTAGAATTACTACACGCAGGTAATAGCTAGTGCCAGGAGGACAGAAACTGAAGAGCAAGCTCATCTACAACAAGTCTCTCTAGTCACATCCATCCATTCTTATTTTGGGTAGATACCATATCTGATTTTGTATATAAGAATTTTAATTTGTATACACATGCATGCATATATGTATTCGTCTTTAAAGTGTGAACTTTTGTAAAGAAAATCAGTATGTATAAATTTTGGATAATATTGTGTGTATGGATATGTTGAACCAAACTGAGTTCGGTTCCAATTGTTGGATATTGTTTTGTGAAAAATTTGCATTGAAAATGAACATGGTGAATTTATAACAGGTTGGGTAAGTCCAAATTTTAGGAGAAATTCTTGCAGTTTTTTCGCATAAAATAAAATGGTTTAAATCAATTGTAAAGTTTGAAATTCCCTATTTTGATATGAATAACTGAAATATATTGTTTTCTAAATAAAACTTTTGAAAAATAGAAAGAAAAGTAGCACCCCTTGAATTCTTCTTAAGGAAGGACGGACAGGGGGTGCTACAAAATTAGTCGAATTTGATAAGGTGTTACACTTGGTTGTGGGCTTCTGGGCTTCAATTAGGCTGGACTGGTTATTGAACCAATATTTGGACTGCTATTTTAGATTTTATCTATAACCCATCTATTGAGTATGTACTTACTGATTTTGGTTATTACAAATATAGACATGTTTGTGTTTATGCTTACATAGACAGGATGATTGAATTTGAAGCATGAATTATTGTTGTTACATTTGTCATGAAGAGTATGAAGCAACAAGAATTATAATCACAGTTACAATTTGCAACGGTTCACTAGATTAGGGACATTTGACGAGGACTTTTTCTTGAATGACTGATGATTTTTGAAATGGACGTATAAACTTTATCTTCTGATTGGGATTTTAGCAATTTTTCCCACCACAATCATGTCAATTATTAGTTAGGACAATGGAACATCATCGCCTAAAGCACTTTCTTTGTATCTCTATTAATCCTTCACTTGGCCTTTAAAAATGATCATCAAAGTGCCAAACTAGTCATGTCAAGGCCAATAATATTTAAGTTAAATATTGATGAAATGAACATAGTTAAATCCAAACCGTTAAGTAAAATTAAAGACAATTGACTTATAAGTCTAACCGAATGAACACTTCGTATAGATGTCAATCACATTTAAGTGGGTTTTTTTTTTTTTTCTCCCAAAAAAGAAGTCAGTCATTACAAATTATTCATAATTTATATTGATTTTCTTGACTATACAAGTTTTCATTTACAGAGTTTGGAACAAACTAGACGAAAATCACTTTCTTCATTCAAACTTTACTTAAACTTTCAAAGATCTTAAAACAAAATTTGAGTTTCTATCCACTTTTTAAATTTTTAACCTATTTTAATTTAAAAAATTTCTTAACCTGTATTAAAACATTATTATTATTATTATTTATTTATTTTTGTTATACAATCAAGGGAAACTCGCAGCATGAAGGTCATGTAGTGTAGAGAACACGAAATTAGACCGAATTGGTAAAGCCCAAATTTTGTTTGGACACTAACCAGTAAACCAAAGCCCATTCAAAGCCCAAACTGGACCAATCAGGCGGGAACCTCAGGCTATTCAGGTGCCCATTGGACATGTTTTTCGCGCAAAACACAACGCCAGCAGAAACACACTGCTATTCGTGGTTTTATATATATATATATATATGCATTTTTGTTTTTTGAACAAGATGAAGAAGTAAAGGATACCACATCTGGAAATAAAAAGAAAACAAGATCAAATGAGAATCGCGCAGTTCACGACTCCATCATCTTCTTCTGTTTCTCTCTTCGACACGAACCCTAATAACTGTTCCCAGAATCTAATACCAATTCGCGATTCTTGGCAGATCCGATAATACGGTCTAGTCCTCTTCTGTCTCTCCCTCTCTCTCCTTCTACTTGTCACTTCCTTTAAATTCAAATACATTGTATCATTCTCTGATCATTCAATTTTGCTACAATCATGTTTTTTTCTGCAATTCATTCTATTCAATGTTCGTATTATAATTTTTCGTTTTATCATTTCATTGTTAATGCAATGCAAGTTCTAATGAACAATAAATTGACATCTGGAATCCATATGTGTGTGTGTGTGCGCGTTGCTGCACGTGATTTTGGAGTGGTTTTTGAATTATCTTGTTTTCTTTGCAGTTGCAGAATTTCGTATTGGAAGATTATTAGGTGTTTTGGACCGAGAATGATTGATAGTGAGAGTTGTTATAGAGTGTGGTAGTATAGGAAGAGAGGAGGGAGTGTTTTGCGGCTTTCTATGAAGTTGGAGATTTGTCGAAAAGAATTTAGATAGTTTTGGAGATTTTAAGATTCTTATGTGGTGGTGTGTAGGATGGTTAGTTAGTTGTTTTCGTAAAAGCTAATTTGAAAAGGATTTGTTGCGTGAGGAGAAGTAACTCTCGGATAAGGTTAAGTGGGTGGTCATGTTCAAGACTTTTCAAGAGATTGCTGTTTACATTCATAGGTTTCACAACCTTGACCTTTTCCAGCAAGGGTAGGTGCATTATAATGTTTTATTTTTCGATTGATTGTGATCTGGGATGTGTATATTGTAATATTAAATCTGTGATGTGTGCATTTGTGATCTGTTCAGGTGTTATCAGATTAAGGTTAGCATGAGATGGGAGGATGGCGGGTATTATTCTTTGGGTACTCCTGCAAGAGTTGTTCAATATGAAGGTAGTTTTGGAAACATAATCTGGGTTCTTCTACATAGCTTTATGATGATTTTGTGAAGTGGAGAATCTGTGATTATTATTTAATTAAAGTGAGCTTGTCCTCGATTTTGTTCTAGATGCTGTGACAGCTAAATCCATGAATCATGACATTTTCTTGTCTACTGACCTAGGTTCTGATGATGTATATGGAGTGTGGAGGATCGATGACAAGGACAATACTTTCTCAACACAGCCTTTCCGAATCAAATATGCAAGGCAGGATGTTCATTTATCTGTCCTGATTTCATTCTGTCTATATCCTGATAAATGTGAGGTATTGGTCTCTCTCTCCTTGAGATATGAATTTTTATTTTTAAAAAAGAACTCAAAAGAAAGAAAATAGGAACATTTAGAATAATGGTGGAGGAAGGCATTGTGTTCTTAACTAGAAAGACCAAGTAAGCCCAGCAATGAAATCGTGAAATAACATGTTCAACAAAACTGAGGGATAGAATGAAATTTAAGAGCAGCTAATTTCTACTCTTAAATGATAGCATGTTTGCCAGCATCATCAGAGTTTTGTATCCTATAAGATCAGACTGTTGGCTTACACCATTAAACCATAAATTCTGCTTCATGTCAGCAGTAGAATGCCTCACATTTTCTATGTTATGTTTAGGGGGTGCAACCACTAGCTATGGTAAAATTCATCAATCTGATTGCAGCTGTTTTAATAAAGAGCAATAACATCAAAGCTTTTTGATTTATAGAGGATATAGCTGTGTAATTAGCCAATTGGGAATTCAGAAAAGAAGATATAAAACTTTTATGCGGTTATAATTGTTCCAACTTCACAGTTTCTACCTTCTGACAACCTTTTTTATTTGTATTTTTTAGCATCATGTTTTGGTACTGATATCACATTTTGAACAGAGTCTGCCTATATCTGCTGTTATATTGAAGTTTGAGCTTATGTATGCTCCAACCATGGAGACTGGGTGAGTTGGCAGATACTTTAATTTGGTAGTTAGCCATTTTTTTATATGTTAAATTAAAAGCTATTGTCCTTTCATACTTTTTAGCTATTTTCACTTTGAATTTGATGTCAAAACAGTGATTTGTAATGCCTATGTGCAGGTCTGAGTTGCAGGCTGCTCTGGATTCTGGTCCTGCTGCTGTTCATGAATTTCGGATTCCTCCTAAAGCTCTTCTGGGAGTGCACTCATATTGCCCGGTTCATTTTGATATGCTTCATGCGGTGCTTGTTGATGTAACCATTCACGTGAGTCTACTGGCAGCTGGTTCACAGACACCAGCATTGAAGGTATCCAGGTTTGTCACAGATTTTAGTTTCTAGTCTATCTGGTCACAATCTCATCCATATTGCATTTTTTCCCTTGAATATTTAATTTGTTTGTTAACTAATTATTGCGTGCTACTGATAGAATTGAATTCATTTCAGTAATTCATCCGACAATGAAGGGGTTGCTTGTGAAAGTATTGGTGGGTCTAATAAAGTATGTCCTTACAAGTTGAATCTGTATTACAGTTCCTTTTATTTATTTTTGGTCAACAAGGCTTATTCTACTCTTGTTCCTTAATATTTATATAACTATATATTTGTTTTTGTCTTTGCTTATTTAATAGGCTACTAGGGAGTCAGATGCACTGGTTTTTTGATGACAATATTTGTTTATTTGAAATATTCTAGCATGCATGTGGATGCAGGAATGGTGATTATGTTCATTTGTCTCTTTATATATGCCGTTCAGTTCGCTTGTATATGTGTTCATAATTAGTATAAATTGCATGTTTATACTAATTTTCAGGTTTATTTGCCTAAGTGATGGGTTGACTATGTGACACCAATGCAGTACTAGCTTGCAGTACAAGTTTCAGTTTTATTATTGCCTAACTTGTTATGGTGTTTTGAAGAGCTTAGTCAAGAATGAGATTGTTTTATTTAAACCATGATAATTAAACATCCCTAGATTCATAGTATCTTTATTGTCCTTTGAAAAATATGAATTTGAATGTATTCCAGTGCTCCGTTTACTTCCTTTAAGCTTCAACTTGAACCTGGTGATTCATGCATATTGAGATTCTTTCAGGTTATAGCTCATTTTGTGAATGTTTTGTTAGTTCTTTCATGGATTGACGGTTTTTGAGATAGACTAGCCTTTTTTTTTTTTTTTTTTTAAAGGAAACACGAAACAATTTTATTAACAAAAAATGTGAATAAGCCATACACAAAATATTGAAAAAGAGTTATATAAGGACCACCATTCTTTACAGAAGCCTTTACAAACAAAAAATGAGCTCCAAACCAATATCAACCACCAAATAATTGCCTTCCAAAAGCAAAAGAATACCTTACTACAACAAAAACTCCTAACTAAACAAACAGTTATCTCACAGCACTTTCCCAAGTTGAATGAAAAAAAGAAAGAGAAGTATTATGAAATTTCTTTGTAACACAGCCCATAAAGAAGCAAGATGTCGAGCTCAATCCCACAAACAATCTACATTCTCCTTTGACTTTCCTTCAAAAATTCTGGTATTCCATTCTTACCAAATGTTCCACAAGTAGACTAGGACAATACACTTCCATAGAACCTTGACTTTTCCCCTCTAGCAAAAGCAGAAAACTTTTCCACAAACCTTTCCGTTAAGCATAGGCTGGTGCTGCCCAAGATAATCTAGCTTTTGTCAAAAGTCTAGACCAAACAATAGAAGCCACTGGGTAATGTAAAAATAGATGGTCCATAGTTTCCTCATTTTTTGCGCACATGATGCAAAAAGAAGGCATAATACACATTCTTGGAAATCTGTAAGCGAAAAATTGAATTTTAGGAGGAACATTTGCCTTCCAAATTTCAATTAATTGTTTGAACACTTGATGAGACGGATTGGCTTTGGCTTCTGTAATATGAACTCTGACATGCATGTTAAAGCCCTTAGTAGCTAGTTTTGTCACCATTTTCTTTAAAAAGTTATTTTTTTTTATGTATTGACAAGTTGTGTTTTGAGATTGACTAGGTTTTGAATAAAGTGGCGTCTGTAAATTTGAACTCTAGCATGCATGTTAAAACATTATTAGATTCTCGTAACGCATTGCGTGGAGATCTTGAAGAACTTGGTGAAGCAGTTAACCAGGCTATTGACATTCCTGAGCTTTCATTCAGAATGAATGGTGTAGAGTTGTTTAGTTCTATCTTTAAAGAAAATCTTGGTTTTGAAGATGATGAAGTTTCAGACACAAGGCAAGCCACAAATTGGTCTTGAGGTCCTTGCTTTATTCTTGCAGCTTTGTAACTGGAGTATATTCTCTGGGCTCTATAGTCTCATGGGCTATTATCTCATAACATTTTTTATATGTCTTGTACAGAAAGCTAATGGTTCTCTGGATTCTCGATTGGATGCATTTCTCAACACCTTGTCAGAAGATGATCTGTTGAAGATTTTTAATGTTTTGGGCCATCAAGTGTTCTATTTGTGGTGCACTTTTCTGAGTTTCCACAGGTTTGCTTTTTCTCTTCTCTAACCATTGTATTTAGACATCAGATTTTCTGAATTTCAATGCAGTAGCCAAGAGTGTTTTATATTATTCCAATAAATATATTTATTTTATAGATCATAGTAGTTATAGCTATTTTTTTCTTTTAACTTAGGATATAGCTTTCAGATTCAAGTTGTTAATTGTAAAGGAATTTAATCTACAGTAAAATATGTTCTTTATTGGTAATATGAAAGGAAATCAAGTCAACTTCAATTCATTAGCCAAGCTTTTCAGTACATCTTTTTCTGAGCTTTGTTTTTTGTATTTTATTTTAAACAGTCAACATTGTGATAGATTTTTTACTTAATGCTTCTTTTATCTTAAGGAAGAAAAAGAAAATTATAAAGCACTAGACTAATAACTTAACTACATAATCAAACCATTGAATCTTTTTGCTTCATTTTCCCCAGTTGCTGAAATAATAAAAAATGACAAATTGAAACTCTTGATTTATGATGGTATATTAATACATTGTGAATTGGTTTTTAATGAATTGTATGTGTTACTTACATCCGTTGCAAGATGGTTAGCAGGTGGTAATAGATGTTATGAAGTATTGCATTTTTACATAATATTCATATGATGAAACATAGCTAAGATTCTTTTTGTAAAATGTTCCCAGTCCTTTCGGTGCCTTTGGTGCAGTGGATACTATGTGGTGAAATATAGCTAATATTTTTGTTTGGTGCTCACTGGGACTGGTTATCTCAATCCTAGAGGTCTTTTGTCTGCTATTTGTGAGATTAATTAAACCCATGGTGACCATGGGTTTAGGTGGATTGGACTTCTCTCAATATTACTTCATTTTATCTACAATTAGTTTATAATTGAATCTATTTTATTCATAAGCATTTTTTAAATTAATTTATTTTATTTAAAACCAATCTAAACAATTACATTTCATAAAAAAATTTTTATCGTGATTTTATTTTTACTAGGAAGTCATTTATAACAATTTTCTTTTTATTTATGGTTAAGTTAAAATATATTTAGTTTATATAAAAATGATTTAACATATTTTATACTGAAAAATTTATTTATTTAAATTTAATTCAATCCAATCCTTTCTCTATCACACATAGACAAGACTATTTTTAGTGCAATTCTATGGTGGACAAAACAAAGAAAGATATATTGCTAATCAGTCCAATACCGTATGATAGCCCAATTAAGTCTAACATGCCAAATGAGGCCAAGAGTGCGAAGTTTGAAAATAGTGATATGTATGTGTAATATATTTATAATGCATACAACTTCAATTAACCAGACAACATTTAGGAAGAAAATAAAATTGTTTTTTTAACGAAAGATATTACGTATAACAGTTAAATGTTTTAGACATATGTCAGAGAACAAATTATGTTTTACATAATAACATGATCATATTAGAATATTAGATAGTGTTGTGACTTTTTTCTTGAAAATTTGATTAACAAGTTTAAATCCTCAACTACAAAGGTCTACGGTAACTGATGGTTTTATCTTTAAACTGTTATATTTATCCATGTCTCCGAGTCCTTTTTAAGCTGATTTCAGGTATCTTTCTATCTCTGAAGTTAATTATTTATAATTATCAACCACAATCACTCTTTGGTAACACTTAAAGTAATTATCAACCACCACTCTTGTTATCTAGCTTCTGTTAATACAAGTAGAGTGAGGCCTCTATATATAGTAGTTGTCACTTTATCTATGCCTGTTCATGTGCTGAAGTATACTTCATTTCAGGGCTAACAATAAAAAGATACTGAAATATTTGCATGATCAATGGGCAAAGGATCGGAGAGCTGAATGGTCAATATGGACTGTGTACTCAAAGGTTGAGATGCCTCATCATTATCTAAATAGTGGGATTGATGAAACCTCCAATGGTGTGCATAGGAGAGTTTCAAGTTTGTGGAAGTTAAATGATGATGTAAACACTCAAGTTCTCCATGTTTCATTATCATTGTGTCATGGTTTGTATTATTAGTGACAATGCACCAATAAATTCTTTAATATTCAGTCTTGAAACTGAATTTCTTGTGTTTTGCAGCCTGTTCAGGCTGCAGCTATGCGGGGAGAGCTTCACCGTCGGAGTATTGCACAAATGAAGGTCTGTGATTGCTCTTTATGGGGTGCTTTATATATGCTATTTTCCAAGTAGGTTGGACATTATGAGAGAATGTTACTTCATGCAGATCAATACTCGATCCCTTCAAGATATGCATATATTTGAAGACCCTTCACGAGTTCCTATTGTATTTGTGGAACGTGTCATGAATGCTCCACGGCGTACATTTAGTGAAAACTCATACTTGAGAAATTTGGACCTGATAGATGTGCTTGGCTCTCGGCCAGGACCTAGCTCTGGAGCTGGAAAAGAGGTACCTGGGGCTAGCCGACCACATGGAAGTCGTGACTTGAAGATTGTGGTCTTTGTGCATGGGTTTCAGGCATGTCTTACTCTTTTAGGGCTACTGTTAAATGTAGATACCAGTTCTTCGTTTCATTTGTTCTTGGTTACTATGTTCCTTAAACATGTGTATATTTTGGATGGAAAAATGTGTCTTCTTTTCTGCAAAGCATATTTTTCCTTTATTTCGTTTTAGAATATTTTGTGATGTCTCTCTCCATTATGTTTCTACTAAATCGAGTTTGAAGCATATATCAGTAGATTAACTAGTCACTATGCAAACATAACAGGGGCATCATCTGGATTTGCGGCTTATTCGGAATCAATGGCTTCTGATAGATCCAAAGATAGACTTTCTTATGTCAGAAGCAAATGAAGAAAAAACGGCCGGGGACATAAGAGAGATGGGACATAGGCTGGCTCAGGAAGTGACTTCATTTATCAAAAAGAAGATAGATAAAGTCTCAAGATCTGGTCCCATAATAGATATCAAGCTCAGTTTTGTTGGGCATTCTATTGGAAATGTAATTTTAAGAACAGCAATAGCAGGTACATGGTCTTGACTGTTGCAGTACCATTCCCCTGTTCTTTTCTGTTAATTGTTAGTTTTGTATAGATTTGTTCTTTACTTTGTGCAGATGGTGCTATGGAACCATACCTTAGATATCTGCATACATATATATCTGTATCTGGTCCACATTTGGGGTACCTTTACAGTTCGAACTCTCTATTTAATTCTGGGTTGTGGCTTTTGAAGAAGTTGAAGAATACACAGTGCATCCATCAACTCACGCTTACAGATGACCCAGATCTGGAAAGAACATTTTTCTACAGCCTTTGTAAGGTACTTGAAGGAATATATCATATTAATCTGGTATGCAAAGATTATATTTGGTTTTCCAGATATCACTTTGTTTCTATGCTCGGTTTTCTTTTTCTTTTGAGGGGGCAGGGTATCATGAAGCCAAGGCTCATGTAACAGCTAATTGACCCTCCTGGAATAAAAAAAAACTATATGTTAGTCTTCGTTCTGAACTAGACTCAGATTTAAAACATAGAAAGACAAAGAAGGCAAATGAGTACGTTTTAGTCATTTTTTGATGAGGGTCTGAAATAGTTCATTTTTCATTTTTCAGCAGAAGACACTGGAGTATTTCAGGCATATAATTCTGCTCTCTTCACCCCAGGTATAGATATCTCAGCAGACTAATTTGTAAAATAATTTTTTTTTTTTTTCCCTAAAAATTAGCACGAGTTGTGCCATTTGATCTTGGCCTTTCTTCTTTGTGGTGTTCTTTTGTTTACATTCTCAGGGTTTTTATCTATTCGCCCTTTTTTTTTTGGCTTAACAAGTCCTCAGTGGGGAACTGGGGATTTCATCTGTTTATTTCAAATGTTTAATTAAAATTTTATTTTCTTTGTCGCCTTAGAAAGATAAATTGTCTTGTAAACTATTTTCTTCAACATATTGGTTCAGTCAAATTGGGAAGTTAAGGAAATTTCTTGCAATTTTTAAACTGCTGGTGTTGTGTTCTTCCCACTACCTTTAGTGTTATTAATTGATATTTTATATCTCAGGACGGTTATGTTCCGTATCATTCGGCCAGAATCGAACTGTGCCCAGCAGCTTCTTTTGACTACTCAAAAAGGGGCAAAGTATTTCTGGAGATGCTGAATAGTTGCTTGGACCAGATACGGGCTCCTTCCTATGAGAATCGGGTGTTCATGCGTTGTGACGTCAACTTCGATCCCTCTGCTTATGGCAAGAACTTTAACTCAATCATAGGACGGGCTGCTCATATTGACTTTTTAGAATCTGACGTTTTTGTAAAATTCGTGATGTGGTCTTTCCCGGAACTATTCCGGTGAGCATATGCTGTCTCAGCCCATCATCAGCCTGGGCATTGGCACTGCTTGCCTCTTAGTTTTAGACACTGCAAGGGTGGGTTTTGTGATAAATGGCAGCCACATCAGTACATATGAGGTTGTATGGTTGAATGAAGTTGAATCACTATAGCTTCCGTGGTAATGCCATGGTCATGAGCCTTGTGCAATAGAAATGGTCGTTCAAGATTAGGGGTCTGTGTAGCCTATGTTGAGGTAGATATTTGTTAACCAGCATTGGAGGTTTAAATGGTAGTAGGATGTAATTGTTATAGTCTCGTAGGTACATTTACTATAAACATGACGAGGTTTGGAAGATGGGTGCAGTTACAAAATTAAGAATGTATATTATCTGTTCTTTTGTTAATTGCTCATAATTTGCATACGATGTTCACAGCAAGTGCTAGATTGGAAGTAAAATGGTTGAAATGAGTTTCATATTTATATTTCAGCATTGTGTAACCTTAACTTTCTCGTTTGGATTTAGATTGGCTCTCCAGATGGAATTTTTTTTGGCATCTCTGGACCTAGTAGCTAGTGGAGCCATAAGGCTTCCATTTATGAAAGTTCATAGACAGAATAACCATTGCTCAGGTATGTGCCTACTAATCACAAATTGCCATTACTAAAAAGCAAAATCATATTGGAAGTTGTGGATAACCATGGCTCAAGCATTTGCTTGACAGAAAAATTGCCATTACTAATAAGCAAGTCTAATTGGAAGTAGAGGTGCTACGGTGGTTATCCTTTGACTATGTTATGTCTAAGAAGAAACTGGATTTCTATTTAATAACACCTGCAAACATTAGAATCTGAATTTAATACCATCTGTAAACATTAGAATCTGAATGAAGGCTGTCCAGTCATATTGAGTGGTGGCCGGTTTCTATCTCATTTTCTCATGATTTCAAGACACTAATATTAGAGTTGAATTAAATCGCTACGCAACTACTTGGTTGAGGTTTGAGTTATGATATTAGACATTATTCGTAATTTTAATATTAATGAGTGGATATGACTTGATTTTGTTGCTTTATTGCACATGTAATTTCATCTGTATTTCATCTCAAAGTGTTTTAGTGCACTGCTCTTTCACATTCGTAATAGAAATCTGAGTTCCACTACTAACAAATAATAGAGGTTTGAGTTTTATCATGCAGAGTAATCTATCCTTATTGTGTGAACAGATTTTTGTGTAAAATATGTAATATTTACTTTTAACAGATCATGGATATGAAACATTGATGTTAAATTATTCACGAGATAAAGATAAAAATATTGGTTAACCTCATATGGATGCCCATTTATCCTTTTGTTTAAACCATCACCTCTTTTTATAAAATATTGGTCAAAACCCACCCTATAGTTTTATAAATAGCCAAAATCCACTCTATTCCATAAAATATTGATAAAAATCCACCCCTAGTTTCATAAATGGCCAAAATCTACTCTAACATTTTCATACTCTCTAAAATCTACCCCATAGTAAACATCATAAGGGTAAATGTGTAAATATAAAATCAGATCTTAAATAAATCAATTAAAAAGTATTCTATAAAAAAAAAAAATAGTTTAGATTTAAATAATAAAAAATCCCTAAAATTGTATTTAAAATTAATTATAAATAATTTTATTTTATTTTTAAGAAATAAAAATTTATTTCGTTGAAAAATGTACTTAAATAAAATTTTAATCCAATTTAATATATATATTTTATTTTAAAAAAATTGACTGTAAATAACTTTTATTTAAAATTAATTTAATTTAATATGATAATAACTATCTCTTATAATATCAAACATATAATATAATTTTTGTTGTCGAATCTTATACAACATCAAACAATATACAATACTATTTTTAGTCCAATCTAATTTACTTTATAATATTTATTTAATTATTTTTTAATCCAATTTAATTTAGAATATTTAATTTAAAAATAAAATAAAATATTATACATTAAATTGGATTAAAATTTTATTTAAATATATTTTCAAATAAAATAAGTTTATTAAATTTATTTCTTAAAAATAAATAAAATTATTTATAATCAATTTTAATATAATTTCAAAGATTTTTTTTTTTTTAGGATTAAATTTTGCATTTACATACTTACCATTATGATTTTTAATGGATGTTTGATGGGTGGGTGGGTTTAAGAGAATAAGATATAATAGGGATGAATTTTAGTCATGAAATTAAGGGTGGACTTTGATCAATATTTTTGAAACGGGATGAGTTTTTACTATCTATGAAACTATATGGTGGATTTTATCCAATACCTGATGAGACGAGATGGATTTGATAATGAGATAATTCTAATTTTTCCCTATAATTTAATATAATAGTTCAAAAACCTCTAACTTCAGAATAACAACCTTTGTAATTTGATATAATAGTAAAAATTCTCTATCGTTCATACAAATAGTCAAAAAATCATTTAGTGATTTATGAAGTTAAAGAATTTTTTGAAATTGGAGGGTTTTTTGAAATCCTCTTGATTTCTAATATCATAGGGTTTTGTGGTTGTTTTTACAAACGATAGTATTTTTTTTTTTAACTATTTTCATAAACTATAGGGTGGGTTTAGTGGTTTATGAAATTAAGGGGTTTTTTGGGCTATAATGCCAAACTACAAGGATAATATTAGATTTATCCCTTTTAATAATACCCTTCATAATAATGCTTAAATTAGGTGTGAGCCATTACTGATAATAATATATACACAAACGTGTGTGTCTTTTTAACTTTAAAAAATTAAAACGAAATAATCAAATTTATCTATTGATTTTGAATTAAATATGAGAGAATTTATTTTGAAGAGAAAATACAAAAAATAAATTTAATTAGTTCGTCCTAATTTTTTAAAATTAGATGATAGTGATAAAATCATTTATATATATAATATATATCAATCAGAAATTTTGTTATAATATTAAGATATATTATGGTTATAAGATTAAGATGTACAATGGACAACATGATGACTCTTCTTGTTTACTCTAATTGAAACTGACCTCTTAACAATAACAATGTGGTGTCTGCTTTACTCACGAAGATCTCGCAGTCCGGGAATTTCGGACCAAGTGAATCACTGTTACCCGAAGTCAAGAGATTTGGATTAAACAAACAAACAAAACAGTTAAAAGCTTATCCAGATCACTTGACCTTATCCGAGATCCTAACATATAAAAACAAAAACACATCCTTAAAATTTGGACTTGCTTTTTCAGTTCTAACAAACACAATTGACAACAACAATATAAGCCAAGTCTGCCAGCCACTTGTTGCCTTCAAACTTGAACACGCGACAATGGAGGATTATTCTCTTCCTCATGACGCCCTCTTCCTTGGACTCGACAACTCCACTCAGTAAGTCTCTCTTTTATTCTTCAATGCAGGTCATGTCTGCCAATTGGCCTTGCCCACTTAACTATATCTAGTTTTTGTCTACTTTATGATATTGGATTCTATTGATTTTACCGAAAGTTTCATTCTTGATGAGATTGGTTAGTGGTGGTTTTTTTTTTTTTTTTTTTTTTTGTTTTTTCCCACATAGTCGATTGAAACTGTTGTGATCGGTGTTTATTTTGTTTACTTCCGTATAGATGGTTGTCTAATTGGTTCTTGCTGATAATTCACTTTTAATTAGAAAATATCCATGAAAAGTTCACATCTTTTTATAATATATCATTTAAATGGATTGTGAATGTTATTGTCAGCAGTTTCGTTGCGAATTTAGTACAGAATTATATGTTATATGTAACCTGAATTGGTGTGTTTTTTTTTTCCAATATTTGGAAGGTCATTGAAGGCAACTGTGTTGGACTCCAATCTCAACATTGTTACTTCAGAGTTGGTTCATTTTGATTCTGAATTGTCCCATTACAAGACCAAAGATGGGGTTTATCGGGACCCTACAGAGGATGGCAGAATTGTTTCACCCACCTTGATGTGGGTAGAGGCTTTGGATCTTATGCTTCAAAAACTCTCAAAATGTAGTCTTGATTTCTCGAAAATTGTTGCTGTGTCTGGTAGTGGACAGCAACATGGGAGTGTGTATTGGCAGAAGGGTAGTGCTGCAGTTTTATCTGCTGTGGATCCAAAGAAGCTGTTGGTTGATCAGCTTGGAGGTGCCTTTTCTGTAATGGAATCGCCAATATGGATGGATAGCAGCACCACAGTTCAATGTAAGGAGATAGAGAAGGGTGTTGGTGGTGCATTGGAATTGGCGAAAATTACTGGTTCAAGGGCTCACTTAAGATTCACTGGACCACAGATTAGGAAGATATTTGAGAGGCAACGTGAAGTTTATGAGAATACTGAAAGAATTTCCCTTGTTAGCTCTTTCATGGCGTCGCTTCTGATTGGGGCTTATGCTTGCATTGATGAAACTGATGGTGCAGGGATGAACTTGATGGATATCAAGCAAAGAGCCTGGTCTAAAAAAGCTTTGGAGGTTTGTTTGAGACTATAAGTTTAGTGATTTTTATGAATTTTAGAGATTGGATATTTGTTGAAATACTTTGTAGTATCGTGATAAGTCTTTTGCTTCACTTTAGGCTGACTTGGATGAGTTCCACTTTTCATTATAGGTTACGGCACCAGGTTTGGAGGAAAAACTTGGAAAAGCTAGCCCCTGCACATGCTATTGCAGGTCATATTGCTCCCTACTTTGTGGAGAGGTTGGTCACATAATTTTGTTAATCACTTTGCCCTTGATGTTCATTTGAGATCACCAGTATTCTCTAATTGGCTTAGTTTTCTCATCCTGCATTTTAAAATTTAATATTAGGTTGACTATATGAATGTGAATAAGAGAGAGACTGAAAAATAGAGGAATGCTGTGTGTATGGTGGAAATGTGAAAGTCAGCTTAAGCCAGCATGAGGCATGTTATTTGTTGTAGTTCAATGAGACTCTATAAGAGATCAAATAAACTCCTGAGCAGAAAAGTTATATCATAATAAACACTGAGGTGATACAGACATGAGCTGCGAAATAGCTACTGATATGGACATTTTATATGTTTGGCAATTGAAATGGCAACCTGCTAAGGATACGTTTATATGATTGGCTAATATATTACCTAGAGCTTGCCTGGATGGTGTGTGTGCATCTGTAGTGTGCAGCATACAAATACCTGGATGTCTAATGGCCATGGATATTAATTTTCTGCTCATAATCGAGAATTGAAGAGTATAAAAGAGTTTAAAATTAATTTCATATTCAAAATTTAGATGCTTAGGAGCTAATGACCTTTCAAATGGTTCAGTTCATATTAATTGCTTTGATTTTCTGGTATATGTTTTTCATCTCGCAGTCTTGTATGGTAATTGATAGCTGGAAACTACCTTCATGTCCTTGCAGGTATCATTTTAGTAAGAACTGCATGGTCGTTCAGTGGTCTGGGGACAACCCCAACAGTTTAGCGGGTTCGTGATGCTTCGTCTTTAACTTTCACTATCTTATTACCAATTTCCTTATCTATCTTCCTGTACATTACTTAACTACTTGGTATATGATTGATTTTTTTATGAAACATATTTCTAGTTGAACTGCACCACCGGGTAGTATGTTTTGTTGTTGTAGTTGATGCTGCTGCTGCTGCTACACTTACATGACAATAACTTGCCTTTCTGCTAAGTTTGTTTGGAGCTTAAATCAATTATGGCTATTTTTCATATACTTAAGATATTCAGTGCAGTAATCATCTTGTTTTAATTTAATCAAATTTAGTCACAAGTAGCATTTGTATTTCGCTGGTAAGGGGAAGAGTGCAAAATTTAAAGTTGAATATGCTCCATTAAAAAGCAATAACAGCAAGAAAGGAACCAAAAGCCACAACTCACATCACTTGGAGCCTTTGCTTCACCTTAGAGCATTCTTATCTAGACAAGCATGACATGTTTGCTTATGTATGTGGACTCTTCAAGATGATCGAAATTGAAAATTAGATAAGCCTAACACTTGCACACGCTTACCAGAGAATTATATCAATGCGGATTTCATATGGCCAAATAAATATAGCAGCCAGCTTAGATGATGTGATAGGTAAGGATCGTATCCTGTGTAGCCTCAGTGAAAGGAGAAAATTAAGTATAGAAGATTCATGAGCCAGTCCATTTTTATGTCTTGCTTGTTTAACACTACAAGTGAAACTGAAGAGCTAAAAGAACCTCATGTATGTAAGGCAATCAATACTAAAGAAAGTTATTCATAAATTGCAAATGCCTTTTTGAGCTCTTGTGTTTCGTTTCTAGAATGGCATTTTGGATCTGCCATGTATAAAAATTTTAGTCTGCAGTTGCTTTTGAACAAAATTTCAAAGCAAAATTTGTTCAAATGTTTTCCTTTTTCTTGCTGATCCTCCCTTTCCTAATGTTGTGGTATTTAATTTGATGTATTAGTATTTCATCAACTAAAAGCATTTTGAACCTGCAGGTCTGACCCTAAGCAATCCTGGAGATCTGGCAATCAGTCTAGGCACCAGTGACACTGTAAGAATTTATCTTGCCTTTGTAACAATGTCTTGGAATATTGGCACCACAGCCGCATATGTCTTTTTTGTTTATTGATTTAATTATGAACCCTTTGGTTTGGACATGCATACAAAACTACCATGCTGGACCGGAATAACCATGGATTGTTTAGGTCTACTTTGGTGCACCTGCATATTATTTTATGCTATCATTATGTGATGGTCTTAATTTTAACAATTTGATTTTGTGAGTATGGGCATCTTAATTTCCACATAAATCTATACATGTGGTCCTTTTATGATTTTTTTTTCTTTTTCTGGTTTAGACTCTAACCAATTTATGTTTCATTGAAGCTGATCATGGTTGTTGCAGGTGTTTGGGATCACTCATGATTATCGACCTGGATTAGAAGGTAATGTGTTTCCTAATCCTGTCGACACAGATGGCTATATGGTAATGTTGGTGTATAAAAATGGTTCTCTGACTCGTGAAGGTACAGCTGATCTGTATTATTATGCATTTTAGAGTGGCCATGTAGTAGTTCCAGTCTGACCACATTATTTATTCTAGATGTGCGTAATCGCTGTGCGGATAAATCTTGGGAAGTTTTCGATAAATATCTGCAACAAACATCACCTCTAAATGGTTTGAAAATGCGTTCTTTTAATTGCTTTTCCTGTATTTTTGGCCTGTTATTTGTCCTCTGTTTTTTCATTTTGGTTCCTATAGGTGGGAAGATGGGTTTCTACTACAAAGAGCATGAAATTCTTCCGCCCCTCCCAGGTTGGTTTATTTATATATTTGCTGTGGTATATTTTGATGAAATGCTATCTCAGTGAGGCAGTAATGACCCAAAATAGCATCTGTTCTTTTGTGGCATGTTATCTTGTACAAAACATGTGAAATTCACCAGTAGTATTGAAGTCTGTCTTTTGGTTTTTTAGTAAACAGACACAGCATGGTCTCTTTGTACCTAGCACATTTTATATTCCAAGTAATTATATGATTACAATGCATAAATCTGTGTAGCAGCATCCATTGAATGAGGGATCTGTTGCTTATTTCACTATGTAAAACCAGTTTGGATTGGCACTGGTCATATTCCTTTTATCAAATTGAATTCTTGAATCTTCAAAGGACACATCACGAACTAACATTTATTTGTCTATTCAGTTGGCTTCCATCGCTATGTTCTTGAGAATTTCGCTGGAGGACTAAATGGTTTTAAAGAAGTTGAAGTGAAGGAATTTGATCCTCCTTCTGAGGTTAGTGTTCTATAATAAATCTCTCTGTAGGCTAATAAAAACCTACAAAATGTCTGCTAATGAAAAATAAACAAATGAAGTGCAGGTCCGGGCATTGATAGAAGGTCAATTTCTCTCAATGCGAGGTCATGCAGAAAGATTTGGGATGCCATCTCCTCCCAAGAGAATCATAGCCACTGGTGGAGCATCAGCAAATCAGAGTATTCTAAGCTCTATAGCAACAATTTTTGGCTCTGACGTGTACACAGTCCAGAAATCTGGTATGAAGTTACTGCATTATTGTTTGTGATCATAGATGGTTTGAAACTGAATCTAGCAAACTCAGCTTCAACTCATCCTAATTACTAATTCTCGGATGGGGAAACATCTATGTTCCAAATATTTTAACTCATTTTAGTCATAGCATTTTTACCAACTACTGATTCTTTTGGTCATGTTTTTGTTTTTAGAATTTCTTTTTTCTTGATGTAGTGAATTTTGTGCTTGCTTGACAGATTCAGCTTCACTGGGAGCTGCATTGAGGGCTGCTCATGGTTACTTGTGCAGCAAGAAGGGACGCTTTGTGCCAATTGCCTACATGTACAAGGACAAGTTGGAGAAGACATCTCTCAATTGCAAGCTTTGTGTGAAAGCTGGAGACCAACAACTGGTTTCCAAATATGGTGTGATGATGAAGAAGAGAATGGAAATAGAGCACAGCCTTGTTGAGAAACTTGGCCGCTGTTAGATGAATCCTGGGAATGCAGTCCAGCTTATCATAAAATGAACGAACCACGGTGATGTCTTGCAAAACCTATGGTAGTTATAACATATTTCTTTGGTTGGAAATGCCGTGGTTATAACACTACATAAATTAAATTAAAAAAAAAGAAAAAAAAGACACTATGCTTCGTTATATGGCACTCAATTTATATTAAGTTCCATTAATCATTTTGGTCATGTTATAATAATTATATCTTGTAGTTGTAGATTCCTCTAAGATTCCACACTCCATAAAGTTGTCGTCTTGTCCCTACATCACCTGTGTAGAGGCTTCTTCTATGGTATGAAATAAATCTACATAAAAAGTCGTCTGTGAAACTTGGATGAATCTCCGCTACCAGACTACCAGCATAAAAAAATAATAATAATAAAAGAATAATAAAAAACTATATTACCCACAACCGTCAAAAGCTAACACACCAACCGAGGGCCTGGATATTCCGATTAAATTGTCTAAAGTTAAAAGTAACTTTTATGTCATTATCCCAAACTTTATATGAATGCAATTTCACCTAATGAAGGGATGTTTGTGCAATTTGTCGAGGTAATATAAGCTGTATCCCTATTGGACAAGATGGACCAGTACTGAAGAAAGCATCCAAACCTTTTTTTATGACGAAAGCACCCAAACATTTTGAGAAGGCCCCGATGGTTCACATGGACACCCTCGTATTCAAGTGGGTGTTGTTACACTGTTTTATAGCATACCGGTAAATATGGTTTGTTAAGATCCATTTGAAACAACCAGAATTATACGACAGGAGAAAAAAAATGGCAAAAAATCCCTTATTAGAGATGGTTTTGAACTAATTTATCAAACTATATCTAAAAATAATTCTTGTTAACGTAACCAAACTTTTTCCTAAAAAGTATTATATAAGAATTAGAAATAAAATGGACCATATTTGTGAGCATGTAAGTTACCTGGTTATAAAATCAAACTACCGTGGAAGCAAATGAACCTAGTAACTTCTTTCTGAAAAAAAAAAAAAGAACCTAGTAACTTGAACTTTTTATATGGAACAAGAAAGCAATATCTACTAGTAGATACGGAGCAAGATAAAACAACAAAGTCTGTGCAAAAGCACATAAGGTTTACAGCAACCACATTATGAAATGAAACCATACAGAACAAAAACCATCACACAATAGCAAAAATGGAAATGATAGACACATCCCTTAACAATATTCCTCGTCATCTCCATCCTCCCCCTCAGCAGATTCTGCACCAACCTCTTCATAATCTTTCTCAAGGGCAGCAAGATCCTCACGAGCCTCAGAGAATTCACCTTCCTCCATGCCCTCACCGACATACCAGTGCACAAAGGCACGCTTGGCATACATGAGATCAAACTTGTGGTCAATGCGAGAAAACACTTCAGCAACACTGGTGGAGTTGGAAATCATACAGACAGCCCTCTGCACCTTGGCAAGGTCACCTCCAGGGACCACAGTTGGTGGTTGGTAGTTGATACCGCACTTGAATCCAGTAGGACACCAGTCAACAAACTGGATTGTGCGCTTCGTCTTAATCGTGGCCACAGCTGCATTCACGTCCTTGGGCACAACATCACCGCGATACATCAGGCAGCAAGCCATGTATTTTCCATGGCGAGGGTCACATTTGGCCATCATAGATGAGGGCTCAAAAGCACTGTTAGTGATCTCAGCCACTGAAAGCTGCTCATGGTAGGCCTTCTCTGCAGAAATAACAGGGGCATAAGAGGAAAGCATGAAATGGATTCTTGGGTAGGGAACCAAATTGGTCTGGAACTCAGTCACATCCACATTCAACGCTCCATCAAACCTCAAAGAGGCAGTGAGGGACGAGATCACCTGAACACAAAAACCCAAAACAACACCGAATTAGCAACACTTATGTGATAAGTACATGACAAAAACAAGAATCATCTCATTTGTTATTTACCTGAGAGACAAGACGGTTGAGATTGGTGTAAGTGGGACGCTCAATGTCAAGAGAGCGCCTGCAAATATCATAGATGGCTTCATTGTCAAGAAGCACAGCAACATCAGTGTGCTCGAGGAGTGAATGGGTCGAAAGGACACTGTTGTAGGGCTCCACAACAGATGTGGAAACCTGAGGCGAGGGATACACAGTGAACCCAAGCTTCGATTTCTTTCCATAGTCAACAGAAAGACGCTCCAAGAGAAGCGACCCAAGTCCAGAACCTGTACCACCTCCGACAGCATTGAACACAAGGAAGCCCTGAAGGCCAGTGCAGTTATCAGCAAGCTTCCTAATACGGTCCAAGCATAGATCAACAATCTCTTTGCCAACTGTCAAATCACAAGCAAAATCATCAGCATTTATGACAAAAAAATAAACCAAAGAGAGGAGTTGGAATTGGAATTACTTGTGTAGTGGCCACGAGCGAAGTTGTTGGCAGCATCTTCCTTGCCGCTGATGAGCTGCTCAGGATGGAAGAGCTGGCGGTAAGTTCCAGTCCTCACTTCATCAATGACAGTCGGCTCAAGATCCACAAATACAGCGCGAGGGACGTGCTTTCCAGCTCCAGTTTCGCTGAAAAAGGTATTGAAGGCATCATCTCCTCCACCGACGGTCTTATCACCCGGCATTTGGCCATCAGGCTGAAACACACAGGATATTCAACAATTCAATATTACACAATAACAATTTCAACTTAAAACTCAATAAACCAATATACAAAAACAAATCAATTTATATTGAGAATAACAATGATCTCTTATATAAACAGATAATCCAAATATAATTATAAGGTGATTTAGATATTCATCATCGGATCTCTTAGATCTTGAACTAAACTTTAAATCTGATAACACATACAGTAATATAATAAATTAAGAACAATATTGAATCCAGATCTAAGAAAAACATGTAAAATCACAAGCCAAACGCAGACCTCTACAAAGATAAATCTCAATTAAAAGAAGCGTATCGAAAATAGAGACGGAGAGAGAAATGAAATTACCTGAATGCCATGCTCAAGGCAGTAAAGTTCCCAGCATGCATTTCCGACCTGAATACCGGCCTGACCGATGTGGATGCTGATACACTCTCTCATTTTCCTAGATCGATTGATTACAAAAGAGAAATGTGAAGAACTAAAAGGAAGCTAAATTAGATCTGAGAAAATTTTTCTAGGAGCAGCGTTTATCAAGACGCCTTCGGATGAAGAGAAAAGTGGGAGTTGCAGGTCGCGGGGGTTTTATAGGAGTTGATGGTCTAAAAATTAACCAGGGTTAGTTTAACCGCGGTTGGTTGGCAGCCAGCGAGGAATGATTTGTGACAGTCTGGCTGTCCGTTTAATCGTTAACCGTGGTTAATTTGCCCGCTAAAGTTTTATTTTTGATTTTGTGTTGTGGATGTAGGCTTGGATTTTGAGGAAATTGCATGGATGCCATTACGAACTGTCGCTTTCTGATGAAGGGTAAATTTGTCAAACGGAAGTTGGGGCACATGCATCGTAGGTGTGGGCGGGCGGACGGGCTGTCAAACATAGAGTAGATTCTACGTTCCAATCATGGGGCCAGTTCAATGTCACTGGGTCCAATATGAGTCACCTGAACACTCTAATACATGCCGATGTGGATTATGGATATATATTTTTTTCCTTTGCTTAATCAGTGGATTTGATGATAAAAGCAATTCAGTAATTCTTCCCCTAATCCTAATACGAGAATAAAACTGAATTTATGAAGGGTACTAACCAAATAAGCTACTGAGTACAAACTGAGGCTTTTTTTAATAAAAAATATAATTATATGGTAATTATAAACCCATTAACATCAATAGTGAAGAATATACGAGATCTATAGAAATTAAACATTCAGTGTATTATCCGAAAATTTACTACTATAATACGAAAATTAGGAGTTAAAACTCTCTACATATATTTATAAATGTGTTTGATAATTGATGGTACTTGAATTTCACATATGTGAAGAAAAAAATATATTAATTGCTTATATTATGAGTTGATCAAACTAAGGTTAGATATAATAGAAATTGAAGTTAATCCCATTTTAGTTAAGGTGAACTTATTTGTTTTATCAAGATTATTCATTATTGATCTCATTTTTCGGTTTTCTTTAGTTTATATTTGTTTTTTTGAGTGGATCAAATTGATTAAATTTAAAAAGAACTTATCCACACCTTATGTTTTAGGATAAGGTTGAGATTTGAACCTTTGACCTCTTATAATCAAGGGAAATGATTAATCACTCATATTAAGGGGTGGTGTCATCAAATTACGATTAAATATAGTAAAAAGTTTAGTTAATCCCATTTTAATAAAGGTGAACTTATTTATTATAGTAGGATTATTCATTATTGATCTTCATTTTTCGGTCTTCTTTTTATGGCTTTTACTTGGTTTATATTTGTTTTCATGAGTGGATCAAACTGAGATCAAATATAATTGAAATTTAAGTTAATCCCATCTTAATCCAGGTGAAGTTATTTATTATATACGAATTATTCATTAATGATCTCCATATTTCGGTTTTTTTTTTTTTTTTTTTTCACGGATTTTGCTTAGTTTATATTTGTTTTCTGGATCCAAAAATCATTGGGCCTGATTTGCATCTGCTATAAGCAAATGACGGAGGAGGAAGTGACCAGCTAAACAAAAACTTGCTTATATTTATATCTCCTCGCATATTGTTAGACACCCAAATATAATATATGATTGATTAATTCTCGCATCTCATTATCTATCATGCGATACATGTGATTGACTAACTAATGCTACATAACATGATAATAGTGAAAATCAAACACAAACTTCGGTTTGCTCTTGGTCTTCAATGAGTTCCTATACAGAATTCAGTTGCTATTGTGCTGGTAATCATTCCAAGTTCCCAGATCTACTTACATGTTGGTGGATGCCGAAGCCTAGACCTGGTATTGTATTTCTGTTCCGTAATTTAACTAGTCAGCCTAAATCATTACTTTTCTAAGCAATTTCTTGAAGAAAAAACAACGAGTACAGCAAGGAATATGATATAAACAACCTCCTAAATCAGACCAACCATGATCTAATTACTAGTAATAACAACAAATCTGAAACATGTTTCAACTCCATGATCCACATTAACTAATTAAAATTCATAAACAGCATGATAGGAAACTACTAATCTGATGGCCCCCCTGACCTCTGTAAACCAAGCATCTCACATGACATACTATTGTGCCATTGTAAACACGAATAATGGTCCTAACAGCTAATTGCCAACTTAATTTGATATAATTAGACAAATCACAGTCCTCAACTATGCTGACTGTATCTGGCGTCAATAAAATAAATCGTAAGCGAGAAACAAAGGAGAAAGATAAATCAGGTAATATAATACTATTGCCGCTTTTTAAGCAGCTCGGATGGTAAATCAGAGCCCAAACTGCTTGATGTCTTGAAGTTTAGCCGCTTTCTGTACAGGACAAGCATGCCCTTCATTTGAAGATACCAAATTGGCTAAAAAAGATATAATTATACACCATACAACAAAGACAATGTCTACTCATAGGTCAAATTTATTAAGTTTTCTACAAATTATTTGGTCAACTTAGAACGTCGAAAATACAAATGTTATAAGCTACAAAACATCAAGATACCGGAAGTTACATTAAAAATATACCATCAGTCTAGATCAGTCAAGCATATGAGACAGTGAATAATCAAGGAAAAACTCATAATTTTGGTCAGATGTCACTGTTGCAAGTGCTAGTCCCATTTTCTGTGCCAGAAATAAAAGCTTAGGCCATGGACTGGTTCAAGTTCACCCAAATTCTATTCTACCTTAAGAAATGCAAATTTGTCCAAGTTGATATAATTTACCATATCAATAGAACTAGAGGAGAATAGATGCAACAAACCATGGCAATGAGAGAAACTTTAGGATAAAACTCAAAGAAGAAACAGGCTCATGCAATTATTTTGCACACTCTATACAGAATGACAAGAAACCAGATCAACATCAAGTAACAGCTGCGTTGCATACAATGTTGGCTATTAACTGTCCATGTCTAGATGCAGCTGTAGATGACAAAATCAGTAGTGGTTACAAAACTAGACACAATAGCAAGACTATTGAACATAACGGCAATCAGAGAATGCAAATAACCTTCGACAAACTGCACGATTGGCATGCAGAGAGCTAGAATTATCTTCCAACTCAAAGAGGTGATAATGCTTTGATGAATATACTAGTAAGCATTATGAAAGGAACCATAAACCATGAGAAAAATGAAACAGAAATACAACTATCCTTAATTTTCAACTGCCATATCTGCCTAGCTAAATGTAAAACCACAAAATATCGTAACAAAATATAGCCACAGCAATATACTGAATTACTGATACTTAAAACAGTATCCTCTATGAAAATAAATTAACATATATTCATAAATCATATAGGATAATGACTACACCAAACTTGAGCCTAGCAACAGAAAGGATGTGGTTTGTTGGTTGCCATAGTTTAGTGCGGGAGCATTTGAAGACTAGGTGATAACAGAAATAGGTCCTCTGATAAGCCTAGCCATTAAGATTGGTGGAAACAGATTCTTCTTTTAAAGGAAGTCCAGTAGCTCATATATACAAACAAAAAAAATTCCTTGTACTACAATAACAACAGTTCATTTTCATAAAGAGGAACAGAACCACTGAAGTGATTCAAATTTCAAACGAAGTGGCACATGATACAGTCACAATATAGGTCAACCATAGTGATGCATATACTACACAACATATAGTCAGCATTTTCTAAGTTTAGTTCACACAGAAATACTCATAAAAATGAAACTAACCCCCCCACCTAGAATTACCTCACGCGTAAATTAGATATTTTATCTCAATAATGCATCAAGAACCTCATCATTCGCATGTAAATTAAAAAATTCTAGTGTCAAATTCATAGTGTTAACACGCGCAACTACTTATTACCCATTAAACTAAAACGAAACTTATTGTTTATTGTAGCACATTTTAACAGCAATCATAACAAGCACTCATCATAATTAACAAGATTAAACAATGGTCAAACCACAAACCCGATTTGTTAAGTACATGTATGGACCACTAACAAGTACATTATTAGTTTTCTCCATTACAAGCTAATAATCCCACATAAACAAGTCAAATGCAGCAACAAACCAAAACTAATTGTTAATGCTGGTAGAGGATAAAGGGAATCAAAATCAGTTCGTTCTCAGGTGTTCCAAGCTAAGGACATGAATAAAGAGAACCACCGACATATTTAAACATTTTTGAACTGGCAGCTGATGTAAAATATAAATATACTACTAAAAATAAGAACAAAAAAGTAAAAACCACACAAATAGAAGAAAAAGGGAAAAATAAAAAAATAAAACTATATCTTGATAATTATAAATTTAACTCAATCTATAGAAAATTGGGAAAAAAAAGAAAAAGAAAAACATACATCATCATCATCACCATCATGAGGCATGACCATTAAACTTATAAAAAGTACAACTTTTTACCGCATACATACATGTCAAAATCATCAAAACGCCACAGATACCGTCTTCTGCTTCTTCTCACTCAGCATTTCGATGTATAATAGGCAGCATCCATGACTTATGACGAATCGTACATTCTTCTTCCTCCTCATCTTTTTTTTTTTTTTTTTTAAGCAAAAATAAAATAATGTGAAATATTGTATATATATAAAGAGAGAGATATATATATATATATATATATATATTTGCCTGGCTCCATCCTGTCTGCCTTTTTCCACACAAAAGAGGATTCTACACAGAGAGGGCGAGAGAGGGAGAGAAGAGAGCTACATTGTGGTCTCTCCCTCTTGGTCTGTGAGTAATGGACCAAAACGGCCTCAGATTCACACAGGCGTCAGCAAGGGTAGTTTGGTCATTGCCCAAAACCATGGTTTCAATCTCCACCTCCACTTCCATGGCCATTGGCATTTGTAGAACAGTGACTTCTCCCAGTCAGCGAAGCGAAACCGAAACAAGTGCAAACCCACCTCAACAACAATAAAAGCTTTCGCTTTCTCTCTCTTTGAGGTTGTCTGGGTTTTTGGAGGTAGACCCTGCCCTTTGTTTTTTTGGTGAGGTGGTGACTAGTTAGGGTCTAAAAATGGAAATTGATTAGGCTTATGCTTTGTTAGAGAGTGAAGAAATACCAGGAGAGGCCGGTGAAATGCCCCTTTCAACCTCTTTTGTTTTCTCTTTGTTCCTCTTTCTGGTAATACTCACCGTTTTGTCTCTCTCTCTCTTTCTCTCTCTCTTTATTACTCTTCTTGACCTTTTGGGCCCCACGCGAAAAACTTCCATTACGTCGTTTATTTTCATGAACCCCAACCTCACTCAACACGAAATAATATATTATTTACTATTTTTATTTAAACTTAATTTACTTTTTAAAAAGTAATATGTGACACAATTATTTATATTTCATTAATGATGCCCATAAAGAAATGAGATTGATTTATTAATGAATTTTTTATACTTAAAACATAAAATTATGGAGGTTTTTAGTATTATTTACCGTAAAGCAATTTAAATAAAAGTTATTATCAGATTAAATAAATATATTTTATATAAATTATATTAAATGTAACATAAAATCATAGATTTGAGCCATATTTTCATCTTAAAATTATGCTAAGCAGCCAATAGTATAGTAGAAAACATCAGCCTGTGTGAAATAATATATTATATAGGGATCACAATTTACGAGCCACGGGCACGGCTGTGATATTTTTAAGTTGGAAGTGACGCAAGAGGTGTGTCACGATGTTTTTGACTGAATAGCTCATGTCAGATCAATTTGGATAGGGAAGGCATCTGCACTCGGCATAGTTTATTTACCTACACTTCGGCCCTGCCACATTTTACCGTACGTAGCCCCCAAGAATTGACTATTTCACTGCGCCAATAGATAAGGTTGCCCTCAAAGTTCAAAATATTTCTTTTGCCGAATCCCAAGATCCTCCTTCAAATTTTGATGGGTTTACAATCCATGGCAGTTTCAAATGCACGTAAAAACAACAAGGCCATGAAACATGCCATTTAGTTTCCAAAAAAAAATCCCAGTTCAGTCCCATCTGATGTGATAAAATAAAATTTTAAATTTTAAAAACTTTGTTTTTTAAGTTTATATCGAACGAATTAAATAATTATTAAAACATGCCGAAATCATATATTAATTAAATAATTTGAATATTTGTTTTTGTAAAGAGAAAACTCATATAATAAGTCCAGAAAATTATCTATAACAATCTTTAAGCATTTGAATATTTTACTCTCATAAATAAAAATAACTACTCTTACGATAAAAATAAAAATCAGGTATAGAAAATTTTTAAATGCAATCTGTAAGAATTTTAAACATTATAGTGAAGTTATGTACAATTTTAAAAACTCCTTAATATTTGATTAAAATGAATTTTATTTTATTATATGAGTCATAAATTGACAATTAAATACATGTGTAGTCTCAAGGTAATTGATACAGCCGTGACTAAATTTACTCACAACAGTTTACCCCAAATCAAAGAAGAAAAGTATTTCCACAGCTTTGTACACTCATGAGTGTTTATTAAACTAACCCTTCAATTAATCTTCTGATATTTTTAAATGGATAGAGTCCTTGCATTGAAGTAAAAGGTCTAGGAATTAAATCAATCCTATTAAGTTGGTGTTTGTAGTAGAGGTAGTGTGGGTGCACAGGAAAGAAAAGGAACTTAGCTGAAGCATGAATGGCACTTTCAAAATTTAGTAGTACCTTTCTAGGATGTAATCAAAAAGAAGGAAACAGTACAAAATATCACATATTTTTAAAAAGGATCAAGAGAAGAATTCCCAAAAAAAAAAAAAAAAAAATTTGATTGCCAAAAAGGGTCAAGAGAAGGACACCTTAAGCATTTAAAAATTCAATAAAAGTAATCATATTTGTTTACAAAACTCAAAAGTTCTGCATAAAACTTAATATTTCATGATATATCCAAAAAAAAGAATAAAAAGAAAACTTTGAAGGGCCATATAAGCATAAACAAAATGCATGGTTCAGGTTTTTTTGACGTTTCAACAAATTAAAGCCACTGTTGTAGGTCTTACATGTAATTTGAGTAGCGGGAGTGCAGGATTTACCCATAAATTCCATCAAGACAAAAATTATTAACTAGGGTCGATGAACTCCAACTTTTTTAAGGACAGTTAAGAGCTGCTATCATTTAATTAATAACCATAAAAGCTGGTGCTTTACATCACAGTCAAATTAGGTACTCGTCCTGTCATTATCTTACCACAAATCTAGACTTTTCCTGTATTTTAAGAGCCCATGGGATGCTCCAAAGAATGGTTGTTCCAACTTCCAAATGGTTAGCTTGTGTTCATTGTTGTAATCATTTTATATTAGTGTGGACACAAACTTTTGTTTTATACATAATACGTGACATGTGAGGAGCTAATAAGTAAAACAGAGAATGGAACAATAAAAAGAAGGTGGGTGGGCACAATTAATTAAGTGTTAAATAAGAGTAAAGAGAGCCGCCCTGTGAGGTGTATTAGTATTGACAGAAATGTAAAAGCTGCTGTTTGTGGCTTAAACGTCGCTGGTTTTGAATTTACACTACAAAAGAAGCCAGAGGGCCCTTTCTCAATCAATCTAATAGGGACAGACCCTTTTTCCTCTTCTTCTTCTTCTGGAAATTCCAACTGTCAAGATTTCAAAGAATGGCGACATCTAACCCGACAAAATACTCTTCTTCTCTTACCATTTTTTTGTTTTTTATTTGTCCCTCAAATTGTCCAATATCAAGTACTAAGTCCAGCTTATACATTAGATTATTGATTTTTTTTTTCTCCTATAAAACTCTTATGTACTATAGTTATTAACGATTAACTTGTTCAAATAAGGAACCGAGGTTTGGTTTTAGTACTAAGACAAGGAGACCATGATGAAATAAGAGTAGGGGAAATTGCACAAACATTCCTAACGTTATGTGAAATTCCATTCCTCCCTTAACTATTGAGTTAATTATAATGACTATCCAGTAGACCGTTGAATAATCGTTGACTGGTACTACTTTTATTGGTCTTAAGGGCAAAGCTATCTTTCGATAATGTCAGCACAAATAATAAAGATAAATTGCACTAACTCTCTTGATTTTATATGAAATTGCACTTATCCTAATTTAATATAAAAATAAAAAGTCAATGGATGAGAGCATGTCACCAGGTATCATCATTTTTAAAATATAAAAAGTCAAACCTCTCCTATCTTTTTTAACTTTTCATATATATTTTTTTAAATTAATAAATTGAAATAATAAAATAAATATAAAGAGAAGAATTATCACAAGGGTAAACATGTAATTACATCATAAACCATTAAATTTAATTGCGGTTGATTGTCAACTATTTGATGGGTGTTAGTGTAATTAAGTTAATACTTTAGGGTGTAGTGCAATTTTATATAAAGTTAGGGGTTAGTACAATTTTCTTATTAGAGTAATAAAATCTAGGGAAAAATCATTTAGTCTTTAACTTTTGAGAAAATGTTAAATTTTTAATTATATTTTAAAAAATAATGAAATAGACCTTAATGTTTTGAAAAAAGATTAAATTAGTTTCTCTCGTTAATCAACTAATAGTCAAATCTAATAAAAAAAGTGAAAAGATTCATTGATCCTTGAACTTAGTTAAAATGGGCATAAAGACTATCATACTCCCATTTATAATTAAATATTAGAATAATATTTAATTACAAAATTACTTTTTAGTAGTTTTTATATGTAAATTTTATAAAATTATAGTTTTGCCCTTGGACTTGATTTTTTTTTTAGAGTACAGATTTGAAAAAAAAAATCATTAAATATTAAATATTATTGTAAAATAAAATAATAAAATAAAATCACTAAGTATTTTAAAAAACACTATCATATCAAAAAAATCATTTACCAGATTTTTATCCAACCATTTACTCGATTTATTTACTACCAGATGAAGTTGGTGAGATTGAACACTTGTAGGCGCAATGAATGAGATACGGTTGCAGCGAAGGAGAAAGAGGAGTAAAGAGAGAAACGATTCGATCTATCGTGGTGAGAGAGAGGACGTTTGTAACTAATGGTAAGAAAGAGACACATATGAGATTTTCTGGGTTTGATGAAATTGAAACGACATGAAGATGAGATGTTTTTTTTTTTTTCTAAAAAATCATTTAAATTTTTATTTTTTTTGTTAATATTAAAAATTTTCAATTCTTTTAGGGGTAAAGATTTTAGTACTTTTAAATTAATATATATTTTTATTTTTATTAAATATCTATTCTTTCATTTATTATTATTTTTAAAATTTTTCTTAATTGTTTATTTTTTTAATTTTTTCTTATTTTTAATTTTTTTTCTCAAATTATTTAGTTCATACACGTATCAAGATTTTAAGTTGCAATTTGAAATGATAAAATTACCTTTGCACACCATGTCATCTGTTAGATTTAATTGTCAGTTGACCGAAATTTTACACTTTTTCTAAATGTTAGAGTCAATTTCATATTTTTTGAAAGATAGTTAAAATTTTGATATTTTTTCAAAAGTTATGGATTAAATATACAAAAGGTGATCCAACAATATATATATATATATATATATATATATATATATATGTTCCACTATGTTAGTTTGGATTTTACAGTTAAACGCATGCTACGTTTGAGGAAAATTAAAATTGATAGATTTGTTACACCTAAGTAGCCAAAATTATACATTTACAATTTCTTTTTATCTCATGCTTCTTAAATTTTTGGGATAATCCCAAATTTCCCCTGTAGTTTGATGAAATAGCCAAAATCCCCTCTTACTTTAAAAAATCGTTAATATCCCCCTGTTGATTTACAAAATGGATAAAAAAACCCCTGTAGTTTATTAAAATATCCAAAAAACCCATACCGTCAATTTGAACGTTAAAAATCAACAGTTGACCGTTAATATGGAAGGGCAAAACCGTCCAAGTGAAATAAAATATAAAAAATATAAAAATTTAATAAAATAATAATTTAATATCTAAAAAATTGAAAACAATCTCCACCGTCCATCTTTAAAATGGACAGTGGTGATCAAAACTATTAAAAATATTTAAAAAATTAAAAAAAACTCCACTCTCTCTCTTCCTCTCTTTCTTCTTTTTCTTCTTCTTCCTTTCTCTCTTTCTCTCTCTTTCTTCTTCTTCTTCTTCTTCTTATTCTTCTCTCTCGGCGGTACCAAAACGAAACCCACATCTCTGGGTTTTCGACGCGAGCTGGGTTTTCGACGGAAACCCAGATCGGTTCTGGGTTCCGATGCGGATCTGGGTTTCCGACGAGGAAACCGAGCGACGTTCTCATCCCGATCGTCTCTCACCTCGATCGTCTCTCACCTCGATCGTCTCTCACCCCGAGTATCGCCTAGGTCTCTCACCTCGCCCTCTGATCGACTTTTTTTTTTTTGTTTTGTTTTTTTTTCTTTCGAGTTTCTTTCCTGATGCAGTTTGTGGAACAAGAAAATGTGGAAAGATATTTGTTGGATGATTTTTGTTTGATGATTTGCTGATGAGGAGTTGATGATTTGTTGATTTTTGTTTGATTTGGGTGATGATTTGCTTATTAGATGAGTTGTTAATGATTTTTGTCGTTTGCATGTTCTGGATTCTGGGGTTCCAGTGATCGAGAAACCCAGATTTTTGGGTTTCTCGACCGCTGGAAACTCATTTTCCAGATGGATTTCCGGCGACTTTTTTTTTTTAATTTCATTTTAAATATTTTTTAAAAATTATTTGGATTTTTTTCAATATTTTTTTTTAAATATTGAGGGGCAATTTGGTCCTTTCGCACACGGATTCCTCTTTCAATAACAGAGTTAACAGAAGGGGTAAAATAGGATTTTCAAAAACTATAGGGGGGAAATTAGCGATTATATTAAACTACAGGGGGAAACTAGGATTTTCCCTAAATTTTTAATATTATATATATATATATGAATGTACTCAAGGTAAATTATGCTGATGTACGGTGTTTGACTTCAAGACAAAAAGATCGAGGGAGAGACTGGTTTGTTTGACTTCTACCCCTTTATCAACTTTTTCCTGCCGTTCCTTTTATTTTAAAATGTTCTGATTTATATATTTATTTGAAATGGCTGTGAATTAAATAAACCTAATTTTAAATTCATAAAATGAAGGTCTGTCAAGCAAAAGAAGCTTTGAATTATATTATTTACCATATCCAAGTGCTAGTAAGTCTTAGCTTTCAGAGAAAAAACGAAATAAAAGCTTTTAGCATATGAGTTTTTAATAAATTAATGAAGTTATGAATTTAAAGCATTTCTAAATTCTATATACATCGAAATTGTACTGCTACTGCAAGTAAATAAAATTTTGTAGCAATTTATAGAGAATGGTTTCCCCGTCTCTCCATTCAAAGAATCAAACATAATAAGAGTGATTTATTGTTCATTAAAGCACTCAAGGACTTGGATGGAACTTGAAAGCAAGTCACGATTCAAGAACCGTCGATAAAAAAAAAAAAAGAAACCACACACACACACAATTGACAAAGGGGATTTGCATCCCATTGTTTTCTAAAAGAAAGCGAGAATGAAATACGCGATATTAGCAATAGAACATTATTGATGATGTTGTAAATCTCTAGACGGTGGACTAAACTTGCACATGTGATGTGAGCAATTAATCTAGATTCTGGATTGACCCTATGGTACCCTAAAAATGCCCTCAATTTTTAAACCCACTTTTTTTTCTTTTCTTTTTTCTTTTTTAATATATATATATAAATAAAAGATGAATCCAGTATACTTTATAGTAAGGTAGAGTAAACATTTCAATCTTACTATTTATAAAACGGTCCATTGTTGGCTTCACATACGCAACATTTAATACAATAGCAGTTTTTTGAGGAGTGTTAACATATCAAATAAGTCAATCACTTCTATCAATTATATCAATCTTTTTCATACATAAAATATATGATTTTGTTTTCATATATAAATTATTTTCTTGTCTTCTTTGTTTTCTTTCTTGGCTTATAAACAGACTCTATTTTATATATTGTAAATCACAGTGAAATATACAATTTCACTCTATTTTATATATTATAAATCACAGTGAGATATACAATTTCATCGAATTTATCGTGGTATCAAAGTTTAGATTTTAGTAAAATTTTTGCATTATCTCTGTTCACTGTCATCACCATCATATCATTATACCATCCTACCATCATCAACCTCTGTTAGAGATCATACCATCGTATCAGCATCATACTAGCAATATACCATCGTACAATCCATCGTCAACCTCTGTTTTTCGTCGTGTCTTTGTCTCCACAGCGTCGTCAACATCTGTTCCGTCACATTGGTTCTCAACCGTCGCTGGTTTGCTTCTACCACTGTTTCCTCTTAATCTCGATCGTCTCTCATTCTTACGTTCCTGGTTCCTCTCGTCTCAACCTCTGATTTGTCTCCTTGTTGCCGCTGTCGCATTCATACTGCACCTGGTCTCATCGTCGTACTGGATCTGTTCAGAATCGCCATCACAATAGTGCCGTCATACCTAGTCGCACTATCATAGTCGCGCTGTCGCATCCGACTTGCACATGCTTCTTCACAGTCACACCTGCACCTTATTACGCTACCGATTCTGTCTCACATTACGATCGTTGCCTCGCTAATCTAAATTTGCTCCGCTGCAACCAATTGGAGCACCTGCTTCACGTCGCAGTCTGTTTTCATGTCACAGCCTAATCGCACTGCACCACTGCGCGCTGCTATTACACCACCACCTCATCATTGCTGGTCTGATTGATTCCGCCTCAATTTGATTGAACCATACTGAGCCTATCTATGTCCACAGCACATCATCGCAGCTGTCTCCGTTCTCACTACTGACAACACTTTTGGTCTATTCAAATCTCTCTTTTGTTGCCTGGTCTGTTTTAATTTGGACTTGGTCACTGTTTGTCTATTAATTAGGCTTTTTCATTTTTTTGGATTATTATTTTTGTGGATTATTTGGGTCTTTCACTAGGTTGTAGACTATTTGGGCTCTGACTAGGTGTTTATTGGACTACATATCTTATTTGTTTGGTTTATTGAACTTATTTGGACTTCTCTTTTATCATTGAGTTTATTTGGTTTATTGGTGGTTATTGGACTTGTTTAATACATTTTGTTGAGCTTATTTATTCAACTACCTTATGGAGAATTTACGGAAGCACCCCATTTGCAATTATTACAAGCAGTCAAGATATAGTATTCTTCATTGCCCTACGAGACATTGTAAACATTATTAAAAAATTAGAGGACACTGCAATCAAGATTGTCCTAAGAATACTAATAATGGAAGGTTTTCTATCATATCAAAAAATGTTTCTCTCAAGTCTTGTCCAAACAATAAGCAATTTCCTACGGCTACACTTGATGACAAACCGAGTATTGTTGGTTCCTCTTTTATCACAGTTCACGATCTTGCATTCATGCTCCATCAAATTATTTCCAAATCTGGTAATTCCTTCACTTTTGCTCCCTCTGTGTCAATAGGTAATTCCTCTTGATATCTTGATTCAACTTGTTGTAATCATATGACTTCTGACCTTCCAAATTTTTCTGCACAATCATCAGCTTCCTCCTTACATGTCATTTCCACAATCAATGGCTCATCTATGTCTGTTAAGCATATAGGTTATATCTCTATAGATAACTTATCCTTACAAAATACATATTTCATTCCTAAACGTACTTAAATCTTATCTCCGTGGATCAATTGTGTAAACTTGGTTTTAATGTACATTTTACTTCTTTTGGTTGTCATGTGCGGGATCCACAAACAGGGAAGATTCACGGGATCGATTGTAGAGTTAGACGTCTATTTGAACTTATTCATCTTCAACTGTAGTCACAGGTTTCCTCTCCTTATCAGTGTGTCTTTACTTTTTCATTCTTATTATCATCTAATGGACATTTAGGCTCAACAACTAATGATCATATTGATTGCTTATCATGTTAGTTATCTAAACAACATGCACTACCTTTTCCTCATAATGATTCAATGTCTCAGACACTTTTTGACTTAATTCATTAAGATATTTGAGGACTCTCACCAATAACTATCATGAGGGGATCCAAGTATTTTGTTATCTTTGTAAATGACTATTTTCGTTATACATGGCTTTATCTTATGCATAATATGTAAGTCCTCGATTCATTTATGGTTTCCCTAGTACTAGTCCATAAGTAATGATTGGAGATCCTAGATGATAAATGAAAGTGTTCAAGAATATGAAAAATTTTAGAAATTGATTTGAGTTAATTGTAGAACAAATATAAGGATAAAATGGTAAATGGCATAAAGTGATTGTTAAGTGTGATAAGAGACTAATTAGAAACAAGCAAATCATATTAGGGGTCAAGATAGAATTAAGCAAAGTTCAATAACAAAAACCAAATTGTCAAGAACATAATGGTCATTTAGAAAAAGTTAAGAGTATATAAAGAGAAGTGTTTCAACACTTAGCAAATTTTTGAGCTAAAAAACATAAGAAACCGTGAGACCGACTAGAGAGGTTCGACCAAGCTAGCGAAGAAGAGGAACAAGTGATTTCAATCAATTTTCAAGTTCCAAATCAAGAGTTTAAGCTAATCTAAGCTAGAAGACCAAGTCTTGAACAAGATTTAAACCAAAAAGAGGTTAGTTTCCTCACATTTGAATTTGTTTGAATGATGTTTGTGTTGATGATTTAGTTGGAATTTGATGAGAGGTTTTCATTTATGTTATGAGTTGAGTTTTAAGAGACTTAAAGTAAGAATAGATTACATGGAAATCATTCAAGGTTGATGAGTTAGAGTTTATATGGGAGAAACCCTAAGTTTGGTTAAGTTTGAATTGAGTTTGTTTTAAATGAAATGACTTGTGGATTAGGTGTTTGATGAAATCCCTAAAAGAGTTAAACATGAAAATTTGAATAAAAGGAACTTAGTGTGTGTTAAGGCATATAAGGCCATAGTGAGAGGTGTATGATTCCAATGAAATCTAAGACTTTTAAACATGATTCCATGTTGATTTCATGCTAAATAAACCTATGAGCATGTTAGAAAGCAAATTAGACCACATGCATTGTAAAGCCTAAATGAAGTGCATTAGTGGTTATCATGTAATACCACTTCTTCTATGTGTTTAAATGAATTGTATGAGTATAAATGAGTATGTATAACACTAAAGAAAAGAGAATTGAGATTAGAAGTGGACAATGGAAAAGTTGTCCTTAGTTTAGTGACGAAAAAATAGCGTTTTATCTAGAAACCTTTACCCGTTGACTGTTTTTTTTCGAATTGACTTTTGGACCGACCTAAATGCGAGTTAGGAAGATGAATGGAGCAAAAATGGATGAAAGAAAATCAATGGATGAAAGAAAATCAATGGAGAGAGATATACAATGCATTCGGCCAAGGGGGGCCTAAAAAGATCAATTTTTATTTCGTGTTTCAGAAAATTATTTCGTGTATATAGATGTGTTCCTAGGTGAGAATAAATGAGAATAATGAAAAGAAAATGGAATTTGAAAGCCTTTATTAAGTTAGAATCAAGAAGAGGAGACTGTAGTCAAATTACCCCTTTAATGGGTTAATTAAGTTACAAGTAATGTAATGAGTTTTGTGAAATTAAAATTAGCATATTCTAAGTTAGAATGCAATGTGTAGATGAAGAAGAAGAAAAATGGGCAAGAGAAGGCCGTTGAAGCTTACCTAGCAAGCCTTGAACCAAGTGAGTGCTAAGTAATTTTATATAAGTTTATGTTTGTTTAAATGTTTAAGCATTTTGAAATTGTACATGCCATTTTAGAAATTGAAATGAGTTATTTTGTGCTTCTTGCACTTAGCAAAGAAATGAGTTTTGGTACTTGTTGCACTTAGAAATGAGTTTTAATGCTTAATGCACTTATAAATAAGATTTAGTGCTTAATGCACTCAGAAAAGAGATTTATGCTTATTACATTTAGAAAGTTAAAGTAAAAAGAAGTTTTCAAAGGCCATGAGTATACCTTCAGATTACAGATTCAGATTTAGATCTGACCGGTATATCTCGCACTAGTATGACAAAGTCCTGGGGGGATGCATCACTAACTTGGGGGGAAATTGAGTTTGTTGTGTTACCTCTACTTGTGTGAGATATTATCTTGTGTTATGGTTAGCGATGTAGAATTTCGCACATAGTCACGAGATGTCCTTAGTAGTGTCACGGTTGGTGTCAGTTCAAAATCGCCACGTGACATTGTCATAATGAGCGGCGTTAGTTAGTTGTGGTGTGGTTAGAGTATTTAGGGCTGCAAATGATGCTTTTAGAGAGAAAGTTGATATCTGAGATTTATAAAGCAAAGATAAGCATTTTCAGATTTTATTTCAAGTAATGAATTTGTTGGCATTTTGTATGCTTTACAATTTACAAGTTTTATATGAGTTTTATAGATTTTCTATTCATGTTTTGCATTGAAATGAGACTTAAATTTTGAGTACTTTTAAGAAATAGAAATTTACTTCTAAAAGTTTTAAGGAGGTATTTTAGAAATCAAGCATTTTAGTTAAAAAGTATTATAAGCACTCATTGAGTTTCTAAAAATCATAGTTTTTTTGTTTTTATATTGAAAACTTTATCAGGTGTTGACGTGAGTGACCGAGAAGAGAGAGCTTCTCCAAAAGAGTAGGTGGTTATGACAAGATAATACTTTTGCATGGATTACATTTTGCATATTTTGTAGTTTAAAGAAATCATTTGTAAATATAATATTTTAAGTTGTAAATGAGTGGTGAATGTTTATTTATAAGAAGAAAGTTTTAATTTCTTTCAATCCATTAGTGCAAATTTGATACATGATTTCATGCTTTTCATTTTTATGAAATGAATTTTGTGGTTTGAAATATATGTTTGTGGCTAAAGAAGTTGAGTGGTGTTTGAGAAACATTTGGAAGTATAAATTTCTTTTACAGGTGATTTGACATATACTGCCGGATTTTTAGTGTTATAAAATCATTTGAGTTTTAAATTAGAAAGGAAATTTTAGTTTTAAAATGAAACCAACCCAACTAATTTTGAAAGAAAGTTAAGTAAATTAGTTAAAAGAGAAAGTTTAATGATTCGCTCCATGAATTTCTCTTAGCCCGTCTGGTAGGGTTTAAGAATGATCCATTGGGGGGCCAGACGAGACCTACCAGATAAGAGTTTTGAGAGATCTGGGTTAGGGTTACGTCATAATATTTAAAAGTTATTTTGATTTTATTCGAATGATTCAGACTCAGTTTTCAAAATCTATCCAAGTTTTACGTACTGATAATGCCATGAAATATCAGGATATTGTATTTCTTAATTTGTTGAGTCAAATGGATACCATATGCCATTATTTATGTCTCGGTACATCATAATAGAATGGTTGTGCTGAATGCAAACATAGATATATTATTGAAATTGTTTGTGCAATTCTCATATCTACTTCTTATCTTAAAAAGTTTTGGAGAGAAGTTACATCAACATCAGTATACACTATCAACTATGTTCCATCCTTTGTCATTGATAATCAAACTTTTTATGAACGATTGTATGACACTTCTCCGAACTATCAAAATCTCAAAGTCTTTGAATATGCTTGCTTTTTTCTTCTTCATCCTCACGATCGAATTAAATTAGAATCTAGATCTTGTTTGTGTTGTTTTTTGAGCTATGGCATTGAACATAAGAGTTATTGTTATTGGGATCCTATCTCAAATCGTCTTTGCATCTCTCATCATGTTGTGTTTTGGGAATATAAGATGTTTTCATTTATATCCAAGTTTCACACATCACTCACTTTTCCTCATAAGCTTTTTATAGATCTTACTGTTCCTTTGTTTCCTGATGACAGAAATTCAAGTATTTCTGAGATTCAAATAAATGCTTCTGATGTTATTCCGTCAATTCCTCAACGATCTCACCTGTCTGTTGATCCTGTACCAGAGTCCTCTTGCCTAATCTTATCTATTGCTCTTCCTTTCCGTTGTTCTGATCGAGTAAGGGAACTACCTGCAACTCTTTGCGATTTTCATTGTTTTTCTATTATCATTTCTTCATATGAGCCTTAATTTTATAAAAAGGCTAGCATTAACCTTGTTTGGCAGTAAGCTATGACCGAAAAATTGCAAGCTCTTAAGAAGATCTAACTTGGGACATAGTTGATCTTCTTCCTAATAAATCTACCATCGGGTGCAAATGGGTATATAAGATCAAAACAAAGTTAGATGAGTTTGTTGAACGATATAAAGCCAGTCTCGTGGCCAAAGATTTTACCATGGAGTATGAAATTAATTATAAGGAGACATTTGCATCAGTTGCTAGACTTACATCTGTCCGTAGTTTACTGACAGTTGTTGTATTCAAACGGTAGAATTGGTTTCAAATAGGGATGACAAAAAGGGTTGGCGTGTCGGGTTGAGTTGAATTCGATTCGATTAGTTTATGAATTCACCTAACACAACACGAATTCGTTTAATAAACAGGTTAATATTTTCGGATTCGACACGAATTCGTTTATAAATGAATAACACGACACGATACGATTAATTCGTTTATTATTTGAATTATAAATGAATTCAAACTCATTAATCCGTTGACCCATTAATTCATTTAACCCGTTTAACTTATTTAACTCGTTTAATTCGTTTAACTTATTTAATTCGTTTAACCCATTTAACCTAATAATTTGCAACTAAAGACCTAATTCAACACATAAAAACTACTAAAGACCTAATTCAACACATAAAAACTAACACATTAAACCAACTACATAAAATTCCATATCATCCACATTTAAAAACCACAACAAAATAAAAACATTCTCAAACTCAATGCAAATCCATAGAAATTAAAATTACATAATATTGTTATTTTCCAACATAAAACTTTGTAACTTAAATTCTTCCTTCTTTGATTCCAATAGGACCTCCAACCTACACAAAAATCACAAGAAAACAATATTAGATATCTATATTTACAATCTTAAATCACCATTAATTTCTAAAGAAAACACTACTTAATTAGTATATTATTCTAACATATTCCCTTAGATATAAATTAGATCTGATATATGTTTTCATGTATATTTATACCGACTAACCAAAAAAAAAAAAATCAAATTCATATCGACTAACAGCACAATCTTCACCAAATGTGATGGAAAGATGTATGGATATAGCGTTTTGGATGGTGAATGTGACAGTACAAGTCCATTATATGAGAAGAAAATATTAAATCAACACTGAATTTGAAGGGAAAAATCGATTTTAATTTGAATGCGGAAACGTGAATTTTAAAAATTTTCAAACAAAACTTGCCCAAACGATGCTAGTAATAATGATTCAATAATTAAATTAATAAGATCGAATCTTACTTTGCATGAAGATTGAATTGATCCCTTTTGATTTGCAGATTCTTCACCACCTAATCTTCCTTGCTATGACTCTTTACAAAAGAAACTGTGTGTGAGCACAATCTTTTTAAAGATCCTTTTGAAGTAGATAGTTATTTGATGATTTTTAATCAATGGAAATTTTTGGTTCAAGTAGCCAAAAAATTCTCTCTACCACCATTATATTACCAATCATAAAAACATCTTTTTATATTGGCAAATTAGGGTTCTTCAATTTTAACAAGGAATTTAAATTCCTATTAAAATTGAAAGACTTAATTCATATCCAATATAGAATCAAATTCCTTATTGAATTAGAATTCTATTCTTTTAATTTAATATGGAATCTAATTCCCATTAAATTAAAACTCTTTTAATATAATTTAAATGGAATCTTATTCCAATTAAAATTATTATTTCCATTAATTAATTAAATGATTTTTCATTAAATAAAATGATTCTAAATCATAATTAATTTAATGACATCATTTAGAATTGAACCCATAATCTCTACAAATAATTAAATAATTAACCATTAATTAAATAATTATAAATATTTAAATAATCAAATTATTTAAATAATTTATGAACATGTACATAAATTTATATGTATACCAATAGTTGGACAATCCAATTATATTCTTCAACTTGTTTCTTTATGTGGTTGTGAGCTAGCAAGGAGATCAAATAGACCTACAATTTGAGCTCCAATAATATCGGAATTATTAATTAAACTCTTTAATTAATAATTTACTATTATTAACTTTAGAGTTACTCCACTAAAAACTTAAGGTTGCACTCTCAAAATTGTAGATGTTTTACATGATCTGAATTTTTAGTGTCCATTGATTTAATCATTTCATATGGGTCGATCCTCCACGAATAGTTCATAATTAGAGCTAGGTAATTAAAATCCATTATACATCTCTAATTATATCTTGTTCCATTAAGAACCATTGATTCTCTAATGAACAATACATCCATAACAACTTATGAATTTATCTTTCCGTTTACTCGTAAACAGAAAGTTGAGCGCTCTTATTGTTCAAAACCTGAATCAATACTTAAGGGAACTACTCATCTACTTTTTATAAGAAGGAGTGGATTTCACTATTGTGTAGAATGTTTCCAACCACTTATTAAATCACATCTCCAAAGTACGAAGCTTATTGACCGTAAATCTATAACAGTCTCACCTATGCAAATCAAAAGACATGACCCAATAAACAGGAGTCCATTAAACATTCAGGATTAAGATCAATCCATATACGATCATCTAGTCGATAAATAAGAATTACTTTGTTTAACGGATATTAATAAGAAATTCATTTTATTGTGGTCCAGTCCTATATAATTTCTATTATATAAGTGCCTTAATTTTCATGTCGCCACATGAATAATCTCGGATAAGATCATCATATCAAATACGAAATAGACCGCAGCTGTAGATTTACCACAAACAAAATACCCAGCTTTGTTTGCTTTCTAGGGACTCTTTAGAATACTAATCTCAAACTAAATCCTCTTGTATATAACACTTACATACTTAATTTGAGAGTACATAAGTAATCATGGATGTTACATGATATTCGTATGAAGCAAACATTTCATAAATGCACATTTATTTGAATAAAATAAACTTTATTTATTTATTATTTATTTAAACGTTTACAAATTACAAGCTCTTAGGATATAAATCCTAAACATTTTTATATATTTTTTTCGATTGAAAACACAGCTCTTTATCAGATCTAATAATATATGAGCAAACTAACGTGAACAGACCTAATTTGACATAAAAAAACAAACAAAATATAGCAAAATGAGAGCAGATCTGACGAAATGACTTGTATAAAATCACATATCTAAAAACATACAAAAGTAGCAAATAGCATGAATAGCAAGTCCAAATAGCAGATATTCCAAAACACAAATTGATTGGATAAATAGGAAGCCAAACAACATCTTCATACAAAAACAACAACATTCAACATGTGAAACGCTGGATTTCATTTCACATCAATAATGTGAGTCAAAAGTCCAGACTTCTACACTCGATTGGCAAGTCCAAAGACTCTAAGCAATAGATATTTCAAAACGCAGTCAACGAAGTCAAACTAAGTCAATCACGTGCATATATAGATCTAAAAAAGTCCTACAATAACTTCAAAATGAATTCAAATCCAACACAAAACATGTATATTTTAACAAACATAAATAGATCTAGAAATAAAGAAAATCTAAAATTTAGATTTGATAAATTTCAACAATAAATCACAACAAAATACAATCAAATACCCAAAAACAATCAAAGCATAACCTTTAATCTAACTTGAGAGTTGAAAGCTCTTCGCGTACCTGAGAAGCCACTGATCAAAAAATGAAAACAAAAGCAAAACAGAGAAATGAGAAATTGAAAGACCCATAAAAAAAAAAAAATATGACAAAGAGAGAGAGACAACGGCGGTGATACCACGATTTCGAAGCAACGGCGATGTAGAGAGAGAGAGGTGCAATCGAGTAGAATAGATGGTGAATGACATTGATAGAGAGAGATGATGATGATGATGATGACTGTGAGGGAGAAAGGGTAGTGACTGTGAGGGAGAAGAGGTGGATTCGGTGGTGTGGTGTTTGGTGTGGGTGTGGGTGGCTGTCGAAAATGACCTTGAATTGGGTTAGGTTTAGGATTTGGTTAAATGTGTATATATATGGATAATTACACACTAACCCTCTAATATATTACTATTACAATTTTATCTCTAGTTTAATCGTGTCAACCCGCGATTCGTTTAAGTAAACCTGATTCGATTCGTTTAATAAATGGGTTAAGTGGGTTGAGACGATTACAACACGAATTTGTTTAACTCAAACCCATACCCATTTATTTTTTGTGAATTTATGTTGACCCGTCGTGTCGTAATCCATATTGTCACCACTAGGAGGTCCATTCTATGCACTGAAAACGCTGGGCCCAACATCTATTCTCAACTGTCAGTTTAGGTTTGGACTCTGGTCCGTAACATGCTCCCAATGCATGTGAAGACAAAGAGCGAGAATCACATCCCAACCCACCACACCCTCGCCCCCCCCAAAAAAAAAAACTTTATTTATTTATTATTTATTTAAACGTTTACAAATTACAAGCTCTTAGGACATAAATCCTAAACATTTTTATATATTTTTTTCAATTGAAAACACAGCTCTTTATCAGATCTAATAATATATGAGCAAACTAACGTGAACAGACCTAATTTGACATAAAAAAACAAACAAAATACAGCAAAATGAGAGCAGATCTGACGAAATGACTTGTATAAAATCACATATCTAAAAACATACAAAAGTAGCAAATAACATGAATAGCAAGTCCAAATAGCAGATATTCAAAAACACAAATTGATTGGATAAATAGGAAGCCAAACAACATCTTCATACAAAAACAACAACATTCAACATGTGAAACGCTGGATTTCATTTCACATCAATAATGTGAGTCAAAAGTCCATACTTCTACACTCGATTGGCAAGTCCAAAGACTCTAAGCAATAGATATTTCAAAACGCAGTCAACGAAGTCAAACTAAGTCAATCACTTGCATATATAGATCTAAAAAAGTCCTACAATAACTTCAAAATGAATTCAAATCCAACACAAAACATGTATATTTTAACAAACATAAATAGATCTAGAAATAAAGAAAATCTAAAATTTAGATTTGATAAATTTCAACAATAAATCACAACAAAATACAATCAAATACCCAAAAACAATCAAAGCATAACCTTTAATCTAACTTGAGAGTTGAAAGCTCTTCGCGTACCTGAGAAGCCACTGATCAAAAAATGAAAACAAAAGCAAAACAGAGAAATGAGAAATTGAAAGACCCATAAAAAAAAAAAAAAACATGACAAAGAGAGAGAGACAACGGCGGTGATACCACGATTTCGAAGCAACGGCGATGCAGAGAGAGAGAGGTGCAATCGAGCAGAACAGATGGTGAATGACATTGATAAGAGAGATGATGATGATGATGACTGTGAGGGAGAAAGGGTAGTGACTGTGAGGGAGAAGAGGTGGATTCGGTGGTGTGGTGTTTGGTGTGGGTGGGTGGCTGTCGAAAATGACCTTGAAATGGGTTAGGTTTAGGATTTGGTTAAATGTGTATATATATGGATAATTACACACTAACCCTCTAATATATTAATATTACAATTTTACCTCTAGTTTAATCGTGTTAACCCGCGATTCGTTTAAGTAAACCTGATTCGATTCGTTTAATAAATGGGTTAAGTGGGTTGAGACGATTACAACACGAATTTGTTTAACTCAAACCCATACCCATTTATTTTTTGTGAATTTATGTTGACCCGTCGTGTTGTAATCCTATATTGTCACCACTAGGAGGTCCATTCTATGCACTGAAAACGCTGGGCCCAACATCTATTCTCAACTGTCAGTTTAGGTTTGGACTCTGGTCCGTAACATGCTCCCAATGCATGCAAAGACAAAGAGCGAGAATCACATCCCAACCCACCACACCCCCGACACCCCACATCACCACAACCCCCCCCCCCCCCCCCCCCCCCCCCCCTCCAAAAAAAACTAAAAAAAAAAAAAAAGGTAAAAAAGGCACCACTAATTTATAATGGAGCAAGTGTCAACTACTGTGTCTTGAATCGCTTAACTATTTTTTCCCCAAGTAAAAATCAGGAAGTAGAATTTATAATGTGATAAATGAAGAAATCGCATCATCATTTTCTCCACATATGTACCAATTACCATTATCAAGTGGCAACCCATTTTTAGCCACATCAACTGGGTAGCCTTACTGTTTCCTGCACCATAATCACGCTCATTGCATCAACGGATAACATCGCACATCCACAATTTCTTTACAGCTTTTTATTGCAAACTTGTCTATTCAGCCATTATTACCATCAACTGCAATTTCTTTGATTTGTTCAGCCAGTGAAGTGGCATTCCAATTGGCAATCCATACATGTATATCAAATTAGGTAGATATTCTTAATGAAAATTTTCATTGAGCTGATGAGAATCACTTAATTAAAAAAAAGAAAAAACACTACTCTTTATTTTAATCATGTCACTAAACTTAGTAAATAACTCATATTTATTCCTTTAACATACCATTTCATGGTTTCTATATATTAAAATAATTAGGTATAAGTATCTTTCTCATTTTTAAATGTTTAGCACATATGTTTAAAGTATGAAACATACTAGCATCATTTAATTTTTATAAAACTTATAAAAACATATCAAGTACAGGAGAATGTCTCCCAACCCTTTTTAAAAAAAAAAAAAATTAAAGGGACCCTTTGTGATTGGCTAAGTAAATTTTAAAAATGGAATAAAATTCATCCAAATATTAAAATGTTCGATAACTCAAATTGCTTACACTATTTAGTACAGTAAAGATTCATTATTTGATTTTTCTGTTGAGTCAAATGTAACAGGGATAGACAAACATTCTTAGGAAGAATCAAATACGGTTTTGACTTCGATTACCATTGAAAGAATTTCAGAAATACAACTATTTATTACCAAATTTGATGTGTTGCTGTGGTTGTTGTTTATGTTTTTTTTTTTTTCCTGTGCATGTATATGGAAAGGAACTTCTTTCTTATCATGTCGAAACTTGCTTGGTTTGATACCGTGTCTTTTTATCAGAGGGAACTATTCCATTCTCTAGAGTGCTTCTCACTTTTGTTTATGGGCTTTCCACCATGCCAAAAGAAAATTTTATTTTTATCCATGAATCTTATTCTTTCTTCAGGAGGACCCCGCAGACCACTCATAAAATCATAATGCTGGGACACACGCACGTGCATGTATGAATCAACAAGAATGTCTGGAATGTTGTTGTTGGAAATGATGCTGTTGCATTCTGATCTAACAGGGTAGATTGGATTTTAATCTTTTCGAAGAAAATTATTCATGGAAAACCCTTATTTTCTTGTGACAAAAGAAGTTAAGATCGAAGTTTAATTCTATATAAGCTTATTGTAGGTAATTATTTTGTAGAGCATACATTTGAATATAAAAAATCAGTTATTGAACACATTTAATTGCTAATATATATATGTTTTCTACAAAATTTACAAGAAGTAAAACGAATTTTAGTTTATTGGATGCATTTGATGATCATGAATTTTACATATGAATATTGACATATAGACATCTAGACTAGATATTAGAGAAATGGAAGAATAGGATGTCTCACTCATAAGAGTTTTTTTTTTTTTTTTTAAAAAAAAAAAATAATAATAAAAAAATAAAGAGAGTAGCAAATTGAAAGTGGAGGGTTCAATTGCTCACTATCAACAGGTGAAACAAGGTTGCACTCTTTCTATCTTCACCCATTAATTCCTAAAGAACAATCAAACTCCAATGGAAAAGAAAAAGATGGAACAGAGAAAAGAGAAAATAAAAAGGCTTGTGCTTTCTTTTGTGTCCCTAACCTATGTATAGAGACAAAGATGCTTATCAAACAATTAGGCCATTTTCATTTTTAAGTGGATAGCTAGCTACCTAGCTAGGCTTGGGTGCTGGAAGTGGGCCTTTTACCATTGGAATCATGACTTAATTATTAAAATCAGAATCAGGAACCCACTTGATTGCAAAAAAGAAGCCTCTTGCAAATCACACTCTTCTTTCTTTTATTATTTGCCTTTTCTGAATTGGAGCCTCTTTTTTTGGGATCACACTCCTGAAATAAAGAGCCTAGATAAAGAGGAAAAAAACAAAGCTCTTCCAAAAGCTCGAGAGTGATTTCATTTTGTGGGTCTTTGATATAGATGTAGATGCTGTGCGTTACCATAAAGCAGTTATATTTGATTACAATTCTCAAATCCTTACAAGAGCAAAAATACAAAACAGAAAAGAAAAGATAAAAAAAGAAAAGGGTTAGAGATAGAATCTACAAGCCAATTAGTAACTTTGTAATAAAAGCACAAAAAAAAGGAGAGCAATTGCTCTTTATGACAAGCCTCTCGTTGGTTTTATATGCAATGACTGTTCTATAGATTATATTGTATTACTTTACCTAAACCCAACTAAACTCCTGAAGTGATCATAATTCTGATGGGTTCTTTATCTTAGAAGCATTTGTTGATTCTTTGGTCTTATTTGAAAACTTGCAAGAATCAAGTCTACAAGGATCTGCTTCAGCCAGCATCTTCACCACCTCGTTCATGGTTGGGCGAGTAGCTGGTGTCTTGCTGGTACAGCGGACGGCGATACGTAGAACCTGAATCATCTCATCGCTGAATGACCCGGATATTTTCTTGTCCAAAACCTCCATAATTCCTTCTTTGGAATCAACTTTTGTTGACACCCAGTATATGATATTCTTATTCTCACCAAATTCTGTCTCTACCGGTTTTCTCCCCGTTATTAGCTCCATTAAAACTACCCCGAAACTGTACACATCACACTTGGTTGTTGCCTTGGACGAATATGCATATTCTGAAACAAGCACCAACCAAATTCAATGATTGTTGACAATAGGTAAACTATTAAATTAAATATCAAACTATCTTTTTTCTTTTTGACTTTGGAGATGGGGAATTCAAACTTGCAATCTCTACTTTTTTAAGAAATATGAATATCAATCAGGTATAACCTGTGACTATATCAAACTCTTTACTTGAATGGTAATACGGATCATGAAGTGATGCATAACAATAACATATGATGACCATAATACTGATTATGAAGTGATGCATGATAATAACATATGATGACCGTAATACTGATCATGAAGTGATACATAATAGTACCTGGGGCTAAATAACCGTAGGTTCCTGCAATCACTGTAGTGGTAGAATCTTTGCCTCCTCTAGCTTGCAAGACTTTGGCTATGCCAAAATCGGCTACCTTTGGCTGATAATTGACATCAAGCAAGATATTGGTTGACTTGATATCTCTGTGAATTATAGGTGGCAATAGACCATGATGTAGGTATGCCAAACCCTGAGCCACACCAAGTGCAATTTTGTGTCGAGTTGGCCAATCAAGCACGATCCAACCTTTGTGGAGAGCGTCCCACAGGTTTCCGTTTGGCATGTACTCGTAGACCAACAGACTGATGTCCAAACTTGATAAGTAGCAGTAGAGTTTGACTATGTTCTTGTGCCTGATGCTTCCTAGAGTCTCGACTTCAGTTTTCAAACCCTTGTCCAAAAGCAGCTGATCCTGGTCTGAAGCAGAATCTTTTGTTCTTTGACTCCGCAACTTCTTGACTGCAACCATCTCCCCGTTGCTCAATTCAATCTTGTACACAGTCCCGCACCCCCCTTGGCCCACTTTGTTCTTTTCGGTCATGGCTTCCAGGATCTCACGTTGGTCGAAACTTATTCGATGGAAACTCTTCACATCATATGAAAATAATGATGAAGACAGGGTCTCATCATGTTCCATCAGTGCTCTTTGTTTGCTGAGTCTACGTCTCAGGAACAGGAGGAGTCCGATGACAATAATCACTGCTGATATCACTATTACCCATATGGAATTTAGCCTCTTTCGGTTGTTTGTATTGGAACATAAAGGGAAATTCTGAGATGCATTGACATAGACTGAAACACAGAGACCTGGGTTGCCCAAAAAGCTTTCAACCAACCCTCCTTTGATCAAAGAGAGAGGAATTGGACCAGAAAGCTTGTTGTTTGAAAAATTGATAGAGTTTGGTAACAGTTCACAGAGACTCTCAGGGATATTTCCTGTCAGGAGGTTGTTAGAGAGGTCAAGGACATTGAGAGATTTAAGTGAAGACAGTGATTTGGGAATGGAAGAGTTGAGCTTGTTGCTTTGGAGGATGAGTAAATTGAGTTTCTTCAGGTTTCCGATTTCGGAAGGTATTGGACCGGACAGGATATTATCACTCAGATCAATTTTCACCAAATTGATGGCATTAGAAATCTCAGGAGGTATAACACCTGAAATTCTGTTGCCCCTGCATGAACAATTCTGATAGATTTCTAGCATTTCCAATAGTATTTGCAATTGGACAGCTAAAATTATTGTAACCCAAATCAATGATTGAAGCATGTGGAAGACCAAGAATACCTTCAGGTATTGTTCCTTCCAAATGGTTCTTACTAACTCGAAACCGTAGAAGAGTCCTACAGTTTGCTAAACTAGCAGGTAACTCTCCAGAAAACATGTTTTCCAGGACAAGAAAGTATTTCAATTTACCTCCATTGCAAACCTGTGTTGGAAGTGGACCTGACAGGCGGTTCTCCGACAGGTCAAGAACCTCCATGGGTGATGACTGCCCCAGGTTCTGAGGAACCTCTCCTGTCAGATAATTGTCGTAGAGTGACAAGATGGTCAAGGTTTTTGAACCTGCAATCACGCTGGGGATTTCTCCTGAAAGAGTGTTGTTGTACAACTGCAAGGCTCGCAGCTTCGGGAGCCTACAAACGGATTCCGGAATCTTTCCTGTCAAGTGATTGACGGACATGTCTATATCTCTAAGCTCTGTCAGGTTTCCAAGTTCCTCAGGAATAGTGCCAGATATGTGATAGTTGTAATATAGCTCAAGCTGTCCCAGGTTCTTCAGTAATCCCATCTCAGGTGGAATCTGACCCGTCAGGAAATTGCCACTCAATTCAAGATCAATAAGAGAGGTCATGTTTCCAATGGATTTCGGGATCTGACCGTACAAGGCACAAGTCATCAGGATCATCCTTCTTAGCTTTGTCAGCCTGGTGATATTCTCCGGAAGTTGCCATAACCTCAAACCTGGAATTTCATTAAAACTAAGCACCTCCAGGTTGGTAAGATTAGTCACCGAGATGGGGAAGTCGCCTGTGAAGAGGTTGTACGACATGTCAAGTATCCGGAGAGATTTCATTGGTGAGAAATCAGGCAACGTTGCCTTCAGAGATATCGAACTTGTGTTGAGCTCTTCCAGGAAAGAGCAATTGACTATGCTGTCAAGGAAGTTACCATAGATATGGTTTCGAGATAAACGAAGAACACGTAACTCCGGCAGGTAAGAGCATATTTCAGAGGGAAACTTCCCAGAAAGTGAACATCCGGTTAAGTCAACTATGTCAACGTATCCTCGATCATTGCAGCCGATTCTTGAGAAATTACAAAAGTGTTTTCCTTCATGGATATCCCAATCGGACAAGGCATCTCCTTGGAGAGAGTCCTTCATCAGAGTGAAGAACTGAGACTGGTTGGCAGTCATGGCCTGAGAAGGACTAAACAGGAGAGAAAACAACACAAGAAATAAGAAAATAGAGTGGTGATGAAGAGCCATTACAGAAGGGAACAAAAAGAGGGTCTGAGTCTGAGCCTCGAATCTGATGAGAAAAGAGAGAAAGGGAGGCAGTTAAAAGTGGTTATTGTTGCAAGGAAGAAGGAGAAGAAAAACTCAAGTATATAAATGGAGAGAGTAGTGAAGGGATCATTTGGTACACACAAGTAATAAAACCTTGATGGTGATGATGATCATCATCATGGAAAAAGCAAAATTCGATCGTGCAGTAGTACTGATTTTAGTGAGTGAGATAGAAAGATGAGTCGCACATCTTCTTCTCATAAAGAGACTTTACGTTTATACCCCACTAACTCTTTGTAGAGAATATATTATCACTACTCATTGCAACTACTTTTTCCACATTCATATTTACTCCTTTTATATATTTAAATAAATCTGCATCTGATCCTCGTCACCACATTTTCTGTTGACCTGGACCTCTGGATGCCATCGGTCTCTTTTCGTTTTGATGGCTACACTTCAAAGTTCAACCGCTTCACCATCAGCCATCATGCAGCTACGCGTACCATAGTATATATATGTAGAATATTTGTACAACATGAACACATTTTGTGTCTGTTGTATGTATTTTTATAATTAAGCATATTATGACACATATTTTATTTATGGGTATGCTCCTTCTTGTTTGTAAGTTTATTTTTTATATAATATATATGTAAATGTATATGTATATATAACCTTGCAAGTAGATTAATTGAAGTTGTACATGAACGTTACTTCTACCAGGAGTATGCTCTTTTGGGACGTGGTCTGGCTATTAAAGGTTGTACAGAGGCACACCAAATTGTCCAAGCATCTTTGTTTTCCTTCTTAAAGCAAAAGGACCAACCAAGCATCAATCTATCATGTGAATGCATATGAACATGTTGGCTCTTGGACACGAAATCGTAAATTTCTAGCCGGGTTTCATTCCCATTGCTTGGCTATTTTTTCCAATTTTTGTTTGTACTCAATTTTCTCTTCCATGATATCATGCTAATTTGATCCAAACCACTCTATATTCTAGTTTGTTTAAGAAAAAGAAAAACGATAAATCTCAAACATCATAAACGTACAGACTTAATGATTCGATCAAAGTTCATGAGAAAATCTCTCTTATACTTTCAAATCCACAATTAGTGATCATAAGTACCTCTTTTGCAAGTTGTGTAGTACGTGTCCATTATTTTAGCAAACACTTGAACAACAAGGTCCTGAACGACATCTACCAAACACAATATTACATGGCAAAACAATAGAAAGTTAGAAACACACTTAATTAGTTGACTTTGTTTGTTGGGTCCAATATAATGTAAGCGTTGGATGATCAACATATGTACCACGTGTGTGAAATATGATATTGAGTTTTTGGTCTGTCTTCCTCTTTGTTTTTGCTACTGTTGGTGGTGCCATGAATGGCTTTGAGGATTAGAAAATTCCGCACTGGGTGGAGAGGTGGATAAGTTTGGAGTTGTATATTATTTATATATTCTATTATAAAATCATGTTGGGGAATTTGTACTGTGAGGGCAGGAGGGGACCACATTCCGAATTAATTGTTCATGTGAAAATAAAGGTACAGAAGAGTACAGTAATGCTATTTCTGATGCATTTGTTGTTATCCACATCATTTCTGAGATTTGTGATCTGTCTCAACCAGACTAGTTAATTAAAAAGCTACAATTACTTCTCTCTTGTATGCCTCTAACTGAATTTCCTATGATTGAGAGGAGCTTTAGAAAATGCAGCTTGGACTTGATGAATAATATTAAAATACTTTAGCTGATGATTATTTTTTTTAGGAGAAATTTTGTTTGGAAGCATATCAATTTTTTGGTAGGCCAAGCAAGGGCAAAGGCAAATGGTGTGTCCGAACTCGCCTGATTTTATGAGTTCTCTTATAATTCAAATTTATCGTGCGCAGGAATTCCACACATTTTTTCATTACTCAATTCTCATTGGTGATAATTGGACTGTCTACACAATAAAAGATGGGTAATTAATTTTCACACATGATAACCACTCACATAATTTACATAACAAACCTTAGGATGATTATGTATTTAAAGAAGTAAAATATAGATTTCAGGTGAATTCTTTCTTTACTCTATCCACATGTCGCTGAATATAATGCTTTGAGATAAAATACATGCCCTATCTTATTCACCTTCCAGTTTTCTTGTTTATGAAGTGAGAATTGATGAGGCACTTGCATATAGAAAAACATTAGGGTTTCCAAATTAATACAATATCGTTCAAACAGAAATTGAAACACACTGACAACTTGCATTGAGAAATTTTACTTAAAGAGAAAAAGGTAGGCTACCTCATTGAGTCCCCTATTCCTTGCATATATATATATATGTATATATTTTCAATATTCATTAGGAATTTATGCTTTTATAAAACCTGAATATTTGTATGTTATGGGATGCTTGATGTTAAATTTTACAACTGGTTTTATACTTTATATCATTAGATAAGCATGGCATAAAATTATCTTACAAGTTTTAAAATCATGCTTCTTCCTTTCACCCTTTAGTAGTCTGCATGTCTCATATGAGTGTGTACGTGCAAATTTAAATATCTTTCAATTCTTATAGGCATAATAACATTTAAGATTTAAAAGACATGCTAATATATAACAACTCACATGCAAAATATGTTCTTGATTTAGAAAATTAATCGAGATATATAAACATGGATTAATCACAACATGTAACTCAAAACATTCCTACTAATGTTTTTAACTATCCTCTTTTGTTGAAATTAATAATAAAGGCCTTAAAAAGAGTAATGATTTTTTTTTTCAAGGGTCGATTCTTACAACTCCAAATGCATATATGGTCCCGCATATCACTAGATGTCTTATAATCAAAACACTCCATGTTTCAATTTAATGCACCGTGTATTCCTACTTAGATCATGCCATATGATCTGATTTGATCAAAACACAGTTATATTTTTATCTTTTTTTCTTAGAGTGGCGATATTGGCACTCCAAAATATTGTATGTGAGTCCCTTTTTGCATGTTTACCCCATTATTATTGTTATTATTATTTTTAAATATTAAATGTTTGTAATCACATCCTATGAATTACTAATTATCATTTTCTTTTTCCTAATCTTTTACTACAATCATTATCATGTTCTCTATTAAAATTTCCATTTAAAAAAAAAGAAAGAAAAGAAAAAATTAGACCTCTTTTCAAAACTTCTTCATGAACAATACAAACCCGCAAAGTGCTTTGTGTTTCTCATCACAAATCGTACAACCGTTTTATTTTCTTCATTAATATACAAATCAAACCTAAAACTTTTTCACAACAACATAAATCCATGAAACCCAAATTATTCAAACAAAATTAAAAAAAAAAAACCCTATTATACTTTTAATTAAAAACAAAACTAATTGAGCTTGTATGATTGAGTAAGAGGGTGGGTTTGTATGATGAAGATATTATGGGTGATGAAGGAATCTGGAAAAATGTCTTTCTAACAAGGTGTATAATCTAAAATTATGGATGAAATTATGGGAGAGTACTGATGCTTTTAGTTTAATCTTTATTACTTTGCCATCGACTTTAGCTTCCGAAACATTACCAAGCTTATTCCCATCAACCTCTTCCTATAGCAAAGCAAAGGTTATTTGTTTGACGAGTTTTGAAATCCCAGTTTTTCAATAATGTTATTAAGGATAATATTAAAATTATAAAAATAATTATATTTTGAGGTGTATATCCAGTTTTATATGGGTGAAATACAACCACTCTTTTTCTCATAAAGTGGATTGGAGTCGAAAGGGCCCTGTAGAAAAGCCCAAAGGCTTAGTTGAGTCCATGAATCAATAATGGGAATCTCTACTGGATAGAGTTAGAATCCTGGAGGAAGTGCTCAATCATGAAGTGCAAAGCAAAGATGCCCACTCTTCATAAAGTATTGGGTGTTGATTTGGCAGATGGGAATTGCCCCAAGTCTGATATGGCATTTCCTTATTAGCTGCTTTCATTTGTTTCCAACCGACATTTTATGTTGGAGAAGCTAAAAAGCGCCTGAATCATACGCGCACATTAGCAAGTGCAAGTGCAAGCGCAAGCTGATAGGAAAAAATTGATTTTGCTTTTGTGAGGAATTGACAGCCATTTTCTTCATGGGTAACACATTGCTCTGTTTTTTATTGGCAAAAAATATAAAAAATCAAAATTGTAATCAAAGTGCTAAAGATGGCCACAGAAATTTGATTAGGTTGATTTCATGCTACGGCAGGCCGCGTCCCAACGCATAATATACTAGCATGTTGATTATTCCTTTGCACCTTTCTTTTTATAATGCATCTCTTTTTAAAGTGAGAGGGAATAAGGATGTGCTTTGGAGATCAGTCAATTTTCTCCTCAATTCTTTTGCATTTCAATTTCATTTCATAGGATAGTTTTGTTCCTATAGTCAACATTTAATCATAGCTCTACATAGTATTGATACTACCATGTAAAGTGAGTATTTCTACGAGTAGTAACATTTGGGAGTCACTGAATTTGTATTCTAAAAAAAGAAAAATGTGTTATGAATATATGTACTTAACACCACTTGCTTTTTGATAATATTCTTTACTTTATTTATTGTTATTTCATTATGAAAATTAATTCTCCCAATTTATCTATAAATAGGCCTAGGCTGTAACTATAAAGAATATACATCAATTGAATTATTTCCTCTCTTTCTCTCTTACTTTTGCTGTCTTACTTTTGCTTGTTGTCTCTTATTTGATTATTATTCTATATTCATTGCTTTTAGTTCTTGTTTTATAGCACGTTATCAGCACGAATCTTGTATGAGATATTTCATTCATGTGATCTACTCCCTACTATGTGTATTCAAATAATCTTGTTAGTATATGTGTTTCGCATAGATGTCATATTATGCTAATAGATGTTATGTGAAATCCAAAATAAGTTTTTATTCAAGTTTAGTTGATTTTTGTCTTTTTGTTATTTTGGTTTATATGTTTATTTAAACATATGTAATATGGACCTTGTTTTGAAAGTATATGTTAATAGCTTCGAATCTATATATTATTTGTATGATTTGATTAATTATATAAAGAAAAAAGATTGAAAAGAAAAGTTTGTTTTATTGGTTTGATTGAAGCAAATAGAGAGAAAAGAAAAAATTGTATGAAATTTTTCTTTGTTCCATGTATGGAGAGAAATAAAAAATTATTCTTTTCTTTATTGATGTATTGTGCAGAAAATATATAAAGTATATATATATTTTTGCTCTCTGTGAGATATCAATGTTCTTAGTGTTTGTTTAAATAATTTTATAAACATTGCTATATGAGAATTGTTATTTTTGGATTTCTGCATTCAAAAGTAAGTTTAATATCATTAAATATATGTTTTGATATTTCATTTAATATGATGTTCCTTCTAGCTTTTGTACCTGCAATATGAAGTTTGCAAATGAAAATTAAAACTAAAAGTTTTAGTTTTAAAATAAAATCAAAAGTTCTATAATCTTAATTTAATTAGAACAGAAGTTCTAAAGTTTCAATTTCATTAGAACTAGAAGTTCTATATTGTAAATATGTTTAAAACCAGAAGTTTTATACTTTCAATTTAATTAGAATTATAAATTCTGGTACATTTATCTACTAGAACCACTATAGTGCTAATTTATTTGAAACTAAAAATTCTAGTTAAATTCTAATTAAATTTTATTGGCTTTCCTGCTCAATGTGGGCAATTGTATATATCAAATAAATTATAGTTGCCTGAGGTAATATAATCGACCCTTGCCTATTTTATAGAAAGAGTGTGTCTTAGACCATGTATTTAAACACAAAAGGCAACAAAATATACAAGCGTGTGTTTTATGTATGAAGCCAATCTTATGCATATAAACATACATAGAAAGCAATGTGACTCTTTTGGGTTATGAAAAATTAAATAAAGATCGAATGGATTTGATCTTGTGATGTTTATGTTTTTGCTTGTTGCATATGAGATAATGTGTGGGGTTCGGGATTCGCCTATACTGGGCCTGGGCCCAGGTTTGCCCCACGAGCTCACTCAATCGGTACTGTCCCCAGTCCCTAATGGGGTTTTCTTCGCCTCCCCCACCTCTCGAACTCAAGACCAGGGACCTATAGTCTTAGTTCCTTCAAGGTGAGTACCAATTAGCTTAATTGGTACTCACCTTGAAGGAACTAAGACTATAGGTCCCTGGTCTTGAGTTCGAGAGGTGGGGGAGGCGAAGAAAACCCCATTAGGGACTGGGGACAGTACCGATTGAGTGAGCTCGTGGGGCAAACCTGGGCCGATGCCCAGTATAGGCGAATCTCGGACCCCACAATAAAAAGGAATTGTTAGCTCTTAATTTTATTTATAGTATCCCTAGTATTAGTACTCAGAGATGTTTTAAAAATGTCCATTTTTAGTCCCTTAAAACTTTCCTAAATGGTAAAGATTGATGTATTTATAGGTTGGAGAGTTAGGGCATGAAAAGTAGGTTAGACTATTCAAAATTGCATTCTTTTTCAGCATTTTCGCACACCCGATCGCTCGCAAGGGAGCGCGCTTGGGGTAGTAGGTTGTGCTCCCTTAGGTGCCTAGAGGCTACTGAGCGAGTAGGTAGGTGCGCTGGAGGAGTTCAGGCGCGTTGGCACGCGCGCTGAGTGGCGTGGAGGCATGCAGGTCGATGCCAACACTGACCTTTGATCAAAAATGGTCATAACTTTCTCTACGGACCTTTGATTTATGAACTATCAGTTGTTATGAAAACTAGACATCCGTAGCTTCAATTTGATAGGTTGTAACTCAGGTAACTCAAACAAATGACTCTACACGAGCTGTAACAAGTCAACCCATCGTTTATGCCTGACAATCCGCAATTATGCAATTTTTCTTACGCGATCCAAACCCAATACTTCTTGGACTTGATTTTACATCGAATCTCTTCCAACTAAGTAAACACCAATTAGAAGCAAATATATCATAATTGGGTTCAAGATAGGATAAACAAGAGTTTAAGGATGAAAACCCAATTATTTAAGGACATAATGGTCATTTTGAGGAAGTTGAAGTATATGTAGTGTTGAATTCTCAACACTTGGTCATTTTTGAAAGTTGAAAACGTGAAAGTGAGGGAGAGGGAGATGTGTGTTCGTGCAAACAAGAACCCAAGGTGATCCAAGTGATTTTTGATCCAATTTTAAGCTCCAATACAATCAAACAAGCTTCCCTAAGCTAGAGGAACAAGTTGGAGTAAGAAACCAATAAGAAAATAGGTAAGTTTCATGACTTTGAACTTGTTTTGAGTGGTGTTGTTGATGATGTTTCAATTGATCTTTGATAGGGCTTTAGTGCTAGATTATGAGATGAGTTCATAGATGAGTTGTTGACAATGAAATGAACAAAACTTAGTGAAGGAATGGACCATAGGGTTGTATATGGTAGAACCCTAAGTGACTTGATTAAGCTTGGTTTAGTTTAATTGCTTGCCTACCAAATGTTTGATTAAATTCCTAAGTGAATTAATCTAGTAAAATGCTAAGAAAGTGAAAAGCCATAGTTGGTGTATACACTAAGGTAGGTTTGGCCAAGCTAAGGGTGTATGGACATTCAATAAATTTCATCAATTCAAGGCTCAAAATAAGTTTAAGATAAGCTAGACAAGGCATTGAAGAGAGTAGAATGCACTAAGGCATACATAGAGTTATTGGACATTGTAATGCACTAGTGAGGCGCACCAATCAATGCCTCTTCTCTTCCACATTTCCTTGCCATGTGCGATTATGAATGAGTGTATAAGAGTTAGAGGAGCCTTAAGAGACAAGAATGGAAGATAGATAACTAATGTGGTGAAAAAGCCCCTTGAAAAGTGATCGTAAAGTGGTATTTTTGGCCCAAAATACCTATCAAGCGATATCAAATTTTGACGAAATTTTACGTGTGACCACATTGGGAGATGAGAAGAGTATGGGAGAAAGAATTGGAGCAAAAGCATGCACGGTTTGGGTTGTGCATTGCATTTGGGTTTGAGAGGCCTAAAATGACCATTTTGAGTTCTAAGCTTCAAATTATGATGGGAAGCATGTGGGGACACTCCTTGGTCTATATAAGAAGGATTCACCTAAAGAAATTGGGAATTTGGAGCACAGATCAAAGAGTAATTGAAAGAAGAAGATACTAGAGTAGAGAGAATTTTATAGAGTTAGTATAGTTAGGTGCATCTTAGTGCATTTTTGCATTGTTTAATTGAGCGCATCCTAAGTGTGCTTATCATGTGTAGGTGAGGAGCATCCGATCGGATCATGAGAGAGCTTGTGAAGCTCATCCGAGTTAAGCCCAAGCTTAATGTGAGTGCACTTTCCGATAGTTTATAAGTGATTTTATACTTTTGCATTTAGAAGCTATATTTTATGCTTTTACATGTATAAGTTCTTGTATTTAAATGCATATCTTTTATTTGTAAAGTAAACGAGTCCAAGGACTCAAGTTTAAAGCTTTCAAGTTAAAGCTTTTGTGCTTGTGCACCAAGTATAAAGATTTGTAAGGCATAACATTAGAGAAAAATAAGTTTTCAATGGCCATAAGTACCCACCAATTTATCGAGTTCAGACCCGTACGACATATCCTACTCAGTAAGGCAAAGGTTGGAGGGAACGAGTCACTAACTGTGTAGTTAGAGTTATGAGTGAGTGTGTCGCCCCTACTTTGTGGGATATGATCTCGCACTACAGTTAGCGATGCAGAATTCCACACGTAGTTGCTGAGAGGTCTCAGAGAGTTTGTTGCAGTGGATGTCAGATACATCAATTCGTGACCTACCACACCTGTGGCCTTAGCTAAGTCGCCGTGTGGTCAAGAGATTAGGGTTACGAATGATGCTTTTATAACGTTCAATTATCTTTAAGCATGTTCAGATTTATGCTTTACAAGTTTAGTATAAGTTGTTTATATTAATGCTATACAATTAAAAGAGATTTATGCTTTAAATGTCTTTTAAGAAATAGAAACTTTTATTAAAGTTTTCTAAGGATGAACTTTTCAGAAAGTAAAGATAAGTTTATAAAATGTTGCACTCATAGAGCTTTTTAGCTCACTCTTCAAATTGTTTTTTTAAAAACCTCTTCAGGTACTTGTGTGGGTGAAGACCAGTGAAGACTCCATTCTCCGTATTCAATTGGGCACAAGTGTTGGCATTTGCTTCTTGAAGAATGTAACATGTATATTTTGTGTCTTTTGTATAATGCATATGTTTGTACATTTTGTATAAAAAGAATTATATTTTTTTGAGTTGTGTAAAAGTGCACATTTTCGTGTTTGAAAAATCATGTTTGTTGGATAAAAGTGCATGTTTATATCTTGTCCTTGAAGATTTCAAATTTTTGTGTTTATGTTGATAAACTTGATTGCGAGAAGTTGGGTTGGATTGTGATTATCGTTCGAAGTGTCCAAATTATTTTTCAGGTTTTTGGTTTATCCAAATTGCAGCCGTTATACTACCGGTTTTGAGCCTTAAAAATGACCAAATGAATAGTATCAAACTAACCCAAATCATTTCAACTTTAAGGTTTAAAAGATTGAGCTTTCGCTTAAGTTAAATTTCAAGTTAAGAGGGTTTCTCCTCGAACGCCTTCTTCCCCATCAAGATGGGCTTAGAGGGATTCGTTGGGGTGCGCAGGCATACCCTCCGGATAAGAGCCTAGTGGCGGTCCGGATCGGGGCGTCTCATAATAGTTCCATCAAATTTGCTATAATTGATTGGATTCTCGATGAGCAGTTTGAATATGAGTTTTTGTATTTTAATTCTGAATTAGAAGTTCCAAATTTTTAATAAATTTATTCTCAATTTTATTTGGATCTTGAAACCTGAAGTTTCAAATCCTTACTTCAGTTCTAGATTATAATTTATTTAGATTTTGGAACCAGAAGTTTCAAAATTACGAATGAAAAAGACTGAGAAAAATTAAATCAATTCGAATTTGATATGAAAAGAACCCGTCTCGAACCCAAGTATGTAGATTTGAAAACATGTCTCCTCATTGAGGGTGAATAGAGACTTAAGATTTTTTATATTAACTTTTGTTCATGATTTCAGAATATCTAGATCGTGAAATTTAGGTCTGTAAATACGTTAAAATATTCTATTTTCTGTTTATGAATTTTAATGTATTGAGGTATGTATTTTCATACTTATGTATATAATATGGATTACTTGATCGAGTGTATATATATATATATATAATGATCTCATGCCTTATATTATACAGTTAAAATCTATTGATGTTATGATGAAAATCAAGAAAACAAGCCTATGGATCCTTTGAGTATCAATGGAGGACCTATGACAAGGGCTCGAGCTAAAATGATGAAGGAAGCTTTAAATGAGCTCGTTCAAGATATTTGGGTCAAGAGTCTTACACAACATGATTTGGACAACTTGGAGGGAACATAAGGTTTCAAAATATTATTCAAGTTCAAGAACAAGTCCAAGAACATCAATCTTGAGGAAATCTTGAGGCTTGAGTGTCAATTATAATGCAATTGAGCTGTTATTTATTTAATTGATTTAAATTGAGCCTAATTTGTATTATGGGATTGTTTAAAATTAGTTTAATGTATTAGGCTTTTAATTAGGAGGTTGAGTTATTTATTTAAATTAAAAAACCTAATATGGGTGTGTTTAGAAAAAGTTCAAGTCAAAGTTTAGAAAAAAATCAAAGTCAAAGTCAATTAAAAATAAAGTTTTATTTAGTTTCCAATAAGAATTAGAATTATATGCCTATATAAGGCTTATTAAACCTAAATTTTCATTAAGTTGTTGATGGAATAAAGATTTAGCTTTTCTCCATTGTTCTTTTGTGAATTTTGAGAATTGCATCAAGATTTGTTCTTGATTTTATCAATTTTGACTTATCTCCCATATTTTCATCTCTTTCTTGGGAGTGGTGTCGCTATATCTTTGGTTCTTGATTTTCTAATTAACGGATCAAAGATTTTCTATAATCTGAATTATCTTTCTTGGGGTTGTGTTTCAATTTAATTGTGGGTGTCATATCGATATATACGGGGTTCGCATCAGTTGATATCAGAGCTTCTGTTAATTAATCCAGGTTTGGTTTATCAATTTATTTTCTTGCTTTCTGATTTTTTTTCTTGAATTGCCGCAACATCACATACACATAAATCTATGTTTGTTTCTTTCTCGTCCTTAAATTCATGCATCACAAACATTATTGCTTGAAGACCGCAAATCAATTCTTATTAAGCCAATCGTTTGACTTTTCAACACAAAAGCCAATATGTTTTGCTTTCTGTTTTGACATAAATTATTTTGCGTTTTGTCTTTACTTTTGGCTTCACAAGCATTAACCACCCACACCTATACATTGTTCTTTGTTTGTTTGTGAGTCTGCACGCCAACTGATATCAGCCTTTGTTTTACTTTATCAATATAATTATTTATTTATTTGGTTTCTTTTGTCTTTCTTGGTTTGTTTCTTTAATTTTTTTTTTTTGGTCTTCTTTTGTTTCTTGGTCTGGTTGCTTTTGGTTCATTAATTCTAGGTCTGATCTAATTGTGCAATACACCAAGATTTATATTTTATAGCATTAATCCATTATATATTTGCTTCTTGGTGTTTCTTGATTCATCAATTTAAGTCTTGAATTCTTGATTCATCATCATATTTATTTCAATAATTTCAAGATTTGTAACAATATTTTGTTTGTGGTTCAAATTTGCAATTTATATTCAATTTAGTTTGTGTGCATTCTAGTTTGAGTCAAAAAAAAAAAAAAAAAAAAAAGAAAGAAAAAAAAAGAAAAAAAAAAAGAGAAAAAAAATCCTAGAAAAAAAAAGTGTCAAAAAAAAAATTTGAACGCCATAAATTACTTGGATTGAAGTGAATTGATATTGATTCTCCTTAATTGCAATTCAAGTCCTTTACGGTTTTCGAATCTTCCTTAAAGTCAGATTGCTTTTTGTTATTCGTCATTCTTGTGATATTGTTGATCCTTATTTCTTTCGTATTCTTTGTGCGTATTCTTTTCCTTGTTGAGATCTGTTAGGGGTGATTATTTCAAGGGTAACCTTGTTGTGATCTATTAGTTTCATAAAGAACTTGGTGAGAAAAGTTTGAGTGTCGACAGAGAGTGTTAAGTTAAATCAAGAGTGTCGAGCAATAAACACGTGAAGACTAGAGTGAAACACGTGAGGGAGTGTTGTGAATTATTTTCTTTACTAACATTCTTTTCAGGTGTCAAACATGTCTTTAGACAAAGGTAAAGAGGTTGAAGGAGGAGAAAATACATATGTATCGTTCATGCTTAAGGCAATGCATCAACAATTTGAGAGGATGAACATGATATTTATGGACTTTAAGGATCGAATGGATAGACAAAATGCTGCCATAGCTAGATTGCAAAGAGATCCACAAAGGAGAACTTCGGAATTACGTGGTGTCAATAATGAATTAGAGGCTGATTCATATAGAGAAGAGTTGGAAGGAGATGACATTTCCATTAATGCTAATAGGGGCAGAATTCGAGGTGGTAGAGGTGGTCGTAGAGATAATGGAGATAATAGGTACTATAGGGATGTGAATGGGAGAGGAAGATGAGATGATAGACCCGATAGACTAGATAAGGATCTTAGTAGCATTAAGATGAAGATACCATCTTTCCAAGGGAAGACTGATCCTGATGTATTTCTAGAGTAGGAGAAACGAGTAGAGTTGGTCTTTAAGTGTCACAACTTTTCTAAGGGGAAGAAGGTGAAGTTAGCTATATCTGAGTTTGTAGATTATGTCGTTGTTTCGTGGGGGTAATTAGTGCAAGATAGAAGGAGAAACAATGAACGTCCTATAAACACTTGGGGTGAGATGAAGACTATTATAAGGAAGCGGTTTGTTCCTAGATTATACTATAGGAAACTATACCGGCGATTGCAAAGCCTTACCCAAGGTTTTAAGAGTGTGGAGGACTATTACAAGGGGATGGAGATAGCCATGGTTAGAGCCAATATTGAGGAAGATAGAGAGGCTACTATAACGCGATTTCTATATGGATTGAATGAAGTCATTGCCAATATTGTTGAGTTGCAACATTATGTGGAGCTTGAGGATTTAGTCCATATGACTATGAAAGTGGAGAAACAACTTAAAAGAAAGGGTTCAATGTCAAGATATGACAGAAATTCGGGTTCCACATCCACTTGGAAGTCGAATTGGAGTAGAAAAGAAGATAAGGCATCACAAAAGCCTAGGGGTGAAAGTGCTAAGCCTAAGGTGTAAACCCTCATTTGTATACACGACTAGATAGGTAGAAATAGTCAAGTTAAGTTGAGAGTATAGAGTGAGATAAGCAATTTTTTTTTTTATTTTTTTATTTTTTATTTTTTTTTTATGTTCAATAAAGAGATGAAGGAGATTAAGAAACAAGTGACTAATGCCAAATTCAAGTCTTTAAATTATGTAGAGAACTTGATAAAAGTCATGGAATATGATTTTAGAACAAGTTCCAAGAAGGGGCATTTTAATCATTTTCATTGGAGTCATAAGTTAGTGTGATCTATGAATTAAATTGTAATAAGTGAACAAGTAAGGGGTCAAGATAAGATAACCATTAGTTAAGTGCCAAAAATCCAATTTTTAATAAGTTATAAGCATAAAATTCAACACTTTGTCATTTTTTTGAAGTGTTTCACACTACAAACCCAAGCACAAAGTTGAGAGACCAAAGAGAAAAGAGAGAGGCGAGAGAGAGAGGGGTGTTTGGTTCGGCCAAAGTGAGGGACAAATGATCAAGGTTGGTTTCAATCGATTTTCACATTCTAATCAATCAAGCAAGCTTCCCTAAGCTAGGAAATCAAATTTGAAGCAAGATACAAAGCCAATCAAGGTTAGTTTACTCACTTTTTCAGCTTGTTGTTGTGATATTGGAGTTGGTTATTTTGATGATGTTTGAGTTGGTTTTGATGGGAAGTTTTTACCTATGTTAAGAGATGATTTATTTGAGACTTGAAAGGCTTGTGTAGATGGCATGAAAACCTACTAAAATTGATGAGCTAGGGTTGGCATGAGATAGGTTTTAAGTTAGTTTTGGATTGGAAATTATTAGAATGAATTGTAGGCAAGGTGTTTGACAAATTGTAAAAGAACCAATATGTGAAACTTGAAGGAAATGAATCTAGGGTATGTTAGTGATTATAAGGCCATATGGAGAGATATGAGAAACCAATGGAATGGAAGTGTTTTAAGCATGATTTTAGGTTGGTTAAATGACAAACAAACTTATAGAAATGTTAGAATTGCATTGGAAGCTATTCCATTATAATGCATTGTAAAGCACCTAAGAAAGACATATTGAGTTGTCATTGAAAACCACTTCTTTTGTGGGTTGAAATGAATTGTATGGATAGGTTTGAGTATGTATAACACTAGCAAAGGAAGAGTTAAGTTTTAGAATGAAATGGGTGAAAAAGCCTCTTAGAAAGTGATCGTAAAGTGGTGTTTTTGGCCTAAAACAACTATCAAACGATATCAGAATTCGACGACATTTCACAGGTGACCACATTGGGAGATAAGAAGAGTTTGGAATAAAGAATTGGAGCAAAAGCATGCATGGTTTGGGCTGTGCATTACATTCAGATTTGAGGGGTCTAAAACGACCATTTTGAGTTCCAAGCTTCAAATTATGATGGGAAGCATGTGAGGACACTCGTTAGGGTATATAAGAAGGGTTTATGTAAAGAAATTGAGAATTTGGAGCATAGATCAAAGAGAAATTGAAAGGAGAAGCTACTAGTGTAGAGAGAATTTTATAAAGTTAATGTAGTTAGGTGCATTTTAGTGCATCTTTGCATTGTCTATTAAGCACATTTTAAGTGTGCTTATCATTTGTAGGCGAGGGCGTCCGACTGGATCACAAGAGGGCTTTTGAAGCTCATCCGAGTTAAGCCCAAGCTTAAGGTGAGTGCACTTTCCAAGAGTTTTCTAAGTGATTTTATGCTTTTGCATTGATAAGCTATATTTTATGCTTTTGCATATATAAGTTCTTGTATTTAAATGCATGTCTTGTATTTGTAAAGTAAACGAGTCAATGGACTCAAGTTTAAAGCTTTCAAGTTAAAGCTTTTGTGCTTGTGCGCAAGTATAAAGATTTGTAAGGCATAACATTAGAGAAAAACAAGTTTTCAAAGGCCATAAGTGCCCACCAGTTTATCGAGTTCAAACTCGTACGGTATATCCCACTGAGTAAGGCAAGGGTTGGGGGGATCGAGTCACTAATTGTATGGTTAGAGTTATGAGTGAGTGTGTCACCCCTACTTTGTGGGATATGGTCTCGCACTACGGTTAGCGATGCAGAATTCTGCATGTAGTTGCTGAGAGGTCTCACAGAGTTGGTTACGGTGGATGTCAGATACATCGCCTTGTGACCTACCACACCTGCGGCCTTAGCTAAATCACCGTGTGGTCAAGAGATTAGGGTTACGAATGGTGTTTTTTATAAAGTTTAGTTATTTTAAGCATTTTCAGATTTATGCTTTACAAGTTATTATAAGTTGTTTATTTTAATGCTATGCAATTAAACGAGATTTGCTTTAAATGTCTTTTAAGAAATAGAAACTTTTATTAAAGTTTTCTAAGGAGGAAGTTTTTAGAAAGTAAAGTTAAGTTTATAAACTATTGCACTCACTAAGCTTTATAGCCCACTCTTCAAATTGTTTTTAAAACCTCCTCAGGTACTCGTGTGGGTAAAGACCAGTGAAGACTGTCTCCTCCGTATTCAAGTGGGCGTAAGAGTTGGCATTTGCTTTTTGAAGAATGTAGCATGCATATTTTGTGTCTTTTGTATATCGCAAATGTTTGTATATTTTGTATAAAAAGAGTTATATCTTTCGAGTTGTGAAAAGTACATTTTTTCGTGCTTGAAAAATCAAGTTTGTTGGATATAAAAGTGCAAGTTTATATCTTGTTCTTGAAGATTTCAAATTTTTGTGTTTATATTGATAAACTTGATTGTGAGAAGTTGAGTTGGATTGTAATTATAGTTCGCAGTGTCCAAATTGCTTTTCAGGTTTTTGGTTTATCCAAATTACAGTCGTTATGTTGCTGGTTTTAAGCCGTAAAAATGACCAAATAAATAGTATCAAACCAACCCAAACCATTTCAATTTTAAGGTTTAAAAGATTGAGCTTCCGCTCAAGTTAAATTTCAAGTTAAGAGGGTTCGCTCATCGAAAGCCTTTTTCTCTATCGAAAGCCTTAAATTTCAAGTTAAGAGGGCTTAAAGGGATTCGTTGGGGTGCCCGGGCGTACCCTCCAAATAGGAGCCTAGTGACGATCTGGATCGGGGCCTCTCATAAGGAGGGTGGAGATAGCAGCCATGATAAGGGCAAGGCCGAGGCAACACATTAGAGAAATAGGGATATCAAATATTTCAGGTGTTTGGGAAGAGGTCACATAGCTTCGCAATGTCTTAATAAACAAACTAATCTTAAGAGAGGATGGAGATATAGAGACTGACAGAGAGAGTGATGATGATAACATGCTATCGTTGGAAGATGCTAGTGATGTTGAAATTGAATATCCTACAGATGGAAGGTTGCTAGTGGTAAGACGTGTTTTAAGTGTGCAAGTGAAGAAAGATGATGAGGTGCAACATGATAATAGTTTCCATACTAGATGCCATATCAAGGATAGGGTTTGTAGTATGATCATTGATGAGGGTAGTTGCATCAACGTTGTTAGTACTGAATTAGTGGAGAAATTGAGCTTACCTATTTCGAAACATCCTAAACCATATAAGTTACAATGGTTGAATGATTATGGAGAAGTTAAGGTGACAAAATAGGTGCTAGTATCCTTTGCTATTGGTAGGTACAAGAATGAGGTGTTATGTGATGTTGTACCTATGCATGTGGGACACTTGCTTTTGGGTCGTCCATGGCAATATGATAGGAGAGTAATATATGATGGGTTTAAGAATAGATATTCTTTTACCATGAATGGGAGAACAATCACTCTTGTACCATTAACACCTAGACAAGTGTATGAAGATCAAGTGAGGATAAGAAAAAGTGAGCAAAAGAAAGAGAGCGAAAGACAAAGAGAGGCTGAGAGTTCAAACACTAGTGAGGTTGAGAGAAAGGGAGTTGAGTGTGAGAGAAGGAGTGACAAAACACTTGAGTGTGTGCAAAAGAAAACTGGAAAGGTCGAGTGTAAACGAGAGAATGAGAGGAAGAAAAGTGAGAAAAAGAAAATGAGTGTCTATGCAAAAAGGAGTGATGTGAGGGCTGCTTTTCTAGCCAATCAGCAAATGTTTGTATTTTTGTACAAAGATGCTTATTTTTCTAAATCTGACCTTAATTTGTCTTTGCCTAGTGTTGTTACTACTCTTTTGTAGGATTTCAAGGATGTATTCCCTGAGGAGATACCGGATGGATTGCCACCAAAGAGGGGAATAGAACATCAAATTAACTTCATACCCGGAGCTGCAATTCCAAATCGATCCACATATAGAAGTAATCTCGAGGAGACAAAGAAGCTTCAAAGGCAGGTTGAAGAGTTGATGAAGAAGGGATATGTGAGGGAGAGCATGAGTTCATGTGCCGTACCAGTATTACTTGTGCCTAAGAAGGATGGGAGTTGGTGTATGTGCATCGATTGCAGAGCCGTCAACAAAATTACAGTTAAGTATTAACATCCCATGTAACACCCCCTACCCGCCCTTTCACCAGTCGACTCCAAGGGGTGCTACAGTCATATCCCTTTTTACAAAATCTTTAATTATAAAACCATATATTCATTTATTCACATCAAAATACGAATTTCAAAATCACTTTACAAAACCTTTAAAACATTTAATTTACGCGGAAAAACTGTTAGAGTTTCCCCTGAAATTCAACTTTCCAACCTGTTACAAATCATCATATTCATATCCAAACATTTCTTCTACAAACATATTCTGAACTGGAACCAAACTCCATTTGGTTAATCATTTTCCATATCTATCACATGTACCAAAATATTTACACAACTTGACTTTTCTTTACCAAAAACACTATTTTAAATCCAAATATATATATATATATATATGCGCATGAATACAAATTGAAACTTTTATATACAAAACCAAAGATAATATATATATACCCAAAAATAAATATGGAAGGATAGATGTGATTGTCTCAGCTCACTGCAGATGTGCTTTCTCTTCAATCTTCGCCCTCCTGATGCAATCTACTATCTACGCACGGAAATTCCAACGTGCTAAGCATATTTGCTTAGTGGGTGTACACCAAACTCAATATTTATATTTTCACACAATTAATTTATAAATTTAGTAACAAAATATCATAATTTATAAATAATTCAATTAAATATCCAAAAGAATTTAAAACAATACATTAATCGCAATTTTTCTTATAATAACTTTCAATGCCCCTAGTAAACACGAGCACGATACCATGGACTGGCAGACGGGTTTTCCGGCATCAGACACTCGGTGACTACCCGCCGGACTATCAGAGAATCATGTATATTCGGGGCCGGACATTCGGTGCCTCTTATAACCTTTGAATTAACATTCAAATTCAGAATCGGTCGATACAGAATCAAACGGCGCAGTACTGCTAACTGACCTTAATGGCATGCCACTCACCAATCCCCGCCTATCTATGTCAAAGCTTACTAGGGCTTGAATAAGAATTTATTTTTAAAATTCGTTAGGTTGGTTTCGTTTAAATTTTCGGTTTCTAATTATTTTTCAAACAAAATCTGGCAGCACAACGACTGCATTTCGGAGGTTTCCAGAAAACTTGAAATATGAAATAACACTTCTAAGTGTCTTGTCAATCCAACCCAACTTCGTTTTCCCATAATCTCACAAATCAATTTACAATTTCACCATTTCGTTTTTGTCACAACCATATAAATCTTATCAATTATCACAATTTAAGAGAATATATTTCACAATACACACATCAAAATATTCACAAACAATATTCAAAGCATCAAAGTACTCAAAAATTGATAATATTTCATTTATAAAAACAAATTAAATAAAGTGTACACCAACCTTTTTACCACTTTCTTATTCTCGATTTATGCTCCAACGGTAGCTCACACTTTCTGACAGGACCCAATCCGAACCATACCATACTCGTATCCGGAGGGCCCTGCCTGGCACCCCAACGGGATCCTCCTAAACCCTTTCAATTGGCCTAAAAGGAATCCGTGGAGCGAACCTTTAAAATCTTTTCTTATTTATAAACCAGATTGGGTTGGTTTATTTATTTATTTTATTTTTCAAATGAAAATTCGTCAATATAACGTCTGTATTTTTAAGGTTCTAAATACTTGTAAGGTTGAAATACACTTCAACTATTTTCAATATCCAACCCAACTTCTTTCATAACTTCTTTCAAAGGTTAATTTTCCAATTTCATACAAAATAGTTGAGAAAAACGTAAACCATAAATCACAAGATAAAAACCAATTTCGTGTAAACAATTTACATAGGAAAACAAACATGTTTCATAACTTAACTAACATTTACAAAGCTTTAAATGCTTTAATATACATATGAGTACTAAATCTCATTTTAAAAGCCATTCAAAACATCTCATAAAATACATCAAAAAGGTGGCTTTTCAACTTTCATATGTATGCAAAATGATTATACAAGGGAAGCATTCGTCGAGTCGGCGCCCACCTATATCAACGGAGGGTACCTTGTGCCTTGTCACCTGTGCTAGCACCTGAGGAGGTTTTTGATATAAAACAGGAAAAAGTGAGCTTAATGAAGCTTAGTGAGTGTGCGTACGTTATAAAGTAATATCATATTTCATTGTAAAATACCTCCTTAAAAACATTAAAAATAGGGTTGCATTTCATAATCATTTAACTTAGAATTTCATAAAAGTTCATGCTTTATATAATAAAACCATAGAAATCCCAACATAAGGGATACATAGAACTTTTCATAAACTTAATAAGCAATAATATCATTCAAACTGAATTCAATTGTAAGGCTTCCTTTCAAACCATAATTATAATCATATAAAATAGTTTACTTTCGAACTTACATTTGCATTTTTAAATGCACCAATGTTACCTGCCTTCTGGCATCCAGGGTACCTCAGACGTAAGTCTTACACGCAGCCTCTCGGCTTGCGCAGTCGACACAGGAGACCAACCTTGCATCGGACGTGTCAGGGTAAGAGCCAATGCTTCACCAGCCACCTCTCACACTGTTAGAACCCCTGATCACGTGGGCTGAATTTACTTGGTCCTCTTCCTGAAACTTGCTCTGATACCACGAGAACATGGAGTCACAAGATGATTTGGCCATAAACACCATCCATGACACTTACAAAGACATTCCAACAACTACGTGCGGAATTGTGCATCGCAAAGCGTAGAGTAAGACAACATCCCACACACGTAAAAGCGACACGACCGACTCTATTCCCCCAATGTGAGTGATGCAATAACCCCCCATACATTGCCATACATGTGTGGGACATACCGGCTGGGTCTACATAACTTACAAGGGTGGGCAAACAATTGGCATTTGAAAACATATTTGTACATATATCATTTTTGCATCAACCGTTTATCGAACAAAACTTAAAAATTCGAATTCCATTTCAAAGTAGTTTTCACACTTGTAAGAACATAAAAGATAACTTTCATACAAAACATAGTATTCATGAAATCATTCGTTTAAAATCATAAAATCACAACCATACTAGAAAATACATAAACGTGTCAAAACACATACATTTTTGCTAAAACCATTTTGCACTCACATTGCTTTCAAACTTCCCTTAAGAGCTTCAACGGTCCTCTCCGCCTTGCTAGCCTCGCCTTCACCTACACATGATAAGCACACTTAGAATGTGTTCAATAGGAAATGCAAAAATGCACTTAACTATACTAACTTTATAAAATTCTCTCTACACTAGTAGCTTCTCCTTTCAATTTCTCTTTGATTCATGCTCCAAATTCCTAATTTCTTTGCATGAATCCTTCATATATACCCCAAGGGACGTTCCCATATGCTTCCTATCATAAATTAAAGCTTGGAACCCAAAATGACCGTTTTAGACCTCTCAAACCCGAATTGATTGCACAGCCCAAACCGTGCATGCTTTTGCTCCAATTATTTCTTCCACACTCTTCTTATCTCCCAATGTGGTCACCCGTAAAATTTCGTCGAATTCCGATATCGTTTGGATATCAAAATTTAAAAAAAACCTTACTTTTTCATCCGTTTCTAGAGGGCTTTTTCACCCATTTCATTCTAAGACTTAATTCTTTCTTTCCTAATGTTAAACATACTCAAACCTATCCATACAAGTCATTTCAACATATAAAAGAATTGATTTGCGATGACAACTCAATATGTCTTTCCTAGGTGCTTTACTATGCATTACAATGGAATTGCTTCCTATGCAATTCTAACATTTTCATAGGATTATAGGTCACCTAAACAACATGGAATCATAGTTAAAACACCTCAATTCCATTGGATTCTCATACCTCTCCATAAAACCTTGCAAGCATTAACTTAGTCTAAGTCCATTTCTTTCAAGATTTTCATGTTGGTTCTTTTAGACAAATTATCAAACACCTTGTCTACATTCATTTCATTTAGTTTCCAAACCAAAACCAACTCAAAACCTATCTCATGCCAACCCTAGCTCATCAATTTTAGTAGGTTTCCATGCCATCTATACAAGCCTTTCAAGTCTCAAATAAATCATCTCCTAACATAGGTAAAAACTTTCCATCAAAACCCACTAAAACACTAGCAAAATAACCAACATCAACATCACCACAACAAGTTCAAAAGTAAGTAAACTAACCTTATTTAGCTTTGATCCTTGCTTCAAGTTTGATTTCCTAGCTTATACAAGCTTGCTTGATGGATTGAGATGTCAAAAAGTGATTGAAACTAGCTTGATCATCAATTCCTAGCCTTGACCTAACCAACACACACCTTTCTCACGTTCTCTCTCTTCTTTCCTTTGATTTCTTTGTGTTTGCTTTGTGAGTGGCGTGAATTCTCTTCAAAAATTCATCAAGTGTTGTATTTATACTTATGACAATCCCATAATGACCATCTTTCCCCTTAAATAATTTCTTCTTGGTCTCTACATAATTGAAAATGGTCAGGCATAAACGATGGGTTGACTTGTGACAGCTTGTGTAGATTCATTTGTTTGAGTTACAAGAGCTACAACCTATCAAATTGAAGCTACGGATGTCTAGTTTCCATAGCAACTGACGGTTTGGGTTGACTTGTGACAACTCGTGTAGAGAAAGTTATGACCGCTTTAATGACCAAAGGTCAGTGCTGTCGGCGACCTGCGTGCCTCCGCGCCACCCAGTGCGTGTGCCAGCGCACCTGAACTTCTCCAGTGCGCCTACCTGCACACTCAGCAGCCTCTAGGCGCCCAAGGGAGCGCCACACACTGTCCCAAGTGAGCTCCCTTGCGTGCTTCCTCCCTACTGAGCGGCCGGGTGAGCGCCAATGCTAAAAAAAATGACATTTTTGAACATTCTAACCTATTTTTCATGCCCCAACTCTCCAACCTATAATTGCATCAATCTTCACCATTTAGGAATGTTTTGAGGGGCTAAGAATAGAACACTTTTTTAAAACATCTCTTAGTACTAATACTAGAGATACCATAAATAAACGTTGAGGGCTTACACTTTCTCATTTCCTTTTCTTTGGCTTCCGTGAGCTACCTCCTCTCCTGGATTTTCAAGAACACATAGATACTCAATAAAAGCTCATTCCATAAGTTAAAATGCTTAATTTACTAATCCTAATGTATCCAAATATTTTCAAATCTCACCAAACTCCATTAAAACTCATTTGACCTTCTTAAATTTAATCTTCCAGTTTTCTAAGCTCCCAATATATATAAATCCACTTATTTTTCAACTCATTTTTTACTCAAAACTAACCAACAATTAAATCAAAATAAAATCCATCTCGAACCAATTTAATCACCAACAAATCATCAATCTCAAACTTAAACAACTCACCCTAGTTCCTTTTCGTGTTAACGTCGTTTTGAACTAGTTTTGAGGTGGTTTTGGACTGATTTTGGTGATAGATTTGGGCTGGTTTCGAGCTATTTTTCTTTCTCTTTCTTCTCCTCTCTTCATTTCTCTCTTTCTCTCTCGGTTCCGTTGTGATTTGCAGCTGGTTTCCCCGTTGATCAGTGTCGTTTCCTCCGCTGGTTCTACTGTCTGTTCGTGCGGGTGAAGAGCTGGTTTCGAGCTCGGTTCAGCTCCGTTTCAGTCAAGTTTGGGTCGTGCTTGAGCTGGTCTACGTTCGGTTCGAGTCGGAGCAACTCGTCGGCATCATCCTTCTCGGTCGGCGATCGGTTCTGCGCAGTCAACGATTTGGTTCGTGTAGTCATTAGCTTCGGTTCCAGGTGTTTTCGCTGCTGCTTGGTGACGATCTGCTCAGCAGTGGTGGCTGGTTGGTCGGACGTCGTGACAGCTGCTTTTTTTTCTTTTCTTCTTCTTCTTCTTCTTCTTATTCTTTTCTTTCTTTCTTCTTCTGGTTCGGCGAGATTGGTTTCCGTTTTTTATTTTTGAAAGTCAAATAAATCTTTCTGGCTTTTATTTTCATCCCCAAACAACTCCTATATTTCCCATTTCGTCGCTTAAAAATTTCATTCTCATGCCTTAGATTTTGGTTCAATTTTACTTTAACCACAAAAATCAAATCTCATCTTCAATTTAGTCCCTCATCTCATTAATCATAATAATAATAATAATAATAATATTCATGCATATAAAATTAGGGGTGTTACACCCCATACTTAGATTAGATGACATGTTGGATGAATTGCATGGATCTTGTGTGTTTTCTAAGATTGATCTTAAAAGTGGATATTATCAAATTAGAATTAAAGAAGGAGATGAATGAAAAACTGCATTTAAAACGAAACATGGTTTGTATGAGTGGTTAGTCATGCCTTTGGGTTTAACTAATGTACTTAGTACTTTCATGAGATTAATGAATCATGTTTTACCTTCTTTCATTGGAAAATTTGTTGTGATCTACTTTAATGATATATTAGTGTACAACAAGAGCATAGATGAACATGTTAAGTATTTGCATTGTGTGCTTGATGTGTTAAGGAAAGAAAAGTTGTATGCTAATTTGAAAAAAGTGTTCTTTTTGCATGGATAAGATTATATTTTTAGGATATGTTGTTACGACAAAAGGGATAAAAGTAGATGAGGAGAAGGTTAAGACTATTAGAGAGTGGTCTAGGCCTAGGATCGTTAGTGAAGTGTGTAGTTTTCATTGGCTATCTAGTTTTTATAGGAGATTTGTTAAAGATTTTAGCACCATAGCTGCACCACTAATTGAGGTTATGAAAAAAAGTGTGGGTTTTAAATGGGAAATTGAGCAACAACATACATTTGATTTGATTAAGGATAAATTGTGTTATGTACCATTGCTTGCACTACCTGATTTCTCTAAGACAATTGAGATTGAGTGTGATGTATTGTGAATAGGTATAGGGGCTGTTCTTATGCAAGATAGGCGTCCTATAGCTTATTTTAGTGAGAAATTGAGTGGAGCATCATTAAATTATCCTACTTATGATAAAGAGTTGTATGCTTTAGTTAGAGCCTTAGAAAATTGGCAATATTATTTATGGCCTAAGGAGTTTGTAATCCATACTGACCATGAGTCCTTGAAACATTTGAAAGGACAAGGTAACTTGAGTCGGAGGCATGCTAAGTGGGTAGAGTTCATAGAAACGTTTCCTTATGTAATCAAGTATAAACAAGTAAAGGAAAATGTAGTAGTTGATGCATTGTCTCGTAGGTATATTTTGATTTCTACTTTGAATGTAAGATTGTTAGGGTTTGAGCATATTAAAGGCTTGTATGTGAATAATCCTGATTTTGCTTCTGTGTATATTGCTTGTGAGAAGGGTTCATTTGGTAAATTTTATAGACATGAGAGGTATTTGTTTAGGGAGAGTAGATTGTGCATTCCTCAAGGGTCTATAAGAGAGTTGCTTGTGAGAGAGGCGCATGAGGGTGGTTTGATAGGACATTTTGGTGTTAAAAAGACTTTGGATGTGTTAGATGAACATGTCTTTTGGTTGTACATGAAGAGAGATGTCGAGAGAATTTGTGAGAAGTGCATAACATGTAGAAAGTCTAAGTCTAAAGTTTTACCACATGGTTTGTATACACCTTTGCCCATACCTAGTGAACCTTGGATTGATATTTCTATGGATTTTGTATTAGGTCTACCTAGGTCCAAAAAGGGCCGAGATTTGGTGTTTGTTATGATTGCCAGGTTTTTGAAGATGACTCACTTCATACCATGTCATAAGACCGATGATGCCACTCATGTTGCTGACTTATTTTTCAAGAAGATTGTTCGACTTCTTGGAGTGCTGAAGAGCATTGTTTCAGATTGAGATGCAAAGTTCTTTAGCCATTTTTGGAGGACTTTGTGGGAGAAGCCGGGAACGAAGTTATTGTTTTCTACTGCTTGTCATTCGCAAACTGATAGACAAACGGAGGTGGTTAATAGGGCTTTAGGTACTTTGTTGCGTTCCATTATCCAAAAGAATTTGAAGAATTTGAAGAATTGGGAAAATTACTTGCCATATGTAGAGTTTGCTTACAATAGAAGTATGCATTCAACTATTGGTTGTTCACCATTCGAAGTTGTGTATAGATTCAATCCACTTACTCATTTGGATTTGATACCTTTACCTATGGAGGAAAGAGCTAACTTAGATGGTAAGAAGAAAGCAGAAGCTATTAAGAAATTGCACGAGAGAATTAGACAACATATTGAGAGGTGAACCAGGCAATATGCTACTCAAGCTAACAAGGGGCGAAAAAGAATTGTGTTCGAACCAAGAGATTGGGTTTGGGTGCATATGCGTAAGAAGAGGTTTCTTATTCAACAAAAATCTAAGTTACAGCCTCGTGTAGATGGTCCATTTCAAGTACTCGAACGCATTAAGGACAATGCGTACAAGATAGATTTGCCAAATGAGTATAATGTTAGTGCTACTTTTAATGTTTATGATATTTCTCCTTTTGATTTTGACATAGGTGCCGATTTGAGGGCAAATCCTTTTGAGGAGAGGGATAATGATGGAAATAAAAAAACAAGCCTATGGATCATTTGAGTATCAATGGAGGACCTATGACAAGGGCTCAAGTTAAAAGGATGAATGAAGTTTTAAATAGGCTCGTTCAAGATATTTGGGCTAAAAGTCTTGAACAACATGACTTTGACAGCTTGGAGGGAATATCAAGGCTTCAAAATATTATTCAAGTTCAAGAACAAGTCCAAGAACATCAATCTTGAGGAAATCTTAAGGTTTGGGTGTCAATAATAATACAATTGGGCCGTTACTTATTTAATTGATTTAAATTGGGCCTAATTTGTATTATGCGATTGTTTAAAATTAGTTTAATGTGTTAGACTTTTAATTAGGAGGCTGAGTCATTTATTTAAATTAAAAAGCCTAATATGGGTGTGTTTAGAAAAAGTCAAAGTCAAAGTTTAGAAAAAAGTCAAAGTCAAAGTCAATTAAAAATAGAGTTTTATTTAATTTCCAATAAGGATTAGGATTGAATGCCTATATAAGACTTATTAAACCTAAATTTTCATTAAGTTTGAGAATTGCATCAAGATTTGTTTTTGATTTTATCAATCTTGACTTATCTTCCACATTCTTATCTCTTTCTTGAGAGTGTCGTCACTACATCTTTGGTTCTTGATTTTCTAATTAACGGGTTAAAGATTTTCTACAATCTGAATTTTTTTTCTTGGGACTGTCTTTTAATTTGATTGTGGGTGTCGTATATATAGGGTTCACATCATGTTATGGTTAAATCGTTATTGTTCTAGTGACGGTATGGGTCTAATAGTGGCATGAGCTGTTAAATGTGGGAACTAGGTGGCAGCGACTGTTAGGGTTTCTTGATAGTGATTTTGTTTGGGATCTTTCATAATATATTATAAAATTAAGGTTTTATTGTAATTTACTCGGAACCTGAAATTTTAAAACTAATTACAATGATTGATGTGATTAATCAAAACCTGAAGTTTTGATTTACTATCAAATTTGGACATGCAATTATGAAATATAATTACATCATAATTTGAAGTTTAGGTTTTTGAGAAGAAAAGGTAGAATATTTTCATTCTCTTTCTATTAAATTATTAAATTATTTTATTTATTATTTCCCATAAGATTTTTAGTTAGTGAAGGATATGTTATTTTCGTCTTTCTTCTTTCTATAGAGTAAGACACGAAAATAAGGTATATGATATATATTTTCTAATACATTAATTGATTATTAAATATTTATTACAATTCATTATAATTGTATTTTGAGAAATTGTTCATTAATTTACTGTAATCTATATAAAAGATTACGATTTATATATTTTGGTAAAACGATTAATTTATATTTTTAAATAAATATAATGTATATGTGATTACAGAACATATGAAGTGGAATGACTGAAACAATTGGTACTTCAAATTTGCTCTTGAAGTAGCTGACGAGACCCAATCCAGATATCTCTAAACTCTTATTCGGTAGGCCTCGCCTGACACCCTAACGGATTCCTCCTAAACCCTACTTAGCGGGCTGAGAGAAATTCGCGAAACAAACCATTAAAACTTTCACTGGTAAACTCTTTTAATCAACTTTTTTTATAAACTAGTTGGGTTGGTTTTGTTTTAAAAACTAAAATTTCATTTCAATTTAAAATCCTAATCATTTTATAAAACAAAAATTCGGCGGCCTAACGACTACATTTTTAACTTTTTCAAAACCTATAAAAGCAAATTTGCACTTCTAAAACATTTCTCAACCACAACCCAACTTGTTTAGCCACAAACATATATTTCAAATCACGTTTCCATTTCATGAAAATTGAAAATATGAAATTATAATTCAAACCACTCATAAATTTGCATAATTGCTTAAAGAAAATAAACTTTTACAACTCATTTACAACTTGAAATGCATATATTTGCATATGATTTCTTTGAAACTATAACGCATGTAAAAGATGACTATACAGAAGCTTGGTCGTGTCATGCCCACCTAATTTGCCGGAGGAGCTATCTCTTCTTGGTCACCCACTTCAACACCTAAGGAGGTTTTTAAGATAAAAATAGAAACTGTGAGCTTTAAAAACTCAATGAGTGCTTATAATACTTTTCAACTAAAGCTTTTGCTTTCTAAAATACCTCATTTAAAACTTTTGAAGGTAAATTTTTATTTCTTAAATTTGCTCAAATATAAATCTCATTTAATAGCAAAACGTGCATAAAGCATATATAAACTTACATATAAATATATAATATATATTTATATTTAAATTTCATATAAAGCTTGTAAATTGTAAAACATACAAAATGCCAAACAAATTCAACGCTTGAGGTAAAAATCTGAAAATGCTCTCTAAATCTTCAAATTCTAACTTTACTTTCTAAAACCACCATTTGTATCTCAAACAATTTGACCACACGGTGACTAACTAAGGCCGCTTGTTATGGCAATGTCACGTGGCGATTTTGAATTGACACCAACCGTGATGCTCTCTGAGACATCTCACGATTATGTGCGAATTCTACATCGCTAACCATAGTGCAAGATAATATTCCATATAAATAGAGGCGACATGACAGACTCGATTTTCCCCCAAGTTAGTGACTCATTCCCCCAAGACTTTGTCATACTAATGTGGGATATACCGGCCGGGTCTAAATCTTAAAATGTAATATGAGGGTATACTCATGGTCTTTGAAAACTTCTTTTGCTTTAACTTTCTAGTGCAATAAGTACAAAATCTCTTTTCTGGGTGCATAAAGCACCAAATCTCATTTCTGAGTGCATTAAGCACAAAAACTCAATTATGAGTGCTATAAGCACGAAATATATCTTTGCTAAGGGCAAAATGCCCAAAATATCTTAACTTTTAAAAGTTATAAACTAGAGCTTTTAAGCTCAAATCTCATAAAAACTTTTCTTAAAGCTTTTTAATACAAAATAAACTTTATAAAGCAATTTCAAACACTTTAAAAACAAATGTAGCACTCACTTAGATTGCAAACTTGGTATATGAAGCTTCAATGGTCTTCCCTTACCCCTCTTGCTTCTTCTTTACCTACACATCACATTCTAGCTTAGAATACACAAATTTTAACTTCGCACAGCTCATTAAAAAACTTCTAACTCAATTAACTCATATTAGTTGAATTTTCCCTAAAACCTTCTCTTCTTGGTTTCAACTTAACCAAGGCTTTAAACTTCCAATTTCTTTCCATAATCCTTACTCATTCTCACCTAAGAACACATCCATATGCCCAAAATAATTTTCTGAAGCTGGAATCGAAAAATGATAAAATTAGACCCCCTTTGGATTAATGTGATGTAGGGAGCAATCCCTAGGCTTTCTTCTCTCCATTTTTGCTCAATTCATCTTCCTAACTTGCACTTAGATCAGGCCAAAAGTTAATTTGGAAAGAAACGACCATCGGGTGAAGGTTTCTAGCTAAAAACCCCTTTTTTCGATACTAATTTATGGACAACTTTGCTATTTTTCAATTCTAATCTCAATTCTCTTTTCTTTAATACTATACATACTCAATTATACTCATTCAATTCATTTAAACACATAAAAGAAGTGATATTACTAGATAACCGCTAATGCCCTTCATATAGGTTACTAAGTGGTATGTTGTCTAATTTGATTTCTAATATGTTCATAAGTTTATTTAGCATGAATTCAACATGAAATCATGCTTAAAAGACTTAAATTGCATTGGTATCATAGGCCCCTCACTATGGCCTTGTATGCCCTCATACACATTGTAAACCCTCATTCACATATGTGACTAGTTTAGTACTAGTAGATGAGCTAAGTTAAGGGATATTGAGTTTAAGAGTGTTAAGGACCAAATTGTAAGAAATCAAGACTTTCCATGGTCAAGAGCAATTTTAAAAGGTTTAGGGTCATAGTATAATATCAAAAAGTGGTTAAATGAATCAAAAGAGTCTTATATATAATCAAACACTTAGTCATTTTGGGCAAGAGAGGCATACATACAGGATCAAAGAGAGACCAAAGAAAGAAAGCAAAGAAAGTTGTGGCAACCAAGGGGAAAGGAAGAGAAGTATAGGTGATCACCTAATTCAAGACTCCCACTCATCAAATTAAGCTCCCAAGTTTGATTAACATCCTAAGAGCTTAATTTAAGTTAAAAGAGGTAAGAATTCTTGAATTGAGATTAGTTTGGTAGAACTTTAATTATGATTCCATGTTGGTTTCAAGTTAAGTTTTGAGTTGATTTTTGATGAGCTTTAGTGCTAGATTATGAGATAAGTTCATGGATGAGTTGTTGACAATGAAATAAACAAAACCTAGTGAAGGAATGGATCATAGGGTTGTATATAGTAGAACCCTACGTGACTTGATTAAGCTTGGTTTAGTTTAATTGCTTGCCTACCAAGTGTTTAATTAAATTTCTAAGTGAATTAAGCTATTAAAATGCAAAGAAAGTGAAAAGCCATAGTTGGTGTATACACTAAGGTAGGTTCAGCCAAGCTAAGAGTGTATGGACATGCAATAAATTCCATTCATTCAAGGCTCAAAATAAGTTTAAAATAAGCTAGACAAGGTATTGAAGAGATTAGAATGCGCTAAGGCATACATAAAGTTATTGGACATTGTAATGCACTAGTGAAGGGCACCAACCAATGCCACTTCTCTTCCACATTTCTTTGCCATGTATGATCATGAATGAGTGTATAAGAGTTAGGGAACACTCAAGGATAGATAATTGAAGTTAAATTACAAAGGTGTGAGAAAAGCCCCTTAAAAAGTGGTCCCAAAAGTGGGTTTTTAGGCTAGAAACCATATCAAATGATCTTAGAATCCGACGAAACTTTATGGATGACCACATTGAGAGATAAAAAGTGTTTTAGAACTAGAATCAAAGCAAAACACCCGAGCTGGGCTGTGATTCACATTCGTGTTTAAGGGGTTAAAAATCTTGATTTGTCGTTCCAAGCTTCAATTGATGAAACGGACCCTTTAGGGATGTTCCTAGGGATAAATAAGTAGGATTCATGCAAAGAAATCGAAAGTTTGAACCGTTGGTTGAAGAGAAATGGAGCTTGGAAGTTACTAGTGCATAGACAATGTCATTGTGCAATAGAGTTTAGGGGCATTCCAATGCATTATCTTTATGCATTTTTAGTCTATTCTAAGCTTTCCTATCTTTGTGTAGGTGAGAAGCACTTGACCGAGCCAAGAAAGGGTCTTTGAGGTTTGTTTAGTTGAGCTACAAGTCAAGGTGAGTGCACTTTTTATGAATGAGTTTTCAAAAGTTCTATGCTTCTGCATATGAAATCATATTTATGTTTTTATATGCTTAAATACTTGAATACTTATGCATGTTATATAGATTTGAGTAAGATGAGCCCAAGGGTGCAGGTTTATAATTTTTAAAGTTTCAAAGATTTAAAAAAAGTTTCAAGAATGGAGCTCAAAAACTTTTGTCTCAATTAAGCTAAGAAAAGAGTCTAAGGACTCTAAGTTTAAAGCTTACAAGATTTTAAGTTAGTACCTTGTGCACCAAGAAAGAAATTTTAAGGCATAGCATTAAAAAAAAATCAGATTTTCAAAGGCCATTAATACCCTCCAGTTATTGAGTTTCGACCCATACGGTATATCCTATTTAGTAGGGCAAGTTTGTGGGACAAGTCATTAACCGTGTGCGTATGATATCAGAGTGTCTAGCGAGTGAGTGCCTTACTTTATGGGATATGGTCTCACACTACATTTATACGATGTAGAGATTCCGCATGTAGTGTTGAGAGGTCCAAGATTTGGGTTACGATTGGTGTCAGTATACAACGGCACGTGATCTTCACAATGCGACATTAGCAAGCGAAGTTGCATGTGACCAGAGATTTGGGTTACGAAATGATGTTTTTCTAAAGTTTGTAACCTTATATTGCTCTTGCAAATGAATGTTTTATATATTTTTGCAAAGCGCTTTTATAATGCTATACAAAGAATGAATGAGACTTTCGATTTATGCTTTAATAAATAGAAATTTATTGTAAAAGCTTTTAAGAAAAGTTTAGTTCAAGGTAAAGTTTAGTTTTCTAAAGATTAAATGCACTCATTGAACTATCTAGCTCACCCTTATTTTTCCCTAACCTCCTCAAGTACTTTTGTGGGTGATCGACGATCTCCTCCGTCGCGACAGGTGGGCATCAAGTCGACTATTTTTCTTGCTTTTTGAAGATTTTGCATATAACATGTGCATACTTGTACATTTGTAAATAAAGTGTAGTTTGAGTTGTGATAAAAAGTAGTTTATTTTGAATTGTCATGAGTTTACTATGGAACTTGTGTTTCGTGGAAAATAATTACATTGTTATTGAACTTGTTGTGAGAAGTTTGGGTTGGTGATTGAAAGGGATTTAGTCGAAGTGTTTTATTTTGAAACTGCAGGTTTTGGTATTGTCCATTTTGCAGCTGTTATGCTGTCGAAATTTAGTTTTCTAAATTATCAAATTTTTAAGTTAAAACCAACCTAAAATCATATTTAAAGTTTAAAGTTTATAAAAGTTAGTCCCATGCGAAATTTCTAGTGATTTTTCAAAGAAAGTTTAAAGACGAAGTTACAGGGTTCACTCCTCGATTGTCTTTTAGTTCGTCGAGATGAGCTAAAGAAGATCGATGAAGTGTCCGAGCATACCTCTGGATCCGAGCCTAGTGGTGGTCCGGGAAGGGCGTCTCAAGTGATATCAGAGCCCGAGTTTTAAGAAAGTGTTGAAGTTGTTTTAAGTTTAGTTTGGAACTTGCATAAGTTGCATGTTTTTGAGTATGCATTGCATGATTTCTTAAATGATTTTCATGCATTAAAAAGTCTCATGTTCATGCATTTTTGAATCTTACAGAAGCATGCAATGCTGAGATCGACAGAGGACGAGGAGGGAAGCCGCAGAGGCACCCACATTAGAGTAGGAGCATGTTGATGAGCCTGTCAATATGCCTAGTAGCTCATCACACCCAGAACCACCCCAGCCTGTTAGACCTTAGCGACCGCAGGTAGTTGCGGAGCACTTAGCACAGGCAATAACAGTGACAATTAATCAGTTGCGAAAGGCTCGAATGACTATGAAGCATGTCCATAAGTTAGGCGCTAAGACCTTTGATGGCCCAAGAGAGCCAGAGCAGGCACTCTCTTGGCTAGAGGCTAATGAGGAGATTTTTCAGATCATAAGGTGTACTGACGAGCATATGGTAAATTTCTTAGCCTTCCTATTGAAAGATAGAGCAAAGGACTTGTGGAAGGCATTTCAGAGGACGCGCCTAGAGGGAGTTACATGAGCGGAGTTCCAAAGGGAGTTTAAGGACCAGTTTTTACCCAAAGCTTATGAAGATGCTCAGATTGAGGAGTTTTTTAGATTTGAGCAAGGGAACTAGTTAGTGGCAGATTGAATACTTGTGACTAGTTCCATTCATTACTGCTGATGAGGAACAGAAAGTTAATAGATTCTTGTCTGACCTCAATTCTAGGATTTGAGCATACGTGACTTCAGTTGCCCACACCAGATATGGGGATTTAGTGCAGGCTGTTATCAGAGTAAAGAAGATAGTAGCCACTTTCCCCAAGCCAATGAGGCTTGGACAAAAGCATGGATGGACAGGTAACTTGCAGGGTAGCCCAGCAAGGTCAGTAAGAGTGGAGGCCAATCTTTCTTCACGGACAGCCGTAGACAGTCCCAAGCAGCCCGTAGTAACCAGAGTTCAGTGGGATAGACGGGCGGATCTAAGATCCGACAGAGCTGTAAGTCCAGACAACCATGCCCTAAGTGTGGGAAAGTACATTCGGGTGAATGTACGCAGGGTAAGACCGGATGCTACAGATGTGGCCAGGAGGGCCATTTCATGAGGGATTGTCTATTGGCAACCGCCCCACAGTAGAAAGAGACCAGAGTAGGGGCGTAGAGACAAACCAGTATGGATCATGGACCAAACAGGAGAGACCCATAGAGTACAGGTGTAGCAGGGTAGACCCATAGAGTACAAGTGTAGGGACAGACCAGTAGGGGTAATGCACCACCCAGATCACAGCCTGGTAGGCCAAGGACTCGGGTCAGAGTTTATGTCGCCACTCAGCAACAAGTAGAGGCCGCCCCAGATGTAGTTACAAGTATAGTTACCTTATTCGATACCATTGCACATGCATTGATAAACCCAAGGGCGACGCATTTATTTGTGTCAAAGGATTTTATAGAGAGAGTTAAGCCAGAGATGAGCCTCTTAGAGTGCAGTGTGATAGTTTCGCTTCCTACAGGAGAGTCCCTTGCAACAGATAGAGTTTACATGGGAAGTAAGGTAGAGATAGCGGGGCATGCATTCGAGGCAGACTTAGTTGTGTTAGCCATACATGACTTCGATGTGATCTTGGGTATGGATTGGCTAGCTACACACAGAGCTGCGGTAGATTGTTACAAGAAAGAGGTAAGATTTAGACAACCTGAGAGATTAGAGGTTATCTTTAGAGGAGTCAGGAGGATGCCCCCAGTATGCCTTATCAGTGAAGTGAAAGCAAAAAAGATGTTGAGGAAGACGTGTTAGGGATACTTGGCTTATGAAGTGGAACTTGAGGACAACCAGTTGAGACCAGAGGAGATTTCAGTAGTGAGAGAGTTCTTGGATGTCTTCCCAAAGGACCTTCCAGGCTTACCTCCATATAGGGAGATAGAGTTCGAGATAGAGCTAATCCCTGGTACAAAGCCCATCTCTATAGTACCATACAAGATGACACCAACTGAATTAAAGGAATTGAAGGTCCAGATGGAAGAACTCTTGAACAAAGGATTCATCAGGTCAAGTACGTCGCCATGGGGAGCACCTGTCTTGTTTGTTAAGAAGAAAGAAGGGAGCCTCAGGTTGTGTATTGATTACAGACAGCTAAACAGAGTTACCATTAGGAACCAGTACCTGCTACCATGTATAGATGATTTGTTTGATCAGTTGCAGAGCGCTAGAGTGTTTTCAAAGATTGATATAAGATCAGGGTATTATCAGTTAAAGATCTGTAGGGCATATGTGCCGAAGTCAGCCTTCAGGACGAGATATGGGCATTATGAGTTTCTGGTAATGTCATTTGGGTTAACTAATGCCCCAAATACTTTAATGGATCTTATGAATAGAGTCTTCAGGCCCTACTTGGATAAGTTTATAATAGTATTTATAGATGACATTTTAGTGTATTCAGGCAGCCGAGAGAAGCACACAAAGCACTTGAGGATAGTTTTTTAGACTTTGAGGGAGCACCAGTTGTATGCAAAATTTAGAAGTGCCAGTTCTGATTAGACAAAGTAGCCTTGTTGGGACATGTAGTATCAGCTGAGAGTATTTTAGTGGATCCCTAAAAGGTAGAAGCAATAGTTGACTGGCAACCACCCATGAACGTGATTGAAGTTAGGAGCTTCTTAGGTTTGGCAGGATATTACCAGAAGTTCGTGGAAAGATTCTCTAAGATTGTAGCTCCCTTAACCAAGTTCACTAGGAAGGAGGTAAAGTTCCAGTGGACAGATGCATGCGAGAAGAGTTTTGAGGAGTTGAAACAGAGATTGATTTCGACGTCTGTTCTTACATTGCCCTTAGGAACAGAGGGCTTTACAGTGTATTGCGATGCGTCCAGATAGGGCCTAGGATGTGTGTTGATGCAACATGACAGAATAGTAGCTTATGCTTCGAGGCAGTTGAATAAGCATGAGGTTAATTACCCAACACACGATTTGGAGTTATCAGCTGTTGTGTTTGCTCTCAGGATATGGAGACACTATCTATATAGAGTTTCCCTGCAGGATATTTACAGATCATAAGAGTCTTCAGTATCTATTCACCCAGAAGGAGTTAAATATGAGGCAGATGAGGTGGATAAAATTGATTAAAGACTATGATTGCACTATATAGTATTATCCTAGTAAGGCGAAGGCTATTCGTTCATTGGCCCAGTTACGAGCTAAGTATCTCTCCCAATTGATAGAGTTGAGATCCATGGGCGTACAGTTGGAGACGATGGACTCAGGTGCTTTGTTGGCTACTTTCCACGTCTATCCAGTTTTAGGTGATCAAATCAAAGATTTACAGCCCAATATCCAGAGTTGAGCAAGATTAGGGAAGAAATAGAAGCTGAGCAACCAAGTAAGTTTAGATTGAGGGAAGATGGAGCACTAGTTTTAGGTCACAAGTTGTTTGTGCCAACTACAGGAAACTTGAGGATGGAGATCATGCAAGAAGCACACGCATCAGCTTATGCCATGCACCCAGAGAGCACTAAGATATACCAAACTCTAAAGGATCGTTATTGGTGGAGAGGAATGAAAAGAGATATAGCGGAGTTCTTGTCAAAGTGCCTAACCTACCAGCAGATCAAAGCTGAGCATCAGAGGCCAGCAGGTTTATTATAGCCACTACCTATCCCAAAGTTGAAATAAGAGAGAATTACAATGGATTTCATGGTAGGGTTGTCAAGGACGTAGAGTGGACATGGTGCTATTTAGGTGATAGTTGATAGGCTTGCCAAGTCCACTCACTTTTTGGCGATCAAGAATACATACTTCCTACAAAAGTTAGCACAACTGTTCATAGACAAGATAGTCAGATTATAATATGCACTAGTGTCCTTAATCTCATTGACATGACCCAATCTGAATCATATCACACTTACGTCCGGAAGGCCCTACCTAGCACCCCAACCAAGCCCTCCTAACCTTACTAGATGAGCTAAGAGATATTCGTGGAGTGAACCTTTAAAAACTTATTCCTTACTTTGTGAAACTGAAATGAGTTGGATTATTATTATTATTATTTTTTCAAATGAAAAATTCAACAGCATAATGACTGCGTTTTCAATATTTCCCAAACACCTGCAAAGTAAAATAAATTTCTAACTATTCTCATTTTCCAACCCAACTTCTTCCACAATCATATATTTCAAATTACAAATCCATTTCATAAAAATCAAAACCATGAAATCATAATCAAATATTTTGCAATTTCATATCATGGTTTGAAACTCAAAATCTTTTGTATCATAAATAAATTCTGGACCACTCGTTTATCTATTAAACATACAATTACATAAGATCTTTTTCAAATACATAATGTGAAAAGCAAAAATGGCGCAATTGTCGCATCGTTGCCCACTTACTTTTCTTTAGGTGGAGCCTTCTGATCTTAGTCACTCGCTTGAATACTTGAGAAGGTTTTTTAAACATAAAAGTGAAAACTGTGAGCTTTGGGAGCTCAGTGAGTGCATATATTTATTTTTAACTAAAAAGCTTTATTTTCCCTAAATTACCTCTTTAAAAACCTTTTAAAAAAAATTGTCTTTCTCATTCTTAAAACTTCTTATAGATTTCAAAACTTATTTCATTTCAAAACATAAATAGAAAATTTATAAAAGGCATATGTACATAAAACTTCAAATAAAACTTATAAAACCATAATACTCATAAGAGTATCCAAACACATATAAAACTTATAATTAAGAAAGCAATTTGAACTTATATATACATATAATGCTTCATAAAACTTAAAAATTAATTTCTTATACTTTCTCAAATTCGAATACTAAATTTCCAGGCATACGTAAAGAACTTTAAAACTCATGTATACATAAAACTTCATATAGCTCACAACTTAAAAAGAAAACTGAAACCTTTCTTCGATTGCAAAGTATATTTATGAAAATTATCAACTTATAAATACATAAGATTCATAATAAGCTTTTAAATTGAATAACATCTTGAACTTATACATACATAAAAATTCATATAAAACTTGTAGTTTACATGGCATATAAAAATTGAAATCTCATTCCAATGCCTAACTTAAAAGACAAAATCCATAAAACTTATATATATTCATAAAACTTCATAGAAAGCTTAGGAACTATAAAGCGTATAAAATGAATTTTCATTTCTTAAACTTCCTTAAAACTTAAGTTTCATTTAATCGTAAAACATGCTTAAAACATATAAAATATCTTTCTTTGCTTTTAATATTTCAAATATTTATTTTGCTTTCTAAAAACACCATTCGTACCCCATAATGCTTACGACTACGCGATAGCTATGATAACACTAACCGACGTGGAGTCACGTGGCGAGTGTAACTACTACCAATCGTGACACTTACTTACAAAGACATCCCATAGTTATGTGTGGAATATTACGTCGCTAATCATAACACGAGATAATATCTCACACAAGTAGGGCCGACACAACAGACTCAAATTCCCCCCAAGTTAGTGACGCAACCCCCCCAGGACTTGCCATACTAGTGTGGGATATACCGGCCGGGTCTAAAACTTACTTATAATGGTGGGTATACTTATGGCATTTGAAAGCTTATTTTTCTTTAACTTACTAAGTGCAAAAGCATAAAACTCTTTTCTTCTTTTTAGGTGTATTAAGCACAAAACTTATATTTTTAAATGCAAAAGCACAAATCATCTTACTAGGGGCAAAAATCCAAAATGACTTATCTTAATCATGCAAAAACATTTGCACATATATGGTATCTTCGTCTTAAACCTTTGAGTTTAAAACCTTGCTTTTGTGTGCATACTTATAAAATTTTAGCCTTATTGGCTAACAAAACTTAAAAATCAAAACTTTGAATTTCATTTCTAAAGAGAAACCATACTTTTAAATTCATAAATACTAAACTTTTTCATACAAACATAATAGCAACAAAATGCTCATTTCACATTATAAAATGGCAAACATATTGTAAAAGATATAATGTCTCAAAACAACTCAACTTTTAACTCAAAACATCGTTGATTTGCATAATCATATAATATAGTCTCATTTGCCAAAAGACTTAAATCTAAAATCTTAAATTTCATTGTCTAAGGAAATACATATTTAGGAACTCGTAAATACTAAAATTACCGTACAAAACATCATCTTAATCAACGTACTCACAATATTTCTCTTAAAATATGTCAATTACTTAAAAAGCTTCGTAATTCAATCAAAAGCAGTTTACAACAATGTATAGCACTCACCTAATCTCAAGCTTCGTATTAGGACTTCAAATGCCTTTTGCTCATTCTGCTTACTTGCCTTCACCTATACATCACATTTTAGCTTAGAATAGGCTAAACTTAACCATACAAAACTTGCTACATTGCTTATAACTCAATTAATTCATTTGAAAACTATTTTTATAAACTTCCCTACTCGGTTTCAACTTAACTGAAGTTTTAAAATTCAATTTTCTTTCTATGAATCCTACTTATTCTTACCTAGGAACACCCCCATACACTCGAAACCATTGATCGAAGCTTGAAACGAAAAGTGACCATTTTCAACCTCCCTTGGCTGAATGTAATACAACCCCCTATCCATTGGTTTTCTTTGCTCAATTCTTACTCCATTCATCTTCCTAACTCACATTTAGATCACCCGTAAAACGGTTTTGAAAAATTCCGACGAACGGGTGGTGAAACCTAGGAAAAATCTCACTTTTTCAAGTCAACTCACACATTTTTCATTCTAAATCTTAATTCTCTTTTCCTTAATGCCATACATACTTAAACATACTCATTTAATGCATGATAGCACATACATGAGGTGTTATTACATAATACTTATCAATGCCCTTCACTTGAGGCCATAAAAGACAAGTGGTCTAAATGAATTTCTAACAATTTCATTAGCTTATCCTAGGTTTAGTATTCTAAGGATTTTGAAGTGGAAAATGAGATGAATTTATGTTCAATGAGTATACGTAATGAAATTGAATGTATTTGAGAAAGCCATGGATGAGGAGTTGCAGATGGTGTATATTTTCGAAAAAGATGAAATTTGGTTTTTGTTTGAATTAGGGTCTTGTGTAGAGACATGTGGTCTTTGTTTAGGACATATGTCTTTGTTTAAGACATGTGGTCATGTGTTTAGAATATCTTATTTTTATTTAGGACAAGTGGTTTATGTTTAGGACATATGCCTTTATTTAAGACATGTGGTAATGTGTTCAAGACATGTGATCTTTGAATAAGACATACATTAAGTGTAAAATAGAAAGTTTTAACTTTTAGTGCTGTTAAAACTCAAATAATTAATTTAGGCCCTTTCCTCTTATTTTTATTTTATTAATTATATGATTAGATTTGTGCTGGAAATGTGTTTGTGAATTGGTGAATCATCATTTGATTCATCTAGTTATGATAAAAATATATTGACTTGGTGTGTTTACCTAACGAATTAAGGAATGAGAATGGGGAATGAGAATGATTGATAGTGTTTACTTGCTTTAAAATCATTTAATAATGGAAATGAAATTATGGGTTCCATACGAATTTGAGGTTATGGAATAAGAATCTCATGCCCCCCACCCCACTTGGGATTTCCATTCCTATTCCCATTTCCATTCTCATTTCCATTTATTTTTGCAGGGTCAAAAGTCTCTTATATTTTTTTTTATTTTATTTTAAATAATATGGATACACGATATATTTTAAGTCATGACTTTTTACATAAAAAAATGCTTACAATAATATTTTTAAAAACTATTATTGTAAGCATATTGTTAGGTAACATGTTGTCTTGAAAAAAAAAACATGAATTGATACACAATATAAATATATAATATTGATACACAACATGTTTATAATAATATAGTTAAAAAAAGTTTTCTTTTTAGCTTATTATGATGAGTTACACGACAAAAAATGACATTACATCTTAAATACAATTTTGCATGCTGTAATTAATGCATAATTAACATCAAAGACATTTTTGTAACTTGTAATTAACTCATTTAAATTCCAAAGCAAAGTAAATAACTCAATGAGAATATTGCTGTTTTGATTTCGATTTCGATTCCTATAGTTGAAGTAAATAACTTATTCTGATTCTGATACATCATTTCAATTCTAAGAATTTCGATTCCAAATCATTTCGATTCCTATTTTGATTCACGTAATTGAAGTAAACGGACTATAAAGTTGTATGAAAAGATTTGTACAAATAGAAACAGTTCCATTATGGCGGATAATGTGATGTGAGGATCACTCTTTGTAAGCCCTCGAATTGGATTTTACAGATTTCCCCAGATATAGTCCCAAAATAATTATTGGAGACCCTAATTGGTTTATGGAAACGCTTAAGGTTATAGAGAACTCATAGGGATTGAATTAAACTTGATTGGAGATTAAACAGAATGATAAAATGATGAAGGAAATCGAATAATTTTTAAGGTGAATAAGGGACTAATTTGAAGATAAATTTTAATAATTGTGGTCAAAGTGGAATTAAGCTAAAAGTCAAGGGAGGAGACCAATATTTTTAAAGGACGTGACCGTCATTTTAAGGATAGTTTGGGGAGAAAATAGAAGCCAAAAAGTTGTCTAAAAATCTAATAAGAGAGAGAGTGAGCTGTCGCAAAAGAGAAGAAAAGAAAGAAAGAAGAGAAGAGAAAAGAAGAAAGAAGAAGAGAGAAGAAAGAAAGAAGAAGGAGAGAAGAAGATCTCGCCGCTGCCATGCCGACCATCCAGCCGCCGACCAAGCTCGCCGTCGTCGAACAGCAGCTGCCGAAGTCGAGCAGAAACGTCGCGCAAACCAGCTGCGAACCAGAGCAGAAAAACCGAGTAGAACAGCCGTGAAACAACTCCGATCGACGCGGAAAAGAGTGGCGACGAGCTGACCGTCCGGTCACCTGTTGAACCCACGCCTTAGCCCAACCGATCCAAGCCATTTCTAGCTGCAACCAAGCTCGAACCCAGCTCGAAACTCGCGTGAATAGGTAGCAGATCGGCGACGGAGACAGTGCAGAATGGCAGCGAAAAACAGCTGCAAATTGCGGCGAACTGAGAGGGAAAGAGAGAGAGGAAGAGAGGAGGAAGAAGAGAGGAAAAATCCAGCCCAGATCTGTTATAAAACTAGTCCAAAATCAGCTCGAAAATCATCCTAAAAGCGTAGTCAACGCGAAAGAAAAGGGGTGAGTTATTTAAGTTTGAAATTGATGATTTCGTTGGTGATTTAAGTTGATTCGAAATGGATCTTGTTATGATTTGTTTGTTGGTTGTTTTTGAGTGAAAATGAGTTGAAAAATAAGTGGATTTAAGCCTATTGGGAGTTTAGAAACCAAAGATTCAAAGAGAATTCAAATCGCGCAATAAACTAGTTTAAAGGGCAATTTCGTAAATTGACCCTTATGATGTCCGTTGAGAGTTTGGATGACCCTAATGAGTTTAATTAGGCATGTTGAAGCTATTAAAAGCGAAAGATTAAGATTAGAAATCAAAATGGAGAGTTACGTGTTGGTTAATTTTTCAATAAACCAAATTTATTAAAACCTTGCAAGTGCACAAATCGTTTGACTAAGTATGGCGACAAGCAAGGGTCGATCCCACGAGAAGTTATTATCTTTCTTTAAATTTCAAGTTTATTTAAACAATTAAATTAAATGAAAGAGATTTTCAGAATTGGGTTGAAATCTAATTGCAATAAGAAAACAAAATTTAATAAAGACAATCAATAAATGAAAAACTTAGCTAGGACATATTATCCACCACTAAACAATCATTCAATCTATAAATAAATAAATAAATGAATCATAATAATATTAATGCATGATAAAGACATTCACGACAAGGTATGATTAACTCAGGTCGTATTGATTCTTCCTTAGATAATATGCAAATCGCATGATGTCTACGTAGATGCGTGTATTCCTAATTATAACCTAGCATGATGTCTACTCAGGTTAAATAACAGGAATCCATTAAGCATTAAAAGAATATGAATGTCACACAAATCCTAGAACATGATGTCTATCCCAAGTATTTATGAATTAATGTCTCTCAATTGGTTCGTAATCAATTGATTGTTGCAAATTAAGAATATTTCTGTATGATGTGCAGTTTATATTCCTACAACACAATCCTAAAAATATGTTCCTAAGATGGCCAATCAAAGAAACAAAATAAATAGGATACAATTTAAACGGAGACAATTAATTTTATCATGCAAAAATAAAATACTTCATTGAAAATAATAATAGATTGAATTCATGTTTAGGGCTTCAAATTAGCCCTAACTAACAATTAAATTAGCTACACATGATTCTAAAGGAAAACATAAAAATAAAAATTAAATAGAGAAGAATAAACCCAAGAATAGCTGCTGCCACCCTAAGCCTTTGATCTCTCCTCCTCTACAGTCTGTCTCACTGAATGGTGAAAAACATATATTTATAGAGTGCTTAGGTCGGCCAAAATTAGGTTTCTTGGTGGCTAAGAAACTAAAAAACACGCGGATCTGCTTTGTGACCCATGGATGTGCGCGCGGGTCAAAACCCTATCCGGAACGGCGACAAAAGAGAAAAAAATCAAAATCACGCGGATCTGACCCGCCTGACCCGAACCGGATCCACCAACCCGCTCCAAAACAGCGCCACATCAAAAACGCGCGGATCCTTTCGACCCGACCCGGATCCACGCGCGCCAAAACGACATCCTTCTGCGCGTTTTACATGTTGTAGACTGGCAAATTGCAGTTGGGTCCTTCGCTTCTTCTATTTTTCATTTAAACCCAAAAACTCTGAATATTTATGATTTAACCCCTATTTTGATTCTTGATTTTCGCACTTCTTCAGTCCAGATTTCCAATTTCTTTATGCCGCAATTAATTATGAAAAACCACCAATTCCATTCTATTCTTCTCCAAACCTAAGATTACACATAAAAACACGAAACAAATTAAAAGCACCAATTTTACTCAAAAACACAACATAAATAATAGGTAAAATAGGTATAAAATAATGATAATTAATGACCTAACAAATACCCCCAAACCTATATTTTGCTAGTCCTCGAGCAAAACTAGAACTTTAAAACAACCTAATCTAAAAATACGGAAAATAAAACACAATCCATTTTCGTAGGTAAACACGATGGCATTGAGCGTATGCCACAAGCCTTTAAACCTCCAGGTGTCCCTAGTAGGAGGAGTTGTGTCTCCTGAGGGTTTACCAGCAACGATACCCACAAACGTTAAAACATTCCACCCATAACTCATCAACATGTCACTAAATGCAAATCAACAGAACTCTCATACATGCATGATCTTGTATCAAGACTAAAGATAAGTCATTAATAATCTAAAACATAATCATCAACAATCTCACACCACTCTCAAAGCAATCTCATTTCAAAATACCATATTCACATGTCATGGACTTATTTCGCCTCGACTCTAATCCTCACAAGATATTGCTCATAACTCTCTCAAGAGTCCTAAGGCAAACACTCATGCAATCATATATGACAGAGGTTATGTAAAGGCATAGCAAGCGTCTTTTATATCACATATGAATATAGACATTGAAAAGAACCGCACTTTAAGTGAATAGATCTCATGAATAGAATCAAATACTAAGAACGTAGATAGAGCATGATGACGTACTTTAACTCTCAAACTGGACTTCCCTCTTTCAAAGATCAATAGGCCATATTAAAGGTTGTATTTGGGCTAAGGTTGATTAATGGGTAAGCAATAAAAGTCTAGGTTTAAAAGAAACTTAGGATCACACCAAAGCACTTCATTCATTGTTCTTTTTTCTTCTCTTCACAACCTTCTTTCTTTTCTATTCTTCACTCTTCCTCCTTCATTCACTTCCACTTTCCCCCGCATAATTAGGCATCATAAAACTTAATTTGTGCTCCTTACATTTTTATTCTCCCTTTTTTTTTTTTTTTTTTTTTTTTTTCATTTATCACCATAATGCATAGAAGCAAACTTTTTCAATGCATATGCCCATATGCACATCATATCAATACTAACACTTTAATTCTCCTCCCTTGCACCACTTGGCATGATCCCAAATTTATATGGTGTGGTTAAATTTAAGGCTCAATAGGGTCATTTAGTAAGGGTAGACAAAGGAAAAGACTAAATATGTTTGGCTTCAAAGGGTTTGATGATGTATTTCAATCCAAATTGAGGGACTAGGCTTTTATGAGATGAAAACTTGCCTATATTACTTCTAAGAAGTGCATCCAATTCTTGAATCAAAGCAACTCATGTTATCTACAATAATGATTTGTTCTTTAGTATTCAATGCAAAACCTATAGAGATCATCTATTAAGAACAAAGGCGAAGAGTGTTTAAAGAGTAGAAATAATTAAATCCCTCAAAAAGAAACGCTTTAAAAGCTCAAATCCTCACTAAGGGTAGTCTCCACTAATAGTCCATAATCTATGCAAAAATAGTATTCATCCACTCAATTAACTAAGATCATAGTATTCAAAAGTCTCAAATTATGCAAAGATGTTCATGGCTACTCCCTAGTAAAGATATCCAATCAAAAACATGCATAAAATATTCATCAACAAACACAAAACAACTAGCTAACTTGCTATGAGTAGAATTGAAAAACTAAAAAAAACGAAAAATTTATCAAAAATGTTGAAAATTTTTATCAAATCCTAAAACCTAAAAATGTTTTTCATCACCCCCAAACCTAAACTAAACATTGTCCTCAATGTTTCAAATGTAAAACAAAAGTAAGAGAAGAGTGAAAAACAACAATAAAAGAAAAGAAAAGAAACGAAATTACCCAGATGGGTTGCCTTCCATCAAGCGCCTTAGTTAACGTCTTGGCTAGACGTTTGACTCTCTGTCATTCTCTTGAAAGTTGAGGATCAACCAAAGTAGCACCCTCCTGAGGCATCTCACATGAATGGTGGTAGAGCTTGAGGCGATGGCCATTCACTTTGAATGTTGTTCCATTTCTATAGTTGCGAATCTCAATAGCACCATGTGGAAAAACTTTAGTGACAGTGAAAGGACCATACCATTTCGAGCGAAGCTTCCCAGGAAAGAGACGAAGACGAGAATTATAGAGCAAAACTTGTTGTCCAACAACAAATTCCTTGCGCTGAATGGCTTTGTCATGAAACACTTTCGTCTTCTCTTTGTAAATTCGTGCACTCTCATAAGCTTCATTCCTTAGCTCTTCAAGTTCCATCAGTTGTAGCTTTCTCTTGTTGCCAGCTTCATCTAGTGCAAAGTTGAACTCCTTGATGGCCCACCAGGCTTTATGTTCTAACTCAACCGGGAGATGACAAGCTTTCCCATACACTAGTCGAAATGGAGACATCCCAATTGGTGTCTTGTATGCAGTCCTATATGCCCAGAGTGCATCATTGAGACGCACGCTCCAATCCTTTCGTGTTGGGTTAACAGTCTTCTCCAGTATATGCTTAATCTCTCTATTGCTTATCTCCACTTGTCCACTGGTTTGAGGGTGATATGGTGTTGCAATTCTATGTGTGACTCCATATTTCTTCAAGAGCGCATCGAAAGATTTGTTGCAAAAATGGCTGCCTCCATCACTAATGATTGCTCGTGGTGTTCCAAACCTAGAAAATATGTTATCCTTCACAAACTTCGAAACAACTTTAGCATCATTAGTACGGGTTGGAATTGCTTCCACCCATTTCGAAACATAATCTACAGCCACAAGTATATAAAGAAAACCAAAAGAAGATGGAAAATGACCCATGAAATCAATGCCCCACACATAAAAATTTCAACAATCAAAATAGAATTTAAGGGCATTTGATTTCTTTTACCTATGTTGCCCGTCCTTTGGCATTGGTCACAAGCGGCACAAAAAAGGTAGGCATCTCGAAAAAGAGTAGGCCAATAAAATCCACTTTGCAAAATTTTAAGTGCTGTCTTTTTAGCACCGAAGTGACCTCCGCAGGGAGACGAGTGATAGAAGGTAAGAATAGAGTAAAATTCATTTTCAGGTACGCACCTTCTTATGATCTGATCAGAGCAGAACTTCCAAAGGTAAGGGTCATCCCATATGAAGTACTTACTTGTTTTCTTTAACTTGTCTTTTTGATACTGTGACAAATCTGATGGAAGCTGTTTTGTCTCCAAGTAGTTGATCATATCAGCAAACCACGGCTCCTGGTGTTGTGCACTGAAGAGTTGTTCATCAGGGAAACTCTCTTTCAAAGGCAACAGGTCTTCTTCATCATTTGGGCCATGTGTCAATCGGCTTAGGTGATCAGCAACTACATTCTCACTCCCTTTCTTGTTTCGAATCTCCATATCAAATTCTTGAAGTAAAAGGATCCATCGAATGAGTCTCGGCTTTGCATCTTTCTTGTGCAACAGATATCTTAGAGCAGCATGGTCAGAATACACTATCACCTTCGTTCCTATAAGATAAGAACGAAACTTCTCCAATGCGAATACCACTGCTAGCAACTCTTTTTCAGTTGTGGAGTAGTTAAGTTGGGCATCATTGAGAGTTCTCGAAGCATAGTAGATGGCATGAGGTATCTTATTCATCCTTTGCCCAAGAACAGCTCCTATAGCATAGTCTGAAGCATCACACATCAATTCAAATGGCAATTTCCAGTCAGGTGGTCGCATGATTAGGGGCGGTTGTGAGTGCTTCCTTCAGGGTGTTGAATGCTTGCAAACATTCATCATCAAAGTCAAACTCCACTTCTTTCTGCAGTAATCGACATAGTGGTCTTGAGATCTTGGAGAAATCCTTGATGAATCTTCGGTAGAACCCTGCATGTCCCAGGAATGAACGCACATCTTTTACTGACTTTGGTGGTGGCAAGCTCTTGACTACCTCAATCTTTGCACGATCCACTTCAATCCCCTTACTTGAAATAATGTGACCAAGAACAACACCTTCTTGCACCATGAAGTGGCATTTCTCCCAATTAAGAACAAGGTTGCTCTCTTGACTACCTTTGTAGCACTAAGGATAGATTGTGTAGGCATTGGTCGAAAGAGTCTCCAAAAACTGAGAAATCATCCATGAATACCTCTATTATGTCTTCGACCATATCTGAAAAGATGGACATCATACATCTCTGGAAAGTGGCGGGTGCATTACATAGTCCGAAAGGCATCCTTCTGTAGGCGAATGTACCAAATGGACAAGTAAAAGTTGTTTTCTCTTGATCTTCTGGTGCTATGGCAATCTGATTATAGCCTGAATATCCATCAAGAAAACAATAATAACTATGTCCCGCTAGGCGTTCCAACATCTGATCGATGAATGGTAAAGGGAAATGATCCTTTCGAGTTGCATTGTTGAGCTTTCTATAATCGATGCACACACGCCAACTTGTTTGAAGCCTTTGAGGTATGAGCTCATTGTTCTCATTCTTGACCACCGTTATTCCAGATTTCTTTGGTACCACTTGCACTGGACTTACCCATTTGCTATCAGAAATAGGGTAGATGATGCCAACATCAAGAAGTTTTATCACTTCTTTCTTAACCACCTCTTTCATCACTGGATTGAGTCTCCTTTGGGCTTCTCTTGTAGGACGTGCCTCTTCCTCCAACAGTATTCTATGCATGCATGTAATAGGGCTGATACCTTTAATGTCTGCTATGGTCCACCCTATGGCTGTCACATGGTCCCTCAAAACTCTAAGAAGCTTTTCCTCTTCTTCTTTGCTCAAATTTGCTGCAATAATGACGGGCAGAGTTTCTTCCTTCCCAAGGTATGCATATCTCAATGTCTCAGGTAGAGGTTTTAATTCCACCTTGGGTGGCTTCACTACAGATGAAACAAGCTCATTAGATGAAACAGGTAAAGGTTCGAAGGATGAAGAGTACTTCCCTTGAAACTTTGGAGTGGATTGGAGTAGATTGATTGTCTCTATTAGTGGCGAATTGCTCTCTTCAATCAGGCATCTTGATCTTTGCCCCTGATCACTCCACGGGTTATTCCATAAGTCCCTCATCATCTTCCGTGCTTTTTCCTCATCAAGTAGACCGTGAATAAGTACCCTTTCTAGCATTGTTGTCTCTGACGACGTCATGATAGCTTCATGCACCAAAGTATCCACAAGTTCCACTGCAAAACAAGCACTATCATCAGAAGGATATTTCCATGCATTAAACACATTAAATTTTACCGTCTCCTCATTCATTGACATAGTAAGTGTCCCCTCGTGAACATTAATCATAGTTTTTGCAGTGCGCATGAATGGTCTCCCGAGGATTAAAGGTAGATCCCGTCCTGATATGGGTGCATCCTCCATCTCTAGCACGAGGAAGTCAGCTGGAAAGATCAACTCATTCACTTTAACTAGCACATCTTCTAGCACTCCTCTTGGGTATCGAATTGATCGATCTGCAAGCTGTATGCTTACTGATGTTTCCTTGAGTTCACCTACCTGTAAAGATTCAAAAACAGAAAAAGGCATTAAATTAACTGAAGCACCTAGATCAAGTAATGCCCTCTCAAACCTCTGAGTTCCTATAACACAAGGAATGGTGAAACTGCCTGGGTCTTTTAGCTTTGGAGGTAACTTCCTTAGAAGGATTGCTGAAACCTCCTCATTCAATGCCACTGTCTCTTGCTCCTTAAATTTCCTCTTATTGGTGCAGAGCTCTTTGAGAAATTTGGCGTACTTTGGTACTTGTTGAATAGCATCTAGTAGAGGAATGTTGATAGCAACCTTCTTGAATATCTCCATGATGTCCCTATTGTTGCTTTCCTTTTTATTCTTCAAAAACCTTCCTGGATATGGCATCCGGGCAATCACTTCAGGACTAATCTCACTTTCTTCCTTTTTCTTTCTCTTCTCTTGTTGAGTTGTCTCATGCTTGAGTTTATCACTCACTTTCTCATCTTGTCCTTCCTCAACATCTTCTATGTCTCTTGGTTCATCCTTATCTTGTCCTCCAACCTAGTTTACCACTTCGAAGGGTAATCGCCTTAGCAGATTCCACTCCTCCTTTCGGATTTGGGACGACTTGACTAGGTAATCTTCCCGGTTCCCTTTGGTTGGATGAGCTTTGCAATTTGCCCAACTTGATTCTCTAAGTTTCGTATGCTCTGTCCCATTTGAGTTTCCAAGTTCTTGACGGTTGCGGCCATTTGAGCATTGACTTGTCTTGTTTCTTGCATAAAAGATGCGAACATTTCTTCAAAATTTGAGCCTTGCTTAGGAGGAGCATGTTGAGCTTGTTGTTGAGGTGAGAAGTTCTGATTCTGTTGGAATTGTTGTTGCACTTGGTTCTGGTTGTTTTTCTACCCAAAGTTTGGGTGTTGCCTCCATCCTGGATTGTAGGTATTTGAGAATGGATCATTTCTTGGTCTTTGTTGTTGCTGCAGGTAGTTAACTTGATCCACTTCCCCATTCACAATCGGACACTCCTCTGATGAGTGGCCTTGATTTGTGCATACCGCGCACACCTTTGATGAAAGTAATTGCTGCACAAGACGAGTTAAGTTAGCAATTTCAGGACCATAATCTTTGGTACTTACCTCGTATATTCCAGCCTTCTTAGGAGTACTCCTGTATTGATAGTACTGTTGCGAATTTTCTGCCAAGCCTTCAAGCAACTGTTTTGCTTCATCAACATTCTTCTTCATTAAGCAACCACCGCTTGATGAGTCCACCCTTGTTCGATCTTCATTAAGCAACCCCTCATAAAAATATTGGATAAGTAGCCAATCCTCAATTTGATGGAGTGGACAGGAATTGAGTAAACGTTGGTATCGCTCCCAATACTCATGAAAGGGTTCTCCTTCATTCTGAGATATCCCCACAATCTCCTTGCGGATTTGACTGATCTTCTTAGCTGGGAAGTACTTGGAAAGGAACTTCACCATCAACTCGGTCCATGTATGAATTGAAGCACTTGGCAAAGAATATAACCATTCTTTTGCCTTGTCCTTTAGAGAAAATGGGAACAACCTCAAGCGGATCTCTTCATCACTCACCCCTCCGGTGTGCATTGTGGCACATACAGCAAAGAAATCTTTTATGTGTAGGTGTGGATCTTCTCCTGCTTTGCCATAAAATTGGGGTAAGAGATGGATTGTACCACTCTTGATCTCAAAATTATTGTTGTGAGTTGGGTAGACAATGCAATATGGTTGGTCGGTGGCCATTGGTGTTGCAAAGTCTTGGAGTGGTCTTGTACGATTGTTGACAGCCCCTGGAATTATTGCATCTTGGTGTTGGTCCTCCATGTTTGCCTCTCTAGTTCTTCTAACTAGTTGACGGAGAGTTCTTTCAATTTCAGGATCGTATGGTTCACGAGTGACACTTCGTGAGCGACGACCTTGCATAAACCTAAAAAAAATAAATAAATAAATAAATAAATAAATAACAAAAATAAAAAAAATCAAATTAAATAACAGAAATTAAAACAAAAATAAACTTAAAATTAAAGCAAGTAATAACTCCCCGGCAACGGCGCCAAAAACTTGTTGGTTAATTTTTCAATAAACCAAATTTATTAAAACCTTGCAAGTGCACAAATCGTTTGACTAAGTATGGTGACAAGCAAGGGTCGATCCCACGAGAAGTTATTATCTTTCTTTAAATTTCAAGTTTATTTAAACAATTAAATTAAATGAAAGAGATTTTCAGAATTGGGTTGAAATCTAATTGCAATAAGAAAACAAAATTTAATAAAGACAATCAATAAATGAAAAACTTAGCTAGGACATATTATCCACCACTAAACAATCATTCAATCTATAAATAAATAAATAAATGAATCATAATAATATTAATGCATGATAAAGACATTCACGACAAGGTATGATTAACTCAGGTCGTATCGATTCTTCCTTAGATAATATGCAAATCGCATGATGTCTACGTAGATGCGTGTATTCCTAATTATAACCTAGCATGATGTCTACTCAGGTTAAATAACAGGAATCCATTAAGCATTAAAAGAATATGAATGTCACACAAATCCTAGAACATGATGTCTATCCCAAGTATTTATGAATTAATGTCTCTCAATTGGTTCGTAATCAATTGATTGTTGCAAATTAAGAATATTTCTGTATGATGTGCAGTTTATATTCCTACAACACAATCCTAAAAATATGTTCCTAAGATGGCCAATCAAAGAAACAAAATAAATAGGATACAATTTAAACGGAGACAATTAATTTTATCATGCAAAAATAAATACTTCATTGAAAATAATAATAGATTGAATTCATGTTTAGGGCTTCAAATTAGCCCTAACTAACAATTAAATTAGCTACACATGATTCTAAAGGAAAACATAAAAATAAAAATTAAATAGAGAAGAATAAACCCAAGAATAGCTGCTGCCACCCTAAGCCTCTGATCTCTCCTCCTCTGCAGTCTGTCTGACTGAATGGTGAAAAACATATATTTATAGAGTGCTTAGGTCGGCCAAAATTAGGTTTCTTGGTGGCTAAGAAACTCAAAAACACGCGGATCTGCTTTGTGACCCATGGATGTGCGCGCGGGTCAAAACCCTACCCGGAACGGCGACAAAAGAGAGGAAAATCAAAATCACGCGGATCTGACCCGCCTGACCCGAACCGGATCCACCAACCCGCTCCAAAACGGCACCACATCAAAAACGCGCGGATCCTTGCGACCCGACCCGGATCCACGCGCACCAAAACGACATCCTTCTGCGCGTTTTACATGTTGTAGACTGGCAAATTGCAGTTGGGTCCTCCGCTTCTTCTATTTTTCATTTAAACCCAAAAACTCTGAATATTTATGATTTAACCCCTATTTTGATTCTTGATTTTCGCACTTCTTCAGTCCAGATTTCCAATTTCTTTATGCCGCAATTAATTATGAAAAACCACCAATTCCATTCTATTCTTCTCCAAACCTAAGATTACACATAAAAACACGAAACAAATTAAAAGCACCAATTTTACTCAAAAACACAACATAAATAATAGGTAAAATAGGTATAAAATAATGATAATTAATGACCTAACATTACGCGTAAAAAGGATCATATAGGGAGGATTGTGTAATTTCGAGTTTCCAAAAGTGACGTGAACGTAAATTTACGTTTCCATATATTATGTAGGTGATGAGGGAGCTCGAGGATCGAGGCGAGAGGATTAGGGGCTTCGCACGCGCTATTTTCAGTCATCAGTTTTGTGAGTGAGTTTTATTTAAAGATTTTAAAAGTATTTCAAATTATCAAATTTGATTTGATAAGTAATTGCTTGAGTTTATTTTAAATGCATTGATATATGCATGAGCATTAGTTTGAAATGAGAATGTGATTTTATATGCATATATATAAAGTTGTTGAAATGAAATTTCAGAAACTAAGTTTTCAAGTTTGAATTGAGAAAATCAGTTTTAGTGCTTAATGCACTCAGAAAATGAGTTTTAGTGCTTATGGCACTCAGAAATCAGAATTTAGTGCTTTACGCACTCAGAAAAGAGAATTGTGCTTTTGCACCAGAAAGTTAAAGCAGAAACGAGAAAAGTGTTTTCAAAACCAGAAAGTATCCCCTCAGGGATTTTCAGAGATTACAGAGCAGTTTAGACCCGATCGGTCTATCCCACTTCAGCTGGCACAGTTCTGGGGAAGGATAAGTCACTAACCAGGGGGATAAGTGTCAGAGTCTGTCAGTCGAGTCGCCATTACTGATGTGGGGTAGTGTTTCGTGTGCTATGGTTAGCGTTGAGAAATTCCGCACATGGCCACGAGATGTCTCAGGTTAGGCGAGCTATGGTTAGCGTTGAGAAATTCCGCACATAGCCGTTAGATTCGAGAGACCCCAGATTTAGAGATACTATGGTAACTTTAAAAGATATTAGGAAACGATTTTAAAAAGAAAAGCAGATCTGAGATAAAAGATATTTTATAATTATTATTGAAGTTATTTATGATTTACAGTTGCAAGTTTTGTATTTAAATACGTGCTTGTGTTTATATATGAAAGCTCTTGTTTAAGTTGATATTTAAGAGATTTAAGTGTGAAATGTTTTAGAAACAAAGAATAGTTTTCAAACGTTTTCAGAGGAGGACGTTTTGAAAAACAGATTTTGAAAGAAAAGATAAATTACCACTCACTGAGCTTCTAGCTCATTATTTTCTGTTTTCTATAAAAACCTCCTCAGGTACTCTCAACAGGTAGCCGATTAGTAGTATTACCTCCAGCGGGTGAGCCGGCGCGACACGACATCATTAAGTAGCTCATTTTGTTTTAGCAGTTATATTTCATGTAAATATCTTTTGAAATGTATAAGTAATTTAAAAGTTGTAATTATTTGTTTATAACTATTTTTAAACTATTTTTGATTTAAATACGATTTATTAAATGTCATTTGAATTTTCATAAGTTGATTTAACAATCAAATGCATGATTGAGGCCTACGGGCAATCAGAAGTTGGGTTGGTGATAAATTTTAGTCGAAGTGTTGATATTTTTGTAAACAGGTTTTTCGGGAACGTTAAAAATGCAGCCGTTATGCTGCTGAAAATTTCTTAGAAAAATAAGTTTAAAAAAAAAAATGAATTTAAAATTAAAATTAAAATTAAAAAAAAAATTTCCTACGTGTTTTTAGTTTTTAAAGAAAACCCAACCCAACGATGTTTCAGAAAGTATGAAAGAGTTTAGGGTTCGCTCCACGAGTTTCGCTTAGCCCGACGAGTAGGGTCTGAGAGGGATCCGTTGGGGTGCCCGGCGTGATCGACCGGATCAGAGTTAGAGGTATCCGGTTCGGGTCGCGTTACTCTTGTTGTTTGTTATAAATAGATTTGTTTGAGAATAAAGTAGTTAATTCAAATAGACCAATGAATATTTAAGAGACATATAAATGCTTTGTTGTTGCCTATCTTTTATTAAGAGGCACATAGATGCTTTGTTATTAACTATCTTCTATTGACAGAGTTATGAAAGAGCGAGTTGCAAAAGAGAGAGAGAAAGATGATGAGCTAGTGTGAAGAGAAAGCAAAGAAATGAAGGAGAGAGAGAACCAAGAAAGCAATAAAAATGGGGAGGGAGAAATTTGGAGTGAAAGCATAAAAAAGTAAAAGATAATGATAGATGTAAGGGAAAAAAATAGAAACATAAACAAAGAAAATAGAGCTAGAAAAATAAATTGAAAATAAGAGTAAAAAGTAAAGAAAAATAAAGGAAAAAAGTTTGAGAATAGCAATAAAAGAAAAATAGAAAAAGAGAAAGTTGACAAGGGAGAGATAGGGAAAAAGTGGTGAAGAAAGAAAAATGGAAAGGAGAAAAAAAGCAGAAATAGGATAAAGAGGAAGAAAAAAAATAGAGATGAGGCTTGAAGCTCTTGAAAAATAAAGATATTAAATTAAAAGTTGTCAGCACTTGAATAAAAAAGAGAACAAAACTGATGAATAAAATGAAGAAAAGAGATAAAAGAGGGAGATACATAGAATTTGAAGGAATGATATACAACAAAGCTAAAGAAAAGGCAGGATGGAGATAAATAAAATGAACATTTATTTTTATTTGTGTGCAGATATTGTTATCCACATATATGATTTTCGGACCCCTAAATTATTAATACTTTAAAAATTTGTTCATTAATATGAAGTAATGCTAGGCTTCCTAAAAATTTTATTCCAATTCATGCCTAAATGATGTTACATGTGAGTTGTCAAGATCATATAAATCATAAAATAATATAATAATTAATATGATTTTGACAGTTCACATGTCACATCATTTGAGTGTGAATTTAGGCTAAATTTTTGAGAAACCTAGCATTACTCATTAATATAATTACCCATAAATAAACCAATAATAACTCTATTAAAATGACATTAATTATATTCATTTAAAACAAAATTTCTATCTTTATTATTCTTTTGTTATTTCTCTTAAATATAAAGTTTTAGCCCTAACTTTAATTTTACACTGTATCAATACACCAATTCTTTCACAAAAAATAAGATTTTATTTGATATTTTAATCAAATTTTACTGTTTAGATAAATAAAAAATAAAATTTGAGAACAATGTTTTCATTTAATATATAAAAAATATCACTTGTTATATGCAAAATTCATAATTTTTTTTGGGTAGATTTTCTAGTAGAAATATTTATGGATTTATGTTTGTTTTATTAATTTAAAATAAGAAAAAAAAAAAGGAAAATTGTTTCAAGTTTAAAAATAAACAAATTGTTTAGCTGATTTTTATTATTCTTTATAATTTTATTTAAGGATAATTCTATTATACAAATACTTTTAGAAAAATTGATGTTTAAATCACTTTTATGGTTAGGCAATAACTCTAACATTTTGATTTTTGATTTACTTCCAATACTCTCATGGATTGTGTTTTGAAAAAAAAGTGTTAGGTCATTAATGTCAAAAGATTAACTTCATACATGACATAAGTATGATTTGATAGACATTCAAAATGAACAATTATTTTCCAATGCTTCCATATATTTTCATTTAATGTTTCCATGTTTTTTGACTTTTACTTAGATTTGAAAGATAGAATTAAATAAATATTGATTTGCTAACATAATTGTCTAATATATTCTCCGAAAATAGATAGTCATGTTGACAATATTTTTTTTTTTTTTTTTTTGCACTATCTCAGCTTGAAATTGATGAGTGATAATTGCATTGAAGAGGTTTATTTTTACTCAATGTTTAGTCATCCTATGTGATATGTAATTTTTTTATAATCCATGAGAGTATTGGAGATGCTCTTAGTGCTTTTTCTTGTATTTCATCCTATTATTCTTTCTAGATGATTGCCAAACTCATGAGGATAATTTAATATCATAAAATGGACTATATTTTAATAACAAATCTATTGATAACTAATTTAATTAGAATAAATTACGCAGTTGTGCATACTTTAAGATATTTAGTTTCTTCTAATGAGCTATAAAATAATTTATATTATAGACACATCCTTTTTCAAAAATTTAATAAACCCATCATTTTTAAATGGTCTTTGATTTTGTATAAAATTAGGCAAGAAAAATAAATTTCTTATTTTGATTAAATTAAATTAAAGTATAAACCAACATTCAGATTTATAAGATTTTTTTTTTTTATATAATTTTTGTAAAAGATCTATACATAATTTAAATGACAACGGCTTAACAAGATTTTCTTATATTCAAAACAGAAGTCAAGATGGGTTTTACGAGATTCATCATTATTAACCTTTACAAATAATAGAAATTCATGCTTCCAAATCAAATTTTCAAGTAAAATATGGCTTCCAATTGATAATCTAACCTTCTTTTACAAAAGGCGTTCATTCGAGAAAACGCAAATGAAAGCAAACCAATACAATGAATAGAGTTGTAAGTGCTACCCAAAATGGTATTTTCCGGCACAAGTAAGGTGATTGAAGTTGTGATTTCATTCATTTGCTCAAAGGTGATATTAAATCTGCTACTTTCTTTTTTAAGACAAGTTATGTTTGGTCTAGATAAAATTAAAGGGTGTCATTCCAAATTTTGCTTTGAGCGAAGAATGCAAAAGTTAGTGTGAACTAGGTAGTTTTATAAATTTTAATTAGTTTTTGGATATTTTTGCTTATGTTCATTTTATGATTAATCGAAGTTCAAAGGTATATTTTTTCTTACTAGTTAAGTAAGTCTTATTTGGACTTAAATTTAAATTAAGGGTTTGTTGGCATTGCTATTGTATTACACAATAATCTACTGGTAATAAACAACAATATGCCTTGTTTATTCAAGCTCACAGAGATTCGGACGGAGTAGTCAATTCCTGACTCCATTGAGATGCATTGTCCATATATTGGTGAACTCACCAGTTGCCCATGTAGCACCCCGGCATTCTAAGCATGCATATCATTTTTAAATTGAGATTTGGCATACAAAAGTAGATCAAGTGTGAATCTATATATTGTAAGCCCTTAATTCTATTTATGGTTTCCCTAGTAATAGTACCTAAGTGATATTTTGAGATCCTAAACGATTAATGAAAGTGCCTAAAGAATGTAGGGAATCTCTAAAAATTGATTGAACCCAATTAGAGAGTAAATAGGAGGGTGAAATGGTAAATGACCTTAAGAGATTAGTAAGTGTGATAAGGGACTAATTTGAAACTAACAAATAACATTTGGGGTCAAGTTAGAATTAAGCAAAGTGTAAGGACGAAAACCAAATTTTCAAGGACGTAATTGTCATTTTTGAAAAAGAACAATATATATACATTGACTTATGCGTTCTCACCAGTAAAACAAGAAGCAAACTGAAACCAAAGAGAGAGACCGAGAGAGCAAGGGTGATTTTCAGCCAAGGTGAGAAACAAGAGAGGATCAAGTGATTTCAACCAAGTTTTGAGTTCCAAATCAAGTATTCAAGCTACCCTAAGCTAGAAAAACAAGTTTGTAGCAAGATTTAAGCTAAAAAGAGGTTAGTTGGTCAACCTTTTAACTTGTTTATATGATGTTGGATTGATGTATGTGTTGATGTTTGAATTGGATTTTGATGTGGATTTTTATATATGATGTTAGTTGAGCTTAAAGAGACCAAAAGTAAGAGTAAATGATGTAGACATGCAAGTTTGATGAGTTAGGGTTTGTATGGGAGAAACCTTAAACTTGAATTGAGATTGTTGTGATTGAAACGAAGTTGTTTGTTAAGTGTTTGATCAAATGCTTGAATGAGTTAGCATGAAAATTTTGAAAGAAATGAACTTGGTGTATGTTAATGCATACAAGGCCATAGTGAGAAGTGTAGGAATCCAATGGAATTTGAGGTATTTAAGCATGATTCCATGTTGAAAACAAGTTGGAGTAACCTATGAAAAAGTTAGAAATTAATTTAGCCAATTTACATAGTAAAGTCTATGTGAAGGGCATTAGTGAATATCATGTAATGCCACTCCTTTTATGTGTTTGAATGAATTGAATGAGTGTAACTGAGTGTGAATAACACTAAGAAAAGGAGAATTAAGATTAGAAGTGGAAAATGTGAAAGTTGCACCTAAATTAGGTTTTTAGTTAGAAACCTTCACCCGATAGTCGTTTCTTTTCGAACCGACTTTTGGACCAACCTAAGTGTGGGTTAGCAAGATTTAAGCTAAAAAGAGGTTAGTTGGTCAACCTTTTAACTTGTTTATATGATGTTGGATTGATGTTTATGTTGATGTTTGAATTGGATTTTGATGTGGATTTTTATATATGATGTTAGTTGAGCTTAAAGAGACCAAAAGTAAGAGTAAATGATGTAAACATGCAAGTTTGATGAGTTAGGGTTTGTATGGGAGAAACCTTAGACTTGAATTGAGATTGTTGTGATTGAAACAAGTTGTTTGTTAAGTGTTTGATCAAATGCTTGAATGAGTTAGCATGAAAATTTTGAAAGAAATGAACTTGGTGTATGTTAATGCATACAAGGCCATAGTGAGAAGTGTAGGAATCCAATGGAATTTGAGGTGTTTAAGCATGATTCCATGTTGAAAACAAGTTGGAGTAACCTATGAAAAAGTTAGAAATTAATTTAGCCAATTTACATAGTAAAGTCTATGTGAAGGGCATTAGTGAATATCATGTAATGCCACTCCTTTTATGTGTTTGAATGAATTGAATGAGTGTAACTGAGTGTGAATAACACTAAGAAAAGGAGAATTAAGATTAGAAGTGGAAAATGTGAAAGTTGCACCTAAATTAGGTTTTTAGTTAGAAACCTTCACCCGATAGTTGTTTCTTTTCGAACCGACTTTTGGACCAACCTAAGTGTGGGTTAGGGAGATGAATGAAGCAAGAATTGAAGAAAGAAAACCTAGAGATTTCTCCCTAAGTAGCATTCAGCCAAGAGGGGTCAAAAACGGGCGATTTTCGTTTCGAGTTTCAAAAAATTATTTCGGGTATATGGGCATGTTCCTAGGTGAGAATAAATAGAATTCATGGAAAAAAACTAGAATTTTAAAGCGTTGGTTAAGTAGAAACCTTGAAGAGAAGTTTGAAGGTAAATGGGTTTAAATGGAAAATTGTAAGGTGTAGAAGTATTTGGATAATGTAAGATTAGTAAATCATGCATTTAGATTCATGGAATGAGCTTTTATTTATTATCTATGTGTTCTTGAAAAATTGAGGAGAGGAATGAGCACATGGAAGCCAAGGAAAAGGAAAGGAGAATGTTTGACCTTCCTTTGGAAAGTGAAAGAATTTAATAAATAGACAAAAAGGTTGGTATACATTTAATTTGAATTGTTGTTTTTAATTGTATGAATGTTTGAGTTGTTTAATTAAATTGATTTGTTAACCATGTTTAAATGTGTATTTGAATGGCAATATTGATTTAAGGGAGAAATGGGGTACCAAATGTAATTGGTTTTAATGATTAATGAAACCTTTTAATTGAAAAGAAATTGTGACTATTATGATGTACCCATTTGAAATATTAAAATGAGCCTTAGTAAACCTGAATATTAGTAGGTGGGGATTGGAATTTGGCATGCTAATAGGGTTTTATAGCAGTATTGCATTGATATGTTTTGAAATAAAAATAAAAATAATTAATTTAGGGACCGTGAAAGACACTAAGTGTTCGGTTTCAGATGATTGATTTATATATGTGTGATGCAATTTGGCAGGTAGGCATCGAGTGTCCAATACCGGAAATCCCGTTTTTTAGTCCAAGGTATCATGTCAGTGTTTATAAAGGACATTAAAAGTACTTTTGATAAGTTGTGAAATTTTATGTGTAAATTCGTTGATTTCAAAACTATATAACAAGTTGTTAAACTATTTGCACTGAAATTTTTGTTATTTTTATTATATGGCATTTTTATATTCAAATCTTGTAAATTCGAATTTAGTGTACACTCATTAAGCAAAAATGCTTATCGCATTAGAATTACCACGCCCAGGTAGTAGATCAGGCCAAGAGGGCGAAGACTGAAGAGCAAGCTCATCTGCAGCTAGTCTATATAGTCACATCCATCCATCGTTCCATCTATATTCATTTTGGGTATATACCATATTTGGTTTTGTATACAAGAATTTTAATTTGTATATAAGTGCATGCATATATGTATTTGTATATTAAGTATTTGTATATTAAGTATGTACTTTTGTAAAGAAAATCAATGTGCATAAATTTTGGGGTAATATTGTGTATATGGGTAATGTTGAGTCAAACAGAGTTTGGTTCCAATTATTGAATGCGATTTGTGGAAAAATTTGCATTGGAAATGAGTTTGATGAACTTGTAATAAGTTGGAAAAGTTTGAATTTTAGGGGAAACTCTTGCAGTTTTTCCACTTGCACTGAAAAATGGTTTAAATCATTTTATAAAGTTTTGAAATTCCCCATTTTGATCGGAATAATTTAATTTATGGTTTTTCAAATACGGATTTTGTAAAAACGAGTGTGAAGGTAGCGTCCCTTGGATTCATTTGGAGGAAGGACGGGTAGGGGGTGTTACAACCCAAAAGAAGGTTGGGTTTCAATCCACCCAACTTTCCTTGATGTTGGACTTTGCCTCCCAATGCAGCCGTATATAGCAAAGATGTTGTGGAGACTCAGAATCATCTTGAGTAAACTCAATGTGAATGGATAGCGAATTTTAATCGGGTTGTATTCCTTGTGGAATATTATTCACCTTAAAGATGAACTTATTAAGTCATCCTTCACAGAGTTACAATATTTATATAATTTTCTAGTGTAGATCGAGAGCAATGATTGATGGTCACTTGGTTTTGGGAGAAAAGGGATGGGGAAACTTTGATTAGGGATCTTTATACTTTAATCAACTAATGGAAGAAAACTTAGTCCATGGCGACAAATTAGGGTCGTGAAATCTCAGTTGGGGGGGAGTCAAAGAACAGTTAGAGCGTCCTCAGATATCCAGGTTGGATTGGTTCGGAGTTCAAATCATTTTTAATTATTCTTTAACTTTCATTACTACCCTTGTCTTGATTTTCTTTCCTCATTCTTTGCTAAGTACTTGGGAGCAACCTCTGATTAACAACGTATGTACGGACTATTAGAGGCACATCGAAAAAGCTTAGCTTGTAAGTCCCGATGATCAAAGTATATGTTACCTTCTGGATGACTTAACACTTGAAACGACTAAGTTCGTTTCGAAGGTAGCTGAGAAAAGATCGTGGAAGTTTTCTCGTAAAAGACTGAAGAAAATTACTAATAATTATTTTCCATTCTAATTTGATAAACTTTTCTTTTTTATTTTATTTTGGACATAGTTGATGGAAAAGTAGTTATGGTCAACTATCTTATGATTGACATCGTCAAAGGTTTGAATCAGAGTGGGGGTAGGAAGTTCACTAGGAGAGGTGTGGGAAGATTCTTGAGTATCAGAAAAGTGAGGTTTAACGACTTTAAGGGCAAGTTGGAGGCAGTCTGATGGTGAGGACATGGTGAAAGAAAAGCACTTACGAATTACTAAGAGAGAAGGAGAAGACTTGAGATAAGAGTGACGCGACCCAATCTGGTTCTCTTTAAACTCTTATCCGGTAGGCCTCGCTTGACTCTCCAAAGGATCCCTCCTAAACCCTACTAGGCCAGCTAAGAGAAATTCGCGGAGCGAACCCTTAAAACTTTCTTTCTTAACTAATTAAATCAACTTTTCTTTATAACTTGTTGGGTTGGTTTTTCAAATCTAAATTATTTTATAAACTAAAAGTCCGACAGCATAATGACTACATTATTAACATTTCCAAAAACCTATAAATGTAACATGCCATTCCAGAATTATGTATGTAGTCTGTACGATGATGTGTATGACTTTATTTTGACATGATAAATTGTTTAGAATGTATTTTGAATGCATCTGTATCATTTCGGTAAGCTTTCGAATGAATCGAAAATATTTTTGGAATTCGACTGAAAATCCCAGAAGGATTTTTAAGGATTTTTGAAAATTTAGAAAAATATCAAAATGAGTGTTAATAAGCTTAAAAAATACCTTAGAACCTTAAAAGACACTTTTGAATGAAATTCGGATAAAAACGGAACCAATCCGAAAATCCCTAAACCGACCTAGTGAATTTTTGGAGACCTGAAAAAGGGTGTAGGATGACATTTAAGAGTCACTGAGGTTACTAGAAGCATATAGGAAGTCCAAATATAGGCCCCGGAGAGTTTCCGAAGAATTTCGAAAAAGTCATGGAAAAGTCGATTTCAGGCATTCCAAAAAATTTGAATGAAAAGAGATAAGAATGAGTGGACAAGTGGGGCTAAGATGCATACATGAAGGACATGTGGCATGAGAGTAGTATACATGCAAGACACTTGTCAAAAAGGGAGTGTGCATGGAAGACATGTGTACAGAGATTTTATGCATGGTTGACATGCGTCATGTAGTAAGCTTGTATGGATGACACTTGGCAAGAGAAATGATGCATGTTGGACACTTGGCTAGCATGCAAGGATGGCAAACTTGTAGATTGGAGCAACTTTAAGGGCAATTATCAATTAAAGGGCCAAGTATATATACTAGAATGCATGAAAGATAAAACAAATGAAACATTTGTGTGAGTGGAGTTTGTGTGTGGTGTCCAAGAGAGGAGAAGAAGGGGTTTGTACGGCAGCCATCAAGAAGAAAGGTGCAGCAGCCATTCCATGGAGTTTATGGGTGATTTTTGAAGGATTTTAACTCATCCAAGAGGGAAACACAAGCTAGGCACCAAGGTAAGACCTATACCCACTCACTTTAAGAGATTAGTGTGATTTTCTTTGATTTTGATGGATGAAATACATGAAGTTAGGGGCAGCAAGCTGTTCCATGTAATTTCAAGGTGATTTTGGGTCCATTCAAGCTCATTCAAGAAGGGAGAGCAAGCAAACAACAAGACTACATCCATACCAAGTCATTTTAGAGGTTAGTAATGATTTTCTCCTTAACTTTGATGTGAAAATGGATGAGAAATGTGATGTAGGGGCTGTTATGATTTAATAAAAATGAACTTCAGCATCTTTAACTCAAATATGTGATGGATATGGACATGCATGAAAATAGCTTGTAATTATGTTAGAATAGAAAACGAAAATGTTATGGGTACTATGGGTACCTCACGGCCAAGGGGTGTTTTGAATGATAGCTGCTAGTTTTTGATGCATTTAAATGATATATTAAGTTATTTGGATGTTAGAATGATCATGGAAATTGAAAGAATTGAATTCGAGTTCATATGGATGTCACACGGTCAAAATGGACATATTGATATATATGCTGTCTTCTTTTAAGTTCAATGAGTTTTATGTGACTTGACATGATTTTATGAGTATTTGGAATGATTTATTAGTAAATGGATGTTTAAATGATTGAATGGAATTGGTTCACAAGTAAACGAAGCTAATTTGAATAAAATGGAAACGTTACGAAAACAAAATGCGAATTAGTTAAGTTTGAGATTTATGAGTTTGGATGGCTTAATATGATTACATGTGAAATTCAAACGTATATTGTGATATGAATTAAAATGGTGTATAGTGTAGTTGGATGCTTTGGATGATATTACAATTCAATTGAATAGTAAAAATGATGCAAGAGTTGATAAAATTGCATTGGGAAGCATGAGTGTATGTTAAAATGTTAATGGGATAGCTTGTGTATCATTTTAAGTGACTAAAACAGCCCATGATAGCATATAGATGCAATACATGACAGTTTGTGTAATGTTTGGATGGCTTTCGAGTTAAAATTATATGATAGTTTTTAAAGTGAAAGCATGGCAGCATGTGAACCTACAAAATTAGATTGCGAAATAGCCTAAGTTTAGTAAATGGAAAGGCGTTAGTGAAAACCAGTATTGTCGCAACTAGAATAAAACTTTTCTAAGAGTTTCCGTAATTGTGCGATTATTGTGACTTGATACGTTGGTAGAAATGTGCTATATTTAAATTGCATGCGAATTGAAATTGTTTGCAAAATTACCTAAGACTAGAATATGTAAAATGCGTAGGTGGCGCGTAATCAATGGACCCAAATTATAAGCTTAGAAGTAAGCTAAGGAAAAGAGGTGAGTGTTCTTTCAAAGTATTTTATGTGAATGATTTTATCAAATGTTTTATGCAATTGTTTTATGATTGAATGAGTAATTATGAAATGTATAAATTATATGCCATGAAATGCTTTATATGAATTTGTATTCAAATGAAAATACTATGAAAACCTTGTACATGATATTATGAGAAGTTTACGAAATGAAAATTATGAAAATGAAAAGCAGCGGAAAGAAAATGTTTTTATTAGCTTATCGCACACCTTCTAGGTATCTCAATGAGTTGTACTTGGTGAAGAGTACCCTGAAGATGTGCATGGTAGTGTAAACGGTGTCTGTCACTAACTAAACTAACAACAAGAAATACCCGCAAAAGGAACTAAGTCAGTTAATCCAGTCAGTGTGTTAACCATGCACGTATAGAGGTATATAATGGCTAGCTTCCCGTAGCGATAAGGTTTTCCGTTACATGAGACCGGACAAATGACCTAAGCAAAGAGTAATGCCACTTGGAGTGATGGAAAATTCCACTCTGTCATGTACCTAGGGTGCCAAATGATATATAGGCAATGGTGGTTGATTTATTACATGCAAATGATTTTAATAAATTGAGCACCATCACTCATGATTTATGACATGTATGAAATGTATATGTTGTTTTATTTATTCATTTTTAATACGTATGATTATTCTATTATCAAATCTTATATATATATATGTGCATATTACAGTTAAAGTTTTCAATTTCGCAATCTCTTTTTATATGACATATTTATCTTAAATAATTGCATTATATTTAATAAACTTTTTAGGGAGATATTTTCCTAAAGTAGTTTAGTTAGAGAATTTAACACTCACTGAGCTTATTAGCTCACTTTTTACTTTATTTTTCCAAAACAAAACCTCCCCAGGTGCAAGGGCAGGTGCTACAGCTTCAGAAACCCCTACCATAGACTAGCGAGCGCATCGGGTGCATCTGCATTGAAATTGTAATCTTTTGTGTTTGATCATGAATGTGTGTCACTTTTGGACTTTTGTAAACTTTGAATTGATATTAAATTGAACTTTTGTAATCCATGCATATTCATGAAACGAAATGTTTAAGTTCTTCCTTTGAAATTGCATAAATTGTTTTTTGGTTGTTTGTGGATTGGAAATGAAAGCTTGAGGCCTAGCAGTTGAGAAAAATAATTGCTATAGAAGTGTACAAGTTTTACTTGATTTTCTTACAAGTGGAATTTTCAGAAATGCAGTCGTTATGCTGTCAAAATTTTTAAAATTCTATTTTGTAAAAGTATTCAAAAAGCGAAAAATTTCCATCGAATTCCTCACCATTAGAAAACTTTAAGGATATTTTAAAAAGATATTTCAGAAACATTCACGGCTTGGCTTCGCGGAGACTTTCCAGTCAATTAAGATTTCATCTAAGAGGCTTTCGTGGAGTGTCGGGCGGGTTGCCTGATAGGTTATAGGTTTGGGGCCCGTCAATAAAAGCAATTTACACTTCCAAATATTTCTTAAGACAACCCAACTTCAACCACAAACATATATTTGGAATCATAATTCCATTTCATCAAAACTAAAACCATAAAGTTATGAATCAACAATTTTCAAACTTACAAATTTCTTAAACATTCACCACTCATTTACAACTCAAAAGTATATAGTTACAAATGTTTTCATTTAACTACAAAATATGCACAATGTAAGCCATGCAGAAACATTGTCGTGTCATGCCAACTTACTTTTCCGGAGAAGCTATTTCTTCTCAGTTACCCACACCAATACCTGAGGAGGTTTTTAATACAAAAAGAGAAAAAATATGAGTTTTGGAAGCTCAGTGAGTGCTTGTAATTCTTTTTAACTAAAATGTTTGATTTATGAAAATACCTCCTTAAAAACTTTTGGAAGTAAATTTTTCATTCTTAAACTTTTCTCAATTATGAGTCTCATTTAGATGTAAAGCATAAATATGTATACTATAAAACTTATATGTACATCAAAATGCATATAAAGCTTATAAATTGTAAAGCATACAAAGTGCTAAACAATTAAATCACTTATAATAAACTCTGAAAATGCTTTTCTTACTTTCTAACTTTCTAATGCAAACTTTTCTTTCTAAAAGCACAATTCGTACCCCTAAATGCATCTGACCACACGACGACTAACTAACATCGCTCATTGTGGCAATGTCACGTGGCGATTTTGAAATGATACCAACCGTGATGCTATCTGAGACATCTCGCACCTATATGCGCAATTCTACATCGCTAACCATAGCACAAGATAATATCCCACATAAGTAGAGGCAACACTACAGACTCGATTTCCCCCCAAGTTAGTGACGCATCCCCCCTGGACTTTGCCATACTAGTGCAAGATATACCAGCCGAGTCTAAAACTTAAAATATAATATGAGAATATACTCATGGCCTTTGAAAACCTCTTTTTGCTTTAGCTTTCAAGTGCGGTAAGCACAAATCTCTTTTCTGAATGCATAAAACACTAAAATCTGATTTCTAAGTGCATTAAACACTAAAACTTATTTCCGAGTGCATTAAATGCTAAAACTCATTTCTAAGTGTAATAAGCACAAAATATATTTACTAAGTGCACAAAGCACAAAATAACTTATTTCAAGTTTTAAAACATGGCATATAACTTTCAATATGTTTAAACATTTCAACAAGCATAAAACTTTTATAAATTTAACTTAGCACTCACTTGGATTCAAACTTGATATATGAAGCTTCAATGGTCTTCTATTGCCCCTCTTGCTTCTTCATCATCTACACATCACATTTTAGCTTAGAATACACAAAATTTAACTTCACAAAACTCAACACATTACTTTTAACTCAACTAACCCATTAAAGTGGTAATTTCACTAAACTCTTCTCTTATTGGTTCTAACTCAACCAAGGCTTTAAACTTTTGATTTCTTTCTATAATTCTTACTCATTCTCACCTAGGAACACATCCATGTACACGAAATAATTTTTTGAAGCTCGAAACGAAAATCGCCTGATTTTGACCCCCTTTGGTTGAACCTACTATAGGGAGCAATCCCTTGATTTTATTTCATCCATTTTTGATCCATTCATCTCCCTAACTCACACTTAGGTCGGTCCAAAAGTCCATTAGAAAAAAAATAGTCATTGGGTAAAGGTTTCTAGCTAAAACGCCTTTTTTTTACACTAATTTAAGGGCAACTTTTGTATTTTTCATTTCAATTCTCAATTCTTCTCTTTACAGTTACACACACTCAGTTATACTCATTCAACTCATTTAAACACATAGGGGAAGTGGTTTTACATTATAACCACTAATGCTCTTCATTAAGCTACAAATTGGAATGTTGTCTAATTTAACTTCTAACACTTTTATAGGTTTCTCATAGGTTTCGCTAACATGAATTCAACATGGAATCATACTTAATATCATCAATCTCATTGGTTTCATATATCCCTCACTATGGCCTTGCATGTCCTAACACACACCAAATACATTTCATTCAAATTTTTCATGTTTAATCACTTAGACATTTCATCAAATACTTATCAAACAACTTATTTCATTTACAACCAACTTAACTCAAACTTATGGTTTCTCCTACATAACCCTAACTTATCAACTCTAGAATGGCTCCACTAGATTTAATCTTGTTTTAAGTCTATAAATGCTCAAATCATGGTATAAAGAAAACCCCCATTAAATGCTAACCTAAACATCAAAATAAACATCATTCAACCAAGTTCAAAGTCATGAAACTTACCTCTTTTTGGCTTGATTCTTGTTCTAGACTTGGTCTTCAAGCTTAGGGTAGCTTAAACTCTTGGTTTGGAACTTGAAATTTGCTTGAAATCACTTGATTCCTCACTGCCCTTTCATGGCCGAACTCTCCCTCTCCTCTCTCGGTTTCTCTCGATTTTGTGGCGTTTTTGCTTCTCTTTTTTGTGCGAAGTGTGGAAAAACTTCACACTTATATACTATGGACTTTTTCTAAATGACCATTGTGTCATTGAAAATTTGGTTTTTGCTCTTCAACTTTCGCTTAATTATATCTTGACCCCAAATATGATGTGTTTGTTTCAAATTAGTCTCTTATCATACTAACTCATAAGGACTAAATGGGAATTAACCATTTTACCCTTCTCTTTATTCATTTATGCTACAATTCGGGTTCAATCAATTTCTAAAATTTTTTACATTCTTTGGGCACTTTTATTAATCATTTAGAGTCTCAAAATATCATTTAGGGACTATTATTAGGGAAACTATAAATAAAAATCGATGGCTTACAAAGAGAGTGAAAATAGAGTGAGTGAAAAGTGAAAAAACCTCCATTATTTATAGATTTCAGATGAGATCCCAACTGTTGAGAAGAGAAGAGAACTAATGGTTAACCCTTGAGAGAGTTGTGTTGTAGAATACTTTTGTGGACCCTTGTACAAATTATGAATTGAATAAAAATTATTCTGAAGTTTAGTAATGAATATTTGAAGTGTATGATTTTATTGTTATTGAATGTCAAGTAGATTAGGATATTCTAGGATTTGAATAGAATTACGAAAGGATTCCAGGGATTGATGAAAGTTAGATAAAGGTCTAAAAATATATATTAAAAGTTCAAAAGATATTTTAGGAATCCAAGTAAAGCTTTCGAATGAAATCCGGATTTCGAAAATCGGGATTGAATCATAAAGCTTTTAAAAGTCAACTATGAGGTTTATAGAGAGGTAAAATAGGGTACGAAATAACTTTTAAGAATCACAAAAACCACAGAAAGAATTTAGGAAGCCCAAATATAGACTTCAGAGGATTTACGGAGGATTTTGAAATCGTTTCGAAATCACACATCAGAGACGTTTCGGAACGTTTGAATTAAGCGAAAATATAAAAAAGTGTGCATGAACGACACGTGGCAAAGGAACCAATGCATGAACGACATGTGGTATAAAGATAAGGTGCATGCGTGACACTTGTCTTGCAATGGAATGCATGTGTAAGAAGTGTCACACATGCAAGAGTAGTAATTTTGTAAATAATTAGAAATCCAAGGGCAAATTCCAAATTGTGTGATAAATATATATATAAAGCAAATGTAAATGAAATTGAAGTAAAAAGGGAAGCAATTGCCGTCCATGAGAGAAAAATGAAAAAGTGTTGTTTTGTTTGAGTTTTGATTTTAGTGTTGCATGCAAGCTTAGGAGCTAATCCAATCCATTCCAAGTGAAATCAAGGTAAGAAATTAGTTCCCATAAGTTGTTTTTGGATGTTTGAAAACTTAAATTGATGTTGTTTAGGATATTAGTAGCTTTGCCATGTTACATGGGTGATCTCCATGTAGTTTCCTATGTTAAAGTTGAAGAAAATGATTGAATATATATATACACCTCACGGCCAAGAGAGGTTTTGAGTGGTTTAATTTGATTTTGAATGATTTGAATAGATTTTATGGTTCCAAATGCATGGAAATGGCTTGAAAGGATGATAAAATTTGAAACGAAAATGTGTTGTGTAATATGTATAGGTTTGGCCAAGGTGTGGTTAAAAGTGATGAAGAATTGTTTTTGAATATTTTGAGTAATTATACAAGTTATTTGGATGCTAAAATGAGTGTGAAAATGGAAAGAATTACATTGGAAAGTTTACGGACGTTTTACGGTCAAAATGGATATAATAGTGTTTAAGTTGTGTTGATTGAATTTTATGAGTTTTGAATGACTTGACATGATTTTATATGTATTTGGAATGATTTATAAGTATTTGGATGCTTAAATGGTTGAATAAAAGTGATTCACAAATAATTGAAGTCATTTCGGATAAAATGAAAACTATGCGAAATTTTGGATTCTATGCGTTTAAATGTTATAGGACAACTTGTATGTATGTAAATATGAATGACAATGCAGCATGTGTATTTATGTAATTAGGTTCCGAAATAGCCTAAATTAAGTGTACGAATGGTATAAGTAACGCGGAAGCGAAGAAGTTGAAATCGTAGGTTCTGTGAGCAAGGGAAAAAGAGTGTAAAACTCTTTTTACGAACATTGAAAAATGTTTACTATGATTGAAATATGTTCATGATTATTGAAATATTAATGTTTCATGAGTTGTGGAAAGATTTGAATTCATTTTCATGATGCTATTATTGAAAAAGTATATCTTACACTCAATTTAAGTATGTGCTTAATGCAATTATTATGTTACGAATCAATTTCATTGAATCGTTATGATTTCTATGAAATAGTTTTCAAGTTATGAATTGAAAGTTTTTAAAACCAATGGTTACCCTTTATGTTATGCAATAAATGATATGAATGAATCTGTCGAGGTATCTTAGTGCGTATATAACAGGACCCAATCCGAATCCCTCCATACTTATGTTCAGAGGGCCCTACCTGGCACCCTAACGGATCCCTCCTAAACCCTACTAGACGGGCTAAGAGAAATTTGTGGAACGAACCCTTAAAACTTTTTGTTTTTAACTTATTTCATCCATTTTCTTTTTAACACTAGTCGGGTTGTTTTCGTTTTCAAAAATAAAATTTCATTTCAATTTTTTAAAATCAATTCATTTTATAAAACAAAAATCTGGCAGCATAATAGCTGTATTTTTAACTTAGTCAAAACCTGTTAAAAAAAATTTACACTTCTAAATATTTCTCAAACTCAACCTAACTTCTTTTAGCCACAAACATATATTTCAATGGCACAAGTTACAATTTCTATTTTTCATCAAAATTAAAGACATAAAGTTATAAATCAAAACATTTGCAAATTCATATAATGATTTAAAAACTAAAACTTTTATGTCATAAATGAATCTGGACCACTCATTTACAACTTAAACATATATTTATACACAATTTCTTTCAAATACAAAATATGCAAAATGTATTTATACAGAAACAATGTCATGTCCTTGCCTACCTACTATTCTGGAGGAGTCCTTTGATCTCGGTCACTTACTTCTATATCTGAGGAGGTTTTTAATATAAAAACAAAAACTATGAGCTTTGAAAGCTCGGTGAGTACTTATATTGCTTTTCAACTAAAAAACTTTATTTCTTGAAATACCTCTTTAAAAACTTTTCAAAATGCATTTATATTTTTTAATACTGCTCATAGGTTTCAAATTTTATTTCATTGTAAAGCGTGAGTGCAAAATCTATAAAATGCATATATGCATAAAATCTCACATAAAACTTATAAAACTATAAAACTCATAAGGGCACCAAAACACATATAAAGCTTACAAGTCGAAAAGCAATTTGAACTCATATATGCATAAAACTTCATAGAAAGCTTATAAATTATAAAGCATATAAATGAATTTCTATTTCTTAGACTTTCTCAAAACTTAAATATTCAATTTCAAAGCATACGTAAAGAACTTTAAAGCTCATATATACATAAAAACTCCATATAACTTGCAACCTAAAAAGCATAACTATAAGCCCTCGATCTTATTTATGGATGAATAGTAATTTTTAGGTGAATAGCATCTGATGAATAGTGAAATTTTGAGACAGACCTTGGAAAATAAAAAATGTTTAGAATGATTAGTAGGACTCGATAAAACTGAAACAGAGTAAAAATGAGTCCGTTTGGGTAGTTTCTGAAGGTTCTGAAAGTTACTTGATGAAAAAGCCTTTATGGATAGGATTGTGAATACGGTTGACCTAAACTCCGTTTAAATATTTTTCGAAGCCATGGATTAAATCCTAATAGATCTAATTAGAGTTTTGTACAGTCAATTTGATGAATGGGTGATCATAGAATTAATTTGGAATTTATTTCGGAACGAATTGTAAATGGTATTAAATAAATAGCAAGTATGACTAAGGGACTAAAATGAAATAAGTTCTCCTATTTGGGGTCAAAGTGGGATTACGAGAAAGTGAAGTAAGGATCAAATGGAGATAAGTTTACATGAAATGGGTCAAAATAGAATAAGCAAAAGCTAAGGGCCAAAGTATAATTAATTAAAGGATACAATGGTCATTTATGAAATGTTAATAATATATAAGTGAACACTTGGTCAATTTTTGGGTTCAATTCACGCCAAAACAGCCCAAGCAAAGAAATAAGAGAAACCAAAGAGAGAAAAAGAGAGGAACGTGAGGGAGAGTAGAGAAGCATTCGGCCAAAGAGGGAAACAAGTGATCAAGGTTGGTTTCAATCAATTTTCACATCTCAATTCATCAATCAAGCCTCCCTAAGCTAGGAAATCAAATTTGAAGCAAGAAATAAAGTCAATTAAGGTTAGTTTACTCACTTTTGAGCTTGATATTGTGATGTTTGTGTTGGTTATTTTGTTGATGTTTAAGCTAGTTTTGATGGGGGATTTTTATCTATGTTAAAAGATAATTTATTTGGAACTTGAAAGTATATGCAGATGGCATGGAAACCTATTAAAATTGATGAGCTAGGGTTGGCTTGAGATAGAGATTAGGTTGGTTTTGGATTGGAAATCAATTGAATAAGATGTAGACTAAGTGTTTGACAAAATGTCTAAAAGAGTCAACATGAAAATCTTGAAAGAAATGAACTTAGGCTAAGTTAGTGCTTGTAAAGCCATATGGAGAGGTATGAGAATCCAATGAAATGGAGGTGTTTTAAGCATGATTTGATGTTGTTTAAGTTACAAACAAACCTATGAAAATGCTTGGAATGGAATTAGAACAACTTCCATTGTAAGGCTTTGTAATGCCCTTATGAAGAGCATTATGAGTTGTCATGGAAAACCACTTCTTTTATGGATTTGATTGAATTGTATGAGTAGGTTAGAGTGTGTATAACACTAGGAAAGAAAGAATTAAGTTTTAGGATGCAACATGCCAAAAAGCCCCCTAAAAATGGATGAAAAAGTGAGGTTTTTCTTAGATTTCGCTATCCAAACGATATCGAAATTTGACGAAATTTTACAGGTGTCCACATTGGGAGATAAGAAGAGTGTGGGAGAAAGAATTGGGCAAAAGCATGCACGGTTTGGGCTGTGCATTCAATTCAGGTTTGAGGGGTCTAAAACGACCATTTTGAGTTCCAAGCTTCAATTTATGATGAGAAGCATATGAGGATGCTCCTTGGGGTATATAAGAAGGATTCATGGAAAGAAATTGAGAATTCGGAGCATGAATCAAAGAAAAATTGGAAGGAGAAGCTACTAGTGTAAAGAGAATTTTTTAGAATTAATATAGTTAGGTGCATCTTAGTGCATCTTTACATTGTCTATTAAGCACATTCTAAGTGTGCTTATCATGTGTAGGTGAATGAGAGGACTAGCGGAGTCGGAAAGGACCTTTGAGCCACTAGGGAAGTTGGTAAGAAAAGGTGAGTGCTATACTTGATTTTGAAGTATTTTCAATTGGATTTGAAAATCTTAAGAATATGTTTTATTATAAGTGTTATATCTTATTTTGAAAAATTTATGATGGATTGATAAAGCTATTTATGGGATTAAATTATAAGAAAATATCCTAAGCGATGATTTAAGTAAGTCATATATTCATTTACGTTGTTTTACGTCTCAATTATTTTGTAAGTGTAATGTTATTTTAGTATTCGAAATGAATACTCTAATTTTATGACCTTTGGTATGGATAAATTATCGTTTTAAATATGAATTTGTATGAAAGGAAAATTAAGTTTTAAGTTTTAAACTCTTTCTTTTTATGTTTTATACCATGTAAGGAAAGGTATTTGATTTATCTATAAGTGAAATTAAGTGGTTATTAACTTATAAGTTTTCTAAACTTTATGATTTATATGAGGTTAATACAAATATGAATTTTTATGAAATTTTTATGTATATTTTTACATTAATATATATGATTTATATGAGGTTTTATTAAGCCACTTTATATGTTTATCTAAAACCTAAGTTCCAAATGAAATTCCATATTTATATGAGGTTTTAAGTATGATCAAGTATAAAACAATATTTTGTGCTTTTGCACTAAGTAAGAAAAATAAAATAAATTTTCAAAGGCCATAAGTATACCCACCCTTATAAGTAAGTTTTAGACCCGGCCAGTATATCCCACATTAGTATGGCAAGTCTTGAGAGGGGATGTGTTACTAACTCGGGGGGAAAATTAAGTCTGTCGCTTCCCCTCTGCTTTTATGGGATATTATCTCGTGTTATGGTTAGCGATGTAACATTCTGCAGATAACTATAGGATGTCTTTGTAAGTAAGTATCACGGTTGATGTTTATTAAAAGCGCCACGTGACTCCACGTCGGTTAGCGTTATCATAGCTATCGCGTGGTTGTAAGTATCCTGGGTATAAATGGTGCTTTTCAAAAATTAAATAAGTATTTAAAGTATTGAAAGCCAAGAAACATACTTTATATGTTTTAAGCGTGTTTTACGATTAAATGAAATTAAATTTTGAGAAACTTTAAGAAATAGAAATTCATTTTATGCATTTTGTAATCCAAAGGTTTTCTACAAGGTTTATGAATATATATGAGTTTTATGGAATTTCTATTTTAAGCTATGTATGGAAATGGAATTTAAATTTTATATGTTTTATGAATTACAAGGTCCATATGAATCTTTATGTATGTGTAAGTTCAAATGCTATTCAATCTTATAAGCTTTACGTGAATTTTATATATACATGAGTTATAGTTTTCATACGTAAGCTTGGCAACCTAAATAAGATTTGAACTTTATGAGTTCTAAGTTAAATTAAGCTTTTTATGCATATAGGAAGCTTTATGTATGCATAAGTTCAAAACGATATTCAATTTATAAGTTTATATGAATTTAATGCACTTATGCATTTACGGTTTTCGTAAGTAAGTTGTGCAATTTGAATAAAATTTACGTTTAAAAATTTTAAGTTATATGGAGTTTTATGTGTATGTAAGCTTTATATGCCCTTTAATGCTCTTACGGGTTTTATGATTTTATAATCTTTATATGAGATTTAATGTACATATGTATTTTATGGATTTAGTACTTACGTTTTACAATGAAATGAGTTTTGAAATCTATGAGAATGTTTAAAGAAATATAAATGCATTTTAAAAAGATTTTTAAGGAGGTATTTTTAAGAAATAAAATATTTTAAGTTAAAAAGGAAATATTTGCACTCACTAAGCTTTCATAGCTTATGGTTTTGTTTTTATGATAAAACCCTCCTTAGGGATAGAAGTGGGTGACCAAGACGGAAGAGCTCTTCCAGAAGAGTAGGTGGGCACGGACACTACATTTTTTCTATATAAATACATTGCATACTTTGTATTTGAAAGAAATTATGTATATATTTATTTTAAGTTATAAATGAGTGGTCCATATTTAATTACGATACAAAAGTTTTAGTTTTAAATCATGTTGTGACATGTAATCCAGCTTGATTTTGATTTTATGCTTATGAATTTTAACGAAATAGATTATATGATTTGAAATATATATGTTTGTGGAAGAAGTTGGGTTGGAATATGAAAATAGTTAGAAGTGTAATTTCCCTTGTAGGTATTTTGGAAATGTCAATAATACAGCCGTTATGCTGTCGAATTTTTCATTTGAAAAAAAAAAAAAATCCAACTCATTCTAGTTTTATAAGTAAGAAAAGATTTAAGGGTTCGCTCCGCGAATTCCCCTGAGCCCATTAAGTAGGGTTTGGAAGGGATCCGTTGGAGTGCCAGGTGGGGCCCTCCGGACGTAAGTACGGTAAGATTCCGATTGGGTCTTATCAATAACTCTTATTTAGATTGCAAAGCATACATATAAAAACTATAACTCATAAGTGCATAAAATTCATATCAAGCTTATAAATTGAATAGCATTTTGAACTCATATATTCATAAAACTATATGCTAAAACCTGTAAAATTCATAGATTTATAAAACTTCATATAAAACTTATGTATTTCAATACAAAGTATGCATAGAGAATTTATAAAACTCATATTTACATAAACTTCATATAAAACTTATAAATTGGAAAACATACTAAGTGCTAAACAATTAAAATCACTTACAGTAAAGTCTAAAAATACTTTTCTTTACTTTCAATACTTCAAATTCTTACTTTGCTTTCTAAAAGCACCATTCATACCTTATAATGCTTACAACCATGCGACAGCTATATTAACGTTAATCGACATGGAGTCACATGGCGATTTTGAACTGACACCAACCGTGACACTTATTTACTTATAAAAAAATCTCGCAATTATGTGTGGAATGCTACAACGCTAACTATAACAAGAGATAATATCTCACACAAGTAGAGATGACACAACTGACTCAATTTCCCCCCCAAGCTAGTAACGTATCCACCCCAAGACTTTGTCATATTAATGTGGGATATACCGGTCGGATCTAAAACTTAATCTTATAATTGTGGGCATACTTATGACATTTGAAAACTTATTTTTGCTTTATCTTACTAAGTACAATAAGCAAAAAAATCTCATTTTTGAGTGCAATAAGTACAAATTCTGATTTCTGAGTGCATTAAGCACTAAAACTCATATTTCTAAGTGCATAAAGCACCATATCTCATTTCTAAGTGCATAAAGCACAAAATATCTTTTTTCTTAGTGCAATAAGCACAAAATATCTTTACTAAGTGCAAAAAGCACAAAATAGCTTATCTTTTAAAAGATTTAAACTAGAGCTTTCAAGCTCAATTCTCATAAAAATTTTTCTTATAACATTTCAATTATTCAAGGAGCTTTACAAAACTAAATACAAACATTTCAAAACAAAGCTCATACTTGTGAAATCATAAATTCTACTATTCTTATACAAAACATCATATCCATCAAAATACTCATTTCTTTTAAGTGCAACAAGCATAAAATAACCTTACTAAGTGCAAGCAGCACCAAAAATTGCTCATTTAAATTTCTAAAATGGTATCTAACATTTACAAAATGTTTAAACGCTTAAAACAAGCATAAACTTATGCATGAAATTACTTGAGCACTCACAATAGAATTTTCTTGTAACTTTCAAATCTAATTGCAAACACTTCAAAATAAAGTGCAGCACTCACCTAATCTCAATCTTCGTATTAGGAGCTTCAATGGCTTTGCCGTGCTCCGTTTGCTTCCTCTTCACCTACAAATCATATTCTTGCTTAGAATAGGCTAAACTTAACTTTATAAAACTCATCATAATACTTTTAACTCAATTAACTCATTGAAAACTATTTTGCCTACATAATTTCCTTCTCGATTTACTTAATCAAAGCTTTAAAATTCCATTTTCTTTGCATGAATCTTACTTATTCTCAACTAGGAACACCCCCATATACACGAAATAATTTTCTGAAGCTCGAAACAAAAATTGATAGTTTTGGACATGCCTTGGCTGAACCTATGCTAGCCATCCCACCCCCCCCCCCCCCCCCTTGCTTTTCTTTCCTCAATTCTTGCTCCATTCATCTCCCTAACTCGCACTTAGGTCGGTCCAAAAGTCAATTCAAAAAGAAATGACCATCGGGTAAATGTTTCGAGCTAAAATATCCTTTTTTCGACGCTAATTTAGGGGCAACTTTCCCATTTTTCATTCCTAACCTCAATTCTCTTTTTCTTAGTGTTATATTTACTTAATTATACTCATACAATTCATTCAAACACATAAAAGAAGTGATATTACATAATACCCATCAATGCCTTTCATATAGGCTATAAAGTGTAAGTTGTCTAATTTGATTTCTAATACTTTTATAAGCTTATCATAGGTTTCTTTTTCATGAATTTAACATGAAATCATACTTAAAAACATCAAATGACTTTGGTATCATACTTCCCTCACTATGGCCTTATATGGACTAACATACACCAAATTCATTTTATTCAATTTTTTTATGTTAATTCACTTAGACATTTCTTCAAATACTTAATCTACAACAAATTCAATTACAACCATCTCATATCAAACTTAGGGTCTCTTCCATACAAACCCTAATATATCAACCCTTAATGATTTCCATATAGTTTACATTTGCTTTAGGTTTCTTTAAGTTTAACTTATAACATAAACAAAAACCCACATAAATTTCCAACCAAATCACCAACACAAACATCATCGAAATGGGTTCAAAGATGATGAACTAACCTTTGTTTACTTGATTTCTTGCTTCCAATTTGTTTTTCTAGCTTAGGTTTGCTTGGATTCTTGGTTTGGAAGCTTGAAATGACATGAAATCACTTAATCTTCTTCTTCCCTACCTTAGCCGAATTCACACCCCCTTTGTGACTCACAGTTTTGGCATGAAAGTAGCATGAGAATGCTTAATCAATGTATATATTTTTTGATATTTTTCAAAATGACCATTATGTCCTGAAAAATTTGGTTTTCGCCCTTGAACTTTTTTTAATTCTAAATTGACCCCATATTGATAAACTTATTTCAGTTTAGTCTCTTATCACATTAACAAATCACTTAATGCCATTTACAAATAAATCCCTTATACTTGCTCATTTAATCTTCAATTAGGTTCAATCAATTTCTAAAAATTTTCTACATTCATGGACACTTTCATTGATCACTTAGGATATCAAAACGTCACTTAAAGACTAGTATTAGGGAAACCATAAAATAGAATCGATGGCTTACAGTGTATGGCAAGTCTGGTGGGTAGTTCTGTTACTAACCCTAGGGGGATGAGTCGAGTCTGTCATGTCGCCCTCTATGTGTATCTAAGGTACTACCACGATTAATACCCTACGGATGGCAAGTCTTTACCGCTGGCATAGTGGTTTATACACGTGAGAGGAGATGCCCAAATCCTTAAGGGCTGAGGCCTAGAGAAAGGCTCAAGACAAGGGGCAGCCGAGGTAGTTACATCCGAATCCATGAGGGTCGAGGTCGAGGCCCAAAAGTGGGGAATTAACTGGCCCATTACATAAAAAGGGAACTTTCGAGGATAATACGATAGGACCTTAAATTCTATTGGATTTATAATATATGATTACGAATGAAATGATTTATGCATATTTATGTTTATGGTTTTCAGTGATATATGTTTTATATTGCATTACGTGAAACTTATGTTTTATAAAAGTTTCAAGAAACCATAGATTTTGAAATGATATATATATTTTTAGGGAGGCATTTTATGTACGAAATGAAATTAATATACACTCACTAAGCTCCTTTAGCTCATTTATTTTTATGTATTTTATGAAAAACCTCCCTAGGTACAGGGATTAACATGCGAGGTGAGCGATCTCCAACACTAGTTTAGGCGGGCCTCAGTGAAAACCAAATTTTCTGTGAAATAAATTTGTATACCTTCATGTTAGTATTTGATATATATAAATTAATGGAAGTTTATATGCATATTTGAGATTGTATGAATAAATATTTATTTTCAAAATTTGATTGGCTTTCGTGGTGTTGATTGATTTTATGGTTGATTTTCTTATCATTGAGTTGGACCTGAGGTCCTGATATGGAAGTAAAGATATGTATGAAATTAGAAGTATTTTAAAATGGTTTTATTAGTGATTAAAAATTTTTAGAAATGTTTGAAAATAGCCATTGTGTTGCCATTTATTTAAAAAAAAAAAAAAAAAAAAAAAAAACTCTAATCGCTTAAAATTTTATAAATGATTATGAAATGAAAATGTTTTAAGTTCTTTAGGCTTTGTTCTACAACAATCCTATAGAGTCACCATTATAAAGACTGCAAGGATTCTCGTTAGGTGTCAGGAGGGCTCCACTCGGATTCCAAATAAAAGGGGAATTCAGGGTCGGATCCTTTACATTGTGCCCATCTGATAAGCATCTCTTCGTAACCCTCATATCATAGTAATAAAGAAGTTATCAATTAATAAAATAAAATAGTAATGATTACCATTAATTTATGCTCCATATATGTTTAGCCTCGACATGACATAACCTATTTTAAACCTAAAATTGAATCGATGTAACCCTGAATTAGAAACAAAAAAATAAGCACACTAGAAATTATCCTTCAATAAAAGGTGAGATATGTGAAACATGTAGTTAACACCTGTCATCTCAAGAACAATGTAAATATCAAATGGCAAACACATCAACATGCATTGGAACATCTAGAAAGATTAGTTTTATTTCCCTATAAAATGTGGTTAGCAATTCATTAGATATAGAAAAAATATAACTATGTTATTTTAGTGAGACAAACCAATTTTAGAAGGATAAACACTGAATTAAGTATCGGAAGGTGTCCCTACACATCAACTCCGGACCACCTTAACGAAGGTGTTATTTGTTTTGTTAGGGGAACAAAAGTCGTTTGGTGAAGGAGAGAAGTGAGTTTGAAGGCATTGACAAATTAAAAGCTGCAATAACCTTCGAAGACCAACCTACATTGGAACAACTATAGCTTGTAAAATAATCACGATGATTATGCTGAAGACATAATCTACTATAAAGTTAATCACACTATTATTTATTTGAATTTTGTTGCAAAAAAATGTTATAAACTATAAAAGCTAGTATGTTTGGAAATTTTATGTTAATTGTTATGAAAATTTATTGATGTTTAAAATAGACAAAAAATAATAATAATTAACTTTTATTGGCATAAAGATATTTCAGTATTATTAATATTTAGAAATAAATGTCTTTACAACAAAATTAATGAGATCATCAGGATCCATTTAAAAGATTTCCCATAAAAATATTATTTATAATTGGTTTACAGGAATAAAACCCTATCTTTCTCTGGAAAAAAAAAAAAAAAAGTAACACCCTATCTTGTTAAAATAATTGCTAATTCTATTTAATTTATTAAATAGTAATGCTATTTTACCTAAATTGGTGCCCGAAATTTGACACTCAAAAGATGTGACATTCTTGAAAATAGGACTAACTAATTGAAATCGAGGAAATAAAATTTGATTAGTCGGTCTTTTTATTTTCTAGGATACTGATGACAAATTTCTAGTGTGTTTTATAAATTGATTTTAATAATAAGATTTTCTCTAATTAAAACACGATACCAAATATTCACACTAGAAACTCGTGTAAGTATACACAGTCCCCAACTAATCTAGTAATGAGTAAAGTATCGTTTCCACGAGTATTGTCCAAACTAGTTAAGTACTAATCCGATCAAGACAACTCCTTATCCAAATTATCGAAGCTGGATTTAAGTGAAAAAATTATAAACTAAGAATTGGAACTAACAATTTAACTTAAGAAAAATCAGCAGTTGGAAAATATCTTGGCTTACAATTTCACTTAACCAATCATTTGATTTATGCTCCTCTCTTAAAGATAATTTTTATCTTGTATTTAATCGGATAATCTTAAAATAGTAACTAGTCTCTCTCGATGGTCAAGCATACCCAGATGAATTAATTTGACTATATCTCTATGTAGATTAACTAACGTGAGTTCATTAAGTTCAGATTATCCTCACACGATTATACAACCATGTGAGTAAATCTCCATCCTATATAAATTATGTTATTTTATTGGATTCCAGTCTCATAACACTTTTTTCAATAGTATCAAATTTTTGAGATCTAATCAATTAACGAATTCAAATTAATCGACTAGCATTAAGCACCAATAAAATAAAATAGAAAAATAAAAATTAATTATAAAATATTACTGAATCATTAAATAAATTAAAATTATGGTCAAGTTACATTGTAACCTAGATTTGAGGATTTAGTTCATCATCATTAAAATAAATAAAACAAGAACCAACAAAATATTTAAATAATTAAAATTAAAACACAAAAAAAATCTTATTGAATAGGCACGATCTTCTCGTCCCCAAGGTTGGATTCGACCCTTTAACTCGACTCCCAATATGTTACGACCCTCATACCTTCAATTTTTGATGATGACTCAAAATCTCCAAAGATTACTGTTGAAAAATCATGATTGAGAGCAAAGCCCTCACCCCATGTAAAGCTCTCTCTTTTCTCCTCTTTGTTGCTTTCTCTCCTTGAATTGTGTATTGAATGAATTAGAAAGTGAACCTATTTATAGATGCATGAGGTCAGCTAAAAGGCTTCCATGAAGAAAAAAATTTCCAAATTGGCAGTGATGATGAATTTAATGCACGACAGAACTAGAAATTTGCTAAAATTATTTGTCATAGTTTTCTGTTGTGACTTGTGATCTTGAAACAACATGCTGCGTATGGTTGCAGCTTGTTGTCGTAGCTTGCAACTTGTGACACCAAGCTGCGATAGTCACATGTTATGGTTGCATCTTGTGATCCTACGACTCAAACTCGTAACTACACTAACCTTTAATCACTAAATTGGCCATAACTTCCTTTAAAAAACTCTGATTGACGAACTGCTTGTAGCTATGAAAACCAGACATCCGAGGCTTTAATTTGATGGTTATAGCTCAAATAATTCCAACTGCGCACATCGTACTAGTTTAAACAATTCTACTTATCTTTTAGCTCAAAAACTCTGAAATTCTAGCTTCGTTTGTTTTAAAACTTTAACTTGTGAGACTCTTCGCTCTTTTATCTTGAATTTGCTTTGAAACACTTCAACTTACTTGTCATAACCTTTCATGATGCACCTGACTAAAATAATATAAAAACATTAAATAACTAGCATTATTTATTCGAATATTCATCACAAACATTAGGTAAATAAATATAAAATAACAATATATTTTAGCACTATCAGATGCCACATTATTGGGCCACCAAATTTAGGCACAATTTGAACAAAGTAGCAATACGCTTTATCAAATAATCATTTTTGATAGTTTAAATAAACATCTCTTCTATACCAAAATTATTAAATGATTAGATTTTAATTTTAAAAAGCAATACAAAACAGGAATAAAGTATACTCTTGTGTGTGTCTATATATATATATATATATACATACATATATCTATGTGATCTCACCGTTTTCAGATGATATGAATCAAAAATTGCATAACAAAACATCTTACCAATTTGAATCTCAATTGGTAATGTTTTCATTTCAACCCAATAACCAAAAAGAAGGATGTCGGGTTCTAAATTTGAACTCCAACACACATTGACGAGGCCGAACATGCATCTCATATTAGGCCCGTCGTGGAGGCCGTTCCATTAATGGGAAAAAAAAAAAAAAAAAACAATTGGGGTGCCCAATGAGCCCTTTTGAGAGCCCAACCAGTCACATGTTCACGAAGAGTGGCGATATGTACACCCCTAAAAGCCTGTATCTGCACCCCTTTTAATCAGTTCACCCTATTAAAATTTCTATAAAAATATAATTTGTAAAGACATCCCAATTAATACCTAAAATACCCTTAAAACTATTCATTTGTTTACTTTTTCTTGTAAATAAACTGATTCACTTACAGTTATTCTATTAAACATTTTTGTTGGTTAAAAATTACAACAAACAATGGAATTAAGAAATAGAAATATTATGATAGCTGAACAAAAAGAAATAAAAATATTGCACTTCCCTATTTTCGTTTCAATGAAAAATATAAAAGAACTCTAATGTTATATAATCAAATAGTGTTTTTTTTTTTTTTAAATAATCAAATAGAGTTTTATGCATGAGCTAAAGATTAAATTTCTTCCAATTTCTAAATAAACTTATGCAAAAGAGTGCTCGAGAGGTAATGGCCAAATATGATACTTGTACTTGAAGAAGATGTAGAGCTTAATGTTCTTATAGATTGGATTATTATTCTATTGTTATTTTTTTAAAGTCAGATTTTTTTTTTTTTTAAATGGTTGAGACAAACCCAGGGATCAATTAGGATCAAGCGAGATTTAATTCTGTAACGTGACTTGGGAAGCAGCTCCCATGCAGGAGGGAACAACCAACACATAGGTATGAGGAGGACCAACCTATATATTTTTATATGGTGGGAGACTACCTTTATTGAAAGTAGAATTTGTGCCTTTAAGGCACAAGGGGTAGTGGAATGACCAACGGCATTACTAACCAACTTTGATTCGGTTATTATTTTTGAAATCCCTAGAAAGCGGCATTTGTTGTATTTTGTACAATAAAATTGAAATCGATGAGACTGGTTGACTACATTCTTCAATGAAGGATGTTGAACTGTTGAAGGCCATCAAGGATGAAAAAAATTCTGGTCTAATCTAGTAACCTTGGTAAAAAAATGCTTTAATTTGGAGATGTATAAACCTATATACTTTAATTTAATTGAAATTATCATTTAAAAGAGAAATTAAAGTTCATGATAAATTGATCTATTTAAAATTATTTTTCCTCTTCTTCTAAAAAAATACTGTTTTAGTAATTTGACTTGAGGATAATATTGAAAATCTAAATTAATACTTATACTACGATGCATATACAGAATTTGAGGGGTGCAAATATCACCATTCATCCACGAATTCGATATGGAGGGGAGTTTGAGCCCACCAAACCCAATGATCAATGGACTAAATTAAATGCGACCTGTCTCGGCTCAATATGTCTGTGTCCGCTCGTCAGTCAACGGCTGCAATGGTGGACCAAGCTTGGTATTAGGTCAATTGTCAACCACGTGGTTCACGGCACTCAGCTTTAGTTGCGGCACTTCGCTGGAAGATAAGCCACCCCATGCTACAGCCCAAAACTCAACTTCACAAATTTTGAACACAAACGACTCTCCCCTTAACTCTTTCTAGTGTTTATAGACTGATTTCGAATTTGGTGGGTTTCTACCGTCTAAAAAGAACTACTCAACTGAATCCTGTAAAATTAAGTTTAACTTGAACGAATTTTAGTTGGGTATGTGTCTAAATAGAGGTTGTCACAAGCAGGAAACACGTCCTGTCATCGGTGCTGACCTAAATTGTAGTTCTAGATTTGGAGTGTACGCAACACTTGTGTGTGAATTTGCATTCATATTATTATTTGGAGTTATTATATGTTACACTACCCCATCTTATGCTCGTGATCAGTTTCAGATCACCAGCATCTAATAATTGAATCAGTTGTAACTAACATGAGAGTTTTCTAATGTTATATCGATAACTGATTTCTTTTATTTTTTCCCCCTTAAAAGATGACGTTGCTTGGAGGACAATTTGTCAACAATTGGTAGTGGACTAGTGGTGCATGCAGGTCTTCTAATAAAATAAAATTAAATTAATAAGTGACAGGTTGAATGTTGGTCTAATGCTTTTTTGGTCTACCATGGAGTGATGATCCGGATTTGATCTTGATGAACTATTGAACTACTGTTAAGATTAACGATGGTAATCTTATTTTGACTGATCTTGATGGCTCAAAGGTTACAATCATCTGAGGATTGGATCAAACGCAACTAATTACTAAATTATATAAGCTTGCCCCGTGACAAAAAGTCATTGAATCTCCAAGCATTACGCCTTCTTCAGTATAATGGGATTGGTCATCATTCAAGTTTGATGCTTCTGACATCATATTGTAGACATTAATTAATGTTACAAATTAAACAATGATGCAATCTGGTAGCTTCAAAATATATGAAAAGAAAAACCAAGCTACACTATTATTAAGCTTGGTTTATTGATTTTTCCATTTCTTCGTGCTTCCTTTCACAGGTTACAAACACAAAGGACTAGAGAGTTAAGCTATTATTATACAACTGATGCAGGTCTAATATGTTACATAATACAACATGGTACAACAACCAGATGATCCAAAACTCTCTAATCCGACTGCCTAAATCAACAAAATTAAGCATCCGAATTGATTTTCTCGTGTCCTTTTTTGGGTTCCGTTTTCTTAGAAGAATCGTCTTTGCTGATGACAATTCCTACTAATTTGCATGGCTCAGCTTCCTCTAGCATTTGAACCACACTTCTCATGGTGGGTCTCAACGCTGGCTGCCGTGACGTGCAGAGAATGGCAATTCTTAGTACTTTGATAGCATCTTCCTTGAAAACTTCTGGGATTCTTGAGTCCACAATGCTAAAAACGCTCTCTCTAGTTGTGATCTTGCCGCTAATCCAGTTCACTATGTCCTTGTTCTCTCCAAACTCTGGCTCTATAGGCCTTTTTCCTGTCACGAGCTCCATTAACACAACTCCAAAACTATACACATCGCTTTTTTCAGTGACATTGTATGTGTATCCATACTCTGCAAGATTAACAACATTGAATTAAAAAGAGCAATCATTAGACAAACCAAAATGAAACCAAAGTTAAAAATTTCTTGGAGGAACCAAACAACAGAAATTTGCATACCAGGGGCAATGTAACCAAGGGTTCCAGGGAATGACATGGGTGGTCTCCTTATCACGATTATTGGCTTGAACAATCCTGGCAAGGCCGAAATCAGCAATTCTAGGCTTCAAGAACTCGTCCAACAATATGTTACTAGACTTGACATCACGGTGAATAACTGGTCTCTCATAGCCATGGTGCAGATACTCCAATCCTTTAGATGCCCCTACCGCGATTTCATACCTATTCTCCCAGTCAAGTTCCACCTTATTGGAGGAATGTAACCGATCCCACAAGCTCCCATTAGGCAGATACTCATACACTAACAAGCTTGAGTCCTCACTAGTGATACTACAATACAACTTCACCACATTCACATGTCTTACTGAGCTCAATGTCTGCACCTCAGCATCAAACTCCTTAGACTTTACGGCACGTTTCCCGAGAATCGGAGTAGTACTTCTGATCTTTTCCCTGCCAGTAATGCTCATATTCCAAATGTGTTTCACTGCAAGCTCTTTACCGTTAGAGAGTGCAACTCTGTACACATTTCCCGACCCACCTTTTCCTATCAGATTCTCTTGCTTTATGGAATCAAGAATCTCGTCCTCAGAGAACATCAACTCACGATAAGGCTTGACATCCCAAGATTCTTCCTTCAATGAACGGTCATGATCTTTTTCTCTCTTCTTTAAGTAGAAGCAAACTGGAACCGAGACGAGCAAAATCATTGAACCTAAAGCAAAGCAAAGAATAAGTGTGAAAACATGTTTTGATATCCTGGGATCCCGGGAGCATCTCTTGAAGGAGCTAATTGTCTGACTGCAGAGCCCAGGATTTCCAGCGAAGCTACCATTGTATGCTTCAATGGAGAGAGATTCCGGTATCTGCCCAGTTAATCTATTATTAGAAAGGTCAAGAATAACTAGTTTCAAAGCTGCCAAACTCCTTGGAATCTCATCAGAAAGTCTATTATCTGACAAATTCAAAGAGTTAAGGGTCGGTAGAGATCCCAAAGTTGATGGGATTGGACCAGAAAGTGAATTTCCAGCCATGTTTAGGTCACTGAGAGACCTGCATGACCCTAAAGAGACTGGTATTGATCCAGAGAACATATTGTTCTGCAACTTGAGACTGCTCAAACGTTTCAGGTCCCCTATTGATGCTGGAATTTTACCCGAAAACTGATTGTCATTCAACTCAATGAGTTCGAGAGATGTAGCCTCGGAGATCTCTTCCGGTAACTCATCAGATAACCGATTGTTTGCAGCAAATAACTGCCCCAGTTCTTTCGCATTTTCAATATCTTTAGTGATAGGCCCTTGGAACTGATTCAGTGCGATGTCTATTATTTTCACCTTGGGCAGCCCCCATAATCCAGCAGGAACAGCTCCGGTTAAGGAATTGTTGCTGACTCTGAACCGCTCTAACGTGAAGCAATTCGCATAGCTTGCAGGAATTTCACCAGTGAAATTGTTTTGCAACATGAGAAGCTCTCTCATGGTGCCTCTCTTGCACATGTCAGGTGGGATTGGACCCGTCAGGGAATTCTCTGAAACATCAATGAAATCGAACTTAGCCCAAGAACCAAGTTCCTGAGGCAGAGTACCAGTCAACTTGTTCGTGTACAAAGAAAGATTCTCAAGTTTTTGAAATTTCCCCAACTCAGCTGGTACTTGACCAGAAAACTGGTTATCAAACAGCTGCAGACTCACAAGATTGCTCAAGAACCCCACCTCAGACAAATCGCCTTCAAGATTGTTCGCTGAGGCATCAAAATTTTCTAGACTTGTCAGGTTTCGCAATCCAACAGGAAGTTTTCCTGACAACTGGTTATAGTAAAGCTCCAGCTGCCACAGTTTTCTAAGTTTCCCAATTTCGGACGGTATTACACCAACTAAATTGTTAGATGAGAGCTCCAGGTTGATGAGATCTGTTAGATTTCCAATTCCAGGTGGTATCCGACCTCCCAGGGAGCAGTTTGATAGATATAGCCAACTCAATTTGGTGAGCTTGACGACCGAGTCCGGAAACAGAGTTGGGTCGAAAGGATTGTCGCCGAGACTCAGTGAAACAAGGTTGGTCAAGTTGTCCAGGGATTTCCATGGAAAAACACCAGAAACCCCGCTGTTGTTCAAGTACAGGTACCGCAATTCTCTGAGAGATGATATGCTTGGAAGCGAGCCAGTGAAAAAATTGTTGCCCAAGTCCAGGTACTGTAATTTGACACATCTGTTCAAGTCTGGCAAGACTAGACCGTAGAGAGAATTGAATCCGAATGAGAGCTTGTCCAAGGATTCAAGCTGGCAAATTGAGTCGAGAGGTAAAGTTCCTGTCAACTTCTGATGAGAGAGCTCTATTTCTTTGACAGAAACATCAGAGTTACAGGTGATTCCAGTGAAGTTGCATAGGTTGTTGCTAGAAACCCAGGAAGAGAAAACATCTGGGTTTGATTCTTGCAGGGAGGTTTTGATTTTGAGCAAAATTTGGAGCTCGTCGGATTTGATACAGGAGGAGATGGAGAGAAGGAGGATGAGGAGAAGGACAAGAGAAGGATTGGCGGCTGACATGGGTGGCGGTGGACGGAGAAGATAAGATTAAAATGGATGTATTAAAAATAAAACAGAGCCATTTTAACAAAGTTGGTGGAGGCTCAAAAACAGAGCAATTATAATGTAGATGGGGTTGCGGAATCTTCTAATGTTCAATATTCGTTAATACATGACATTAAAATGGTAATCTCAGCATAGTACATTGTATTTTTTTTTTTTTTTTAAATTTCAGGAGATGTATTCAATTTAAAGTTTATTGGATTTTGATGATTTTTTTTTTTTTAATAACATATTTTGGTGGACTTCACATATTCTATAAATTTCATATTGATTTTGTTAAGATTATTTAGAAATCTAATGAAATATTAAGAAGAATGACAAGATTTGTTATAAATTTTTTTTTTTTTTCACAAAAACCACTTTGAAATATATTCAAATCCATCACTTAAAAAAATATATAAAATCAATGACTTTTTTAATACACTTAAATTTTATTAAATTTCATATAAATCTGAATTGAATATATTTATATTTTAATGAATTGTATATAAATCTTAATTGAATACACTTATATTTTAATGGAATTCATTTAAACTTAGATTTGATAGATCTAAACTTTTAAAATGTTTTTGATTATAATGAATTCTATATTGAATATAACACTTAATATATTTGGGCCTAAATCTTTTTGTTTTTGGGGAAACTCGAGAGCCTTTATTTAAAATACAATATTTAAAATACAATCTAAAACATAATTGAACCAAGATTGGCTAAAATTGCTTCTAAAAACTAAAGTAATTAGCCAATGGGCTACTTTTTTACTCTTTCTAGGAGTAAATTGACATCGAACGTTGCCCACTTTAGATAACATCAATGAGATAATCTTAATGATGGAACCTTCCACAGTAGAAAAATTCTAAGCCTGACTAGCCAATATAAGTAATTGAGCATCCGTTTTCTCCCTTAAGGTATAAGATCATGAGCTTAAACAAACTTCAACTCCTCTTTGATTGTCAAACATTCAACCAAAAACAGGGTGAAAAAACTAGCTAACTTCATGCACAGAGCCCTCTTAATCTCTCTAAGGTGATTACAGATTAAGGCTCCAATCCATACAAAATCCAACCCATTACCTGTTGTTGCATCTACATTTAGTTTCAAAGAGGCCTCATTAAGGGGTTGCCACTTGATATGCAGGATAGAAGCAGTTGTACCTAGACTCTTTCTATTAACCCTATTGAGCTTCTGAAACTCAATGAGGAAAAAAAAATAGCTTATTCCAAAATCAACTCCTCTTTCTCAAGTATACCACCATGCAAAATATCATTTCCATCCTCCTCAAGGTTCCATAAGATCACCAACCATAACTTAAAATTGGAGAGAGAGAGAGATGATCACGCCAGAATAGCATTAGACTCGACATAGTTGAACTTGAGAACTCGCTGAAAGAAGTCCCAAAGATACTCTTAATCCAGTAGTTTTCAGCCCGAGAACACAAAATGAGAGCGTTGAAAGTTGATTCCTCATCATAACAACATACAACTTAAAACAATTCACACCTTTGCAAACCAAATTTCCACTAGCAGGCAATAAATCATGAAAGACACTCTATCCAAAAATATTAATCTTGCTCGGAACTTTAAAACCCTAAAGACAATAAAAAAGTTATCCTAAATTTGTGAATCATTTATTTATAAATGTCATATCTTAATTTCCATTTTAAGTGTTTTTTGAATAAATAAACTAATGGGTTGTATAAATTTCATGGATAACCTTAATAATGAGCAAATTTGTCCACGAACAATGATATTTTATTAAGTTAGAATTCAAATGATTTGTTTTTCTTCTTTAAAAAAGATATTCTTTTTAATTAAAAATTGTGTTAATTAGATGAAATTAAATGTTATATATACATTTCAAAAATTTATTTTCAACATTATAAAATTATCTACTCTCCCACTCCTCACATGCATAGTGGGATTTGAATATGTATTAACTATTTAATTTATGAATGATGCATTATTTTATTTTTTAAATTAAATTTACCTATTCAATTTTTAAAATGCCCTTATAATTATACTATATCGATAGGCTATTATTGGTTATTGCATTTTTTTTTTTTTGGTAAATTATTGGGAGTGGTCCAGAGCATTATCGGGACCAACCGGGATGAAACACTGGTAGCGCGGTTTGGAGCGTTGCTCCTAAACGGGAGGGATCGACGCATACAAATTGATGGAGTGAATATTATTGTTGAGTGTAGAAACCATACCATAAGGCATGGGGGTTGTTGTTGGCTAATTTCTAAGCATGTGTCGAGTTCACAACACACACACAAAAGAAATCCGTGCAAGTATACATGGTCCACAAGTAGTATAGTGATAAAGAAAGATATCGTTCCCATAAGGATTATAACCAACTCATTAAGTATTAAAATTAAGCCAAAACTAACTCTATTCAAATTTTCGAAAATGAGAGTAGGAATTGCTAAAGTAAAATTCAAAAATTAAAATTAGAAACTAAAGACCTAAATCAATGGATTAAGAGTTCTAGGGTCACAGCTTCACCTGACCAATTCACTCAACCTCATTATCCACCATTTTCACACTATCTTCACCTAGCCCTTAATCGAGTGATGCATAAATTCTCCATATGCCTCTTCTGATAGTCCTAGTAGATATACTCAAGCTTATCTAACCTACTGTAATTCTATATGGATTAACTAAGTCAAGTTTATTAAGCTTAGATTACTTAATAAGGATTACACATGCACCATAAGTATATTCCTATCTCATATTACCTATGTCATTTTAATTAGGGTCTTAACATATATAATCATTTTTCAAGTTTAATATAGTTACTAAATCTCCTAATTAGTGGCTAAATAATTTCAGAGTATTAAGCATAATTAAAGTGAAAGACAAGAGTGAAGAAATATGCACCAATGATATTAAACAAGTTGAGTTACAAAGTTAAGTTACATTGTAACCCTAGATATGTAGTTTAGTTTATCATTACAAAAGAGAGATAACTCATACTATGCATTAACAACATTTGAACAACAAAATAAACAAGAGAAAGTGAGAAATTCTTATGGAGTAGGTGAGAAGTTTTTTTCTTTCCAAAAATGCCTCTCATTTCCTCCCAAGATGGAGCGCCTTCTCTCTTTGTTCTTCTTCCTTGTTGAATGATGCACAATGTGAGTCAATCTTGATTCTTTTGCATGAAAATGGTGTAGTAAATGATGTAAGAACTCTAAGGACTGCTTCTCTAGCCCAAGATTCCTTCTTTTAGCAATTGGAGGCGTATTTATAGCTCTTCCAAAGTTATGGCACAAATATAAACGTGAAAGGTCAAAAATATCCTTTAAAATTTCCTCTTGCGCTGGCCTAGATAAGTGCCCAAAAGAGTAAAATTGAGGTAGTTAGGCACGCTTAGATGCGTGTTTAGCTGCTTGTAAGCGTGCTTGTAAGTGCCCTTGTAGGTGCTGTGAATGCTATAGACACGCTTGGATGTGCACTTTGTGGAATGAAGGCTCGCATTTAGGCGCTTTGGATGTTTGGTGCGGCAGTAGGCATGCTCAGATGCTCACTAAGTGATAGTTAGGTGTGCTAGTAGGCACGCTTTGGATAGTGAGTAACGCCTATCAACGTGCTAGGATGGCTGGAGGCATGGCAATAAGCTTGCTGTTGAGCTTGAACCTAGGCTTTATGATGCTTTAATTAAATTTTTCGTTGGTTCGATTATTTTAATTTCATCGAGCACACTATTTTCAATCTTAATTCCTAAAACAGATTTATAACCACATTAAACAAACCGACATTTACTCAAAAATTAAGCAAAAGACTCAAATTTGGAGACTAAAATTAGGTATCCTAATGGTGTGATCAGCTATAGCATTTACTAATGGCGCCAACAACCAGCTATGGTTATTCCACTTTTGACATGCTATACAATTACCCTTTACATTGCGTTATGAAGAATAGGCCATTGTCATGCAATAAACAATTGATAAAATAAAATGAAAAATGGTAACAATTGGAGTTATTTTCCTATATATGAAGAGATATTTGAGTCACTCATGAAATGTTTAATTTTGATAAGTATCTTAACTCGTTTAATTTTAAATTTTTAAATGATAAAAAATACTTGAAACTACACGAAATAAAAATAACAAAATAAAAAAAAAAAATTGTCATAAACAAAATTTATAACACATCCCTTCCTACTTCATATAACAATGTACCTCTCTATTCATTATAATGATAGAGTCTATCAACATAAATTTTACAAGCATGCCTTAAGAGATTTTTCTCTTTGTGGAAATAATATATTTCAATTATTGAAGTGGATATTCAATATGTATAAATAATTATTGACTTTCATTTTTTAAGAATGTAATTAATTATTCTAATATAAAATCAATGAAATTGTTACTTGCCTTTTATATTTAACATGGAAAACAACCATTTCTATTTATTGCAAATAATTGGGCTGATTGCAATCATGCAACTTTATTTTTCCACATATATAATAATTGGTCTTGCAACAAAGTCATTCTTAGTAGCAGCGTTAGAACAGGTCATTTAACAAAAATTAGAAATCAATGAAAAAATAATAATAATAATCCACTGTGATGGTGCTTGATAGTGGAATCGGACCCTCCTTATCTTCTTCTAAGTGGACTATAAAGTCTTTGACAGAATGACAAAGAAAATATGTCTACGATAAAGTGTGATCCAAAAATAAGTCACACAGATGGTTGTTTTAACTTTAGCATTTTATATCTAAACAACTCTGACTGTTCATAGTTCTATCACCTTTACATTTTAAATGAGGATTGAAACGAAATCTACTTTAGGTTGAATTTTCATCAAATATAATAAAATCACACATTTATAAGAAAACTTAATCAATTTGGTTTTCCAAGTTAATATTAAAGTCATATTTGAGAAAATGATATTCTCTTATAAAACATAGAACTAACTAAATGTCAAGAAATAATATTAGAAAGAAAAAATCGATATTATGTTTTTTGCCATATTTAATTTGAGATTGCCAATAAAAATATTTTCAACTAAATAATTACAATAGATATAGCACTAAAATCCAATTTTCCAAGGTGGTGGCAAATGAGAAAAGAGATAAGTGTTTGTCGTTCTTGGTTTAATAGGTTTAATTGATTTGGATTTCCAATTATTTTGGTTGTTAAAAAGAAGCTTAAACCGAATGAACCTACAAAAATGGGCGGTTTTGGGTCCGGTTCTGGATGGTCCATTTAGTAGCACACACTGGAAGGGGGAAATGGGGAAGAAATGTCTAGTGGGGACGAGGAGTTGGAACACGGAAACTTGAAGCCGCCAACGCTGACTCTATTTGCTTTGTGCAATCTGGGCCGTCCAATCGAAGCACGTGGATAATGTTTAAAAGAAAAAGGTCCATGTTTTGGCAGATCCCAGACGCTCCAATGAGGCGCGTGGGACCACCTCCATCACCTGTTCACTCACTTGGAGACAAAACTTGCCTCCTTCTATGAGGATTCGATTCGATTCAATTCAATGTATCTGCTATCTTGTTTTTGTTTAGACAACTGACAACTAGAAAGCGTTTATTCAGAGTGAGAGAGTGAAAGTGAAAGATTTTTAAAGAGAGAGAAAATGACCAATCATCTTCTGTTCCTGTGTGTATGATCCCAAGACGGACCGTGTGAAAAATTGTTTTTAAAAGTAAAAAAGCAACACTTTTTTAGTAAAAAATGATTAGTTAACACGTGGGCTGTAAGGGGCGTGGGCTGGACGCTGTTCACTTGTTCAGTTGTTCTAGAATTTAATTGAAATTATTGAAATTGTTGGTCATTAGACCAGAGGGGGAACGATTATAAGGCATTTATGGGAATCTATGAATTTTGAGGCTTTTTATAAAAGGGTCCAATCTTCTTTATATGATTAGGAAAAAGGAATAATAAATGAAAGGTTCTTCTAAACTAGAAAAACCTACTTACGACTTTTGATTATTGAAAAAAAAAAATCAAGACCGTTAAATTATGAATAATTTATATTTGAGATTTACCTTTTTATGAACGTAAATAACTTCTATATTAATTTATATTGACCTCCCCTTTATTAAATTGTTTGACCAAGCAAAAAATAAGTTTAATTGTTAAAAGGTGGTGAAAGATACAAATGCCCTTGAAAATTTGACACAATCCATTAATATATATATTTAAATTATTATTTGTTTACTATAGAGATTAAAATTAAAATAGAACAATTAAAAAATTGGTGAAGATTAGGATTGGATTTTTACCATCCAAATTCATGGATGGAGAATCTTCATAAATGGAGATCTAATTAGATCTATAGCGATGAGGAGGCTCCTCATTGCTAAACAAGCCTCGTGGCGGGGGAGAAAGTGGCTTGCCTCGACATCAACAAAGACTTATATGCGATAGAGATCTCTTTCACATCTCTATTACGATGGAGATGACAACAATGGAGATCTCCATTGTTGCAACAAAGATTACAGTTATGGAGATTGCTGTAGGTTTTCATTGTATTAGTAGTAGGTCGAGAATGTTATATTTCATATATATATTACCATATTTATTATTATTTTTTTATTATTTAACCAATCAATATTATTTCTTAAAATTTAATTTTGTATTTTTTGTTCATAATTGATCTTCATGGTGAATCTTAAAAAATGGATTATGAGATCTAATTAAAAAGATTAGTAATTTTTAAATTAAAATGATTTTTAATACTTGTAAGCGGATCTCCACCGATGGTCGGTCGAAATCCAAACAAGACTTAATGTGATGTATTTTGGAGAAACTTCACTTTAGTCCCTGAGATTTTTGAAAATATCAAAATTTTAAACATCTTTTAGAAAAAACTTTTTTATCCCTAACTTTTCCAAAACTCTTCAAAAAGGTCCAAACCGTTGGTCAACTGACAGTTAAACTAAACAAAAAACATAAAAAGACTCAATTACCCCTCATAACTTAAAATGACCATTTTACCCTTAATACAATTAGAATATTACAAAACATTTGGCTAATGAAAAACTGACACGTATACTATAATTATATATATTTTTAAAAAAATCTTATTATTTTTTTGTTTAGATTAAACAAAAATTTATCACAAAAATAAATTTTAGGAAAAAAAAAATCAGTTCTTCATCTCCTTCCGCCTCTCTGTCGCCACCGTCCTTCTCCTTGTTCTTATGCCCAGATCCATCATTCATCCCTCTCCATCGAACCCAAATAAAGACTTCATCTGGGTTCGATCGAACCCAGAAGAAGACGTTTTTCGTCTGGGTTCAATCCAACCCAGATGGAGCCTCTCCGTCTGGGTTCGATCGAACCCAGACGAATCAAACCCAAACGAAGAGTGGAGACGACTTCGTCTGGGTTCGATCAAACCCAGACTGGAGAGGCTTCATTTGGGTTCAATCGAACCCAGATGGAGATCTCTTCGTCTAGGTTTGATCGAACCCAGATGAAGCTCTTCCTTTGGGTTTGATCGGACTCAGACGAAGAGCGTCTTCGTCTGGGTTTGAACCCAGATGAAAACGCCCTTTGTCTGGGTTTGACTAACCCAGACGAAGTTCCAGCTGCTTCATCTGGGTTCACCGAACCTAGATGAAGGTCTGTTTCATCTGGGTTCCTTGAACCCAGATAAAGGTCGAACCCAGACGAACTTCGTCTGGGTTCGATCGAACCTAGATGAGGAGCTTCATCTGGGTTCATCATCAACCCCCTGTTTCCATTTTTTTTTTTTTATAAACAGTTTTGATTTTTATTTCTTAATGTTGTTGTTGATATTGTTGTTATTGGAGATATTCTTGATGATGCTGTGATGTTCTTGATAATGTTGTAATTTGTGAAGTTGTTGATGATGTTTGATGAAGTGGGTTGTTAATGATGTTGGTAAAGGGCTTGAATCTTGGTCTGTTGAAGATGGTGGAGATCCAATCTGGTGGATCTCCACTTTTGATTTATTTATTTTTTTTCATTTGTTTTATAAAATTAATTTTATGTATATAATAAATTATTTAAATTAATTTACTCTCTTTATAGAAAGACCATTTTATCCTTCTCATCCAAACAATCTGTCACCGTTGACCGTTAATTGGCCAACGATTTGGACCTTTTGAAAGAGTTTTGGAAAAGTTAGGGAAGAAAAAAGCTATTTTCAAAAGATGTTTAAAATTTTGATATTTTTGAAAATCTCAATGACTAAAATGAAGTTTCCCCGATGTATTTTTTATATAAAAATTAAAAATACATTAAATTGAGTATAATATCCTCAGGAAGTTAAAGTTAACCATTAAACTTGATCAATCAGTCAGTGAAGAGGCTCATAGGAATTAGTGAAAAAGTTGTTTTTGTGTTTAAAAAGACAAACCTTAGGTAGGTATGCAGTATTTACTTCATTATATTAAACAAACAAAACAAATAATATTTAAAATAAACACTATATTTAACAAACAAACAAGAGATAAAAGCATAATTTGACAGTGAGTATATGAAATCGGGATTAAAACAATAAGATAAATTCACTAACTTGAATGTAGCTTGTTATTGAAAAATGTTATAAAGACATAGTTCACTCATTGCCTATGCTTAAAGGACGTCTAGTGATTATCTTCCCATGATACAACTATTTGATTTAGATTTTCATGGAAGAGTTTGACTACTTTATTTGTTAGATAAAATTGTTATTGATGGATAACCTTACTCAATTAGTAAGGTAGAGAAATCCTTCAAGAAATTTGCATCAAGCGAACTTGTATTTTCCTATTTTCTTTGATGTTTCAATGTAATGTGCAAATGAAAGATTGAATGAACTAATTATGCATAAACTTTGAGGGTTTGACTATTTTATCGGTTAGGTAATTTACCTATCAATTACATACATTGAATTAGTTACAAAAGTGGTTATTGAAGTAAATCTAATAGTTGTAATTGATGTATAAGATTACTCAACTATTAAGATAGTCAAATCCCATGATTAGTTATAGACTCTAGGGGTGGGCATGTGGATGTTCTGTTGGAATTGAACTGAATCGAACTGACTAATGTTCATTCTCAACATGTAGAATCAAACAAGAAACAAATAGAACCAAACTAACTAATGTTTGTTCTCAATATGGAGAACCGAACATGAAGATTTTAAAGGGGAGAACTAACGAAAATTGAATACGCTTGGCTCAAGTCGGTTCCTTTGGTTTTGTTGTGAGACTGTACTGTTGCAACAGAAAGAGAGACAGGGAAGGAAATTACCACCCATACTCGAAACCAACCCTACAATCAAAAAATTATTAAACATACAAACAACTCCACCACTGATAAACCAGAAAACCAAAACACAGAAACTAGTCACAATAAAAAATCAAACATAGAAACCAGCCACAATAAAAGGTCTACATATGTTAGTGTGCATAATTTCAAAAAGTTGTGTAATTTATGTTGCTCCTATCTTTGTGTGTTTGATATGTTTGTCTTTAATACAATCTACACATATTAAGACTGGTTAAATCTAAATTTGAAAGAATTTCATTCTTTACTAACTATTCTTTAAAAATATGCTCCAAATGTTTATTTTACAGAAAAACTGAATATTCATCTACTATACTTTATTTAACACCAAAATTATGATGTATGATTAGTAGAGTTTCAACAAGGAAAAAAAAAGGATTATTAAGTTTCAACCTATACAAACCATCGTATAGGATACCAAAACCAATAAAATAATTATTTTTAAATAAGCTAAAATTTCTATTCTCAAATTTAAAGGTAAAACAAGTAGTATCAAATTTACCTAAAGAAATTAAATTTTTAGAAACAAAAGGTACATAAAGAGTTTAAGACAACACTAAATGATGTCTAGGATCGAAAAGCAAACGATAAGTGTCAACAGCTTTAACTAGAGCTTTGACTCGATTTCCACAAAAACAAAATTCTTTATTTGGATTTTTGGTTTGGGTCATAAGGAACCCCTATAATGTTTTTGAAACATGAATGATTATACCAGAATCAATCCACCAAATGTTATAAGGAACCTCAATTAAATTTATTTGAAACATACTAAAGCACTAGACTTACCTTTTTTCTAAATCATGCCTTACGTTTGGGGCAATTTTTTATAAAATGCCCAAATTTTTTACAAAAACAACTTTCATATTTTTTGTGTTCATTCTTGTGGATTTGAGAAGAAGAAGACTCATTTAATTTTATTGGTCCATTCTTTTTTTTTTTTTTTTTTGGCCTTTTCCAGCTTTTTGACAAAATTTCTTTCAAACTTCTTGATGAATATAATGAACTATATGAGTTCTTTGTTACTTATATCTTATCTTCTCTTGAACAAGTTTATTAGACAATTGATTAACATTGCACTTATCATCAATAATGTTAAAATCAATCTAAAATGGCCCATATTGAGGAGGCAAGGAATTCAAAATAAATTATATAAGGAAAAACTCATCCACATTCATTACTAAGGTTCTTAGCCTTGCAACTATACTTGTCATTTCAATAATGTACTCATATATGCTACATGCTCCATCAAATTTCATAGTAGTCAAGTTAGCCATTAATATCCTAGCCAGAGACTTATAAGCACTTTTGTGTTAGGGTTTCTGTCCTAAGAGCTTGTAATATTGTAAACGGTTTTATAAAATTTTAATAAAATATTCATTTCATTCAATTTATATATTTTGCAAAAATCGTATATATCATGAGAAACATCCTTGATTACTGATGTAATTTCAAACTAAGTGTATAAATGTTATATACAGGTAGATTTAGTTTGAGATAAGTAATTTAAAGAGTCCGTAGAAAACAAACGAAGCTGGGTACTTCATTTGTGGTAAATCTACAGCTGTGGTCCCTTTCATATTTGATACGATTGTCTTATCCAAGACTGTTCATGTGGTGACATGGAAATGGAGGCACCTTATATAATAAAAATTATATAGGACTAGGCCACGATAAATATAAGTCTCTAAATAATATCCGTTAATCTTAGAGATTTATATTTATCAACCAGATGATCATATATGAATTGATTTTAATTCTGAGTGTATTATGAACTCCTGCTTGTTAAGTTGTTTCCTTTGATTTACATGGGTAAGATCGGTGTAGATACCCGATAAATAACTTCGTACTTTGGGGATATGATTTAGTAAGTAGTTGGAAACATTCTATACAATAGTGGAATCCACTCATTCTTGCGAGAAGTAGAAAAATAGTTCCCTTAAGGGTTGATTCAGTCTTGAACAATAAGAGCGCTCAACTTTCTGTTTATATGTAAACAGAAAGATAAATTCATAAGTTGTTACAAATATATTGTTCATTAGAAAATCAATGGTACTTAAGGATCAAGAAATAATTAGAGAAGTAAAACGGACATTTGACTTTGCTCTAATTATGAACTATTTGTGGAGGGTTAAATCATATGTAGTCATTAAATCAATGGACATTGAAAAATTTCAGATTGTATAAAAAACATCTACAATTTTGAGAGTGCAATTTTAAGTTTTTAGTGGAGTAACTTTAAGATTAATAATAGTGAATTATTTAATTAAAGAGTTTAATTAATAATTCCAATATTATTGGAGCTCAAAACTGTAGGTCTATCGAGTCCCCTTGATATCTCATTTTACGATAAGAAATATGTATATAGAATATTGTAATTAGACCATCCAATTACAGGTGTTACATAAGTAACAAAAATTTGTATTCACTTGGTATTTGAATAATATTGATTATTCAAATTATTTAATTATTAATTATGAATTAATAATTATTTAATTAATTTTATAAGAGGTCTTGAATCCGATTCTTAGTGACTTTGGTATAAATTAATTATGAATTATTTTATTAAAAGTTACAAGTTCTATTTCAAAATATAATATGAACTAATTTTGAATTAATTATATTATATGAGGCAAAAGTTTAATTATAGTAAAATTAGGGTCAATATTAATATTGATTAATTAAAACCCTAATTGTTTGCCTATAAAAAGAAAAAGTTTCTTTTCTACATCTATGAGTTTTTTGTTGTTGTTTATGTTTTTGTGAAACAATAAAAAGAAAAAGTTTTTTTTTACAACAAATACAAAGAATAAGAATTTGTGTCTTTGTTCTTTGTATAACAAAAAATCAAACACTCACATCTTATAAATATTAATTTAATTTGATTTTTTTTTAGAAAGAAATGAAAAAGTAAGTGAGCACAAATCTATATAATTGTGTCCACTCACTTGTTTCTTGGTTTCGAGATATATCAAGGAAGGTAAGGTGGTGAGCAATCCACAGAGATCAATACAGAAAGTAAAAATATGATTTTTATTTATTATATTATTTTATTTCATTGTTTTATAAATCTTGGGTTCTTGAGTTTTCTAAAAAGTTTTTGAAACTCAATGTTTTGCAAAATCCTTAATTTTATGAAAAACAAATTGTTGATTGTTGTTTTTTTCTAGCCATCATTTTGAAGCGCTTCTTTATAAATTTCTTAAATTTCATAGTATTTTCAGTTGTAGGAAGAGCTATCTTAATATTATTGGCAATAGTCATTCGCATAAACATAAGGCTCAATCTGTTCAATCTTTCCCAAGATTTATGGTAAGATTTCTCTTCCTCACTGCTTTTGTCAGTGAGATAAGAAGGTTTCTCTTCTCGAAGTGTAGCACCAAGATCCAGTACACCTAAGTGAAACTGAACTTGTTCACTCCAATTACAAAAACCTTAATCCGTTAAACTATACTTGTCATTTCAATAATTTACTCATGTATGCTACATACTCCATCAAATTTCATAGTAGTCAAGTTAGCTATTAATGTCCTAGCCAGAGACTTATCAGCACTTTTGAAGCGCTTCTTTATAAATTTCTTAAATTCCATGGCATTTTCAGTTGTAGGAAGAGCTATCTTAATATTGTTTGCAATAGTCATTCGCATAAACATAAGGCTTAATCTGTTCAATCTTTCCCAAGATTTATGGTAAGATTTCTTTTCCTCACTGCTTTTGTCAATAAAATCAGAAGGTTTCTCTTCTCGAAGTGCAGCATCAAGATCCAGTACACCTAAGTGAAACTGAACTTGTTCACTCCAATTAGAGAAAATTTAATCTATTAAACTTAAGAACAGATGAAGCAATCAAATGAAGAGAAACAAGAAGTGGTGCCGCAAAAAATCAATAAAAATGCTTTTCAAAATTAATATGTTGAGTTACAAATATTAGGAACAATAAATTTATATCAAAGTTCTCCTTAGGGTGATACTAAGATATATGATCATAATTTGTAATGATACTTTAGTTTTTATTTTATTTTTTATTTTTTATTTTTTTAATTTAATCGGCAATTATATACATTCTAATAAGATTATATGATGTTTTTGGATATATAATTCAAATCTATTTGAGTGTATCAATTACCATCCTGATGTTCATCAATAATAAGAATATGACATACCTTTGGATAATCCTGAAATATCTTATCATTAATGAATTTCAATATACCCTTTTATTAAGCATATAATAATCATAATATCATCTATTGTTTTATGCATCAATATTAATAGGTAATTAAATATAATTTTGTATTACACAATTCAAAATTCATAGATCCTCAAAATTCAGTTACTTTGGTGACTAACGAATTAACAATAATATGAATTTACTTTTTCATCGTGTAACACATTTAAAATATAATTTAACAATTATATTTTATCTAAAGCACATATTGTTTAACATTAATATTTCAGTATACAACAATATGTTAAACTTCAAGTACAACATATATAGATAAAGAAATCAGATTAATATATTTCACATATATCATAAATGAATATTAAGTTGAGATGAAGAAACTAATTATATAGTTCTACATTATATTCTTCATCTACAAAACCTTGAATTATTCCTAAGCGAAAGCATTATAGGAATCATCAATAATTCTAATTTACAATTTAGAGAGAATACAAAATATATACAATTAATGGAAAAATTATAAATCCTTAACCTGAGGTTCTGATACCACAGGTAAGCCTTTAGCAATTGACATATGCATTAGGATCTTATAACTTAATGATTTTCACAATAATAAAATGTAATTTAATTACATATCCTGAATTCATACGAAAACTTAGATTGTGGATGATGAAGAAATTAAAACCGTGTTTCTCTCTCTTGATTTCTTTCCTTCAATAAATACACACTTAATTGAAGGTAAATTAATAATGTGTTACTACTATTTATAGAATAGAGAGAGCATCAGTCTCAAAAGAATTTATTGAATTAATGTACATCCATCAATTCGCATAATTCCCCATTGAATTGAAACCATTTAACGAATGACCATTTAAATTTCTTAACTTAATTTTATTTTAATGACTTTATTCATAAATTTATTTGTTAACTCTTTATGAATAGTGAATCATATGCAGCCACATCCAACAATTTAAACTTAAATTTGAGTGTATTAATAATTTAACTAAGTGCTTTTGATAAATAAATTAATTTACTTTAGGTTAGTTTTGGTATTAGATTGGGTGTTTATGCTAAAGTTGATTTAAAAATTTTTAAGGATGGGTGTACTTATAATTTGAGTGTATAAATCAAATTTTTGGGTCGCAATAGCTATACCCAATATTTTTTCAAAGTATGTTTGTCCACTCCGTCAAATATGGACATTTCGTCATGATGCATGACAGTAAAACAATAATAATTATAACTAGGTTTTATTATTGTATTTGTTTGGATTCATCTTATTCCTAAAATGAATACCAAGCAAGTAAAAAATAAGGTTATGTGGTTGAGGAAGTGCTATCAAATTTATACTGAACCCCCCTCCCTCTACATGACAGTCGACAGCTCTAAAACGAATGAGAAAAAACAGCTTGTGCACATGGTATGAAAATTAATTGAAAGCAAAGATAAGACAGAACATAACAAACCCACAGCAAACCCAAAAACTAGAGAAGAGTTGTGCCGTGCATGAGCTGGGCTTGAATATAATTGAGATTCCATTGACAAAAAAGTTCAAAAGAAAAGAAATGACAAAATTTATGTAGTAATGAGACATAAGGGGCCACTTGAGATTTGTATCACAAAACCTTTGAATTTGTTGCTGTATATGCATGAATCACGCAGGAATATTACAGATTTCAATTTACATTAAAATTGACTTTAAATTAAGATGCGGTCAAATATATATATATATATATATATATAAAAGAACAAAAATGAAACATCAGACACTTAGTTCTGATAAATTTTGGAGGTGACATTAGTGTAACTAAAGATGGGACAAAGTTAGGATAATTGATATATTTCACATGTTATTTTTTGTTTAAACTGCAGCATGAGATATATCATCATGGAATCAATAATAGAGAACTAGCACCAGCATTAAATCAATACAAAGTATTTGATTATTAAGTATTGATTTCTTCTTTATTTCTTTGTCTTCCTTTTTAAGAATATTCTGTCTTAATTAATTCTTATTCATCGTTCTCCATCTCTGACAACTCACGAATAACTGCAACTACCTTACCGGCTGCCTTTATTAGTTTTCAGACAATCAATCCCCAACGATTGGCCGACCATGGTTTTCACATTTGCGATCATGACTATATTCACAGTTTAATTAATTAGAAGGCAGTATTGTCGACTATATCTTTTAGTAATAACAAAAAACTTATTGTTTTGCTGGAAATTGCAGTTCCATGAACAAACGGACCATATGGGAGTTAACAATCCAAAGGCGGGTGTAGTCCATATAAAGATTATTGAAATTTAAAATATTTTAAAATTCTGATTATATTCAATTTAAATTTTAAATTTAAAGTTTTAAAGAATCCATAAAAGTTTGAGTGTATTTAATTTAAATTTATAAGGATTTTATTAAAATTTAGGTATCAAAAGTTATCAACTTTATGGATTGGGTAATGGTAGACATCTAATACTCTTGTCTAACTTTTTCATCCAAACTTATGTGGTAGCTGATATATCATTGTAATATCAGATCCTTGTTAACCTCAAACCAAAATTTGTAATGACATACCAAGTGCCACATAAAGTTTAATGGAAAAGTTGGACAAAAATATTATATGTCTATCATTATCCTTATAGATATTACTTTTATGTGTTTGATGGATCTTGATGGATTCTAAAGTGAGATTTATAAATAAAAAAATACATGAAAAATCATGCTTTTCTCCTAGAGATTTCATACAGAATTTAGACAACACTAATATGGAAGCTATGCAATCCGTGAATTTCATTAAAACCTATTATTGAAAAACAATCCATCAGTTCCAAGTGCGTTAGTACAGTGGCATCAACCTACCTTTCTAACTCTTCAAAAAAGCAAGGGGAATGGTTTGAGCGCCAACTCCCCATAAAAATGTGGACAATTTTCCCACTAAATATGGGTAAACCTCTCTCACTTTCTGGGAGTAGCATTTTGAGCCATACGATAGAGTTTTATCTTAGTTAGGTTCCGACATTTGTTTGACCTAATGTCAAGAGGTCAAAAAAAAAAACAAAAAAAAAAGAAAAAATCCATCAACTTACCACCCTTTAGTAGGAGTGGATGGATATCCCCTTTTATCCTAGAGATCAAGAGTTCTAGTTTTAATCTTATTTTATTAAAAAACAAGATGTAGAGAGTGTTCTCTCCTCGATAAAGTTGTTATTTCTTAATTATGTGAGTAGTCATCTGAAATGTACTATTAATGATCTATGTCAGTATGTTATGACAATTCTCTAACCCATTAGGTATTAGTAATCTATGTCAACATGTTATGGCAACCCTCTAAAATTTAGATTGAATACACTCCCCATAGATTTTACGGAATTTACCTATGTGAAATTATAATTATCTATGTTGGCATGTTATACTTATGACAACCTTCTAACCTATAAAGTGTTAATATTCAAAAGAAAGAAAAAAAAAAAAAATCATCAAACTATAATATCTAGACTGAACACACTTGTAGATTTTATGGAATTGGCTATGTGAAATTTGAAGTGAATATGTAATGTTTGAAGTTACACTCCATAAAAATAATATTAAATTAGTAATTTGACATTAAATTTATAGAAGCAAGACTCATATCCCTAATATTGTAATTTGAAGTGAAACCCAAAACAATTTCGAAGGGAAGAATGGAAATGGGCAGCACTAGTGACTAGACGGCCTGAATTAGCAGAGAGGGTTCAACATTTTTCGGTAAGCTAAACAAATAAGTATCTTATTATAAAATTAAGTCAAGTCGGCATCAAGGATATCTACGTCTGACAAATAAATAACTTCTATTTTAAATTTTTTGCATAAATTTCTCTATATATATATTTCAAGCACACACAAGTCTATCTCAATATCTCGATGGCTTAGTGGCGCAGTGGTTGCGCACAGGCCATTTCTTGACATTAAGTCAATATTCGACAGTTTACCTTCATTTCACTCACTAACAGGATGAGATTTTCTTCCATTTATATGAGTTGTCTCCCATCTTGGTATGGATAGCTTCCAGTTATATGAGGATTGATTATCCGAACCATGTCACTAGGGTCTTGCTAGCTTGATCCCTGTTGTCTCCTGGATTTGTTCCATTAACCTCTCCCGTAACACACCCACCCTCACCCCACCCCACCCACCCCCACCCCCAAACCCCAAAAAAATAGAAAAAAAGAAGCAACGTCTACATATATATGCATTGAAAGGTACATTACTCTTTTAATTTTTTTAACATCGAGAACATTGGGTGAGCAGATACTACTTCTCGCCTAAGACAAAAATCCCGAAAGCGGCTATAAAATTTAAAACAATCATATTGGATTCTAAAATCCCAACGAATCAAAAAAAGAAAGAAAGGGAAAAGAAAGCTAAAGAACAACATATCAGAAGATCACTCTAATAGACGATTCAGCCAATAATAATTTAACATTGTCGTTTCAAAGACGAACATGAATGCCTATGATCCACTTAAAAAGGGTTTAGGCCCTAGCTTTCATATCTGCATGCACATTCACCACACTAGCTCTAAAATGTCACCCAGCTGCCCATTCACGTCGTGGTCTTTCACTGTACCGACCAGCAGATAATAAAAGACTAAACCGAGAGCAATAAAAAGAAAGACAACAACAGCAAAAATAAAGAAAACATTTGTCATGCCTTTTTTCTTTTGGGTCCACTCTCTTGTGTCACATTGTATAAAAAATGAAAAGATGACTCAAGTGCAAGATGTGTCATAACCCATCACTTTCTAATCTTATTAAGCAAAATTTTCCACTCACTGACCCACTTCACAAAAGATTTTTTGACCGCACCCAATTTTGAACTTTTTTGTGTATAGAAAATAATGGAGCTTTCACTTGATCAATTGTATATCCTAATTAAACACTTGATGTGGCCTTGTATTGTTGGGATGTGGCTTTTGTATAAGTAAAAAGTTGACGAAAGTGAAAAGATAATTATCATTAACTTTCTTTTTGTTCATGTCCACTACTTGGAAGACCACAGCAGCCTCCTCACTCCTCAGTCATCACCTATGAATTAGCTTCACATCATTACAAAGAGGATGATTATCCATTGTGATCGTGAGACGTCACCTACTATGTTATAATTAAAAGGCCATTACAGAGATCAAATTGCTCACTGATTACTACTGACCAGTGACCACAGCCCATTATAAGAAGAATTTAAAAAAAATTTCAGAATAACTTTTTCCTATTCATGTTCCAAATATTTTCAGAAAAATATATAGTGTGAACTTGTAACTATGAGTTGATCAGTCAACGGGTCAATCCCGGCGCTTGTTCAATTTCCACAGAAGTGGACATCAATCAACAACCATCCCACAAATACAGTGCAAAATAATAATTGAATTTATTTACATAAAACTAGTAACAATAAAACATAAATGCGATCCTGAAATTAGTTAATTGAGGTATTACTAGTTATATGTCGGCAAAGGTTTCTTCAAAAAGATGTTTTAATTGTATATATTATAATGTAAGGTTGAACAGATAGAAAACCACCTTATATAATAGTTTTCTTAAAAAAAATTGAAGAATTTTAAATTCTTATAGCCAAGACAAAGCACATGTGATTTGATTCTTAGTCAAATACAACTTGAGAGAACAACAAATTTTCTCAAATAAACAAGTTCTAGTTGTGGAAGCAGACTGATGATGGTTTTTTTTTTTTTTTTTTTTTGTGATGACAGTCAACACCTAATAATACTCTTTCATAAAATTTAATAAATCATATTTGATTTTATTAAAAGACTAATCAATGGATACTAATAAATAATATAAAATGGAATGAATATCTGCTGCTGATATGAATATCATATCAGGTATAGTGAAGTATATTACGTAATTATCATAATCTTGATAAGGATAATGCTCATTGTTTCTTGCAAGGAATGCTAACACTACGTCGACCTGTAATATACTCACTCCGCTTGGCCCAAGTCTCAAGAAGAATATTTCTTGTTTTCGAAATTGTCTCTACAAGAATATTGAAAAAGAGCGGTGATATTTCCATTCCTCTAAAATTACACGTATGTTCCTTAATTTATATATTTTTAATATTTCAATATTACTCTTAAATTAAATTACTTACACTTTAATTAAAAGATTATATCGTTTCTGTCAAAAAAAATTGTATAGTTATTATTATAATTAAATTTGAATAATCCAATTTCAAATCCTTAAAAAAAAAATTGGTTTGTTTTTTGATAAGGGTAGCGAAAGATGAAAAATTTTTGTTGGGTTTTTAGAGGCTTTATAAATGGTGAAAATGGAGGCATAGATTTCAAGAGTTTTGTTTTTGTTTTTGTTTTTTTTTTTTCTTTTTGGGTTGGTTAAAACTTAGCTTGAGTGAAAATTTAGGTTTTTAGTTTTGTTTGATAGTTTTACATATAAGATTTTGGTTAGGGGTGGCAATTCGGGTTGACGGGTCAGGTTGGACACGACACGAATAGGACACGATAATTTTTGACACAACACGAACATGACACAATAAGTAAACGGGTTGAACTCAGTTGACACGAACGCGACACGATAATAAACGGATCGACAAGAAAACGACACGATAACCCATTTATTAACGGGTCATTTAACTGACCCGTTTATGACACGTTAAGCTGACCTGTTGACCCGTTTATGAATTTAACCATATTTAATATATTTAAATTTTAATTCACATCTAATAGAAAATAACATTAAAATACTCAAATACAATCCAAAACCTAAAAATACAATCATCCATATTTCAAAAAAAAAAAAAAAAATACAATCATTCACAAATACAATCCAAAACCTAAAAATATAATCATCCACAAATTACAAATACAATCCAAAATAATTCGAAATATAAAAATACAATCATCCACAATTACAAATGCAATCCAAAACAATCCGAAACATAAAAATACAATCATCCATAAATGCAATCCAAAAAACAAAAATACTGTTACTGTCTCTGTTACTGTCACAGAGGAGACGAGGCTGCATGAGGAGAAGATGGTGCACGGCGGAGATGGCACGGCACAGCGGTAGTAGCTCGACAATGCGGCGGGCGAGAAGAAGCTATGCGGAGGAGAACGGTAGCAGTACTACGCAACAGTAGCAGATTTGCAGATGCGCTGCACTTGCGAGCAGAAGACGTTGCGCAGGACAGCGGAGATGTCATGCCGCGGTGGCAGCAGCTCTGGGGAGACGACGCGGTAGGCGAGAAGCTACACGGAGGAGATGACAGTAGTTAGTAGCAATGCTGTGCAGCAGTAGCAGATGCGCTGTGAGCAGACTGCGGCGCGGTGCTACGCAGGACGACGGGAGAAGATGCTGGACAGTGAATGACACGGCGTGGCGGCTGCTTAGGCTTGGGTTGGGACGTTGGGTGATCGGCGGTTGAGGGAAAACAGAAGAGAAAATAGACTAATACTAATAGAGAGGCAAAGATAAAAATGAAATGTTAGGGTTTTGACTTTCAAAATATATATATTATCAATAAAATTATATGAACACCCTTTAATGTAAAATTACTATTTTACCCTCCTTAATGGGTTAACCCGTAACACGATTAAAGGAACACGAACCCGACACGATAACTTAACGGGTTAAACGGGTTGACCCGTTAATTTACCCAACCCGTTAATGCTCAACCCTAACCTGTAATTGTCGTGTCGGATTCGTATCGATCCGTCGTATCGGGTTCTAAATTGGCACCCCTAATTTTGGTGAAATAAAAGAATTTTAAATGAAAATGAGAGAAAACATAAGGTGTAGAAACCAGAAAATGAAATAGAGCATTAAAACAAGGTTTAAAAAGAATGACTTTTTTTTTTTTTTTTTTAAATTTTAATTTAATGAATTTAAAAATATAAATAAATGAATGAATATAATTAGTAATAAATAGGATGTACTTATTAAATATGAATTTTTAAAAATCTTAATGGGGAGTAAATATAAAAAATGGTGTATATACAGTTTTTAGGGGATGGAAATGTCGCCACCCTATTGAAAATTCACTCTTAGACCAAAAACATTGTGGTCCAATCAAGCCAGTGCATTTTGGGCTAATTAATGCTCTTTAGCCATAACGCAAACCCACAATCAAATCTGGAAGAGTGTCGAATCATGACTCGCCCAGCAGAGAGGCCTTGCCTGCAAGTGTATAAAATTTTTCCAACCCAACTAGCAAATAACAATACACAATTGCCCATCAAAGAAGTTGGGTGTGTTTAGTGCACCAGGCACCTTCAGTTCATATTAGTCATTGCTCATATGTTCAGAGGGCAATTGGGCAATTTACTATTCATATCATATACAAAAATATAAGTGGACAATAAATTGAAATATAGACAACCGTTCAATATAATTTTATGCTAGAAAATATTTATTCTACCAAATAATATTTCAGATTCAAGTTGACATACGGTAATATTTCAAATAATAATAAATGGAATCGCAAGTTCATAGTTGTTGGCATTAAAAAGTCAAACTGATATAATAAATTTAACTTCTTAATTTTTATTTAATTAAGATAGCTGACGGTGTAACAAAGGACACAATCTTCAACTTCCAACAGGACAAAGATCCAAAGATGTTGAAGAAGAGCTAATTCAAAACAGATGGACACTATACTAGTCAGTATTTTTGGTTCTATCCTGACTGGGTTGTTCTACTAGATGTCAAAGACAAAGAAAATACTGCATACTATTGCCGTGTTGGTTTCAATCCAAGACTTCTAACTTAATACTATTTTTTAAAAGTTGTTGTAAATCAAAAGAAATCTGAACTAAAGTAGAAGTAAGAATATGAAGGTGAGAGAGAGAGCGAAAATGGAGTAAAAATGCTCTTGAATTGATCTGATTCTTAACAGATTACAGATTATAGATTACACATATTTATGCACAAACCAATTTGGCAAACAAGTTGTCAACTAAGCCACAGTTATTGACTTTGCCAATATATCATTCAATGAGAATTGCCTCATCTTGGGCCAATTGTAATTTACCTAATAAGTAAATAATGGTGGATATTCATCCACTTTACTGATGGATTGAAAAAACAAAAATCAACAATTTGTTTTTCATAAAATTAAGGATTTTGCGGAACATTGAGTTTCAAAAACATTTTTAGAAAACTCAAGAACCCAAGATTTGTAAAACAATGAAATAAAATAATATAAATAAATAAAAATCAGATTTTTACCTTCTGTATTGATCTCTGTGGATTGCTCACCACCTTGCGTTCCTTGATATATCTCGAAACCAAGAAACAAGCGAGTGGGCACAATTATATAGAATTGTGGCTCACTTACTTTTCGATTTCTTTCAAAAAAAAAAATCAAATTAAATCAATGATTATAAGAGGTGAGTGTTTGATTTTTGGTTATACAAAGAACAAAGACACAAATTCTTGTTCTTTGTATTTGTTGAAAAAAAAACTTTTTCTTTCTCTTGTTTTTTCTCAAAAACATGAACAACAACCAAAAACCTAGATGTAGAAAAGAAACTTTTTCTTTTTATAGGCAAACAATTAGGGTTTTAATTAATCAATATTAATATTGACCCTAATCTTATTATAATTAAACTTTTGCCCCATATAATATAATTAATTCAAAATTAATTCATATTATATTTTGAAATAGAACTTGTAACTTTTAATAAATTAATTCATAATTAATTTATACCAAAGTCACTAAGAATTGGATTCAAGACCTCTTATAAAATTAATTAAATAATTATTAATTCATAATTAATAATTAAATAATTTGAATAATCAATATTATTCAAATACTAAGTGAACACAAATTTTTGTTACTTATGTAACACCTTGTAATTGGACGGTCCAATTACAATATTCTATATACACGTTTCTTATAGTAAAATGAGCTATCAGGGATCCGATGGACCTACAGTTTTGAGCTCCAATAATATTGGAATTATTAATTAAACTCTTTAATTAAATAATTCACTATTATTAATCTTAAAGTTACTCCACTAAAAACTTAAGATTGCACTCTCAAAATTGTAGATGTTTTTTATACAATCTGAAATTTTTCATTAGTCCATTGATTTAATCACTACATATGATTTGACCCTCCACAAATAGTTCATAATTAGAGCAATGTCAAATGTCCGTTTTACCTCTCTAATTATTTCTTGATCCTTAAGTACCATTGATTCTCTAATGAACAATATATTCATAACAACTTATGAATTTATCTTTCTGTTTACATATAAACAGAAAGTTGAGCGCTCTTATTGTTCAAGACCTGAATCAACCCTTAAGGGAACTATTTTTCTACTTCTCGCAAGAAGGAGTGGATTCCACTATTGTATAGAATGTTCCCAGCTACTCACTAAATCATATCCCCAAAGTACGAAGTTATTGATCGGGTATCCTACACCGATCTCACCCATGTAAATCAAAGGAAATAACTTAACAAGCAGGAGTTCATAATACACTCAGAATTAAGATCAATTCATATATGATCATCTGTTTGATAAATATAAATCTCTAAGATTAACGGATATTATTTAGAGACTTATATTTATCGTGGCCCAGTCCTATATAATCTTTATTATATAAGGTGCCTCCATTTCCATGTCAACACATGAACAGTCTTGGATAAGACTATCGTATCAAATACGAAAGGGACCGTAGCTGTAGATTTACCACAAATGAAGTACCCAGCTTCATTTGTTTTCTACGGACTCTTTAAATTACTTATCTCAAACTAAATCCACCTGTATATAACACTTATACACTTAGTTTGAAATTACATCAGTAATCAAGGATGTTTCTCATGATATATACGATTTTTGCAAAATATATAAATTGAATGAAATGAATATTTTATTAAAATTTATAAAACCGTTTACAATATTACAAGCTCTTAGGGCAAAAACCCCAACAATCTCCCACTTGCCCTAGAGCAGATGAGACATATCTCGTAATCCTACACCCTCTAGATGACCTTCAAATACTTTAGCCGTTAAGGTCTTCGTAAACGGATCAGCAAGGTTGTCTTGTGATGCAATCTTCATCACTTTTACATCTCCCCTTCGCACGATCTCCCTAATGAGATGATATTTCCTCTCTATATGCTTCCCTCGTTTATGACTTCTTGGTTCTTTGGAATTGGCCACTGTACCACTATTGTCACAATAAAGGGTGAGTGGTGTATCCATGTCTGGAACAACTTCCAGATCAGCCAAGAATTTACGTAGCCATACCGCTTCTTTAGCTGCTTCACAAGCTGCTACATATTCGGCTTCCATAGTGGAGTCAGCAATGCATGATTGCTTAATACTCCTCCATGTAATGGCTCCACTACCAAGGGTAAATACTGATCCGGACGTAGATTTCCTAGAATCTTTGTCCGATTGAAAATCAGAATCTGTATATCCTAATGGGATCAAATCCTCTCTAGAATATACTAGCATATAGTTTCTCGTTCTTCGAAGATACTTGAGAATATGCTTTACAGCCACCCAATGATCAAATCCTGGATTAAATTGATAACGACTAACTATTCTCACCGAATAACATATATCCGGTCTCGTGCATAACATAGCATACATGAGACTGCCTACTGTAGAGGCATAAGGAATCTGTCTCATATCCTCAATTTGTTGAGGTGTCTTAGGACACTGTTCCTTAGACAAATGAACTCCATGACGAGAAGGTAAATGACCTGTCTTAGAGTTCTGCATCGACAATTGCATAAGAATCTTATCGATATATGATGCTTGAGACAGCGCTAACAGTTTGTTCTTACGATCCTGTATTATTTGGATCCCAAGGACATAACTGACCTCTCCTAAATCTTTCATTTGGAATTGGCTAGCGAGCCAAGTTTTTTACGTCTGATAATATTCCTATATCATTCCCAATGAGTAGAATATCGTCAACGTAAAGTACAAGGAAAACCACTTTCTTATTGATAATCTGTTTGTATATACAAGGCTCATCAATATTTTGCTCAAAACCATAAGACTTGATCGAAGTATCAAACCTTATGTTCCAAGATCGAGATGCTTGTTTAAGTCCATAAATGGACATTTGCAATTTGCAAATCTTTTGCTATTGACCTTGGATAGAAATCCCTCTGGTTGTACCATATAGATACTTTCATCAAGATTACCATTCAAAAATGTAGTATTGACGTCCATTTGCCAAATCTCATAATCGAGACATGCAGCAATGGAGAGAAGAATCCGAATGGACTTAAGCATAGCTACTGGCGAGAAAGTTTCCTCATAGTCAACTTCCTCTTTTCTAAGTATAACCCTTTGCCACTAGTCTAGCTTTAAAGGTTTCTACCTTTCCATCCACTCCTTTCTTCCTTTTGTAGATCCACTTGCAACCTATGGATTTTATCCCATCTGGTTGATCTACAAGTTCCCAGACAGAGTTAGAGTACATAGACTCCATCTCGAGATTCATTGCTTTAAGCCATTCTTCTTTATCAGAATCCTCCATTGCATCATAGTATGTCAATGGATCATCTACACTCTCATCAAAGATAGCAATCTGTGCCTCTTCGATCTTTCTGTAGCGGACTGGTGGTCTAATAACCCTCCTACTACGACGAGGTGGTAGATGATTCTGATGAGAATTTGTCTGACGTTCAGACGTGGTCTGAATTATGTCATTGTCAACAGCTATTGTTGACGGGGTACTGGTCGAATCAGGAAGTAATTCCTCTAGTACAACTTTACTTCGAGGTTTGTACTCTCTCATATAGTTCTCTTCAAGAAACGTAGCGTTTGTCGATACAAACACTTTGTTTTCTTTAGGACTATAAAAGAGTCCGCCCCTAGTCTCTCTAGGATAACCTACAAATAGGCAAACTTTTGAACGTGGATCCAGCTTCCCAGTCTTGTTCTTCAGCACATGTGCTGGACAACCCCAAATGCGAAAATGTCGTAAACTAGCTTTGCGACCATTCCACAACTCCAAGGGTGTCTTAGGAACTGACTTAGATGGTACAACATTCAAAATATACATTGCAGTTTGCAATGCATATCCCTAGAATGAACTAGGTAATGATGAGAAACTAAACATAGATCTCATCATGTCCAAAAGGGTCCGATTTCTCCTTTCTGTAACACCGTTCTGCTGGGGTGTTCCAGGAGCAGTCAGTTGGGATAGAATCCCATGCTTAAGTAAGTAATCCTCGAACTCTGAATCGAGATACTCACCTCCACGATTCAATCGTAGAGTTTTCAATGTTTTACCTAATTGATTTTCAACTTCAGCTCGAAATTGTTTGAAATTTTCAAAAGTTTCTGACTTCCGTTGCATCAGGTAAACATACCCATACCTAGAATAATCATCAATAAATGTGACGAAATATTCATAACCGCCTTTAGCTTTAACATCCATAGGACCGCAGATGTCCGAATGTATAAGCTCTAGTGGTTCATTAGCTCTAAGCCCTTTACCAGTAAAAGGTCTTTTGGTCATTTTACCTTCTAGACATGATTCACAAACAGGTAAAGTGCCGATCTTTAACTCACTTAAATGTCCACTCTTTACAAGTCTATCTAATCTGTCAAGGTTAATATGACCAAGTCTTAGATGCCAAAGATATGTGTCATCATTTTGAGAAATCTTTTGTCATTTTGTTTTTGGTTTTTCAATCTTAAACATTTCAGTATTAAACAGTGGGTTATGCATTAACGGTCTTAACACATATAAATTGTTTTCTTGTATCCCTGAACAAATTTCCAAACCATTTCTAGAAATAATAACTGATTTATTATAAAAAGAAACAGAATAATTAAATTCCAAAAGTTTGGATACAAAAATCAAATTTCTTTTAAAACCTGGAATATACTAAACATTGTTCAGTATGATAAAATAATTATTATTGAAATGAAGTCTAACTTCTCCCACTACCTTTGCTGAAACGACTTCCCTAGTCCTGACTCGCATATTAAACTCGCCCTTACCAAGCTGCCTATAAGAGTCAATCAGCTGCAAAGAAGAACAAACATGATTAGTGGCTCTTGAATCAATTATCCAAGTGGATGAATCATCCTCCACTAAACAAGATTCAATGACTAGTAAATCATATTTACCTTTCATCTTCTTCTCTTTGAGCTCATTGAGGTACTTAGGACAGTTCCTCTTCCAATGTCCATCCACACCACAATGGAAACATTTTCCTTTGGGCTTGATGGCCTTGGAGCTCTTTTTGTTCTTCTTCTTGGTAGCTTGTGTTTTGGGCTTAGCTGTAGCCTTTTTGGTGTTTCTCTTCCTTTTGTTTTTAGCGGAAGAAGAAGACTCAGCAACGTTTGCTTCACCAGACTTACTCTTATCCTTATTCATTGACTCATAAGTAGTAAGCTCATTAAGTAATTGTGTAAGTGAGTAAGTCAACTTGTTCATAACATAGTTACTCTTGAATTGCATGAAACTCTTCGGAAGAGTTTCCAAGATCATACTCAGTTGGCTACGTTCGTCTATTGCCCCTCCATGGCTTTCAGCTGTGTTGAAGTGGGTTATCATTTTCAAAACATGCTCTCGAATAGATGTACCCTCCTTCATCTTAGCAGTCATCACAGCACAAATAGCTTCGTGCCGTTGCTGCTCAGAAGGTTGCCCAAACATGCCCTGCAATGACTCTAGCATCTGAGTTGTTGTTGTCATTGACTCGTGCTTGGTAGCAAGCACATCGGACATCCCTTGCTAACAAGTAGCAGCGGGCCTTTTCATCAGCCGTGACCCATTTCTGATGGGCCTCGCGCACAGCACGTCCAGCATTATCTGCTGGCTGAGGAGGACAAGGTTGAGTCGTGACAAATTTAAGGTCATCACAGACCAGGACTGCGTTCATATTACTTTTCCATTTGACATAATTTTCCCCGTTAAGTTTATCATTAGCAAGAATAGAAATCAACGGAGATACCATTGCTGAAAATAAATAAAATGGAATTCATTTAATATCAATTTGCAAAATTTAATATCATGTAATTTTGGCATAAAATTAAACATGATGCATGATCCACGAATAATAAATTATCAAAATCCCTAAAATTAATAATTATGCTACGATAATCTAACATGCCACAAATAGGTGCCGCCGTAGGGTAGGTCAAATATTTGTATGTTAGACTGAGACATTCTCAATCAAATAATATAATAGAAAACTCTTTTTCATATATTATTTGACTACCGTTTTTCGACGGAAAAATAATTAACAATTAATTATTTCCTTTATGAGTGTAACCCATCATTTTGGAGTCCATAGACTTAACTCGAGAATTGCTGCCGTAGGGTAGGTCAATCACAAGATACATCTAGAATTCCTATCCGTTAGGAAGTCAACCTTGATCAACCTAAATGGACACCATCCGTAGGGGGACGATAACAAAGCCGTCTCGAGGCGCCATTTAAGTTTTACGGTGTTGAACTAATGATGGAGGCCGCGGGATATATTGTCATATATCCCTCTCCCACTCACTGTTTTAGGGTTAGGGATTTCTATTAAATTTTCCTAGTCATTGTTTTAGATTATTAAAGGCTAAAAAGATAATCTAAATTACTAGGAATTTGTGTGTTATTAGAGTTCGAAACTTTTTAACACTCAATAAATTATCAGATTTTTAACATTTAAAAATCTAATTTAATTTATCAAATTAATGAATTACCGGATTTTTAACACTTAAAAATCTAATTCAATTTATAAATCTAATCAAAATAATCAAAATTATAAAGACTAGATTTAATATGAAATCATCCGATTTTAACTAATTAAAATCTAATCCACATTATGAATGCCAATTTATTGAAATCAAATTTCTAATTTGAAACCTATGATTTTCTATTAAAATCAATTCAAATTATTTTAAAGGCATTCCATGTATTATTTTTCTATTTATACTAATAAACAATTTTAATAGCAAAATAAAAATAATACATATGATGCATGTCATGTTATAATGTAGTGAGTAGGCACTTCATGATTCTATATGACATATTTTTAATGCATGTACACGTTATATATATTTATCCATTCATCTCATGAAAATAAAAATAAATAAATAAATAACATGTGTATGACCAGGTTCTTTGGTTTTAATGACCTATATCTAATTTTAAGATTACAAAAATTAACCAAAGCATTCCTTGGCCTTCACTTGTAGTCTTCATAATCTTCATGGTCTTCAAGGTCTTCAAGGTCTTCATGGGCTTATAATTAAATCTAATTTAATTCTCAAGAAATTCTATCAAATAGATTAGACTAGAAAAGCCCATTTCTTAATTTATGGATCCAAGAAAATTATCCAAACACATGGACAATTTTCAATAGAGTTTCAATAATGGAAATGAATACATAATTTTAGGGACTATTATTATAATTTTATTTGTTTGCACATCTAATGTGCAACGCATCTAATGCGCATATATTTATTCATAATAAATGTCTTATTGGACCGTTCAAAACAGCCGCATTAATAATCCATTTCAATTCAAGTAATTATATTTTAAACGGTAGTTTTAAATACTATTAAATAAAACCAGCCGTTTTCAAAATAATTTTCCGTTTCAAATCATAATTATACCATTCAAAATAGCTGCATTAAAAAACCCATTTTAATGCAATTAATTATATTTTAAACGGCAGTTTTAAATACAATTAAATAAAACCAGCCGTTTTCAAAATAATTTTCCGTTTCAAATCATAATTATACCATTCAAAACAGCCACATTAACTATTCATTTAAATACAATTAATTATGTTTGAAATGGTAGTTTTAAATACAATTAAATAAAACCTGCCATTTTCAACATAAAAAAAATCTGATTCGAATCATAATTCTGGCACAGCAAATCAACCCCGTTGACTTCAATCTTCACCTTTACATTTTCAGAAAAAAAATAAAGCCTAAAACTATTGAATTACAACGGAAAAAAAAAATTGCCACAAACGGCTTACATATTAATCGAATAATTTAACCAAAGAACCATACAATTAACGATCATACCATGCAATCCCATTCATCAAACATGAATATAAAATATGCATATCAATCATCAAATCAAAATAATAGTGCCTACTCATTGACATACATAATCAATACAAACATATTACTTTAAAATTCATTGTTTTATTGAAAACCTTGGCTCTGATACCATTGATGGATTGAAAAAACAAAAATCAACAATTTGTTTTTCATAAAATTAAGGATTTTGCGGAACATTGAGTTTCAAAAACGTTTTTAGAAAACTCAAGAACCCAAGATTTGTAAAACAATGAAATAAAATAATATAAATAAATAAAAATCAGATTTTTACCTTCTGTATTGATCTCTGTGGATTGCTCACCACCTTGCGTTCCTTGATATATCTCGAAACCAAGAAACAAGCGAGTGGGCACAATTATATAGAATTGTGGTCACTTACTTTTCGATTTCTTTCAAAAAAAAAAATCAAATTAAATCAATGATTATAAGAGGTGAGTGTTTGATTTTTGGTTATACAAAGAACAAAGACACAAATTCTTATTTTTTGTATTTGTTGAAAAAAAAACTTTTTCTTTTCTTTTGTTTTTTCTCAAAAACATGAACAACAACCAAAAATCTAGATGTAGAAAAGAAACATTTTCTTTTTATAGGCAAACAATTAGGGTTTTAATTAATCAATATTAATATTGACCCTAATCTTATTATAATTAAACTTTTGCCCCATATAATATAATTAATTCAAAATTAATTCATATTATATTTTGAAATAGAACTTGTAACTTTTAATAAATTAATTCATAATTAATTTATACCAAAGTCACTAAGAATTGGATTCAAGACCTCTTATAAAATTGATTAAATAATTATTAATTCATAATTAATAATTAAATAATTTGAATAATCAATATTATTCAAATACTAAGTGAACACAAATTTTTGTTACTTATGTAACACCTTGTAATTGGACGGTCCAATTACAATATTCTATATACACGTTTCTTATAGTAAAATGAGCTATCAAGGGGATCCGATGGACCTACAGTTTTGAGCTCCAATAATATTGGAATTATTAATTAAACTCTTTAATTAAATAATTCACTATTATTAATCTTAAAGTTACTCCACTAAAAACTTAAGATTGCACTCTCAAAATTGTAAATGTTTTTTATACAATCTGAAATTTTTCATTGTCCATTGATTTAATCACTACATATGATTTGACCCTTCACAAATAGTTCATAATTAGAGCAAGGTCAAATGTCCGTTTTACCTCTCTAATTATTTCTTGATCCTTAAGTACCATTGATTCTCTAATGAACAATATATTCATAACAACTTATGAATTTATCTTTCTGTTTACATATAAACAGAAAGTTGAGCGCTCTTATTGTTCAAGACCTGAATCAACCCTTAAGGGAACTATTTTTCTACTTCTCGCAAGAAGGAGTGGATTCCATTATTGTATAGAATGTTCCCAGCTACTTACTAAATCATATCCCCAAAGTACGAAGTTATTGATCGGGTATCTACACCGATCTCACCCATGTAAATCAAAGGAAATAACTTAACAAGCAGGAGTTCATAATACACTCAGAATTAAGATCAATTCATATATGATCATCTGTTTGATAAATATAAATATCTAAGATTAACGGATATTATTTAGAGACTTATATTTATCGTGGCCCAGTCTTATATAATCTTTATTATATAAGGTGCCTCCATTTCCATGTCAACACATGAACAATCTTGGATAAGACTATCGTATCAAATACGAAAGGGACCGCAGCTGTAGATTTACCACAAATGAAGTACCCAGCTTCGTTTGTTTTCTACGGACTCTTTAAATTACTTATCTCAAACTAAATCCACCTGTATATAACACTTATACACTTAGTTTGAAATTACATCAGTAATCAAGGATGTTTCTCATGATATATACGATTTTTGCAAAATATATAAATTGAATGAAATGAATATTTTATTAAAATTTATAAAACCGTTTACAATATTACAAGCTCTTAGGGCAGAAACCCCAACATTTACAACACTCCCCTTTGAATGACACCATTATTTTTCATGATTTGCTGGATCAAAAATGAATAATCTTCTGGATTCAATTAAATGTGCTTAAAGGGATTGTCTCGTTAAAAACTTTGTTAAGAAAACTCAATAGGACAAAACTTGATCAAGTGGAAAAAGAGTGCAGTGCACATATGTCCATGTCGACTTAGTATACTCCCCTTGAAAGAATGCTTTATAACTTACATAATCGACACATTCCAATGTCATAAGTCAATTTCTCGAATGCATGGTAATGTTTTGGTGAATAAATCTACAAGATTATCTATGGAGCAGACTTATTTAACATAAATCAGTTGGCTTTGTTAGAGCTTATGAGTATAAAAGAACTTTGGTGAGATATGTTTATTTCTATCTCTTTTGATGTATCCTTCTTTGATTTGAGCAGTACATGCAACATTATCCTCATATATGATTGTTGGGGAATTTGATGAAGTAGATAGTTTACATGTACTTTGGATATGATGAATGACATATCTCAATCAGACACATTCTGGACTTGCTTCATGAAGTGCAAGAATTTCAGAATGGTTGGATGATGTGGCAACAAAAGTCTGTCTTGTGAAGCACCATGAAATTGCTGTATCATTATAAGTAAAAAGATATCTAGTTTGTGACAAACCTTGTAGGGATCTGAAAGATATCCAACATTAGCATAACCAATCAAACCTGTACCACTAGCAGATTTTGAATAGAATAATCCCAAATTTGTTGCTTTATGAAGATGATGAAAAATATGTTTAATTCCATTCTAGTGACACCGTATTGGTTCAGAGCTGAATCTAACTAATAGATTTAATGAAAAAACAATATCAGGTCTAATACATCATGCTAAATATAATAAAACACCAATTGCACTCAGATATGGTATTTGTAAGACCCCAAACTTTCATTTAATGATGAACAGTGAATTTACGGATGAATAATAATATTTTCGGATGAATGATATCTCCGGATGAATAGTATTCGATTAATAGTAAAATTTTGAGACGGACCTTGGAAAATCGAAAATATTTAGAATGATTAGTAGGATCCAATAAAACTGAAACATAGTTAAAATAAGTCTGTTTGGATGGTTTCTGAAGGCTTTGAAAGTTACCCGACGAAAACGCTCTTATGGACAGGATTGTGAATACTGTTGACCTAAACTCCGTTTGAATTTTTTTCGAAGCCATGGATTGAGTTCTAAGGGATCTAATTAGAGTATTGTAAAGTCTATTTGATGAATGAGTGATTATAGAATTAATTTGAAATTTATTTCGGAATGAATTGTATTAATTTTTAATGTTAAGGGTATAAATGAGATTTTATGATATTAAATCCATTCTAAAAGCACAATCCATGTGATTATTGATGAATCAATGGTGGACTAACACCTAATAATCATCTTTTGACTGAATTTGTGATTAAGATTAATTAAAATTGATTAAAGACAATTGAAGGGATAATTATGGAAGTTTATGGATGAATTTGAAATAAGTTTACATGACTTGAGCTAAGATAGAATAAGTAAAAGTTAAGGGCCAAAAATCTAATTAATTAAGGGACATAATGGTCAATTTTAAAGAAGATTAATATAAATAAATTGATTAAGTTATTTTCTTGTTTCATTTCACGCCAAACACAAAAACAAACCAAGAAAGAGTGACAAAAAGAGGGGTGTGTTCGGCTATGAAGGCACAAGGGGGAATCAAGTGATCCAATCCATTTTCAAGCCTCCAAATCAAGTAATCAAGCAACCCTAAGCTAGAAGACTAAGTTTGGAGCAAAATCCAAGTCAAACCAAGGTGAAAAAGGAAGGAAACAGAATCCGGAGAAAGCTATTGGAGCCACTTAAGGAAATTTGAATTTATGGTGAGTGCTACGTTTCATTTTAAAGCATTTGCAATTAAATTCGAAAGTAAAAGAAAATTTTTATGGTGAGTGCTAAAGTAATCTCGGATATAAGTTTATGTTCGTTTTAAGAGTTTAAATATTTTATGATGTCATTTAAACATTTTATGATGTCTTTACCATCTTAGTATTTTAAATGAGCATTTGGATTTATATGACATTTCATATGAAAATTTATTATTTTATATGACATTTTAAGTTATAAGTTTGTTGAGAAATGAAATTTAGTTTTAAGTTTTAAGCCCATTTTATAAATGAAGCCACGTTTTACGTTATGCAAAGAAGAGAAATTTTGATTTTCCTATAAGTGATTTAAGTGTTTATTAATTTATAAGTTTTGCAATTTGTATGATTTATATGAGGCTCATGCAAATATGATTTTTTTTTTTTTTTTTTTTTTTTTATGGATTCTTTATGTATATTTTGCATTGATATATATGATCTATATGAAGTTTTATTAAGCCTTTTTATATATTTACTAAAATCTAAGTTCCATATGAAGTTTTATGTATATACATGAGGTTTTAAGTATGATAAGTATAAAATGATATTTTGTGCTTTTGCACTAAGTAAGAAAATAAAATGAATTTTTAAAGGCCATAAGTATACCCACCTTTATAAGTAAGTTTTAGACCCGACTGGTATATCCCATATTAGTATGGCAAGTCCAAGGGAGGGATGCGTCACTAACTTGGGGGGAAAATTGAGTCTGTCGCGTCACCTCTACTTTTGTGGGATATTATCTTGTGTTATGGTTAGCGTTATAACATTCCGCACATAACTACTGGATATCTTTGTAAGTAAGTAAGTGTCATGGTTGGTGCCTATTAAAAGCACCACGTGACTCCACGTTGGTTAGCGTTATTATAGCTATCGCGTGGTTGTAAGTATTATGAGGTACGAATGGTGCTTTTCGAAAATTAAGTAAGTATTTAAAGTAGTGGAAGCAAAGAAAGATGTTTTATATGTTTTAAGCACGTTTTACGATAAAATGAGATAAAGTTTTGAGAAAATTTAAGAAATGGAAATTCATCTTATGTATTTTATAATCCATAAGTTTTCTACGGAGTTTTACGAATTTATATAAGTTTTATGGAATTTCCATTTTAAGCTATGTACAGAAAGGGAATCGAATTTTTATATGTTTTATGAGTTTCAATATTTATATAGAGTTTTATGTATGTATAATTTCATATTGATACTTAATATGTAAGGTTTATGTATAAATAAATTTAAAGGTTATTCAAAGTTATAAGGTTTCTATAAATTTTATGCCAATATGAGTTGTAGTTTCTATATGTACGCTTGGCAATTTAAATAAGATTTGTATTTTTAAATCTCCAGTTACATGAAGTTTATATATATATATATATATGAAATTTTAGGCATGTATGGGTTTAAGTTGATATGCAATTTATAAGTTCCATATGAATTTTTGTGTACTTATGCTATTATAATTTTCATATGTATGCTTTGGGGATTTAAGTAAAAATTTATGCTTAAGAGAATTTTAAGTTATAAGGGATTTTTATATATGTATAAGTTTTATATACTTTTTGTTGCCCTTATGGATTTTATAGTTTTATAAGCTATGTGTAAGATTTTATGCATCTATGTATTTTATGGATTTAACACTCACATGTTACAATGAAATAAGTTTTGAAATTTATGTGAAATTTTAAGAAATGAAAATGTATGTTGAAAAGTGTTTTAAGGAGATATTTTAAGAAATAAAACCTTTTAAGTTAAAAAGAAATATAAGCACTCACTGAGCTTCCAAAACTCACAGTTTTTTGTTTTTATGTTTAAAAACTTCCTCAGGTATAGAAGTGGGTGACTGAGATGGAAAGGCACCTCTAGAAAACTAAGTGGGCGATGATACGACAATTGCACAACTTTTGCTTTTCATATTATGTATTTTAAAAAGATCTTAGGCAACTGTATGTTTAATAGATAAATGAGTGGTCAATAATTTATTTATAATACGAAAAATTTTAAGTTTCAACTATGATATGAAATTGCAAAGTATTTGATTTATGATTTTATGTTTTTGATTATTAACGAAATGGAAATTTGATTTATGCCATTATAAGTATGTTTGTGGAAGAAGTTGAGTTGGAAAATGAAATTATTTGGAAGTGTATTTTACTTTGCAAGTAATTTGGGAATGATGAAAACCCAGCCAACATGCTGTCGAATTTTCTATAAAAAAAAATAAAAATCCAACCCATTCTAGTCTTGCAAAATAAGAAAAGATTTCAAGGGTTTCACTCCATAGATTTCTTTTAGGCCAATTTGTAGGGTTTAGGAGGATTCCGTTGGGGTGCAAAGCAGGGCCCTCCGGACATACGTATGGAGGGTTTCGAATTGGGTCCTGTCAGTATTTTGATTTCTTTAATTAAAACTACAATTGCAAATGCAGATTTTGATTTCTTTATGAACACATATGGACATATAAAATTATTAATATATCATTCATTTATTAGGTATTTGCTAAGGCAATTATACCACATTCTCCCGAATTGTTCAATCCATACAAGGACCATTGCAACTTAATTGAATAAATATTGTTGACTTTTGATTTATATGCTTCAGGTATTTAAAATCATTCAGAAATTTTCATGTAGATATTAGTATCAAGTGACCTATATAAATATGTTGTCACTATATACATAAGACGTATTTAAAGCTCTTCTAAGATTGCTAAACTTATTAAAATCTAAACGTAATTGTATTCATTATAGGTGAATATGTCTCATCATAATCAATTCCTGCTCTCTGTGAGAAAATTTGTACAACAAATCCTTGCTTTATATCTTACAATCTCACTTTTCTCATTTCGTTTCCGTTCAAATACCCATTTGTACGAAACAAATTTGACATCTTTAGGCATCTGAACTACAAGTCCAAATGCTTTATGTTTGGCTAAAGAACTTAATTCAGATTGAATTGCATCTTTCCATTTTGGTTAATCATGTCTTTGTCTACATTCATCAATCGTTTGTGGCTTACAATTGTTGTTCATAATTTTGATAGCTACTGTATATGAAAATATATCATCGATGATTGTTTCATCACGATTTCATATATCTTTTGCACAAGTCATTGAAATTTCTTTATTTTTAGAATTTTGCAGTCATGCAGGGGCTTGTACCTCTTTGAGGGTTTTAGTCTCTTAAGGGACTGGTAACTCTTCTGGAGTTGATTTTTCAAATAATATGGATTTTGTAGCTTAAGTAATACTTTCAATAGAATCATGATTTTTCACTCTTCGCTTCCGAGAAATACTATCTTTTGAACCAACTGGCTTACCATGCTTCTTACGTGTAGTAGATGATTAATTTGGTACATTTTGATTACATTGTTCTATAGGAACAATTATTCTAGCTGGTGCATTGGTAGCTAGTATATATGATTTTGTTATTATAGTAGCATATGTAAATGCATCTGACAACTGATTTACAATCATCTGGAGATTGACTATCCTTCATACTTCATTTTCACACTAAGTGGTACGAGAATCTAGATCAGATATTGTTGTCATGTTCTATGAGAGTTCATTTTTCTCTCAATTAGTGACTTTTTTCTCATGTTTCTTTTCTCCCCTCCAATGGTGGGAAAGTTGTCTTATCAAAATGACAATATGCAAAACGGGCAATAAAAGGATCATCTGTTAATGGCTTAAGATATTTAATAATTGAAGGTGAATTAAAGTCAACATATATCCCCAAACGAAGTTGAGACCCTATTTTGGTTCGTTGAGAAAGAGGCATAGGAACTTGTACAACACAACCCAAAATGGGTAAATGAAAAATATTAGATTGGTGCCCAAACACAAGTTGTAATGGAGAGTATTGGTGATAGGTTATGGGCCTAAGGCGAATCAGTGTTGTTGCATGTAAAACAATATGTCCCCCGGCAAAAATTGGTAATTTTGTTTGTAATAACAAAGTTCTTGAAATTATCTGGATGCGTATGATGAATGATTCTGTTAGACCATTCTGGGTATGTACATGTGAAACTAGATGTTCAACATTAATCCAATTGATAACAATAATCATCAAATGTTTTCGATATAAATTCACCAGTCTTATCTAGTCGTATGCTCTTAATTGGATAATTTAGAAATTGTGCTCGAAGTCTAATAATTTGAACAAGCAATATAGCAAAAGTAATACTAAGACTAGACAACAAATATTTACTTAACCATCTTGCAGATGTATCAATTAATATCATGAACTAACGAAATGGTTTGTTTGGTGGATGAATAGGTCCACATATGTCTCCTTAAATTTATTGTAAAAAAGATGGAGACTCACAATCAATCTTAATTATGGATGGTTTAACCACCAATATTCCTTGTGAACAAATAGTACACATATTTTCATTGGATGATATAATCTTTAGGTTCTTTAATAGATGTCCATGAGAATTTTCAATAATTCTATGCATCATGATAGATCCTACATGACCAAGATAGTTATGCCAAAGTTGAAACATCGTTGGTTTTGGGAGCTTCTGGCTCAAAACTACGTAAAATTCAATTGATTTTATAATTGTATAATACAATTCAAATGAGAAAGCTTAAAGCTTTTCTAAAATAAGCTTTTGGCTTGAAATATTCTAGTGATGCATAAGTATTCAACACCTTTCTCATTTGTAGTTTCAATATGATATCCGTTACTGTTTATATCTTTGAAACTAACTAGATTTTTTCTGGATTTACTTGAGTATAATGCATTATTTATATATAATTTAATACCATTTGTTAACAAGATAATGACTCTTCCAGAACCTTTTATTAAGTCTATAGGACTTGATATAATATTTATGTTAAATTTGATCACTGATAAATTTGAGAAATATTTCTTATTCTGAATAATAGTAAGTGTTGTTGCACTGTCGACAATATATATATCTTCATTTTTCCTTTTGAAAATTGATAATTCATCCATATTCATCTTTCATTAACGAAACCACATGTTAGCACATTACTAATAACAAACTATAAAGCAAAAATGTTATCTACTTTCTAGGAAGGTGCAAAATTGTGTACTAACATCATTCCTAATAAAAAAGAAAAAGACACGAAAATAAACATAATAACACTAACTAGGCAATTTATTAATCGATATGAATATTTTCATCGCAAATTAAGAGATATATTTTTCCATGTGCATTTTCAAAGAAATCTAACATATTTAGACTTGTAATGTCTATTGGATCATCATCTTGATTTGCAAAATTTGTTTCACTTTTCTTTTCTCTTCTCTTAATAGAGGCTTGATATAGATCAACCAAGTGTTTGGCCGTACGATAGGTACGCGACCGGTGTCCAAGTACTCCACACCTAAAACAGACATCTTCATAATTTTTTTGGATTCTTTTTCTCTATAGTTTTGCCCTTGTCATGTTTGGTGTTATAAACATTCCAGTTCTGGGGGATGTTTTTCTGGTTTCAATGACCCAAAAATTTATGACCACCACGACCATGATAACTATGTCCATGTCCACGACCATGGCCATTTCAATATCCATGGCCTTTGCTTGTGCTAGCATTTGCTTATGGAAGTTCTATGGTGCCAGCTAGGCGGAGTTCATAATTTTTTATTAGAAGCTCATTATTCTGTTCTATCACTAAAAGATATGAAATTAATTCAGAATATTTTGTAAATCTAAGATTTCTATATTGCTACTGTAGAAGCACATTAGAGGCATGAAAAGTAGTATATGTCTTTTCTAATAAATTTGCATTAGTCAACATTTCACCACACAAGTTCAGCTGTGAGGTTATCTTACATAGGGTAGAATTATAGTCAGAAAATTGATTAGAAATCTTGTAGTCTCAAATGACTCCAATCATACTGGGCTGTTGGAAGGATGATAATTTTTTGATGGTCATACCTGTTTTTCAAATTTTTCCATAGAATTAGTGGATCTTTAACTGTGAGATACTGAGTTTTCAGGCTCTCATGTAAATGACGACGGATGATGATCATTGTGCTAGCTTTATCTTTTAGAGATGTTTCATTATTATCTCTAATAGTATCGACTAAATCTTTAGATTTTAGGTATAACTCTATATCAAGAATCTATGAAAGATAGTTCTTTCCAGAAATATCAAGTGGAGCAAATTCTGGTTTTGCAGTATTAGACATAGATATATGTATAAAAAAATACAATTAGTGACATAACCAAAGCGATAAATACTATATTAACATTATATTCAAAGGAAATTTGTATATAATAAGTTCCTTTTATGAATATGACAGACCCCTTTCCTTAGGCGATCTGCTGGCACCCTACGGTGACCCTCCAGCTAGCCATTTCGCTCAACTAAAGGATCCCCCGCAGAGCTAAGCCATAATTTTTCTCAATCTTTTTCGAAAACAGCGGAAACGAGGGGAAATTTTTCATTTTTATTTTAAAAAACTTTACAAAATATTTTATAAAAATTTGGGCAGCATCCCGTCTGTTTTTCGGACTTTGCCACCCTGTAGATAATAAAATTTAACACTTCTAAAATCATAAAAACAATTTCCCCCAAACTACGGAGCCTCAGGCTCTCATTTTCCAACACGACCACAACCACAATTTCGTGTTTCAATATATGAACTTATTATCAATAAAATCCTAAGTCATGCATCCATTTACTTCAAAAACATAATTTAAATCCACAAGAGGATATTTGCAAAACATGTGGATATAACAAAATATATACATAACTTAGTATTAAACAAAAAGATAATTGGGAAATCACATTAGCACTGACGCCGCGGTTGTCTAACGTCGTCCGGGGAAATCCGCAGCTATGGTACCTGTGCCTGGGAGGTTTGTTTAAAAATACAGAAAACGTTGGGTGAGCTTTAAAAGCCCAGTGAGTGTCATATAGTATCATTTAAAACCATACTTTATAAAAACCTCCCTAAAACATTTTCAAATTCATTTATTTACAATCAAGTTTCATGCATTATTAATATAAAACATATATTGCACGGTTTTCAATTTCATAAAGGGATCTCCTATGGTTGCGGGGTTTTTATTCAAAAATCATTTTTCTTTTTAATGAAACGAACTGGTCCGACTCGGCTCGAAAGTGTCCTGCCAACCAGTCGTTTTCATTATCATAAACCGGATATGGTCCGACTCCGCTCGAAGGTGTCCTGCCAACCAATCCGGCTCCCGTCAACCTATAGTGACCCGTGCCTCATGGTACCCTAGTATAGAGCGGGATCCTGAAACGCTCTCTATCCGGTTCATGTAGCGGAATCCTGCATCGCTACAGAGCGGAACTCTGTCTCGCTCGGGTAAGCTAGCAAATAATATACCTTTCACGCGCATTGGGCTAATCTCTCAGACATCTGACTGACACGACATCTTGCGGGTATCTCCCGCGGTTAGTTTAGTTAGTGACATACTGACAGTACTAACTCTACCAATGCGCGCTTCGGGTACTCAACCCAGACCGGTACTAATATGATACTATCATGGGTAAGCCATCGGTTTTATTTTCATATTTTCAATCCATTTCACATATAAGCAATTCAAACATGAAACCATCATTTCATGAAATCACAAAATCATATCATCAGTTACCGTGCCATTTATCATTTAAATCATATTTCATTTTCATCAAAAGTATCAAAACATGCATGAAACATCCATTCATTTATCAAATCAACAAAAACGTATAAAAATCAGTTTGACACTCACCTTCCGCTATTAATTCCAAGCGGATTTCCGGAAGCCTCTAAAACTGCGCTCTAGCGCTCTTCCCTGGCTCCACCGGATCGCTCGTCACCTACACAACATATATATACGTAAATTTACGCTCGCATCAACTTCCGTAAACTCAAAATAATTAAAAACTACACCATCGTCTCTAATTGACCATTTTTAGGCGTAATCTCTCCATTTTGATTCCTAAATCAAATCTCCGACTTTTATCAACTTAAATACGCCTAATTAAACTCATTAGGATCATCCGAACTCTCAACGGACGCTGTATGGGTCAATTTACAAAATTGCCCATAAAACTAGTTTACGCACATTCTTGGTTTCTATTTGAATCTTTGGTATTTTCTTGGCTTTCTAAACTTCTTATCAACCTCAAATACTTGTTTTTCAACTTGTTTTCGCTTAAAAACAACCAACCAACAAATCACAACGAAACCCATTTCGAATCAACTTATACACCAACAAACATCATCATTTTCAAACTTAAATAACTCACCCCATTTCCTATCGCGTTTACTTCGCTTTGAGATTGCTTTTGGGGTGGTTTTGGGCTGATTTGGAGATGGATCTGAGCTGAGATTGGACTGGTTTTCTTCCTCTTTTCTTCCCCTCTCTTCCTCTCTCTCTTTCCCCCTTGGTTCCGCCGCGACGTGCAGCTGTCTTTGCCGTTTATCGGTGCTGTCCCTGTCACCGATCTACTGTCTAATCGCGCGGGTGGAGGGCTGTTCTGGCCGTGGTTCAGCTCGATCTTGCTCCGTTCAGGTCGGGTTTGGGCTGGAGTAGCTCGTCGGCTTCTCCTCCGCGCCGATCGGTGCTGTCGGCCGACGATTTCAGCTTCGTCTTCAACGTCGGCCGGAGCTGATTTGCTGCAACCTAGCTTTAATTCGTGGCGATCTCGACGGCTGGACGACGACGGCAGCAAGGCTGCTTGGAGATGGCAATCGGTCGACGATCTTCTTCTCTCCCTCTTCTTTCTTTTCTTTCTTCTCTCTTTCTTTTCTTTTCTCTTTTCTTTCTTCTTCTTCGCGAGAGAGAGAGACTGGTTTGTTTGTTGATTTAAAAGTCAACACCATCTTCTTGGCTTCTGTTTTCCTCCACACAAGTCTCATTAATTCCACTTACGCCCTAAGACAATTCTATTCTCCTCCCTTAGATTATAACTTAATCTTACTACGACCACGATCATTAAAAGTTATTCTCACTTTAGTCCCTTTTCACTCTAAACTTTATTCAATTCCATTTACCATTTAAACTTCCCGTTTAATCTCCAATTGAGTTTAAATCAATTCCTATGGGTTCTCTACGACCTTAAACGTCTCCATAATTCATTTAGGGTCTCTAATTGTTCCTTAGGGACTATTCCAGGGAATCCGTACAATAACAAAAATAGAGGGTTTACAGAATATTTCTGGAACTTCAGGTTGTCAAAAATTTTCATATATACTTTTAGAACTTCAAGTTCTATTAATTGAAATCTAAAACTTCAGGTTTAGATAAATTTGAATCTAGAACTTCAGATTCTGATTGAATTTGTCAAGAACTTTAGGTTCTGATAATGTAAAATAATAATAGTGAGTAAAATCTATAGAGCTACACATATAATATATAACAATAAATAAGGTTAGTCATATATAGTCGACGAAGCTGTACATTTATTGAGTTGATAGAGCCGTACTTTATGGAGTCAGCCTAACTTGACTTGCATGAATAATTATGTATAAATAAATAAATATGAACAATAAATAAATAACTTATAATGAGAATCTATTTATTTACCTTGATTGTGCTAATAACATGCTGTAAATCAAAAGAAATATGAACTAAAGTAGAAGTAAGAAGATGAAGGAGAGAGAGAGAGCGAAAATGGAGGAGTAAAATTGCTCTTGAATTAATTTGATTCTCATCTAATTACAAATTACACATATTTATGCACAAACCAATTTGGCAAACAAGTTGTCAACTAAGCCATGATTATTTACTTCGCCAATATATCATCCAATTGGAATTGCCTCATCTTTGGCCAATTGTAATTTACCTAATAAAGTAAATAATGGTGGATATTCATCTACTTTACAACAAAAGTTTCATTTTGCCAAAGGCTTTTGCATCACTAGGTCCATAACTCTGACGATGAGTCATCGGCCATTGCTTGCTCTTGGTTGGTCCCATTACAGACCATAGCTTCTAACTTTTAAATGAAGCTGAGCAGTTGCCCCTAATAGCTTGACGCTTTGACTTAGACTTAGAATTTCCATCACCCTTCTCGCTGCTTTCCCACGAAGTAAGTTTGTGATAGAAGAAAACACAACAGCGGAATAAATAACAAAATAAATTTTCTCTATTATGGGTGAACCTAATAGAAACAAATTAAATAGAACACAATCCTATAATAATTATAGGTAGCAATCAATCCAACCAAGCAATTCACACATGCACAAAACATAAGCCAATTTTTAATGTGGAAAAAATCTCCAATTTGAGGAGTAAAAACCATGAAATTGCAGTCTACTAAAAAACCTTTACTAGAGTCAAATTATGAGTTTACAAGAATTCTCTAAGTCTATCAACGAATTTATTATAGTAACATCATCAAGAAATTCAATTCTTTGCAACAATCATAATTTGATATCAAATAGGAGAAGGAAGATAAAGGAATCAAATTTAGGGCTTTTATTCGAGTAGTATATCTCTCCATAGAGTGCTTTAATCACTGATCACACCGTAGAATGAAGTTCCATGTCTTATGAAGCTTTTGTTCAAATTTGAGCTTAATCCAACAGTGAATGAAGAAGTTACATCCTTTTGATTAATATTGCACAATTAAGGCCTTGTTTGCTGATCAACTATGTTTCGAAGCCCAAAACTCACCACAGTGACCTTTGATCAACGATTTGTCCATTCAAACTCAAGATCTATAAGTGCTTAACCTGATTACCAAATTTTAGCTTGATCCAACAATAGACGAAAGAGAAATGACAATTTTGAGAAAACTACGCAGAGTGTTTTCTATACTATTGCACCCTTTTATTCTTCAATCTTTCTGTTTTTCTTTTCCTCTCTTTATCAACCAGGACACAATAGCAAAGACCTATCCATAGCTACTGCCTCTCCCCTTTTTTCATTCGCTAAACCCTAATGAGAAAATGAGGGTTTTTATACCCTATTCAAAAAGACCTAAAGGGCCTCTCATCCATTTTAACCAAATGGGTCAACTTCATGGGTTGTTTCTATATAAGAGAGAAACCAACCTAACAGTCTATAGTCTTTAAGGCCTCCAGCATCCTTGGTTGTAGGTCTACTATAGTAGAGTTAATCTTAGAAAACTCACCATATCACCTAGACGGCCAAAACGCCTCATCAAACTCACAAGCGGTGGTGACGCCATAGGGGTGGCAAAAAGGGTTCGTGTGTCGGTTGAGTTGGATTTGATTTCGCTTATGAATTCGATCAACTCTACATGAATTCGTTTAATAAATGGGGTCAACATTTTTGGATTCGACACAAATTCATTTATAAATGGGTGACACGATGAATTCGATTATTATTTGGATAAAAAAGGATCCAAACACATTAACACATTAACCTATCAACCCATTAATTTGTTTACCTGTTTAATCCATCTACTAGTTTGAGTTGATGCCATCTGTACTCTATAGTTGTTCTTAACTATCAGTCTCTCCAAACACAAAATCCTATTTTGATGATCCGTATAGAGAGCTTATAGTTTTGAAACAAAAGGCTAATTGATAATTCTATCATAACTCAAAAGGATGATTTCTTTGCTTCCATTTTCCTTATATCAAATAACCAAAATGAAAACAATCACAAGTTAAAACAATTAGAAGAGAAATAGAGACCTATTTGTAGGAGGTGATATGTTGAGATCCACACTGAATCCCCCTGTGGAACTCGATGGGAGTCCTGAAACACCTTGACGAAACTCAATCAAACTCTCACTCTAGCTCGAAAGGATCCCATGGCAGTACCACACTCACTTAAAATTCCTTTCTTATGGAAACGATTTTAATTTTTTTTTTCTTTTTTAGTGTAAGTTTCAAAACCAATTTGGCAACATAATGACTATTTTCCTAAAAATTCCACCTTGCAAAAGTTTAGAAAATATGTACACTTCTATAACAACCAAATTCTCAACTTCTGGGTCTCAAGCTCCCTTTTCCTTTTTCTACAAAATAAACCACAAACATGCTTAATTTAAAATAAAACTTAAAAATCATTTCAGTCATATAAAAGTGTACTATACGTGTCAAAATATAATATTTACAAAAAATACATCAAATTATGATTATTTATGCATGAACATGATATTTCAAAATAAACAAGTGCAGTTGCATCGTGTCTTTAGCCCACCTACACGTTTGACGAAACACCCTCTGATGGACGGCTTGTACCTGCACTTGGGGAGGATTTTTAAAAACATGAAAAGAGTGGTGAATATTTAACTCAGTGAGTGGGTAACTTTTTAAGTTATAATATTTGTCTTTTAAATATATATCATCCCAAAATAATTTTGAAAATTAATAATTTCTTCATAACTTTTATAAAACTGTAAAACTAGCATAAAACATATAAATATTACTTTACTGCTCGAAAACTAGTAATAACTTTCATAAAATATAAACTTTCTTGTTTTCTAACTTCATGTCTAATGACGTGTTTTTTTTTTTTTTTTTAATACTTGCTATGGCAACCTAGGGAAATTTGTCCTTATGCGATGATATGTATACATGGCACTAGGACTCAGGAATGCTACCATATGTAGTCGCAGATGTGGGAAACTCAAGGGTCGCGATTCCCCCTTAACATCAGGCAGATCTACACTACCATATACGTGCAGAGGGCGACACACTGACTTAAATCCCCCAAGTTAGTGACTTTCCCAACCATTTTGCCATACATGCATACAGTACTTCGGCCGGGTATACTAGGGATTAGGGTAAACCAAAGACATTTATAAATCCTTTCAATATACTTTAAAATCTCACTTGAACTAGGCATGAAAGTATATTGATTTAATACTATCTTTCTAAGGCAAAAACCTAAAATTTTATACATTGCTTTAGCATGTCTCTTTTATGCATGTATTTAACTCAACCTACTAAATTGCTTTACTACTAAAATATATATACATTTACAACATAAATTTAGAAACTTACATGCATCTTTAGAAAACACTAACATGCTAAAAGTTTAATCAATTCAATAATTATAAATTGGATATATAATCAACATTTGTAAACACAAATTATCAATTAGTTAAACTCATAAAAACTTTTAAAATAACCACACTCACAATTTGCTTTCCAAACTAGCAAACCACCCCTTCAAGTTCTTCCTTTGCCTTTCACTCCTCCTACACTTTATCCAAGCATAATTTTCACTTAGAACTCATACATGCATCAAACTAATAAACTCAATTTATAATTTGAATCATAACTTTTCAACTTGGCCAATTGAAATTAATATATATACACATGACTTCCTTTTTCATTTTTCTTGATTCCAACTAATTTAAACACATATGAATAAACATAAAACTCCATCAAAATCATCAAACATAAATGAAATCAAGAAATGTAATCAAAGCTGAAATTTTTCACTTAATAGAATATTATCTATTTTCTTTTGTTTTCTTAACACCTAATAACTTTAATCCATGCCAAAACCTCATACAATTATATCAAAGCATCAAAATCACTTCAAACACACATAAACCCTAATCTAACCAAATATACTAGTATGCATCCATCAATCATCCATTTCATTTTCTTTCCACAAATCAACTTAAAATCATGTCAAACCTCATGTAAATTCTTCAAGCATAAAAAATTAATCCAATTATATCCCCAATTTTCTCATGGCCATACATGCATACCTACACATTCAAATCATTTTCTTTCATTTCCATGATCATCAACCACATCAAAATTCATCCCATAATCATCTAATATCTTAAAATCAAAACAATCAAATTTTATTAGGAGGATTACACAAAACCCTAACTCTTACCTTACTAATAACCTTGACCAACTCTTGCCTTAACTTCCTTCCACTTTCAAGCTTGATTTGAAGATAAACAACCTTTATTCATGTCAAAATTCCATCAATAACTCAAGATATCATTAAACAATTAAAATCCATTAAAACTACTATCAAAATAACCATGAAAATCATTCAATTTTTCTTACCTAATTAACTTCACTTCTTCTTGAATGATTCTTGATGAAATCAAGGTGAAAAGATGGATGGAAACACCCTTAAGGTTGGTCTCTTCTTCTTCTTCTTCTTCTTTCTTCTTTCTTCTTTCTTCTTCTTTTTGCCTTTTTCTTTCTTCTTTCGGTCTCCCTTTTCTCTTCTCATGGTTTCTTCTCCTTTGGCTGAATACCACTCTTCCTTCATTCATTTCATGGGTCACTTATATATATAGCTCTCTAATTGACCATTTTGCCCTTAATCATTTCCTACAATATCCATCAAGCCCTCATATACCACTTGTTTGCATTTCATTGGTCCATATGTTAATTAATCACTTTTAATCAACTTAAAATTTTCTTAACCACATATTTAGTCACCACATTAACCCTAAGGTGTCATTCCCTCATTGATCCATTCACAATCACATGGTTGTGCTTTTTTAATCAATAATCTCTTCATAAAATTTCATTTAATCATTTACCTTATACATTTAATTCATTCACCTCTAAATAAATTCTAAAAAAATTCCATGGTCATCTTATCATCAAATTGACCATATAATACTCTAATTGGGTGTCTTAACTCTCAATTCCAAGCTTTAAAAAAAAAGTAATTGGATTTAAAATCATCCATAACCATTATTCTTCCAACAAGGGTATTTTTGTCCGACTATCTTCGAAACTCTTAAAATCTAAATCTACTCAAACAAACTTACTTTTACTCCGTTTCAGTTTCATTAGACTTCATTACTCATTCTACAAATTTTCAATTCTCTGGGATCTATCTCATAAAATCACTATTATATCGTTACTATTCACCCATAATTACTATTCATTAGAAAAATTTTATTTTTTCCTAGAAAAAAGAAATTCTGGGTTTTACATGATAGAGGTAGATGAATGGCAATGAGGTTGACAAATAGCAAACGACAAACAACGATAGGGTCGATGAACTACGAAGAAGAAGAAACAGAAAGAAAAGGGTTAAGTGGTTAATGGGTTATTGGCTATGGAGAAGAAGAAGAAGATTAGGTTTGGTTGAGAGTGTGTGTGTATGTGTGTGTTTGGATAATTACACTTAACGCCTTATAATATATATATATATTATAATTTGACCCTATTAATCGTGTCAACCTGCGAATACTTTAAGCAAACCCAACTTAATTCGCTTAATAAAGGGTTAAACGTGTTGACACGATTATGACACAAATTCGTTTAAGTCAAACTCATACCTATTTATTTTTTGTGAATTCGTGTCGACCCATTATGTCGTGACCCAAATTGCCACTCCTATGACCTTATGATATCTTGAAGCCTTGCCATTGTTTCTCCCAGCTCTTTCTCTCATCCCCTCGTTTGCCATTTCATATGCTTGCTTCAACTTTCTTGCTCCTTCGATAGATCCTTCACTAAGTCGTCAAGTTGCTTGAAAACCAATGCGGTTTGAACCCACCAATGACAAGACCCTATCCAGATCATATCATACTGACATTTGGAGAGTCATGCTTGGCACCCCAATGGAATCCTCCTTGATAGCCCCCTCTCCTTATAGGCAACCTGCCCGGCACCCCACGGAAGTCCTCCAGTCGATATATGATCTAGCTGGAAATTTTCGTGAAGCAAAACCGTTTCATTTTAAAAGCATTTCTAAATTTCTATTTGATTTCGGAAACGTGGGAAATTTTTTTTTAATTAACTCAGTTTCAAAAATAGTTTCGTAAAAATTTGGACAGTATAACGACTGTTTTTCTAAATATGCCACCTTGTAAAAGTTTACAAAAATTACACTTCGAAAATTACATTCATTTTTCCCAAACTACTGGGCCTCTAGCCCTTAATTTCTCAATCACAGCATAATCATTTCAACAAGTTCAATAAGAAAATCAAAACATACAAGATTCAATTAAACACAACATTGTTTCACAATCTCAAAACAGAATATATACAAGTGTTACAACTCTAAGTAATTTTATTTACAAAACATTCTTTTGCAATATATACATTTTCTTTCACAGCACAGCACAATTGATCCACTTAGTCTTGAGGGGGTGTCTCTGCGATAGATGCACCAGTACCTGCACCTGGGGAGGTTTGTTTAAAACACAAAAATTTGGTTGAGCTGCAAAAGCCCTAGTGAGTGTCAAGTATTTCTAATCAATTTGCTTTTATAAAATTTCCTCTCTGAAAATGTTATGCTAAAACAGTTTAATGCTATAATGTATAATCATGCTTTCTCTTGGAAATCTGAAATCATGCTTTCAATTTGAAATTTAAAATCATAGTTGCATAACAAACATGTAACATATATGTGAATCATAAATAAAATTGCATCAAAGGTTCTCTTTTTATGTAACGGGCCGGTTAATCACCATCTAGGGCCTCGGCCTCGACCCTAATAGATTCGGATGTAACCGCCCCGGTTGCCCCCTTCTTGGGCCTTTCTTTGGACCTCGGTCCAAAAGGATTCGGGCAACACCCTCGGTGATACGGTGGAATGGAATTCCTGCATCGTTCAAGCCGCATCGGGTGGTAGAACGGAATTCCTGCATCGCTCAAATCACTAATACTGGTAAACATAACGGAATTTCCTGCATCATCACGTGAAAGCTAGCTCGCGAACTAAATATATATACCCTATACGTGCAGAGGGTGACACACTAGAACCTGACACAGTCCCAACCCATGTTAGTAACAGACGCCCGACACTGCCATGCACACTTTGTTAGGCATTGTGCCCTAAGAGCTTGTAATTTGTAAACGTTTAAATAAATTATAAATAAATAAAGTTTATTTTATTCAAATTAATGTGCATTTATGAAATGTTTGCTTCATACGAATATCATGTAACATCCATGATTACTTATGTAGTCTCAAATTAAGTATATAAGTGTTATATACAAGAGGATTTAGTTTGAGATTAGTAATCTAAAGAGTCTGTAGAAAGCAAACAAAGTTGGGTACTTTGTTTGTGGTAAATCTATAGTTGCGGTCCATTTCGTATTTGATACGATGATCTTATCCGGGATTGTTCATATGGTGATATGAAAATGGAGGCACTTATATAATAGAGATTATATAGGACTGGACCATGATAAAAATGAATTTCTTATTAATATCCGTTAAACAAAGAAATTCTTATTTATCAACTAGATGATCATATATGGATTGATCTTAATTCTGAGTGTTTAATGGACTCCTATTTGTTGGGTTATATCTTTTGATTTACATGGGTGAGACTGTTATAGATTTACGGTCAATAAGCTTCGTACTTTGGAGATGTGATTTAATAAGTGGCTGAGAACATTCTACACAATAGTGGAATCCACTCCTTCTTGCAAGAAGTAGATGAGTAGTTCCCTTAAGTGTTGATTCGGGTCTTGAACAATAAGAGCGCTCAACTTTCTGTTTACGAGTAAACGGAAAGATAAATTCATAAGTTGTTATGAATATATTGTTCATTAGAGAATAAATGGTACTTAATGGAACAAGATATAATTAGAGAGGTGTAACGGATTTTAATAACCTAGCTCTAATTATGAACTACTCGTGGAGGATCGAACCATATGAAATGATTAAATCGATAGACACTGAAAATTCAGATTGTGTAAAACATCTACAATTTTGAGAGTGCAACCTTAAGTTTTTAGTGGAGTAACTCTAAGGTTAATAATAGTGAATTATTAATTAAAAAGTTTAATTAATAATTCTAATATTATTGGAGCTCAAATTGTAGGTCCATTTGGTCCCCTTGCTAGCTCACAACCACATAAAGAAACAAGTTGAAGAATATAATTGGATTGTCCGATTATTGGTGTACATATAAATTTATGTACATGTTCAAAAATTATTTAAATAATTTGATTATTTAAATATTTATAATTATTTAATTAATGGTTAATTATTTAATTATTTGTAGAGGTCATGGGTTCAATTATAAATGATGTCATTAAATTAATTATGATTTAGAATCATTTAATTTAATAAAATAAACATTTAATTAATTAATGGAAATAATAATTTTAATTGGAATAAGATTCCATTTAAATTATATTAAAAGAGTTTTAATTTAATGGGAATTAGATTCCATATTAAATTAAAAGAATAGAATTATAATCCAATAAGGAATTTGATTCCATATTGGATATGAATTAAGTCTTTCAATTTAAATAGGAATTTGGATTCCTTGTTAAATAGGAAGTGCCCTAGTTTACCAATATATATAAAAAGATGTTTTTATGATTGGTAAGAGTGGTGGTAGTAGAGAGAATTTTTGGCTACTTGAACCAAAAATTTCCTATTGATTAAAAATCACCAAATAACCATCTACTTCAAAAGCATCTTCAAAAAGATTGTGCCCACACACAGTTTCTTTTGTGAAGAGTCATAGCAAGGAAGATTAGGTGGTGAAGAATCTGCGAATCAAAAGGGATCAATTCAATCTTCATGCAAGGTAAGATTCGATCTTATTAATTTAATTATTGAATCGTTATTACTAGCATCGATCGGGTATGTTTTGTTTGAAAATTTTTTAAAATTCACGTTTTCCGCATTAAATTAAAATCGATTTTTCCCTTCATGCTTAGGGTACTCTGACCGGCAATATCATGATTTACCATAAGGGTGCACTTTATATAAAAACTTTCATTTCAAAACATGTTGCTTAATATTTATGACTTATATAAAACATTTCCATAACTGATAACTGAGGAAATAAAATTAAAGCAGCGTTATAGTGATTCATATATGCAATTCTGAATTTCGGATCATGCTCTATCGATAAAATTCACATGAAACATTTTAATCATGAATTTTCTAAGCATAACATATTAAATATTTCAAGAATGAATTTCTCAAAGCATAACATATATAAAACTCATTTGATTAGAAATAAAAACTTTCGAAAACATTTAAAAGACACTCACAATTTTCTATCGCGAAACCCACGAATTCCACCTTTCTTGCTTGCTCGCTACCTACACCATTTATAAACTAATTTAGGCTATTTCGGAACCTAATTTGACAAATCTACAAGCTGCTATTTGCATCCATACAAAGGTACACACAAGCTACCATAACATTAAATATATACAAGCTGTCCCAAATTTTCCTTTAACAACGTATATTCATTTATTGCATATGGTTTCCGAATCGTTGCCATTTTATTCGATATAAATTCGTTTAGCAGCGAATTCATTCCATTTGATTATTTATGAATCCAAGCACTTATAAATTACTTCCAACATGCATAAAATCATGCTAAACCATCCAAAACACATAAAATGGAAACCAAAACAGCTTGCACGTAACACATCCGTTTTCGTCTGCACGACATCCATATGAATCCTAATTCAATTCTTTCAATTTCTATAGTTATTCTAGCATCCCAATAACTCAATACCAATACAATTCATCCATTTCTTCAAGTTTTCACATCGAAAATCACATGGAAATCACATGGAAACTATATCAACATCATGGCAACAATTAACACCCTAAATCTCCAAAATCAAGTTTCCATTTCATTTTAAATTTTGAGTTAGTAAACTCACCTTGGAAATCACTTGAAACCTCTTGAATAACTAGTTGCCGTGACCACCTAGCTTCTCCCTTTTGGTTCTCCTACTCTTGGCTTCACTTTCTCTCTCAAATTTCATTTGCCTTTTGTTTGTTCTCGGTTTTCATTTGTTTCTCTTTTCATTTGTTTTTCCCTAAATTGGACAGCTCTCACATTTCATTAGCTTTCTCTATGTACGGCAATCACTCTCTTGTTTTGTTTTCTCAATTCATGGCAACAATATCGTTTCCTTTGATTTGTTTTGAAATGGCCTATATATATATTGCTTTGAAATTGAAATTGCCATTGGATTTCTATTTAATTACAAACTTTGCCATCCATATAATCTTGACAAATGTCACCATGCACTAAATCCCCTTGACATATGGCGTTCATGAACTAAGTCTCCTTGACACGTGTCAATCATGCTCATCTTTTGGTATTTTCGTTTAATACGAGCTTTCCGAAAAGAATCCTAACAGGGTTACTCCGAGATCTTTTCGAAACTTCCCATAAATTTTCTGGGGCCTATAATCGAATTCCTCTCATCCTTCCTGTAATCTCCGAAATTCCTAAAAATCATTCCATGTCCTAATTTGGGTTTCCATGATCTTAAAGTTAACTTTGAAATGCTTTTTGATATAAATTGGATTTAAAATCCAGATTTCTTTTCGAAAACATCTTTTAAGATTCTAAAATATCTTTTAAACTTTTTGATATTCACTAGGGACCCCGGTCAAACCATTATTATTATCTGGAACCCTTTCGTAATTTCGACGGGATCCTAAAATATTTCTAATCCACCCATGATTCAACAATTATAAACTTATGCTCCTCATATACGCATTACTAGATCAATAGAATAATTTCATTCACTTTAGACTTATACACGTGTCCAGAAAGGCACATTACACTCCTAACCTCATAGACTGGGTTAAAGAAATCCCGCGGAATGAACCCTTAAAATCTTTCATTTCTTATAAACAAGATTGAGCTTTTTTTTTTTTTTTTCAAATGAAAATACGACGGCATAACGACTATAATATTGATATTTCCAAAATACCTATAAAACAAAATACACTTCCAAAAGGTCTTATTTATCCAATCCATCATCTTCCACAAACATATTTCAAGATTTCATTTCCATCTCATATGAAAGAAATCACATGAAACCATAATCCATAAATTCCAAAATATCATCAAAACCTTAAAAGAATTTACATAGAAATCTTACACTTTTTCATAACCTTAATGAATTTCGTAGAACTTTATACACATCAAAAGATATATAAATATAGAGTTTGTTTCAAAAGCCACTAAAATATAAGATAAAATACAACAAAATGAATAGCTTTTCAGCTTTCAATGACATGCAAAATGATAATGCAATAGAAGCAAATGTCGGATTTGCGCCCACCTAATTGAACGGAGGGGATGTCGTGCTTCAGTCACACGCGCTAGCACCTGAGGAGGTTTTTGAAATAAAATGGAAAAGAGTGAGCTTAATGAAGCTTAGTGAGTGCTCATAAGTTATAAATCAATACCATATTTATTTGTAAAATACTTCCTTAAAACATTAAAATAAAATTTAATTACTTGATTGATTAACTAAAAATTTCATAAAAGTTTTCCATATTTAACATCATGAAATCATACAATCGTCAACATAGAAACCAATATAGAAAATAATTAAAACTTACAATAAAATTTAGGAACCATCAAACATTACACAAAACTAAAAACAATAATAATGATTCATTTCAACACGAAATTGAGATTGCATAACCATAGTAAATTTTCAAACTTTCTTTTGTCTTTAGAAATGCACCAATGTTACCCTATAAAACTTACAACCACGAGATAGCGAGACATCGCAAATCAACGTGGAGTCACGTGACAATTTAGCTACGAACACCATCTGTGACACTACAAAGACATCCTACAACTCCATGTGGAATTTTACATCACAAAGGGTTACTTAGGACAATATCCCACACACGTAAAGGCGACACAACGGACATGATCCCCCCAAAGTTAGTGACGCGATACTTTGCCATACACGTGTGGGACATTTCGGCCGGGTCTATATAACTTACAAGGGTGGACAGATAATTGGCCTTTGAAAACTTAATTATACATATATTATTTTTGTACCAAATACTTAATGTTTATGAATTTCACTTTCTTTTGAAAAGCCATAAAACATAGTTCAATTATCACAAGCTCAAACTTGAAATTTCATATTAAAATACCATTCATATTCATCAAAATCATAAAAACCAAACTTTCTCATGCAAACACAGGATTCATAACAATATTTATTTTAAATTCCCACATGGTAAACACATCATAAAAAGTTTAAACTCTTCAAAACTAACATAAATTCTTGAAAATCATTTTAGCACTCACCTTTGCTTTCAAGCTTCCCTTAGTGGCTTCAATGGTCTCCTCTAGCTCCGCTAGCCTCTCCTTCACTTACACATCATAATATCACTTAGAATACACGAAATTGAACTTTCTAAAACTTATTACACAACTTTTAATCCAATTAACTTCATTGAACCCTATTATGCCCAAAAGATTCTCTACACAATTTCCACTCAACCGAAGCTTTCAAATTCCGATTTCTTTCTATGGATCCTATTTATTTTCACCTAGGAACACTCCCATATACTCGAAATCATCATTCGAAGCTTGAAATGAAAAGTGATCATTTTTTACCCTCTTAGGCCGAATGGTATGCACAGCCCTACCTAGGGCTGTGCTTCACTTCTTTCTTGCTCCAGACACTTTCTCGACTCACATTTTGATCACCCGTAAAGTAGCTCTAAAAAATTCAATCGTTTGGATATTGAAACCCAAGAAAAACCTCACTTTTTCCATCCGTTTTTTAGGGGGCATTTTCACATGTTTCCTTCTAAACTTAAATTTTCTTTTCCTTAATGCTTTACACTCTCAAACATACTCATGTAATTCATTTCAACACATAAAAGAAGTAATATTTGATGACAACTCATAATGTCTTTCATAGATGTCTTACAATGCAATACAATGGAAATTGTTCAAATTCAATTCTAACATTTCTATAAGTTTGTTTGTCACCTAACCAACATGAAATCATGCTTAAAACACTTCTATTTCATTGGATTTATACACTTTTCCATATAGCCTTACACGCACTAACATAGCCTAAGTTCATTTGTTTCAAGATTTTCATGGTGGTTCTTTTGGACATTTTGTCAAACACCTAGTCTACATCTCACTCTATTTGTTTCCAATCTAAATCCAACTTGAAACGTATCTCATGCCAACCCTAACTCATCAATCTTGGTAGATTTCCATGCCATCTATACAAGCTTTCAAGTCTCCAATGAATCATCTCTTAACTTAGATAGAAGCCTCCCATCAAAACCCACTCAAACCTCATCAAAATAACCAACACAAACATCAATCTTTACTACCCAAAAACAACTTCAAAAGATGAGAAACTAACCTTATTAGCTTTGATTCTTATTTCAAACTTGTTGTTCTATCTTAGGGAAGCTTGCTTGATTGATTGGAAGCCCAAAAATTGCTTGAACCAACCTTGATAACCTCCCCTCTTGGTTTGGCCGAACACACACCCACACTTCTCTCTTTTCTTTTCTTTTGTTTCTTTGTGTTTGTGAATGGCGTGAAACACCTTCAATTTTCCACTAATTGTTGTTTATATAGGTATGAAAATTTCATAAATGACTATTATATCCTTTAGTTAATTGCTTCTTGATCCTCAACTATTGTTTATTATATCTTGGCCCTTAATTGATTGCTTTATCATCCTTAAACTCTTGCTTATCTCATCTTAACCCCTAATCATGTAAACTTGTTTCACTTTAATCCATACATCACATTAACTTATAACTTTTCAATGACAATGACCGAATTACCCTTATACTAAGTCTACAAATGGAGCTCAATCAATCTCTACACTTTTATAACACTTCATTAGTCTCTTAGGGTCTTAAAATATCACTTAGGGTTGGTTCCTATGGAAATCATAAATAAGCATTAAGGGCTTACAACCAATCCAAGAAACGTTCTTTTGAAAGGAGTTAACCATGTTGAAGAAAAGAAGAGAAATATGTCTTCTTCAGTAGCACGAGATTTCTCTTCGTAGTGTTGCTGATAATGGGAGAAAACTTGACCAACCAAAGCTATATGTAGCTCCTCATTTTGGTTATTCTCTGAATTTAGTGCTTTGACAAGCTGGTCAAGAAAGTCTTGTTGACAAATAAGCCATCCATTGAAGAATGTCTCAAAGTTGACACAATGATTTTGAGAAGAAATGGTTGAATCAGTTGGACAAGAAATATTGCTGATTAGAGAGGCAACAAAGAGCAGCCTGCCTATATATAGTTGTTGGAGAGAAATTGTGATAGTGTTAGTTATTTTGTTGTCAATTGCGTAACTTGCTTCTGTTAGACATTGTGCCCTAAGAGCTTGTAATTTGTAAACGTTTAAATAAATAATAAATAAATAAAGTTTATTTTATTCAAATTAATGTGCATTTATGAAATGTTTGCTTCATACGAATATCATGTAATATCCATGATTACTTATGTAGTCTCAAATTAAGTATGTAAGTGTTATATACAAGAGGATTTAGTTTGAGATTAGTAATCAAAAGAGTTCGTAGAAAGCAAACAAAGCTGGGTACTTTGTTTGTGGTAAATCTACAACTGCGGTCAATTTCGTATTTGATACGATGATCTTATCCGGGATTGTTCATATGGTGATATGAAAATGGAGGCACTTATATAATAGAGATTATATAGGACTGGACCTCGATAAAATGAGTTTCTTATTAATATCCGTTAAACAAAGAAATTCTTATTTATTGATTAGATGATCATATATGGATTGATCTTAATCCTAAGTGTTTAATGGACTCCTATTTGTTGGGTCATGTCTTTTGATTTACATGGGTGAGACTGTTATAGATTTACGGTTAATGTGCTTCGTACTTTGGAGATGTGATTTAATAAGTGGCTGTGAACATTCTACACAATAGTGGAATCCACTCCTTCTTGCGAGAAGTAGATGAGTAGTTCCCTTAAGTGTTGATTCGGGTCTTGAACAATAAGAGCGCTCAACTTTCTGTTTACGAGTAAACGGAAAGATAAATTCATAAGTTGTTATGGATATATTGTTCATTAGAGAATCAATGGTACTTAATGGAACAAGATATAATTAGAGAGGTATAACGGATTTTAATAACCTAGCTCTAATTATGAACTACTCGTGGAGGATTGAACCATATGAAATGATTAAATCGATGGACACTGAAAATTCAGATTGTGTAAAACATCTACAATTTTGAGAGTGCAATTTTAAGTTTTTAGTGGAGTAACTCTAAGGTTAATAATAGTGAATTATTAATTAAAGAGTTTAATTAATAATTCCGATATTATTGGAGCTCAAATTGTAGGTCCATTTGGTCCCCTTGCTAGCTCACAACCACATAAAGAAACAAGTTGAAGAATATAATTGGATTGTCCGATTATTGGTGTACATATAAATTTATGTACATGTTCATAAATTATTTAAATAATTTGATTGTTTAAATATTTATAATTATTTAATTAATGGTTAATTATTTAATTATTTATAGAGGTCATGGGTTCAATTCTAAATGATGTCATTAAATTAATTATGATTTAGAATCATTTAATTTAATGAAAAATCATTTAATTGATTAATGGAAATAATAATTTTAATTGAAATAAGATTCCATTTAAATTATATTAAAAGAGTTTTAATTTAATAGGAATTAGATTCCATATTAAATTAAAAGAATAGAATTCTAATCCAATAAGGAATTTGATTTCATATTGGATATAAATTAAATCTTTCAATTTAAATAGGAATTTGGATTCCTTGTTAAATAGGAAGTGCCCTAGTTTACCAATATATATAAAAAGATGTTTTTATGATTGGAAAAAGAAGGGGTGATTGAGAGAATTTTTGGCTACTTGAACCAAAAATTTCCATTGATTCAAAATCACCAAATAACCATCTACTTCAAAAGGATCTTCAAAAAGATTGTGCCCACACACAGTTTCTTTTATGAAGAGTCATAGCAAGGAAGATCAGGTGGTGAAGAATCTGCGAATCAAAAGGGATCAATTCAATCTTCATGCAAGGTAAGATTCGATCTTATTATTTTAATTATTGAATCGCTATTACTAGCATCGATCGGGCATGTTTTGTTTGAAAAATTTTTAAATTTATGTTTCCGCAATCGAATTAAAATCGATCTTTCCCTTCAGCTTTGTCATAAAGGTTCGAATTGTAGTATGTGTTGTTACAAATTTCTATCGATTTCCATAGTAAGTGCCAAGCAGTAGCCTTTTGAACCAATATACATATATATATATTTTAAGAGTAATAAATTATGAAGTTGAATATAAGATAACTTATGAGTTAGTGTGGATGGTTGTGTAGGTGACATATGCTAGCTTTAGTGTGAATGTCAGAGTGTGTGACATGTGCTTAGTAGACAAGCGACTAATTTGGAAGAGACAAAAAAAAAAAAGTTTATGAGGTTTTGGTAAGGCGGTGAGAGCTACTGGAAATTAAGAAAAGGCGGAGTTAGAGTGAAGGTTCCATTCAAGATCTTGGGATCATTTTTAAAATGGTATTTTTAAAAATGAAAAATATGTTTTTAAATGACTTTTTTGAAAATATAGTGTGTTTGATTGAATTTCTTAAAAGTTATTTTCGAAAATTAAAAATGATGTAAAAATGTTTGGTATTATTTTTGAAAATGAGTAAAATAATTGTTTGGATAAAAAATAGTAGTTTGTTTTGAAAATGACGAAAAATATAAAAAACTTTTTTTTTTTTCTTTTTTTACTTTTTAGTTATAATTGAGAATTTTAAAAAAATTTTTTTTTTTGAAAACATATTTTACAAAACACATATTCAAACACATTTCTTCCATCTTTTGTTTTTGGAGATGGAAAACTGTAATTAAAATGAGTAAATTACCCAATACCTTCTTGACGTTTGAAATTTGACAAGTGCGTACAAGTTTTTCATTTTTTTTTTCAGCATCCTCCCTGGAGTAATGGCTTGATTGACTTTGATCATCAGTTGGTCACTTTGACCGTGTAAAATGTGTTAAAAGATGAAATTATCCCTGAATAAATGTCAGTTGATTGTGTTAGTTTTCAAGGACGTAGTCAGGATTCCGTATTAGGGTGGACTAGAATAAATTTTTTAAATAAATTCCGACAGTATGAAAATATTTTATAAATTAAAAAGTGTAGATATAATAAGTTTTACTTCTCAAAATTCATATTTTAAATAAATATATTAACAACAATAAAAAGATTGAACATGACAGGACCCAATCTGAAACATACCATACTTACATTCGGAGGCCCTGCCTGGCACTCTGACGGATCCCTCCTAAACCCTACTAGCGGGATAAGAGAAATTCGTGGAGCGAACCCTTAAAACTCTTTCCTTACTTTGTAAAATTAAAATGGGTTGGTTTTTTTTTTTTTTAATGAAAAATTCGACAGCACAATGACTGCCCTTTTAATATTTCCAAAATACCTGCAATGAAAATACACTTCTAACTATTCTCATTTTCCAACCCAACCTCTTCCGCAAACATACTTTCAATGCATAAATCATAATTTCAATTTCGTTAAAAGTAAAAACATGAGGTTATAAACCAAACATCTGTAATTTCATACAATTATTTGAAAACTAAAATTTTCATATCATAAATGAACCTAAACCACTCATTTACATATTAAACATATATTTACATACGATTCCTTTCAAATACAAAATATAAAAAATGAAATTTGTACAGAAGTATTGTCGCGTCATTGCCCACTTACACTTCTAGAGGCGCCCTTCTGTCTCGGTCACCCACATCCTTACCTGAGGAGGTTTTTAACATAAAACCAAAAACTATGAGTTATGAAAGCTTAGTAAGTGCTTATATTTCCTTTCAATTAAATAAACTTTATTTCATAAAATACCTTCTAAAAAAACTGCTCAAAATGCATTTATATTTCTTAAAATTTCTTATAGGTTTCAAAACTTATTTCATTATAAAACGTAAATGGAAAATTCTTAAAATACATAAGATCATAAATTTTTACATAAAGCTTATAAAATTATAAAACTTATAAAATCAACAAATTGCATATAAGCATATATATAAAATTTCATAAAATTTGTAACATAAAAATCTTCGTTCCTTAAAACTTCTCAACTTTAAAATCTCATTCCATTTCAAATCGTACATAAAGAACTTTAAAGCTCTTATATATATATATATATATACACCTTCATATAACTTGAAATCTTAGAAAGCATAAATCTTGCATAGCTTGTAACGCATGCATATAAAAACCATAAACTTCTATGTGTATGAAATTCATATAAAACTTATAAAATCGAATAGCACTTAAACTTATACATCCATAAAGCTTTATATAGATCCTATAGCGTATAAAACATATAAAATTTCAATCTCATATCAATACATAAAACTTCATAGAAAGCATATGAATTATAAAACATTTAAAATGAATTTCCAGTTTTAAACTTTTCTCAAAACTCAAGTTCATTTAATTGTAAAACATGTTTAAAACATATAAAATGTCTTTCTTTGTTTTCAATACTTTAAATACTTACTCAATTTTCGAAAAACACCATTTGTATCCTATAATACTTATAACCACACGATAGCTATAATGACGCTAACCGACGTGGTGTCACGTGACGATTTTTATTTAACACCAATCGTGACACTTACTTACTTACAAAGATATCTTGCAGTTATGTGCGGAATCCTACATCACTAACCATAACATGAGATAATATCCCATACAAGTAGAGGCGATACGACAGACTCAATTTCCCCTAAGTTAGTTATGCATCCCCCCAGGACTTGCCATACTAATATGGGATATACCGATCGGGTCTAAAACTTAAACTTATAAAGATGGGCATACTTATGGTTTTTGAAAACTTCTTTTTATTTTTCTTACTTAGTGCAAAAGCACAAAATCTCTTATTGGAATGCAATAAGCACTCAAAATTCATTCTTCTAAGTGCAAAAAGCAACAAAACTCATTTTCTTGGTGCAATGAGCACAACATAGTTTAGCTTTTAAAATTCATAAATCCCACTTTTGTTTACATAATCATAAAACATAGTTTCAATTACTAAAAACTTAAAACATAAACTTTGAATTTCATTTCTAAATAAGACTCATACTTAGGAAATCATAATGCTAAAATTTCTATACAAAACGTCATACAATTCAAAATACTTATTTATACATACATTGTTTTTGCATCAAACATTTGAATTTATAAAGCTCATTTTTATTTGTATACTCATAAAACATCATCTTATTTGATAATCAAGCTTAGAACTTTAAATTTCATTTAGAAATAACATTCATACTTATGAAAACATAAAAGCTAAACTTTTTCATACAAAATGTCATATCAATAACAATGCTCATTTCAAATTCTAAAATGACGACCACATTATAAAAAGTTTAAACATTTCAAATCCAACATAAACTTTCTAAAATCATTTTACCACTTACTTTAAATTTCAAGCTTCGTATAAGGAGCTCCAATAGCCTTCATTCGTTCCACTTGCTTGCCCTTCACCTACACGTCACATTTTCGTTTAGAATAGGCCAAATTTAACCTCACAAAACTGATCACATAACTTATAACTCACTTAATTCATTTAAACACTATGTTACCTACATATTTCCTTTCTCGATTTCAACTTAATCGAAGCTTTAAAATTTTGTTTTCTTTCCATGAATCCTACTTATTTTCACCTAGGAACACTCTCATATACTCGAAATCATTGTTTGAAACTCGAAACGAAAAGTGATAAAATCACACCTCCTTTGGCCTAATAGTATACATAAACCAACCCATTGATTTTCTTTCCTCAATTCTTACTTCATTCATCTGTCTAACTCGCACTTAGTTCACTCGTAAAGCGGTTCTGAAAAATTCTAACTATCAGGTGACGAAACCTAGGAAAAACCTCACTTTTTCACCACTTTTTTCAAGGCAACTTTTACATTTTTCATTCTAAATCTTAATTCTCTTTTCCTTAATGCCATGCATACTCAAACATACTCATTTAATGCATTAAAACATATACATAAAGTGGTATTACATAATACTCATCAATATCCTTCACTTGAGGCCATAATATTCAGGTTGATTAAATGAGTTTCTAACATTTCCATTAGCTTATCATAGGTTTCTCCATCATAATTTCAACATGGAATCATGCTTAACAACATCAAATGACATTTGTTTCATACTTCCCTCATTATGGTCTTACATGGCCTAACATATAATCAATTCATTTCTGACGCGACCCTTCCCTGATACTTCTAGCTCTAATCCGATAGGTCACGCCAGGCACCCAAATGGATCCCTCTTAGACACGACTTATTGTGGTAAGCGAAACCTGTGGAGTGAACCCTAAACTTTTTAATACTTTTTAAAACATTGTTGGGTTAGTTTTCTTTAAAAACTAAAAAGGTGTAGGAATTTTTTTCGATTTTCAAACTTATTTTCTAACGAAATTTCGGCAGAATAACAACTGCATTTTTGACGTTTCAAAAAAAAAAAAAACTTGTTTACAAAAAAAATCAACACTTCGACTAATATTTAGCACCAACCAAACTTCTGGTTACCCGTAGGCCTTAAACATGCATTCAATTTCCAAATCAAACTTGATACAATCCAAAACACAATTCATAAACCACATTTAATTAAAAAATAATTTAAACATAATTACGAACATATAATTACAAAACTACAAATTATTTATACAATTCAAATGGTGTTTACATGTGAATATGACTGATGCAAAAATAAGTTGCACAAAATGGCGTTGTGTCGTGTTACGTCGCCCGTTGGAGGTGATACCACTACTCGGCTACCTATAGAGAGTACCTGAAGAGGTTTTTATATAAAAACAGAAAAATAATGAGCTAGAAGCTTAGTGAGTGCTAATTTGTCTTTATTTTAAAAATTGGATTTCTAAACGTCCTCCTCGAAAATGTTTAAAACAATTATTTATTTCTCTAAGCATTTCAAACAATAATTTCTTAAGCTCAATATCCACATGGGAATTTATATAAGCGCAAGCATGCATTACTTAAAAAAAAAACTTATAACTTAAAATTATAGGTAGTTTGAATAACAATCATAAAAATATCATTTCTTTTCAAATTTACTTTCCATTCAAAACTCTTTCTTGGTAGATTTCGAAAACACCATAGTATCCCTAACTCTGGGGTCACGTGGCCTCTGTATGAGGAATGCTCCAACATAGAGGACCAATCGTGACAGCTTTGAGACATCTTACGACTATGTGTGAAATTTTCCAGCATTAACCATAACACGCGAAACACCACCCCACATCAGTAGAGGCGACTCAACTAACAGACTATGACACTTTGTCCCCCCAGGTTAGTGACTCATCCCTCCCCAGGATTGTGCCAACTGATATGAGATAGACCGACCGAGTCTAATCTTTTCTGAAAATCTCTAAGGGTATACTAATGACTTTGAAAATGCTATTTCTTTCTTTTCTTAATTTAAACTTGAAAACTTGGTTCTTGTAATTTATATTTTAACAACCATATCTATATAATCAAAATCCTCATTTCAAGCTATAACTCATGCATATATCAATGCATTTAAAATGATTTCAAGAAAGCAAATAATTTATCAAATCAAACTTAACAAATTTAAAATACGTTTAAAATCTTTAAAAGAAGACTCACTCACAAAAATGAAAAACATCAAACGGCATGTACGGAGCCTCTACTCCTCTTGTCTCAATCCTCGTGCATCCTTGTCACCTACACAATATATGTATACGTAAATTTACATTCGCGTCAACTTCTGAAAACTCGAAATAACCAAAATTACACAATTGCCCCCAAGTGATGCTTTTTACGTGTAAACCTTCCTTCTTGGTTTCTTTATTGATTCTAGGGTTCCGAAATCTATTTCTTCACTTGAAACCTATTTATTATCACATAGGGACGTTCTGGTACTAACGGAATTGCGTTCGGAGGCTCGAAACAAAAAACATCTGATTTTAACCCCTTTAGGCTGAACACTACTGACAACCCTACTCAGGGCTTTTCTTCATTCCGTTTTTACTCCGAACACCTTCCCAAGTCCCCCTTTAGTCAGTCCAAGTGTCGGTAAGGAAGGAAACGGCCATCGGGTAAGCATTTTAGGCTAAAAATGTGTTGTTTTCATTACTAATTCGGGGCATTGTCTTAGTTTTGATTTCTAAATTTAATCTTTCACTTTTAATAACCTCAACAGGTCCAATTTAACTCGTTAGGGTCATCAGAACACTCAATGGACGTAACATAGGTCAATTTACGGAATTGCCTTTCAAACTAATCTATTGAGCATTTTATTCTCTTCAAGATTTTGATATTTTTCTTGGTTTCCTAGGCCTCCAATAAGCTCAATATAGCCATTTCGTCCAACTTTTCATTGGACCATTTGACCCCTATAATAAACTTAAATTCCCATTTTACCTTCCACTAAAATTTTTAAACTTCAACACCAAAATCCACTCACAAATTTTTTTTCTAACATAAGTGTATATTCCAAGATTTAATTTGTTTCCAACATTAATCAACTTGGGTAGCCCTTACACCACTCAAATCTCATTTTTTTCCCACATCATTTCACTTAGTTTTTACCCATTTTTCATCACAAACAACCAACAAAATAAATCATATGAAAACCCAACTAAATTAACATCATTTAATCACATAACACCCATTCAAATTTGTTGGATTATTGGGTTGTTGGGCCGGGTCCACCCAAGATGATCCAAACCCATGACCCGATCCAAATCTATTTGAATTGGATAAGATCGAATAACCGCTGGCGGTTACTGGCGGTTATCAGAAAATAACCACCACCTCTATAAGTACTTAAGGTATTTCATTTGTTGAAATGATGATGGAAAATCAATTTCAGAAACTTTACATACAAATCATACTACACATATGAGAGAAAAGAGAAAACAAATGGCAAGGCAAATTACACTGTGACTTGAGGTTCCTTTCCGACTATGTGATTGGAATTCGATAAGTCGAACAATCCAGGATCCAGAGTAATTTTCGCTGCATAGAAACGGGTATGCTTTCGGTTTCCGTTTTACTGTTTTATAGAATTTATAATGCTATAATTCTTTAAAAATTTAACTCTATTTATCATCACAAAACCAATATCAAAATCAACTTAAATTAAATCCAAAACCTCACAAACTAACCTATTTTCGTGCTTGAATCAAAGGGAAGGAGTTTGAGAGTGGAAAAGAGGTGATTTGGACCTTGTTTGGTGCTTGAAACGTGTTGTTCGAACACTCTAGTGTAGCTCTTGGTTTCTTCTTCATTTGGCAGTCGATCTATGTTCTTTTGCCTCTTTTCCACTTGATCCAAGTTGGGTTGATGCTAAGGGGTTTGAAGCTTGAAGAAAAGGGCTGGTTTTAGCGGTTGAGAGTAGCTTGATCCTCTTCTTCCTCCTCCTCATTCGTTCGGCCTTCTCTTCTTCTCGTTTCTCTCTGTTTCGGTTCTGGTTTGGGCGTCGATTTTGGTGAGTTTTGGTGGCTGGTTTGGTGGTTGGAAAGGTTGGGTTTTCTTTCTCTTCTTCTCATTCCTTCGCTTGGTCTCTCTCATTCTCGATCTCCCTTCTTCTTTCTTCTTCTTCCACAGTTCTGTCATCTGTGTTTGGTTTTGCGTTTGTGGCTGTTTTGGTCACGTTTCTGCACTGGTTTTGAGCGTGGAATGACATGGATTTTGCTGGTCTTCCTTTTTTTCTTCTCCTCTTTTCCTCTCTCGCTCTCTCGCTCTCGATCTCTCTCAATCTATCTTTTGGTTCTATGTTTGTGAGTCGTCTGTTTCGGTTATGCTTTAGCGTGAGTTTATGGTTGGTTTGGTGAGTGAAGGGCTAAGCTTGGAGGTTGAGAGTGGCTGAATCTTCTTCTTCCTCTTTTTCTTCTTCTTTTTAGCTCTCTCTCTCGCTCACTTTCTCTCCTTCTTCATTTACGGCTTCTTCGTTTTGGCGAGAGTGGTTTCTAGTTTGTCTCTGTTTTGTGTAACTTGTGTAAGTTTCTCATACTTTTTCCACAAACAATTCTAATAATGTCGGTCATGTCCCTGAAAAATTTTGTTTTCGTCTCTTAGATTTTAGTTTAATTCTGATTTGAACACAAATATTAAAACTTATTTTCAATTTAGTCCCTAATCACATTTAATAATTACTCAATACCATTTACTATTTTACCCTTCTATTTATTCTCCAATTGAGTTTAAATCAATCTCTAAAGGTTCTCTACAACCTTATGCACTTTCATTGACCATTTAGGGTCTCAAATCGTTACTTAGGGACTATTACTAGGAATTTCGTAAATATATAAATCGAGGGTTTACAATTTCTCCTCTCCATATAAAAATTTCATCTTCAAAATTAAATTACATACCTGACTCAAAGAGGTGCAGATACTGTGCACACATATGCTCTTTATACTCTTATGTAACTTCCTCTGATCCATGGTTCCTTTACAAAACTTTGACCAATGGTATCACTCGGCGGCGTAACACTTGCTCCTTATGATCTAATGTAGGATCCCAAACTTTCATTTTATCATTAACAGTGAATTTATGGATGAATAGTAATATTTCGGATGAATAGTGTCTTTAGGGGAATAGTATCTGATGAACAGTGAAATTTTGAGACGGATCCTAGAAAATAGGAAATATTTAGAATGATTAGTAGGACCCAATAAAACTAAAACGGAGTAAAAATGAGTCCGTTTAGGTAGTTTCTGAGGGTTCCGAAAGTTACCCGATGAAAACACTCTTATGGACAGAATTGTGGATACTATTGACCTAAACTCCGTTTGAACTTTTTCAAAGTCATGGATTGAATCCTAAGAGATCTAATTAGAGTATTGTAAAGTCAATTTGATGAATAGGTGATCATAGAATTAATTTGGAATTTATTTCGGAATGAATTGTATTAATTTTTAACGTTAACGGTATAAATGAGATTTTATGATATTAAACCCATTCTAAAAGCACAATCCATGTAATTATTGATGGGCCAATGGTGGATTAACACTTAATAGTCATCTTTTGACTAAATTTGTGGTTGAGATTAATTAAAATTGATTAAAGACAGTTGAATGGTTAGTTATGGAAGTTTATGGATCAATTTGAAATAAGTTTACATGAAATGGGTCAAAATGGAATAAGCAAGAGTTAAGGGCCAAAAATCAATTAATTAAGGGACATATTGGTCATTTATGAGAAAGATTAGTATAAATATGTTGACTTAGACAATGTTTCAAGCCATTTCTTGCCGCACACACACACACAAAAACGGGATTGAGAGAAATGGAGAAGAGGGGTTTCGACCATGCATGGAAGAAAGGTGAAATAAGTTGGTTTCATGCCTTTTCAAGTTCCAATCAAAATTCCAAGCCAATCTAAGCAAGCAAAACAAGTTAGGAGCAAGATCAAAGCCAAAAATAGGTGAGTTCCATCAATTTTAATATTGTTTTAATGATGTTGATGATGATGATTTTTGTTGGTTTTGGTGGGATTTTGATGGGGTTTTTATATATGATGGAAGTGGAGTTTTATGAGATTAACAATAAGTATAAATCATATGGGAATGATTAAGTTGATAGGTTAGGGTTTGATTGGAATAAACTCTAAGCTTGATTAAGCTTGTTTTAATTGAATTTGATGTATGTAAGGTGTTTGATGAAATGCTTGAAAGAAATAAAATAGAAAATTTGAATGAATTAAAGTTGGTATGTGATTGTATATGTAAGACTATAGAAAGGGAAGTATGACACCCAAGTCCATTGATGTTTTAAGCATGATTTTATGTTGAAATCATGATAAGGAAATTCATGATGAGCTTATGGAAGTGTTGGAAATTAAGCAGCTAACATTCCAACTTGTAATCCATATGAACGACAATAATAAGTATTATGGAATATCATCTCATGTTTGTGTTTTCATGCATTAAATAAGTATGTTTGAGCATGTATGGCATTAAGGAAAGAAGTAAGATTTAGAATGAAAATGGTGAAAGTTACATTGAAAAAGTGATGAAAAAATAAGGTTTTTCCTAGGTTTCGTCACTCGTTCGTTGGAATTTTTCAAAACCATTTTACGAGTGACCTAAGTGTGAGTTAGGGAGGTGAATGGAGCAAGCATTAAGGAAAGAAAATCAATGGGTTGGTCTCTTGCACCTATTCAGCCAGAGGGGGTGTGATTTTATGACTTTTCGTTTCAAGCTTCGAATGATGGTTTCGAATGTATGGGGGGTGTTTCTAGGTGAGGATAAGTATGATTCATGTAAAGAAAACAGAATTTTAAAGCTTCGATAAATTCAAAATCGAATAGGGAAGTAAGTTGGTAAAATAGTTTTCAAGTGAATAAATTGAGTTCTAAGCTATGTATTGCGTTTTGTGTAGTTAAGTTTAACTTATTCTAAGCAAGAGTATGATGTGTAGGTGAAAAGGAAGGAATTGGAACCGGAGAAGACTATTGGAGCCACTTAAGGAAATTTAAATTTAAGGTGAGTGCTACATTTGATTTTGAGGTGTTTGTAATTGGATTTGGAAATTTTAAGAATATATTTTATTGTAAGTGTTATATCTTGTTTTGAAAGTTTTGTGAAAGAACTTATAAAGTTCTTTAAGGAATTAAATTATAAGAAAATTTCCTAAGTGATTGTTCAAGGAAGTTACATATACATTTATGTTTGTTTTAAGTATTAAATATTTTGTATACGTATTGTTACTTTAGTATTCAAAATGAATATTTTGATTATTTGACATTTTGTATGGAAAATTATTATTTACGATTTTATGAGTTTGTATGAAATAAAATTTAAGTTTTAAGTTTTAGAGTTTTAAATCCCTTTTTATAATTGAAGTTATGTTTTATGTTATGCAAGGGAAAGTAAAGTTTTTTAGATTTCACTATAAGTGATTTTAAGTGTTAGTACTTTATAAGCTTGCAATTTATATGTTTTATATGAGGTGCAATTAATTATGGAATTTTATGAATTTTTTCTGTATACTTTGCATTGATCTATATGTTTTATATGAAGCTTTATTAGCTATTTATATGTTATTAAAATTTAAATTCCACATGAGGTTTTACGTATACATATATGAGGTTTTATATATGGTTAAATTCAAAATGATATTTTGTGTTTTTGCACTAAGTAAAGAAAATAAAAATAAGTTTTCAAAGGCCATAAGTATACTCACCTCTATAAGTAAGTTTAAACCCGACCGGTATGTCCCACACTAGTATGACAAGTCCTAGGGGGATGCATCACTAACTTGGGGGGAATTAAGTCTGTTGCGTCATCTCTACTTATGTGGGACATTATCTCGTGTTATAGTTAGCAATGTCATATTCCGCACATAACTATGAGATGTCTTTGTTAGTAAGTAAGTGTCACTATTGGTGTCTGTTAAAAGTGCCACGTGACTCCACGTTGGTTAGCATTACCATAGCTATCGCGTGGTTGTAAATATTATAGGGTACGAATGGTGCTTTTCGAAAATTAAGTAAGTATTTAAAGTATTTAAAGCAAAGAATGATGTTTTATATGTTTTAAGCATATTTTACGATTAAATGAAATTAAGTTTTGAGAAAATTTAAGAAATGAAAATCCATGTTATGCATTTTATGGTCCATAAGTTTTCTATGAAGTTATATGAGTATATATGAATTCTATGGAATTTCTATTTTAAGCTATGTATGAAAATGGAATTTAAATTTTATATGTTTTATGAACTATAAGATTTATATAAAGTTTTATGTATACATAATTTTACATTGATATTTAATTCATCAGATTTATGTGTGTAAGTTTAAAGGCTATTCTAAGTTATAAGTTTAAATGAATTTTACACCTATATGAGTTGTAGTTTACATATGTACGTTTTGTAATTTAAATAAGATTTGTATTTTTTTTAAGTTCCAAGTTAAACGAAGTTTTTATATATAGGAATTTTTAGGTATGTATAAGTCCAATTTGATATACAATTTATGAGTTTCATATGAACTTTATGTACTTATGCGATTATAATTTTTATATATATGTTTTACGATTTAAACAAAATTTATGCTTTAAAAATTTTAAGTCATATGAAGTTTTTATGTATATATAAGTTTTATATGCATTTTGATGCCCGTATGCGTTTTGTAGTTTTATTAGCTATAGATGAGATTTTATGCATTTACATATTTTATGGATTTAGCGCTCACTTTTTACAATGAAATAAGTTTTAAGATTTATGAGAAATTTTATGAAACGGAAATGTATTTTGAAAAATGTTTTAAGGAGGTATTTTAAGAAATCAAACTTTTTAGTTGAAAAGAAACTAAGCATTCACTGAGCTCCCAAAGCTCACAGTTTTTGTTTTTATGTTTAAAAAACCTCCTCAGGTATTGAAATAGGTGACCGAGGTCAGAAGGCTCCTCCAGAAGGGTAGGTGGGTAAGAACACGACATTTCTTCTGTACAAACACATTTTTCATATTTTGCACCCGAAAGATATCATGTATAAATACATACTTAAGTTGTAAATGAGTGGTTTCAGTTTGTTCATGATATAAGGGTTTTAGTTCTAAATCATTTTATGACTTGTATTTGGTTTGGTTTTGACTTTCTACTTATGAATTTGGATGAAATGGATTTGTCCTATTGAAAGTATGTTTGTGGAAGAAGTTGGGTTAGAAAAATAAAAATATATGGAAGTGTATTTTCCTTTACAGGTTAGTTTGGCTAACTTAAAAACCCAGTCATTATGCTGTCGAATTTTCCATTTGTAAAAAAAAAAAAAAAAAATCCAACCCATTCTAGTTTTTACAAAGTAAGAAAATATTTTTAAGGGTTCGCTTTGCGAATTTCTCTTAGCCCATTAAGTAGGGTTAGGAGGGATCCGTTGGAGTGCCAGGCAGGGCCCTTCGGACATACGTATGGAGGGTTTCGGATTGGATCCTGTCACCTAAGATCTCTAGAGGCTGCTCTTCGTAGGTCGGATTCTATTTCAGTTGCACCAGCTGTTCTCTAAGGATATATGAAGAATCCGCTGCATACTTCCATAACATGGAAACATGGAACATGTCGTGGATATTTGCTAACTCTGGTTATAGCTTCAAACGATACGCCACCTCTCCAATCCTTTCCATAACCTTGTATGGCCCAATGTACCGTGGACTCAGCTTGCCTCGCTTTCCTAATCTTAGCACTCCTTTCCATGGTGAGAACCGTAGGAACACTTTGTTACCTACTTGAAATTCCAAGTCTCTTCTTTGATTGTTCACATAGCTTTTCTGTCTATCAGTGGCTACCTTCAATTTTCTCTGATCGCATTTATCTTCTCTATGGTAATCTAGACAATCTCTGGGCCAATTAATTTCCTCTCACCTACCTCATCCTAGCAAACTAGGGTCCTGCACTTCCTGCCATACAACACTTCATATGGTGCCATCTCGATACTTAATTGGTAGCTGTTGTTATAGGCAAACTCTATCAGTGGTAGGTGAGTATCTCAGCTCCCCCTGAATTCCATAACACAATCTCTCAACATGTCCTTAAGGGTCTGGATAGTCCTTTCGGATTGGTCATCCGTCAGTGCATGAAATGTCATACTGAAATGTAATCTGGTGCCTAAAGCTTCCTATAGCTTAGGTCAGAATCTAGATGTGAATCGAGGATCTCTGTCTGATACGATGGACACTGATGCACCATGCAACCTCACTATTTCGTCAACATACAGCTGAGCTAGTCTCTCCAGGGAGTATGTATTCTTAATTGCTAAAAAGTGAGCGGACTTTGTCAATCGATCAACAATCACCCATCTAGCATCGTGTCCGCTCTACATCCTTGATAGCCCTATCACAAAATCCATAGTAATCATCTCCCATTTCCACTCAGGGATCGATAGGGGCTATAGTAAACCTGCCGGTTTCTAATGGTTTGCTTTATTCTACTGGCAGGTCAAGCATTTGGAAACGAACTCTGCTATCTCTTTCGTCATTTCTCTTCACCAATAGTGATCTCTCAGAGTCCGATACATCTTCGTGCTCCCTAGATGTATGGCATAAGCCCATGAGTGTGCCTTTTCCATAATCTCTTTCTTCAGATCTCTCACATCTGGTACGCACAATCTCTGTATCATAACTAGTGTCCCATCATCTCTGATTAAGAATGTGCTCTGCTAGCCAGCCTCTATCTCCTCTCTTATCTTCATCAGATATGGATCTTGGGTCTGGAGGTCTCTAACCTGATCCACCAGAAATGGACGAACATGAAATGTGGCTAATAGAGCTCCTGAGTCTATCGTCTCTAATCTAACACCCATGGACCGCAACTCTACGAGTATCGGAAGGTATTATACTTTCAGTTGGGCTAATGAACTAGTGGGCATCCGCTACTACATTCGCCTTGCTATGATGGTACTCTATGGTGTAGTCATAGTCTTTGATGAGCTCAATCCATCATCTCTGTCTCATCATTGAGCTTCTTTTGAGTAAATAGGTACTGCAAGCTCTTGCGGTCTGTGAAGATCCTGCAAGGGACTCCATAGAGATAATGCCTCAATATCCTTAAAGCAAACACTACTGCTGCTAACTCTAGGTCGTGTGTGGGATAATTCTGTTCATGCTTCCTTAATTGTCGTGATGCATAAGCAATTACTCTCTCATTCTACATAAGATACAACCTAATCCCTGTCTGAAGGCATTGCAATAAACTATAAATTCATCGCTCCTTGACGGAAGTGTAAGTACAAGTGTTGAGGTCAATCTATGCTTCAACACATCAAAACTGCACTAGTACGCCTCTAACCATACAAACCTTTCTTCCTTTCTAGTCAACCTCGAAAAAGGGGCAACAATCTTCGAAAATCCCTCTACGAACTTCCTGTAATATCCCGCCAACCCTTGAAAGCTTCTAACTTCAGTTAAGTTCGTGGGTGGCTGCCAGTTCACTATAGCTTCTATCTTCGGAGGTCTACTAATATCCCATCTGCTGACATTATATGCCCTAGAAATGCTACCTTGTCTAACCAGAACTGGCACTTACTGAACTTCGCGTACAACTGATGCTCCCTCAATGTCTGTAACACTATCCTGAGGTGCTCAGCATGCTCCTTTTGGCTACCTGAATACACCAATGTCATATCAATGAAGACGATGATGAATCTATCCAAGTACGGCTTAAATACCCTGTTCATCAAATCCATGAAAGCGGTTAGGCCATTCATCAATCCAAACTGTATCACCATAAACTCAAAATGCCCGTAACGTGTCCTAAAGGCTATCTTAGGGACATCCTCCCTACGAATCCTCAACTGGTAGTACCCTAACCTTAATCAATCTTCGAAAATACCCTAGCACTCTGTAGCTAATCGAAGAGGTCATCAATCCTCGATAGCAGATACTGATTTCTGATGGTGACTCGATTCAATTTCCTGTAGTCTATGCATAATTGAAGGCTCCCATCTTTCTTCTTTACAAACAATGCTAGAGCTTTCCAAGGCGACATACTCGGCCTAATGAATCCCTTGCTCACCAACCTTTCCATCTGGACCTTTAATTCTTTTAATTCGACTGGGCTATCCTGTATGGCACAATCGATATGGGCTCCGTCCCCGGTACTAATTCTATCTCAAACTCTATCTCTCTGTCAAGTGGTAGCCCTGGAAGGTCCTCTAGGAAGACATCTGGATACTTTTTGACCACTGGAACCTCTTCTAACTTTATCTCTGTACTCTCTAGCTCCACTACATATACCAAGTAACCGTAACACTATTTTCTTAACATCCTGTTTGCTTTCAACACACTAATCAGGCTCGTGAGGAGTGTCTTCCTTACACCACTAAAAATCACATCTGGCTCTCCTAGTCTGCTGAACCACACTTCCTTCCTATAGCAATCAACTATAGCCCTATGTTTCGACAACCAATCCATGCTTAGGATGATGTCGAAATCATAAATATCTAGCAGGATCAAGTCTGCTTCGAACTCCTGACTTGATATACCAACTTTACTTCTTAGGTATACTTTAGCTGTTATTATAGATTCTCCTGTGGGAAGCAATATGATGATGCTGTAATTTGATGGCTCCGTCTCTATACTAACTCTAGCAGCAAACTCCACAGATATAAAGGAATGGGTGACCTCTAGGTCTATCAATACCAATGCATTTGAGTTAGATAAAGAGATAATACCTGTGACCACATCTAGGGCTGCATCAACATTTTAATGGGTGACTACAGATACTCTGGCCTGAGTTCGTGGTCTGCCAAGCTGTCTCTTGGGTGGCGCAGCTCTACTAGGCCCGCCACTGGAAGTCTCTGAATCATCAATTGCTCTAATCTGAGGGCCTCTCTTCTTAGGTCCATGACCCTCACTGGTTTGTTCCAATGTGGTGCTCCTGCCCTCTGGTCTATTTGACGTTGCAACACAAGGGCAGTTCTTCATGAAATAGCCCTTCTGACCACACTGGTAGCATCTAGTGCTACCAGCAAAACACTCACCCGGATGACTCCTACCGTACCCACTACAAGGAGGTCGTGATTTGAAACCGCCTCTGAAACTCGAGGATCTCGCTAAAGACTTTACTGAACTGTGATTACTCTCGGACCCCTGACTTTGCCTCTTGCTATAGGATCTAGAAGATCACTCACCACTCTTTGCCGTTTTACTAGATTCTCCCTAGTGGCTAGTACTCCCGGTCCAAGTGCGCTTCTGGTTGACCTTCGACCATCAGGGAATGGTCTCCATGTTCTTTTCCACTCGTATAGCTGCCTCACCACATCCCCGTATCTCTTATATTCATTTGAGGCCACATATATTCTTATTCTGGGACTGAGGCCTGATTTGAACTTGTTGATCTTCTGTCAGTGATGGGACAAGGTGGTCAAGCTCAGAAAATCTCTTCTCGTAGTTCGCTATTGATAGGCTGCCCTGCTCTAACCTATAAAACTCCTTGACCTTGGCCTCTCTATAACTACGGGGATAGAACTTCTCGTGGAACTCTCGTCTAAATACTACCCAGGCTACCCTGTTTGGGTGTCTTCATTATAAGGCCTTCCACCAATCTTTAGCTTTGTCATTCATTAGGAAAGCGGAGAAAGTGACCATCTGGTCATTGGTACAGCCCATGACCTGAAATATCTCTTCGTTACTCTCTAACCATGACAATGCGAGCTTTGGCTCTCATGTGCCATCATACGGTCTCGCGCCCCATTTCCACGTGCGCTCTATAGATGCCCCCAACTTACGAGGCTGATGTAAAGTCGTTGCCAACATCTTAGCCATCTGCTTTACATTCACTTGCACACCCATTGGCCCTATGGGCTGTGGTGACTCTGCTTGAGGCTCTGACACATTAACTGATGCGCCAACATGCTCCTCCTCTCTTATAAGTGCCTCAGCTGCTATCTCTATAGCTGCCTTTCGAATCCTCGGGCGACCATAACCACGACGCTGCATATCTATGATGCTAAAATGCATGAAAACGAGGTTCAAAAATCATTCAAAATCATGCAATGCTATACTCTAAAACAATTTAAAACATACTAAAACTTTCTTAAAACTCTTTGAAAATGACACTTCTCAAAACTTTTCAAAACTTTCCAAAACTGGGCTCCGATACCACCTTTACGCGACCTTTCCCGGATACCTATAACTCTAATTTGATAGGTCACACCGGGTACCCTAACGGATCCCTCTTAAACCCGACTTGTCAGGCTAAGTGAAACCGGTGGAGTGAACTCTAAACTTTCTAATACTTTATAAAATATTGTTGAGTTGGTTTTCTTTAAAAACTAAAAAGGCGTAGGAATTTTTTTCGATCTTTAAATTTATTTTCTAAAAAAATTTCGGTAACATAAGAGCTACATTTTCAACGTTCCAAAAAAAAAACTTGTTTACAAAAATTAACACTTCGACTAATATTTAGCACCAACCCAACTTCTGGTTGCCCGTAGGCCTCAAACATGCATTCAATTTCCAAATCAAACTTGATTAAATCCAAAACACAATTTGTAAACCACATTTAATTAAAAAATAATTTAAACATAATTACAAACATATAATTACAAAACTACAAATTATTTATACAATTCAAATGGTGTTTACATGTGAATATGACTGATGCAAAATAAGTTGCACAAAATGGCGTCGTGTCGTGTTACCTCGCCCGCTGGAGGTGATACCACTACTCGGCTACCTGCTGAGAGTACCTGAGGAGGTATTTGTATAAAAATAGAAAAATAATGAGCTATAAGCTCAGTGAGTGCTAATTTTTCTTTATTTTAAAAATTGGATTTCTAAATGTCCTCCTCGAAAACATTTAAAACAATTCTTTATTTCTCTAAGCATTTCAAACAATAATTTCTTATGCTCAATATCGACATGGGAATTTATATAAGCACAAGCATGCATTACTTTAAAAAAAAAAAAAACTCATAACTTAAAATTATAGATAGCTTGAATAACAATCATAAAAATATCTTTTCTTTTCAAATTTACTTTCCATTCAAAACTCTTTCTTGGTAGCATTCGAAAACATCATAGTATCTCTAACTCTGAGGTCACGTGGCCTCTGTACAAGGAATACTCCAACATAGAGGACCAACTGTGATAGCTTTGAGACATCTCGCGGCTATGTGTGGAATTTCCCAACGCCAACTATAACACGCGAAACACCACCCCACATTAGCATAGGCGACTCAACTGACAGACTAGGACATTTGTCTCCCTAGGTTAGTGACTCATTGTAACACCCCCTACCTGCCCTTTTTACTGGACGACCCAAGGGGCGCTACAGTCATATTTCTTTTTACAAAATCTTTAATTATAAAACCATGTATTCATTTATTCAAATCAAAATACGAATTTCAAAATCAATTTACAAAATAATATAAAATCATTTTATTTGAAACGGAAAACTGACAGAGTTTCCTCTTAAATTCGGACTTTCCAAAAGCTGTTACAAATCAATATATGCATATCCAAAACATTTATTTCCACAAACATATTCTAAACTGGAACCAAACTCCGTTTGGCTCATCATTTTTCCATATACTCAACATTATATCAAAATATATATACACAACTGGACTTTTATTTATCAAAACATCATTTTAAAATCCAAATACATATATATGTGCATAAATACAAACTGAAACTTTTATGTACAAAACCAAAATTAATATTTATATACCCAAAAATATGTATGGAAGGATAAATGTGACTGTCTCAGCTCACTGCAGATGCTTTCTCTTCAACCTTCTCCCTCCTTACGCAATCTACTACCTACGCGCGGAAAATCCAACGCGCTAAGCATATTTGCTTAGTGGGTGTACACAAAACTCAATATTTATCTTTTCATATAATCAGTTTATCAAATCCATAACAAAATATCATCATTTGTCCATAAATCAATTTAATATCCAAAAGAAATTTAAAACAATACATTAATCAAAATAATGCTCATAATAATTTTATAAAATCAATAACGCATATATAACTCAATAACGAAATATCACAATTTAGCAATAATTCAATTTGATATCCAACAGAAATTTAAAAACGATATATTGATCAAAATAATCCTCATAATAGCTTTTCATTTTAACACAATCAAATTTCTAAAATCGGTAGCAAAATATCACACTTTACCAATAAATCAATTTACTATTCAAAGGAATTTTAAAACAATACGTTGATCAAAATCATTCTCATCATAACTTTTCATGCCCCTGGTAAACACAAGCACGATACCATGGACTGGGAATCGGGTTTTCCGGCATTGGACACTCGGGTGACGACCCGCCGGACTATCATATAATCATGTATATTCGGGGCCGGACACTCGGTGCCTCGCAAAACCTCCGAATTCACTGTAACTTTTCACTATAGTCGGTATAAAATCAAACGGCGCAGTACTGCTCTATGACCCTAGCGGCATGCCACTCCAATCCTCCCCCTATCTGTGACAAAGCTTACTAGGGCTTGAATAACAATTCATTTTCAAAATTCGTTGGGTTGGTTTCATTTAAACTTTCGATTTCTTTTAAACTTTTGGTTTCTATTCCTTTTTCAAACAAAAACTGGCAGCATAACGGCTGCATTTCAAAGGTTTCCAGAAAATCTGTACATATGAAATAACACTTCTAAATATCTCGTTAATCCAACCCAACTTCGTTTTCCACAATCATATAAATCAATTTTTCAAATTCATCATTTCGTTTTTGTCACAACAATATAAATTTCATCCATTATCATAATTCCAAAATCATGTATTTAATCAAATACGTATCAAAATACTCAATTATCAAAATTCAAAAACATGTATTTAAATCAAATACGTATCAAAGTACTCGCAAACAATATTTCAAGTATCATGGTATTCAAAAATCGATAATATTTCAGTTATAAAAACGAATTGAATAAAGTGTACACCAACCTTATAGCGTTTTATTCTCCACTGGATGCTCAAACTTTTTCTTTTCCTTTTCTTTGGCTTCCTTTAGGCTATCTCCTCTCCTGGATATTCAATAATACATAACTACTCAATAAAAACTCATTTCTTAACTTAAAATGCATGATTTACTAATCATAAGTGATCCAATTATTTCCAAATCACACCAAGCTCCATTTAAAACTCATTTAATCTTCGAAACTTAATCTTCGACTTTTAATAATCTTAATGCGCCCTATTAAACTCGTTAGAGTCATTCGAACACCCAACGGACGTATTATGGGTCAATTTACGCAATTGCCCTTCAAACTAGTTATTGCACGATTTGATTTCACTTTAACTTTTTAATATTTTCTTAGTTTCCTAAGCTCCCTATCAACTTCAATTCACTTACTTTTTATCACATTTTTACTCAAAACCAACCAATAAATAAATCAAACTAAAATTCACATCAAAACCATTTCAATCACCAACAATATCATTAATCTCAAAGTCAAACAACTCACCCCTTCTCCGTATCAAAACAACGTCATTTGGACTGGTTTTGGGGTGGTTTCTGTGACAGATCTGGGGCTGGTTCGAGTTTTTTTTCTTCCTCTTTCTTCTCCTCTCTTTCTCTCTCTCTTTCCCTCTCGGCTTCGCCGCGAACGGCAGCTGGTTTCGCCACCGTTTTGTCGCCGCTACTGTCGTCGATCTGCTGTCCGTTCGTGCGGGTTGAGGGCTGGTTTCAAGCTTGATTCAACTCCGTTTTAGTCGAGTTCGGGTTGGGCTCTGCATGGTGGTCAGATGGCATCTTCTTCCTCTCCGATCATAGCTGCTGACGCGGCGGTTCTGCTCGTGTTCGTCGTCGCGCGTTCTGCTCGTGTGATGTCGTCGCTCAGCTTGACTTCCAACTGGTTCACGAGCTGCTTGGCGAGGTTGGCGATGGCGCTGCGGCGGTAGCTGGTCGGTTGACGTCACGATCGACGACAACTGCTTCTCTTCTTCCTCTTCTTTCTTCTTTCTTCTTCTTTCTTCTTTCTTCTTTCTTCTTTCTTTTCTCTTTTCTTTTCTTTTCTCTTTTCTTTCTCTTCTGGTTCGAGACACTTCTTTGTTTCTTTTTGACTTTTATGAGTTAACTTTTTGGCTTTTGTTTTCCTCCACATCAAATCCTATAATGTCAATTTCATCCCTTAACAATTTCATTCTCATACCTTACATTTTAGCTATACTTTACTTTGACCACAAAATCAAATCTCATCTTCAATTTAGTCCCTCATTAATAATAATAATAATAATACTATTCATGCTCATGAAATTAGGGATGTTACACTCATCCCTTCCCAGGATTATGCCAACTGATGTGGGATAGACCGATCTGGTCTAATCTTTTCAGAAATCTCTAAAGGTATACTAATGGCTTTGAAAATGCTATTTCTTTCTTTTCCTCATTCAAACTTGAAAACTTGGTTTTTTTAATTTATATTTTAACAACCATATATATATATATATATAATCAAAATCCTCATTTCAAGTTATAACTCATGCATATATCAATGCATTTAAAATGATTTCAAGTAGCAAAGAATTTATCAAATCAAACTCCACAAATTTAAAATACGTTTAAAATCTTTAAAAGAAAACTCAATCACAAAAATGAAAAACGTCAAACGGTGCATACGGAGTCTCTACTCCTCTCATCTTGATCCTCACACGTCCTCATCACCTACACAACATATGTATACGTAAATTTATGTTCGCGTCAAATTTTGGAAATCAAAATAATCAAAATTACACAATTGCCCCCAAGTGACCCTTTTTATGCGTAAACCTCAATTTTTGGTTTCTTTATTGATTCTAGGGTTCTGAACTCCATTTTCTTCTCCCAAAACCTATTTATTATCACCTAGGGATGTTTTGGTGCTAACGGAATCGCGTTCGGAGGCCCGAAATGAAAAACGTTCGATTTTAACCCCTTTAGGCCGAACACTATTTACAGCCCTACTCGGGGCTTTTCTTCATTCCTTTTTCGTTTCGAACACCTTCCTAACTCGCCCTTTAGTCAGTCTAAGTGGTCGGTACGGACAGAAACAGCCATCAGGTAGGCATTTTATGCTAAAAATGCGTTGTTTTCGTTACTAATTTCAGGCGTTTTCTTGGTTTTGATTTCTAAATTTAATCTTTCACTTTTAATAACCTCAACACATCCAATTAAACTAATCTATTGAGCGTTTTATTCTCTTAAAGATTTTGATATTTTTCTTGGTTTCCTAGGCCTCCAATAAGCTTAAAATATAGCCATTTCGTCCAACTTTTCATTGGACCATTTGACCCCTATAATAAACTTAAATTCCCAATTTACCTTAGACTAAAATTTTTAAACTTTAACACCAAAATCCACTCACAAAAATTTTTTCTAACACAAGTGTACATTCCAAGATTTTATTTGTTTCCAACATTATCAATTTGGACAACCCCTACACCACTCAAATCTCATTTTTTTTCCCACATCATTTCACTTGGTTTTTACCCATTTTTCATTACAAACAACCAACAAAATAAATCATATCAAAACCCAACTAAATTAACATCATTTAATCATGTAACACCCATTCAAATTTAACTCCATTTATCATCACAAAACCAACATAAAAATCAACTTACATTAAATTCAAAACCTCACAAACTAACCTATTTTCATGCTTGAGTCAAGGGGAAGGAGTTTGAGAGTGGAAAAGGGGTTATTTGGACCTTGTTTAGTGCTTGAAACGAGCTGTTCGAACACTTTAGTGCAGCTTTCGGTTTCTTCTTCGTTTGGCAACTGATCTATATTCTTTTGCCTCTCTTCCACTTGATCCAAGTTGGGTTGATGCTCAGGGGTTTGAAGCTTGAAGAAAAGAGCTGGTTTTGGCGGTTGAGAGTAGCTTGATCCTTTTCCTCCTCCTTCTCCTTCATTCGGTCTTCTCTTCCTCTCATTTCTCTCTGTTTTGGTTCTGGTTTGGGCGTTGGTTTTAGTGAGTTTTGTAGTTGGAAAGGCTGGGTTTTCTTCCTCTTCTTCTCCTTCCTTCACTCGACCTCTCGCTCTCGCAATCTCCCTTCTTTTCTCTTCTTCTTTTTTGCTTCTGTCATTTGTGTTTGGTTCTGCATTTGTGGCTGTTTTGGTCACGTTTCTACACTAGTTTTGAGCGTGGAATGGTGTGGATTTGGCTGGTCTTCCTCTCATTCTTCTCCTCTCTTCTTCTCTCACTCTCTCCCTCTCGATCTCTCTAGATTTATCTTCTCGGTTCTGCGTTTGTGTGTCTTTTGTTTCGGTTCTACTTTGGCGTGAGTTTGTGGCTAGTTTGGCACATGAAGGGCTAAACTTAGAGGTTGAGAGCAGCTGAATCTTCTTCTTCTTCTTGGCTCTCTCTCTCGCTCACTTTCTCTCCCTCTTCATTTGCGGCTTCTTCGTTTTGGCAAGAATGGTTTTTGGTTTGTCTTTGTTTTGTGTAACTTGTGTGAGTTTCTCACACTTTTTCCACAAACAATTCCAATAATGCCGGTCATGTCCATGAAAAATTATGTTTTCATCCCTCAGATTTTAGCTTAATTCTAATTTGACCACAAATATGAAAACTCATTTTCAATTTAGTCCCTAATAACACTTAATAATTACTATTTTACCCTTTCATTTATTCTCTAATTGGAATTAAATCAATCTCCAAAGGTTCTCGACAACCTTAGGCACTTTCATCGACCATTCAGGGTCTCAAATCATTACCTAGGGACTATTATTAGGAAGTTTGTAAATATATAAATTGAGGGTTTACATTTTCATTCCATTTTTCCAAACTAAGTCACTTAGACATTTTATCAAACACTTGGTCTACACCAAAAATTTACTTAAAACAAACTCAATCAAACTTGGTGTTTCTTCCAACAAAACCCTAACATATCAAAACTCAATGATTTCCATGTGGTTTATACTTATTTTATAGCTCTTACAATTTGCTCCATAACACACATAAAATCCCACATCAAAACCCAACCAAATATCACAGAAACATCATCATATAAACAAGTTCAAAATCATAGAACTAACCTCTTTCTTCTTGATTTCTTGTTCTAGGCTTGTTTATATAGCTTAGGTTGGCTTAAAAACTTGGTTAGGAACTTGAAAATGTATAGAAATCACTTGATTCTCTATTGGTTTCTTCCATGGTCGAATTCTCTCTTTCTCTCCACCACTCTCTTAGTTTTGTGTGTGTTTTTGGCTTGAGAGAGTGCTAAGTGTTTGTATATATATTAATTTTTCTCAAAAATGACCATTATGTCCTTAACAAATTTGGTTTTCATCCTTAAACTCTTACTTAATTTTAACTTGACCTCAATTGAGATGTATTTGCTTCTAATTGTATTGTTTACTTAGTTGGAAGGGATTCGATGTAAAATCAAGTCCAAGAAGTATTGGGTTTGGATCGTATAAGAAAAATTGCATAATTGAGGATTGTCAGGCATGAAAGATGGGTTGACTTGTGACAGTTCGTGTAGAGTCATTTGTTTGAGTTATGTGAGCTACAACCCATCAAATTAAAGCGACGCATGTCTTGTTTCCATAGCAATTGATGGTTCATGAATTGGAGGTCCATAGAGAAAGTTATGACCATTTTAGTGATTAAAGGTCAGTGCTGGCATCAACCTACGCCGACCTGCGTGCCTCCGCACCACCTAGTGTGTGCGCCAGCACGCCCAGACTCTACCAGCGTGCCTACTTGCGTGCTTACCGGTCTCTAGGTGCCCAAAGGGGTGCCAAACACTGCCACAAGTGCGCTCCTTCATGCGCTTACTCCTCACTGAGCGTTCGGGTGAGCGAAAAACCTAAAAAAATTGAAAATTTGAACATTCCAACCCAATTTTCATGCCCTAACTCTCCAACCTATAAATACATCAATCTTCACCATTTAAGGGAGTTTTGAGGGGCTCTTAAAACATCTCTTAGTACTAGTACTAGGGAAACTGTAAATGAAATTGAGGGCTTACAATTTCACCTCTCTTTATAAAAATTTCGTTATCGAAATTTAAATCACATATATATCTTAAATAAATATGAATAATGGGCACGCATCTATCCCTCATGTTCCCATCATCTCTTACTAAGAAATTACTCTGTTGCCCAGATTCTAGCTTATTTCTTAACTTCATTAATTATGGATCCTAGGTCTGAAGTTCTCTTACTTACTCTACTAATCACTGGACGGACATGAAATGCTACTAGTAAAGCTTCTAAGTCTGTCATCTCCCACTTAGCACCCATGGATCTCAACCTTACTAAAATAGGCAATACTTTACCCTCAACTGGGCCAAAGAACTGTTAAACTTTGGCTTAATGCATCCATTACCATATTCGCTTTTCCAGGGTGATACTTAATTGTGTAGTCATAATCTTGTATGAGCTCTATCCATCTTCCCTATCTCATATTAAGCTCTCTTTGTGTAATAGGTACCGTAAACTGTTATTATCCATAAAGATCCAATAGGGTACTCCATATAAATAATGCCTCTATATCCTTAAATCAAATATTATTACCAAGGTCCATAAGCCATCATTCTATCTTTCTACATCATCGTACACCCTAAACCCTATTTGGAGGCATAACCATAAGCAATAAACCCATCATTCCATTATGGAAGGGTGAATACAGACGCCGAGATCAATTTCTTCTTCAACTCATCAAAGCTGCGTTGACACTCATCTAACCATACAACTTCTCTTCTTTTCTTATCAACCTCGTCAAAGAAGCATCTATCTTTAAAAATTCTCCCACGAACTTCCTATAATAACTAATTAGTCTTAAGAAACTTCTAACTTTCGCCACATTTGTGAGTTGCTTCCAATTCATTATAGCTTCTACTGACACCATATGACCTAGAAATGTTACCTTATCTAGACAAAATCGTTACTTACTTAACTTTGCATAAAGCTGGTGCTCCCGTAGTGTTTGTATTACAACCCTAAGCTGCTCAGCGTGATCCTCTTGACTACCTAAATATCAATATATCATCCATAAAGATAATGACAAATCTTACCTAAGTAAGGCCTGAAAACTTTGCTTATCAATTCCATAAAAATGGATAGGGCATTCATAAATCCGAACAACATCACTTAGAAACTCATAATGCCCTTAGCAAGTTCAAAAGGCCATCTTGGAAATGTCTTCCTTATGTATCCTTTATTGGTAATACCCTAATCTCATATCATCTTAGAAAACACCTTGGTCTCCTAAAGCTGATCAATTAGATCATTAATCCTTGGATATTAAGTCCTAGTAGTAGCTCAGTTCAGTTGTCTATAAGTTATGCATAACCTGAGGTTTCCATCTTTCTTCTTTATAAACATACTAGATGTAAGTCGTAAATTTTATTTATGGTTTCCTTAGTTCTAATACTAAGAGATGTTTTAAAAGCCCTATTCTCAGCCCCTCAAAACTTCCTTAAATGGTGATGATTGACATATTTATAGGTTGGAGAGTTAGGGCATGAAAATTGGGTTGGAACATTTAAAATTTCAAAATTTTTAGGTTTTTCGCTCACCAGGGCGCTCGGTGAAGAGTAAGTGCGCGAGGGAGAGCGTTTGGGGCAGTGTGTGGTGCTCCCTTAGGCACCTAGAGGCTGGTAAGCTCATAGGTAGCCATGCTAGTGGAGTTTAGGCATGCTGGCACGTGCGCTGGTTGGTGCAGAGGATCACAGGTCGGCATAGGTCGGTGCCAACACTGACCTTTGGTCACTAAAATGGTCATAACTTTCTCTACGGACTTATTCATGAACTGTTAGTTGCTATGAAAACTAGACATCCATGGATTTAATTTGATAGGTTGTAGCTCACATAACTCAAACAAATGACTCTACACAAGCTATCACAAGTCAACCCATCTTTTATGCCTAACAATCCACAATTATGCAATTTTTCTTATACGATCCAAACCCAATACTTCTTAGACTTAATTTTATATCGAATCCCTTCCAACTAAGTAAACACACCAATTAGAAGCAAATACATCTCAATTGGGGTCAAGTTAGAACTAAGTAAGAGTTTAAGGATGAAAACCAAATTTGTTAAGGATATAATGGTCATTTTTGAGAAAGATTAATACATATACAAACCCTTAGCACAAAGTTAAGCCATTTTCATGCCAAACAAAGGGAGAAACTGAGAGTAAGAGGGAAAGAAGAGAGAATTCGTCCATGAAAGGAGCCAAAGGAGAATCAAGTGATTTTCATGTATTTTGAAGCTTCCAACCAAGAATTTAAGCTCACCTAAGGTAGAAGAACAAGTTGGAAATAAGAAACCAAGCAAAAAAAAAGGTTAGTTATGCCATTTTTATCATGTTTATGGTGGTTGTTAATGATGTTTGTGTGATGATTTGGTTGGGTTTTTTGATATGGATTTTTATGTATGATTGAAGTTATGTTTTAAGGGACTTGAAGTAAGTGTAAACCACATGGAAATCATTGCATTTGATGAGCTAGGTTTCGGTGGGAGAAACCATAAAGTTTGAATGGAGATTATTTGAATGAAATAAGTTGCTTACTAAGTGTTTGATGAAATGCTTGAAATAAATAAAATGAAAAATTTGAATGAAATGAATTTGGTGTATGTTATGGCATAAAAGGCCATAGTGAAGGATGTAGGAATCCAATGAAATTCTAACTTTTTAAGCATGATTTCATGTTGAATTCATGCTAAGGAAACCTATGATAAGTTAATGAAAATGATAGAAACTCATTTAGACAATTTGCCTAGTATAGTCCATATAAAAGGCATGAATATTATGCAATACCACTTCATGTATGTGTTTTAATGTATTAAATGAGTGTGTTTGAGTATGTATGGCATTAAGGAAAAGAGAATTAATATTTAGAATGAAAAATGTGAAAATTGCCTTGAAAAAAAGTGGTGAAAAAGTAGGGTTTTTCCTAGGTTTCGCCACCCCATAGTTGGAATTTTTCAGAACTACTTTATGGGTGACTTATGTAAGCCCTCGATATTTTAGTAATAAGGATTACGAAATCGTAAATAATTATTAAGAGATGTTTTGAGACCTTAGGGGATTAAACGAAAGTATTGTAAAACTATAGGGATTGATGAAACCTTATTGGAAGCTTAGTTAAGTATAAGGCCAAATTGATCATTGTCATTTGAATTCATAAGTTAGTATGACCTATGGACTAAATTGAAAGGAGTTTATAATGTTAAGGGTCAAGATGGATTAATTAAAAGTTAAATACCAAAAGTCAATTAAAGAAAGGATATAATGGTCATAAATTGAATTGTTATAAATATATAAACAATTCTTAGTGGAGAATTGAGACCATTTCAACCCTTACACAAAGCAAACTCGAGAGCAAACCCAAAGAAGAGAAATGAAAGAGCAAAGAGAGAAGTGTGGGTGTGTTGGTTCGGCCAAGGCTAGGAATTGATGATCAAAGTTGGTTCAACTCATTTTTGACATCCCAATCCATCAATCAAGCTTCCCTAAGCTAGGAAATCAAGCTTGAAGCATCAAACCAAGCCATTCAAGGTTAGTTTGTTCACTTTTGAGATTGTTTTTGTGATATTTGTGTTGGTTATTTTGGTGATATTTAAGTGGCTTTTGATGGGAGGAGGTTTTTATCTATGTTGAGAGAGGATTTGTTGGAGACTTGAAAAACATGTATAGATCGCATGGAAACCTAATAAGATTGATAAGCTAGGGTTGGCTTGAGATAGATTTTAGGTTGGTTTTGGATTGGAAACAAAGGGAATGAGATGTAGACAAGGTATTTGATAAAATGTCTCAAAGAACCAACATGCAAAATTTGATGGAAATGAATCTAGTATGTGTTGTAACATGTGAGGCCTTATGGAGAAGTATGAGAATCCAATGGTATTGAGATGTTTTATGCATGATTTTATGCTGTTCAAGTGACCAACAAACTTATGAAAATGATTGAAATGGAATTAGAACAACTGCCATTGTAAGGTAATGTAAGACACCTATGAAGGGCATTATGAAAGCATTATGAATTGCCTTTGAGTATCAATTCTTTTATGTGTTGAAATGAATTGTATGGATAGGTTTGAGTATTTATAATACTAGGAAAGGAAGAGTTAAGTTTTAGAATGAAATGGGTGAAAAAGCCCCTTAAAAAGTGATCGTAAAGTGGTGTTTTTGGCCCAAAACACCTATCAAACGATATCGGAATTCGACGAAATTTACGGGTGACCACATTGGGTGATAACAAGAGCGTGGGAGAAATAATTGGAGCAAAAGTATGCACGGTTTGGGCTGTGCACTCAATTCGGGTTTGAGGGGTCAAAATGATCATTTTGAGTTCCAAGCTTCAATTTATGATGGGAAGCATATGGGGATGCTCCTTAGGGTATATAAGAAGGATTCATGCAAAGAAATTGGGAATTTTGAGCATGGATCAAAGAGAAATTGAAAGGAGAAGCTAGTAGTGTAGAGAGAATTTTATAAAGTTGGTATAGTTAGGTGCATCTTAGTGCATCTTTGCATTGTCTATTGAGCACATTTTAAGTGTGCTTATCATGTGTAGGTGAAGGAGAGGCTAGCGGAGCCGGAGAGGACCATTGAGCCACTAGGGAAGTTGGTAAGAAAAGGTGAGTGCTTAATTAGTTTTTACTAATTTTGAATGTGTTTCAATGTTTTAATCTTTTATAAATTGAATTTTTCATGTTAAAGTTTGATATGAACTTTGTTTGGATTTCATGTTTGGTATGAGAAAGTGAAATTTTCATGACTTTATGAGAATGAATCGTATTTGAAGTGAAGTTTAACGTTATAAGCTTTATTGGCAATTGAATTGATATTTTATGGTCGTTTTATTAAAATGAGGTTGAAATTTTAAGTGTTCGGTTTCAAATATATTATATGTATAAATATGTTTCTAAAGGCCAATTGTCTACCCATCTTTGTAAGTTTTATAGACCCAGTCGGTACGTCTCACACGTGAATGGCAATGTCATTGAAGAGATCGCGTCAGTAACTTTGGGGGGAATGTGTTGTTTTATCGCTTTTACATGTGTGGGATGTTGTCTTACGCTACGTATTACGATGTGATATTCTGCATGAGGTGTTTGGATGTCTTTGTAAGTGTCACGGTTGGTGTTTCTGACTAAATCGCCTAGTGACTCCACGTTCTCGTGGTTGTAAGTTTAAGGGGTAACATTTGTGCATTTCTAATGAAAAGTGAATTGAAAAGAAATGAACTAATTTCATTTAAGTTATTAATATATTTTGAATAGATTTTTATATCCGTATACAACTTTATGTTATGATTATGAATAGTAAGTTTTATCGAAGATTTATATATCTTTTAAGTTATTAAATGCATTCACTTCCTTATGAAATGATATGACTTATCAAAGAAAATGTTTAAGAAATAAAAATCTATTTTCAATGTTTTGAAGGAGGTATTTGTTGGGGTTTCTGCCCTAAGAGCTTGTAATATTGTAAACGGTTTTATAAATTTTAATAAAATATTCATTTCATTCAATTTATATATTTTGCAAAAATCGTATATATCATGAGAAACATCCTTGATTACTGATGTAATTTCAAACTAAGTATATAAGTGTTATATACAGGTGGATTTAGTTTGAGATAAGTAATTTAAAGAGTCCGTAGAAAACAAACGAAGTTGGGTACTTCATTTGTGGTAAATCTACAGCTGCCGTCCCTTTCGTATTTGATACGATAGTCTTATCCAAGACTATTCATGTGGTGACATGGAAATGGAGGCACCTTATATAATAAAGATTATATAGGACTGGACCACGATAAATATAAGTCTATAAAGAATATCCGTTAACCTTAGAGATTTATATTTATCAACCAGATGATCATATATGAATTGATCTTAATTCTGAGTGTATTATGAACTCCTGCTTGTTAAGTTATTTCCTTTGATTTACATGGGTGAGATCGGTGTAGATACCCGATCAATAACTTCGTACTTTGGGGATATGATTTAATAAGTAGCTGGGAACATTCTATACAATAGTGAAATCTACTCCTTGTGAGAAGTAGAAAAGTAGTTCCCTTAAGGGTTGATTCAGGTCTTGAACAATAAGAGCGCTCAACTTTCTGTTTATATGTAAACAGAAAGATAAATTCATAAGTTGTTATGAATATATTGTTCATTAGAGAATCAATGGTACTTAAGGATCAAGAAATAATTAGAGAGGTAAAACGGACATTTGACCTTGCTCTAATTATGAACTATTTGTGGAGGGTCAAATCATATGTAGTGATTAAATCAATGGACACTGAAAAATTTCAGATTGTATAAAAACATCTACAATTTTGAGAGTGCAATCTTAAGTTTTTAGTGGAGTAACTTTAAGATTAATAATAGTGAATTATTTAATTAAAGAGTTTAATTAATAATTCCAATATTATTAACTGTAGGTCCATTGGGTCCCCTTGATAGCTCATTTTACTATAAGAAACGTGTATATAGAATATTGTAATTAGACCGTCCAATTACAGGTGTTACATAAGTAACAAAAATTTGTGTTCACTTAGTATTTGAATAATATTGATTATTCAAATTATTTAATTATTAATTATGAATTAATAATTATTTAATTAATTTTATAAGAGGTCTTGAATCCAATTCTTAGTGACTTTGGTATAAATTAATTATGAATTAATTTATTAAAAGTTACAAGTTCTATTTCAAAATAAAATATGAATTAATTTTGAATTAATTATATTATATGGGGCAAAAGTTTAATTATAATAAGATTAGGGTCAATATTAATATTGATTAATTAAAACCCTAATTGTTTGCCTATAAAAAGAAAAAGTTTCTTTTCTACATCTAGGTTTTCGGTTGTTGTTTATGTTTTTGAGAAAAAACAAGAGAAAAGAAAAAGTTTTTTTTCAACAAATACAAAGAACAAGAATTTGTGTCTTTGTTCTTTGTATAACCAAAATCAAACACTCACCTCTTATAATCATTGATTTAATTTGATTTTTTTTAGAAAGAAATCAAAAAGTAAGTGAGCACAATTCTATATAATTGTGTCCACTCGCTTGTTTCTTGGTTTCGAGATATATCAAGGAAGGCAAGGTGGTGAGCAATCCACAGAGATCAATACAGAAGGTAAAAATATGATTTTTATTTCTTTATATTATTTTTATTTCATTGTTTTATAGATCTTGGATTCTTGAGTTTTCTAAAAACGTTTTTGAAACTCAATGTTCCGCAAAATCCTTAATTTTATGAAAAACAAATTGTTGATTTTTGTTTTTTCATTCCATCAGTATTTTAATAATAATTATGTTATGGATTTATAACTTATGCGCACTCACTGAACTTAAATAAGCTCACCTTTTCCTTAGGTGCTAGCGCGGGCGACTAAGGCGCGAGACTCCCTCTGTTGAGATAGGTGGGCGAAGATCCGACGACTGCATCTTTTTTCAAAATTATTTTTGCATACTACATAAAAGTTAAAGCCACCCTTTTGTTGTATTTCATCATAGATTCTAGTGGCTTTTAAAATAAATGTTTGTATCGATATATCTTTTGACATGTATAGAGTTTTATGAATTTTTTTTAAGTTAAGAAAAGTATGTATTTGCCTAAGTTAATTTCTTATGAATTTTGGCTTTAGCTTATGGTTATGGTTTTGAATGATTTTTAACTCATGTGATTTATGGTATGAAAATGGAAATGAATCGTTGAACCATGTTTGTGGAAGAAGTTGGGTTGTGATTTGGAAAGATATAAGAGTGTTTTTACTTTGCAGGAATTTTGGAAATATTGAATTTATAGACGTTATATTGCCGAATTTTCATTTGGGAAAAAAAAAAAAAAAGCCAACCCGATCTTGTTTAAAGTAAGGAGATTTTAAGGGTTTGCTCTACGAATTCCTTTTAGGCTAATTGGAAGGGTTTAGGAGGATCCCGTTGGAGTACCAGGCAAGACCCTCCAAATACAAGTACGGTATGGTTCGGATTGGGTCCTATCAACCTAAGTATGAGTTAGGGAGATGAATGAAGCGCAAATGAAGTGAAGAACAACCCTAGGTTGGGTTGTGAACAGTATTCGGCCTAAGGGGGTGCAAAAATATAGATTTTCGTTTTGAGCTCCAGAAAATTATTTCAAGCATATGGGGATGTTCCTAGGTGTATAAAAGTAAGGTTCATGCAAAGAAAATGGAATTTTAGAGCTTCGGTTAAGTTGAAATCGGGAAAGGAAGTTTGTAGGCAAAATAGTTTTCAATAGGGTAATTTGAGTTGTAGGTTATATGATAAGTTTTGTAAAGTTAAAATTAGTGTATTCTAAGTGAATATGTGATGTGTAGGTAAAGAGGAAGTAAGCGGAACCAGAGAAAGCCATGGGAACCCACTTAAGGAAACTTGAATTAAAGGTAAGTGCTATACATTGTTTTGAATTGCTTATGATTGAATTATAAAGTTTTTGAGTAATTGAAATGCTATAAGAGGAATATTGTGAGCTTTTTTATTTATATGATATTTTGAATGAAAAGTGGTGTTTGTTTTAAGATATTAAATCTTTTATAGTATGTTTGCCATTTTAAAATGTGAAATGAGCATTTTAATTGCTATTATGTTTTGTATGAAAAAGTTAAGTATTTATGAACTCATAAGTATGATTTTTTTATTTGGAAATGAAATTAAAGTTTTGGTTTTAAGTTTTGTTAGCCAATGAGGCTATAATTTATAAATATGCACTCAAAAGTAAAGTTTGTAAATTCAAAGGTTTAAGGCGAAAACAAAAGATATGTTCAAATGTTTTTGCATGATTAAGATAAGCCATTTTAGACTTTTTGCCCTTAGTAAGGACAATTTGTGCTTTTGCACTTAAAAATATGAGTTTTGGTGCCTAACGCACCTAGAAATCGGATTTGTGCTTATTGCACTTAGATAAGGGATTTTGTGCTTTTGCACTAAATAAGTAAAATAAAAATAAGTTTTCAAAAGCCGTAAGTATACCCACCTTTATAAAATTAAGATTCATATTTGGTCAGTATATCCCACATTAGTATGGTAAGTCCTGGAGGGATGCGTTACTAACTCGGGAGGAAATTGAGCCTGTCATGGCACCTTTACTTGTGTGGGATATTATCTCGTATTATGGTTAGCGATGTAACATTCTGCACATAATTACGAGATGTCTTTGTAAGTAAGTGTCATGGTTAGTGTCAGTTAAAAGTCGCCACGTGACTCCACGTCGATTAGCGTTATCATAGCTATTACGTGGTTGTAAATATTATGGGGTACGAATGGTGCTTTTAGAAAGTAAAATAAGTATTTGAAGTTTTAAAAGCGAAGAAAAGCATTTTTTGATTTTACTATAAGTGGTTTTAAGCGTTTAGCACTTTGTATGCTTTATAATTTATGAGTTTTATATGAAGTTATGTAAATATGAATTTTATAAGTTCTTTATGTATATTTTACATTGAAACACATATGCCCTATACGAAGTTTTGTGAATTTGTGAATTTTATAAGTTTTGACATATGGTTTTATATATATATATGTTGGGTTATTGGGTTATTGGGTTAGGTCTACCAAAGGTGATCCAAACCCATGACCCGATCCAAACCGATTTGGATCAGATTTGATCAAATATGCGCTGGCGGTTACTAGCGGTTACTGGCGGTTATCAGAAAATAATCGCCACCTCCATAAATACTTGAGGTATTTCATTTGTTGAAGAATGATGGAAAATCAGTTCCAGAAATTTTACATACATATCATACTACACATATGAGAGAAAATAGAAAACAAATGGCAAGGCAAATTACACTGTGATTTGAGGTTTCTTTCTGCCTATATGATTGGAATCCGACCAGTTAAACAATCCAGAATCCAGGGCAATTTTCGCTACGTAGAAATGGGTACGCTTTCAGTTTCCGTTTTACTGTTTTATAGAATTTATAATATAATACTATGAATTCTTTCATTGGTATCAGAGCTTGGTTAGGGTTGTTTGCTGGTCATTAATCTTGGTTATACAATTAAAATTTCCATGAAACTTGTTTTTTGGGTTGAAAACTAAGATATAGAAACATGAACCCTGAAACTTATATGCATGATATCTCCCTCGTTAAACTTCCGTTTTGTGTGATTCAAATTTTATAAGAAACTAGACTTCAAGACGAATCATTAGCAATTTGAATCACAAAATTTCGTTGTAAAATGAAGGAGAACGAATCAAAACAAGTTTGGGGTTGAAATCTAAAGGGAGTATGGTCGCTGAAGGAAGCCAAATGGGCGCGTGTACCACACGCGCCATGCCAGCGTGTGACGCACTGCACGAAACAGACTCAGCCCACGCAGGTGCCACGTCGCACCACATCAGTGCCACGAATACGACACATCGGCGCCACGTATGTTGACACGTAGGTAACACGCAACCGACAAGTGGCGTGAATTGGGTGGCTGGAGTGCAACGCGTGGTTGGCTACCGTTTCGACATGCGTAACCATCAGAACGTGCCACGTGTTCCCCTGTGTGCCTGACGCGTGTCTTAGATAACTGTAGGGAGATGCGTGGTCGAATCGCAATGTGACACATGTTATCGAGACACGTGTCACTGACGAAGATGTGTCGCGCTGGAGGGCGACACGTGTCTAGATGACGTTAGTGGGTAGGGTGCGGCGCGTCTTACGCGCGAGCTGTGCGTGACCATGGTTGCTAGCTTGTGGCTGGCGTCTTCAGCACGTGAACACCACGCGCCGCCGTCAACAGCCGCCGCCGTCGCCTTTTTTCGGTGAAAAAAAAATGATTTTTCTATTTTTGCTTCTCTTCTCATCCCAATTAATTATTCCTTTGAATTGTGAGCAAAATTATATTATTTTGTTGATTTCACTCTATAGGGAGTTAATTATAAAAATCGTTTAGTTTTTAAATTAAATTTTATTTAATCTAAAATTAATCATGCATGTATGTATTTAGTTTTAGGTTATGCCATGCAATTTTATATGGACTGGGTCAACTTATTTTGACAATGAGTTATCTAGTGATGTGATTATGATCATTGTCCTATCAGATGACGAGGAGATTACTGATATCTCAAATATTGACCAATACCTTAGGATTATATAAATCTCAAATGATTAGTAGGATCTTGAGATAAAATATATATATATATATATATATATCTTGGACAATAAAATGACGGACGTCATAGAGATTCTGATTAAGAGATGTCCGAGAATATAAAATTCTCCAATTATGCTATTTAAATTATGGGTGTCCTAAAATCTTTAGAGAATGATGTTAGGACTGTTTTGTGCAAAACACTTACATATATGGTTTAGTGAATATTTGGAAGTTGGATGATGATGGGTAGCTTGACTATTTTTTCAATTCCTGTCCAAAGATTCTTTTATCATATTTATAAGTGTATAGTTGCTGCAATATTTTTAGTGAAATGATAGTGGATGTGCTAGTATAGACGTAGATAGATATAGATCAAAGGTCTCTTAGTAGAATAAATGTCATTTGAAACAATAGTATGTGCTTCGATAATAATAGTTGTTGAACTGAATGAAGGTGATAAATTAGATAGTGATAACTATGATATTTGACACCGTAAAATTCAGTATATCCTAGAGGAATAAGAAGCCCTCGAAACCTTAACCAATACCATGGTCAAACCCAAACATGATACTTTTGCTCAACATAGAAAAGATGTTGAGGCTTATCAGGCCTTCTAAGATAAAGAATAACATTGCTCGTATAACGATGTTGTCTTGTATGGTTGATGACCACATATGCGCGTACGAAGAATATAGATGGCACTAGACATTTGGCTAACTTTGAAGACAAATGTGGTGGGAAATCAGTCGCTAAGCTAAGGAGATTCAGAATCAAGTTTGATACTTATCAGAAGCGTTGGAATTATAACCTAATGCAGCATCTGTGAGATAAGTCAAACATGATACATGAGTTGAAATCCATAGGCCATGCCTTAACTAGTGAGCAGTAAGTACAAGTGGTAATCTGATCCCTCCTAAATAATTGGAAAAACATAATAAACCAACATGACCAACAATGATAGCATCATGTCGTTTGATGATATCTCACGTCATGTTAAACTCGACAATGAGCGCCTAGAGGCGGCTAATACTTCTAGTTAGCTTTATTTGGTTAAGTCCAATGTGCGTAAAGGTTTAGGCTCGAAGCACAAGAAGGGAGGAAATAATATAAGTTGGAAGAAAGGGAAAGAGAATCCCAAATCCAACATGGATGAGATCGAAAAACTCAAGAAGGTTAAACATGGTAATGTAAGGGAGGACAAGAGTTAGTTAAAGTATTTCAATTGTGGTAAGATGAGTCATTTCACTCGTGAATGCATTGAGCATAAGAAGGAGACTCAAGAGCCATGAACTATATGACTAGAAATAGAGGAGCATTTGTAGAGTATCGTTGGATCAGGCGAGGAACAAAATGGATCTATATGGGGAACAAATTAAAATGTATTGGCACCTACAAAGTGATTCTGCGAGGTGGCCAAGTGTTCTCCATGATATCTTGTATGCTTCGAAGATTCGACTGAATCTTGTCTCTGTAATTATCCTTCTAGGTTTAGGATGTAGTTTAACTTTCCATAGCAATTGTTTAAGGATTTATCTAACTTCAGTGTGATTAGGCACTAGATATCCAATGGATGGTTTTATCGTATTAAATATCAAATTTGACGGTACTATAAGTACGATGGTTGTCTTTCACTAATCACTTTTACTGATGTTGCCAATATTGATGTTTATACTTGACATGCTAGACTAAGGCATATAGGCCAGAATCAAATGAATAGATTGCCTAAAGAGGGATTTTAAGATTCCCTTAATAAGATAGATTTGCCTTTATGTGAAAGTTGTCTACCAGAAAAACAAGCAGAAAACTATCTGGAAAAGGAATTAAGGCTGAGAATCAATTATAGTTAATTTATTCTGATATCTGTGGACCAATAAATGTGAGAGCTAAAAATTATAGCAATCATGGATGATTACATGTTTTGGTCATATCTATCTGATCTCCTATAAATTTGAAGTATTAGATTGCTTTAAAATGTATCTAAACTTGGTGGAGAATCAGTTATATAGAACTGTTAAGGTCTTGCGGAGTGACCGAGGACAAGATATCTTTTCGAATAATTTGAGACATTATGTCATGAGAAAGGTATTGAAAAGCCCCAATCCGGACCGCCACTAGGCTCCTATCCGAATGGTACGCCCGGGCACCCCAACGAATCCCTCTAAGCCCATCTTGATGGGGAAAAAGACATCCGAGGAGCGAACCCTCTTAACTTGAAACTTAACTTTAGCGGAAGCAAAATCTTTTAAATCTAAAGTTGAAATGGTTTGGGTTGGTTTGACACTATTCTTTTGGTCAATTTTAAAACTAAAACCGGCAGCATAACGGCTGTAATTTGGATAAACCAAAAACCTGGAAATCAATTTAAACACTTCAAACTATAATCACATCCAACCCAACTTCTCACAAATTCAGTTTATCAACATAATCACAAAGATTTAAAAGCTTCAAAGTCAAAATATAAATATGTACTTTTAAATCTAGTAAGCTTGGTTTTTTTTTTAAGCACAAAATAATACTCTTTTACACAATTCAAAAGATATCACTCTTTTGATGCAAAATATACAAAATATATGCAATATAAAACTCAAAATATGCTTAATACATTATTCAATATGCAACTGCCAGTAATTGCGCCCACTTGAATGCGAAAGAGGGAGGCTTCAATCGTCTTCACCCACACGAGTACCTGAGGAGGTTTTTATAAACAATTTGAAGAGTGAGCTATAAAGCTCAGTGAGTGCAATAGTTTATAAACTTAGCTTTTCTTTTCAAAAATTTCCTCCTTAGAAAACTTTTATAAAAGTTTCTATTTCTTAAACATTTAAAGCTTAAATCTCATTCAATTGCATAGCATTAATATAAACAATTTATAATAACTTGTAAAGCATAAATCTGAACATGCTTAAAATAACTGAACTTTATAAAAGCACCATTCGTATCCCTAATCTCTAGACCACACGGCGACTTAGCTAAGGCCGCAGGTGTGGTAGGTCACAAGGCGATGTATCTGACATCCACCGCAACCAACTCTCTGAGACCTCTCAGCAACTACGTGCGGAATGCTGCATCGCTAACCATAGTGCGAGACCATATCCCACAAAGTAGGGGCGACACACTCACTCATAACTCTAACCACACAGTTAGTGACTCGATTCCCCCAACCCTTGCCTTACTAAGTGGGATATACCGTACGGGTCTGAACTCGATAAACTGGTGGGTACTTATGGCCTTTGAAAACTTGCTTTTCTGTAATGCTATGCCTTACAAATCTTTATTCTTGGTGCACAAGCACAAAAGCTTTAACTTGAAAGCTTTAAACTTGAGCCCTTGGACTCGTTTACTTTACAAATACAATATATGTATTTAAATACAAGAACTTATACATGCAAAAGCATAAATCTAACTTATCAATGCAAAAGCATAAAATCCCTTTTTGAAAACCTTTTTGAAAGTGCACTCACCTTACACTTGAACTTAATTTGGATGAGTTTCAAACGTCCTCTCGTGATCTGGTATGATGCTCTTCACCTACACAACACATATATACTTAAAATTACGTTTGCGTCAACTTCTGGAAACTTGAAATAATAAAAATTACGTAATCGCGCCTAAATGACCCTTTTTTTTGGCGTAACTCTCCATTTTTGGTTTCTTAATTTAATCTTTGACTTTTATTAATCCCAATACGCCTAATTAAACTCATTAGGGTCATCCAAACTCTCAACGGACGCCATATGGGCCAATTTACCAAATTGCCCTTCGAACTAGTTTAGTGCGCGTTTGGTTTCTCTCTAATTCTTTGGTTTTCTAATCTCCCAATAAGCTTAAATCCACTTATTTTTCAACTCATTTTCACTCAAAAACAACCAACAAACAAATCATAACGAGATCCATTTCAAATCAACTTAAATCACCAACGAAATCATCAATTTCTAACTTAAATAACTCACCCCTTTTCTTTCGCGTTAACAATGCTTTGAGGATGATTTTCGAGTTGTTTTGGACTACTTTTGGTGACAGATCTGAGCTGGGTTGGAGCTGATTTTCTTCCTCCTTCCTTCTCCTCTCTTCCTCTCTCTCTTTCCCTCTCACTTCGCCGCGATTCACGGCTGAAATCGCCACCGTTCTGCTGTCTCTGTCGCGCGGGTGGAGGGCTGTTTTCAAGCTGAAAATCAGCTCAGATGCAGCTGAAATGGAGGAGAATTGGATGGGTTTTGCACGCAGGACTGCAGGTGACCGGACAACAGCTCGCCACTGTCTTTTTCCTCGCCGATCGGAGCTGATTCGCGGCTGTTCTGCTCGGTTTTCAGCGCTGTTTTCGCGTCACTTCCGCCGACGAGCTGCTCGACTTCGATCTGGCTTTGCAGCGATCGGTCGGCGCTGCTGTGACGTCAACCGGAGCTGCTTGGTGGTCGCCGGCGTCACTCCTTCTTCCTTCTTCTCTTCTTCTTCTTTTCTTTCTTCTTTTCTTTCTTCTCCGTCGCGTTTTGCGACTGCTTGGGCTGCTCTGCTTTTATTTGTCTGTGTTGACTTGAAAGTCAACCACCATATTCTTTGGCTTCTAATTTCCTCCCCAAAACTCTCAATAATTGCACTTACGCCCTAGAAAATCTCATTCGCTTCCCTTAGCTTTTAGCTAAATCCTACTATAACCATAATTTTAAATTTTATTTTCAACTTAGTCCCTTATTTCCTTAAAACTTACTCGATTTCATTTACCATTTTAACTTCCCGTTAAATCTTCAATTGAGTTTAAATCAAAGCTTATGGGTTCTTTATGACCTTAATTCTTTCCATAAATCATTTAGGGTCTCAAATAAATACTTAGGGACTATTCCTGAGAAATCCGCACAATATAAAAATAGAGGGTTTACAAGTATTGATATACGGTTGACCATTCCTAGGATTCCGCAACAAAATGGTGTAGCGAAAAGAAGGAATAAAACATTACTAGAAATTGTAAGATCTATGATGACACAAGCAAAACCTTCTAGCATCTTACTGGGAAGATATGTTACTAACAACTACTTACATTCTGAATAAGGTCCCTACCAAATCAGTAACTTCCATACTCTATGAATTATAGACAGTTAGGAAACCTGAACTTACTTATATGCGACCATGGGGGTGCGCATGATATATACATGATTTTTCCAATAAATATGAAAAGTTGGGTGCTAAAAGAAATAAGTGTATCTTTATTAGATATTCCAAGCTCTCAAAAGGATATGTACTCATAGGAGAAAACTCAAATGGAAGCATTACTGAATTAGAGTCATTAGATGTGAACTTCTTAAAGAATGAATTTTCTAGCAAATGTGAGATTGAAAAAGAATTTCAATATTATGAGTTGAATGATTCGGATGATGTTCCATATTCGAACACTCAACTAGAGAAAGATAGAGAATTGTTTAAATACTCTATTCCTAGTAGGAGTGATAGAGCTATTGAAATAGCTTATTCATCTGTTTTCAGTGGGAGCGAAAGGACTAACAAGTTAGTGCCCTTAAATAAATCAACTCATAGAAATAATTGTAAGGTTATTCCTCATCGTCGATTTGAGATTAAGGGGAAGCGTTTATGCTTGTTTCACATAATAATGATGAGCTAAATAATGTGAATGAGGCTCTCAATTCACCTACTAGAGATTTTTAGATTAAAGCCATACAATAAGAGATGGAGTCAATGGAGTATAACCATGTTTGGGACTTGGTTAAGTCATCAGCTGATCGACAATGCATTGGAAACAAATGGGTTTTCTGCATCAAGTATAAGGAAAACAACTTAATAGAGAGATATAAGGTGAGCTTAGTAGAGCAATGATATACTCAATAGAAGAGTATAGACTGTGAAGAAACCTTCTCCCTTATGGTAGGGTTTGCTTCCATCCGCCTTTTATTAGTTATCGTCACACACATGAACCTAAAATAGAATCAGATGGATGTAAAGATAACATTTCTCAATGGAGAACTGGAGCAAGAAATTTACATGGAGCAGCTAGTGAATTTTGTTTCAAAAAAGACCAAGAGCTGAAAGCATGTAAGCTCATGAGATTGATCTATGGCTTGAAACAATTCTCTAGACAATGGTACCTCCATTTCCATGAGGTGATCATGTCCTATGGATTTTAGATGACCAAAGAGGACCGTTGTATGTATGTTAAGCTGGTAAAAGATAAGTTAATAATATTATCTTTACACGTGAATGATATTCTATTAGCTGCAAATGATAACGAGTTTAAGGTAACCATAAAGTGATAGTTATTCTCAACTTTCGAGATAAAAGATATGAGAGATGTTACCTATCTTTTAAGAGTTAAAAATCAGTAGAGATCGTTTAAGGAGAATTCTGGTTTCATCACAAGAGCCATACATCAAAAGATTCTCGAACGATTCTATATGGCTGATTGTAAACCTATGGGTACTCTCATCTCCAAAGGGTTAAACTCTTTGTCATGAAATATGTCCTAAGACTCCATAAAAGCGTGAAAGAATTGAAAGAATCTTTATTCTAGTACTATCAGAAGTCTCATGTATACTATGATATATACGAGACCTGATATTTGCTATGTAGTTGGACTGATTAGTAAATATCAATCTAATCCTAGACAGAAATATTAGATTGTTGTGAAAAGAATTTTAGAAAGAGACTGCTAATTATTCCCTGTATTATCAAAGTGGTAATATGCATTTAATTGGGTATCTAAACGCTGATAGGGGAGGTGATTTGGATAAGTGAAAATCTACATCTGGTTATGCATTTTTTGCTCAACCAAGGTGCTATTTCTTGGAGTAACAAGAAACTATCATGCATTACACTATCCACCATGGAAGCTGTATTCATAGCATGTTCAGCTATAGTCTAGGAAGCAATCTGGCTCAAAAGATTCATGAAGAATCTGAATTCGAAATTAATGTAAAAAAGCCAGTTACTGTATACTGTGATAGTTAGGCAGTAATTGTCTATACTAAAGATACAAAATGTCACAGAAAATTGAAGCACATAGAGACTAAGAACAATTTTGTCAGAGATATAATGATGAAAAGATGTAACAATTTAGTATGCATCTACACATGAGATGATATTGGATCCACTCACAAAAGTTGTGACAAGAAATGTGTTTATGTCATATACTAGGTCTTTGAATTTGTGTAGATTATGATGTTATAATTGTTACATTAAGTTATATATGTTTTATAATTAGATACGTCATTTTGGTTATATAAAACTAGCACATATTCATTTCACATAGATTGTGTATAAAAGTATGTCGTCAAGTTTTGAGGCTGGTATTCTACACGTACAGTCACCTTGGTTGCTAGGAAGCAAGCCAAGATGAGACATATATTTTCAGAGGATAAAGATGAGGTTATTCTCTTAAGGGCTTGAAATATATGAAATGTCACCTTAACTATTGTCAAGATGAGGTTCTACCTAAAATAAATTATTGAACCGCTCATGATGTATCCCCACCATCATGAGAACCTGATTAAGCCAGATGTGAGTTTCTCGATAATAGATGCCAGAAAGAGCAAGCTTTGGAACTCAGGTTAGGCGCTAGAAAAAAGTCTGAACTAAGATCTATACAGTGAATAATCTCAATATAAAAGACATACGCGTCCTTATTAAAGGATAAGATTCACTGTAACATGCGTTTTATACCGCGTGTGCTTATCGTGACCGATATGGAAAATTAGTGAATTTATCCCTAATTCCTCATTGTGTAAGTTCCATTGAAGTTTATATAAAACTTCTACCTATGTCCTCAATGACTGTTCACTTTGTCTTAAAGTAATGAGGTGATGTTTGTATCATTAGTGTGTCTTCTATGGCTATGATAATGTAGCCTATGGGATATTACTATGATGTTAGTAATTTTTGTTGACCGAGAGACAAAAGTGAGATAGAAAGATTTAATGAATTTTATTTTGTTCCTATAGTTACTTGTCGCGACAATTTGCAATTTGGAATTGCAATTGTGATTATATGGAATATTGGAGGATCGAGCATGTTAAGGGATAAAATATGCTCGAGCAAATAAAATTATATTAAATCTAGGACATAATAATGAACAAATTTACTATCTCTTGTATAATAGTACAATTGAGATTTGAAAGACAAGCCACATTACATATATTATTGTTTATAGGTCACACGGTGTATTTGTCTGTATGAATGCCTGTACTCCTTGTCATAAAGGGGTCATCGGTGTTTTCTCTATGAGTTCTATTTGGCTCATCTTGTTTGAGTGGGAGATGTTGGGTTATTGGGTTATTAGGTTGGGTTCACCCAAGATGATCCAAACCTATGACCCGATCCAAACCGATTTGGATTAGATTTGATCAAATAACCGCTGGCGGTTATTGGCGGTTATCATAAAATAACCGCCACCTCTATAAATACTTGAGGTATTTCATTTGTTGAAGAATGATGGAAAATCAATTCCAAAAAATTTACATACACATCATACTACATATATGAGAGAAAAGAGAAAACAAATGGCAAGGCAAATTACACTGTGATTTGAGGTTCCTTTCCGCCTATGTGATTGGAATCCGGTCAGTTGAACAATCCAGAATGCAGGGCAATTTTCGTTGTGTAGAAACGGGTACGCTTTCGATTTCCGTTTTACTGTTTTATAGAATTTATAATATAATGCTATGAATTCTTTCAATATATATATATATGAGATTAAAACGCTATTCAATTTAAGAGCTTTATATGAATTTTATGCACTTATGAGTTTATAGTTTTTTTATGTATACTTTGTAATCTAAATAAGATTTATGCTTTTTAAGTTGCAAGTTATATGAAGTTTTATATATATATGAGCTTTAAAGTTATTTATGTATGCTTTGAAATTAAGTATTTAAGTTTTGAGGAAGTTTAAAAAATAGAAATTCGTTTATATGCTTTATAATTTATAAGTTTTCCATGAAACTTTATGCTTATATAAGTTCAAATTGTTTTTCAACTTATAAGCTTTATATGCATTTTGATGCTTTTATGAGTTTTATGGATTTATAAGCTTTATGTGAAGTTTTATGCTCCTACATATTTTAAAGATTTTCCATTTACATTTTGCAATGGAATAAGCTTTGAAACTTATGAGAAGTTTTAAGAAATTGAAATACATTTTGAAAAGATTTTTTAGGAGGTATTTTAAGAAATAAAATTTTTTAGTTAAAATGAAATATAAGCACTCACTGAGCTTTCATAGCTCATAGTTTTTGTTTTTTTATTAAAAACCTCGTTAGGTAATGACGTGGGTAACCGAGACGAAAAGGCTCCTCCAGAAGAGTAGGTGGGCAAGGACATGACATTGTTTCTATATAAATACATTTTACATATTTTGTATTTGAAAGTAATTTTGTGTAAATATATGTTTAAGTTGTAAATGAGTAGTTCAGATTCATTTATGATATAACAGTTTTAGTTTTTAAACCATTGCATCAGTTTGCAATTGAGTTAATTTTGATTTCATGCTTTTACTTTTGATGAAACGGAAATTATGATTTGTGTCATTGAAATATATGTTTGTGGCCAAAAGAAGTTGGGTTAGAAAAATGAAAGTACATGGAAGTGTATTTTCCTTTGCAAGTATTTTGGGAACGTCATAAACACAGCCATTATGCTGTCGAATTTTCCATTTGAAAAAAAAAAATAAATCCAACCCATTCTAGTTTTACAAAGTAAGAAAATATTTTAAGGGTTCGCTCCACAGATTTCTTTTAGACCAATCCGTAGAATTTAGGAGGATTCCGTTGGGGTGCCAGGTAGAGCCTTCCGGACATAAATATGGAGGGTTTCGGACTGGGTCCTGTCATTAGAGCTTCCCAAGGTGAAGCACTCGGCTTACTAAATTCTTTACTTATTCTTCCATTTGAACTTCTAATTACTGGAACCTCTTTTAATCTTAACTTACTATTCTTCGGTTCCACTGCATAAGCTAGATACTCTTAACACGCCTTTCCTAACATCTTATTAGCTTCCATCATACTTATCATACTCGTAGGAAGCATCTTTCTCATTCCACATAAAATTACATATGGTTCCTCAGGTCTACTAAACTTCACTTACTTCCTATAACCGTCCACCGTAGCTCTATACTTAGTCAGACAATTCATACTTATTATAACATTAAAATCATATATATCTAGTAGCATCGGATCTACCTTAAACTCTTGACCTGCTGTGTTCACTCCGCTACCCATATAAACTTTATTCGCTATAAATGAATCACCTGTAGAAAGCAATACTAAAATGCGGCAATTGAGGGGTTCATTCTGTACAACAGTCATCTTCATATCATCTTAAATGATTATACTTAAGAATATTTCGGGCAATAATCATTTTCCTATCATCATTTCTAACAATAATCAGAACTTAATAAATTAATTTGTATATTCTTAAACTTGATGTAACCGTTAAATACTAACTTACCATCCATTAATGAACAGTTCATACTATCTTATTATCTTTTCCCATCCATACTCTTTAATACTAGCAAATCCTTCAAGAGCCATATACGATGAGAACAATGCAATATCATATTCTTATAAATTTCCTTCATTTACCTCAAAATTAATATCTAGTATTTCATAACTTCAAATTCAATTTAAAGGTTATGCATCACGTTTTCGCCGCATAATTCTACTAATTAACAATGGTATCTCACTTTGAACTACTTAACTTACGATGGATAACCATGAGCGCATCGCTTTTCTTCTCTTTCTTACCTTCATCGACCCCTTCACTGACAGACCCCATTTCCTAGGCGATCTGCTGGCACCCTACGGTGACCCTCCAGTTAGCCCTTACGCTCAACTAAAGAATCCCCCGCAGAGCTAAGCCATATTCTTTCTCAACATTTACGAAAACAGCGGAAACGAGGGGAAATTTTTCATTTTTATTTTAAAACCTTTTCAAAATATTTTATAAAAATTTGGGCAGCATCCCGTCTGTTTTTCGGACTTTGCCACCCTGTAAATAATAAAATTTAACACTTCTAAAATCATAAAAACAATTTCCCCCAACTACGGAGCCTTAGGCTCTCAATTTCCCACACAACCACAACCACAAATTCAAGTTTCAATTTATGAACTAGTTATCAATAAAATCTCATGTCATGCATCAATTTACTTCAAAACATAATTTAAATCCACAAAATAATATTTACAAAACCATGTGGATCTAACAAAATATTTACATCACTTAACATTAAACCAAAATATAATTGGGAAATCACATTAGCACTGACGCCGCGGCTATCTAATGTCGTCCGGGGAATTCCGCAGCTATGGTACCTGTGCCTGGGAGGTTTGTTTAAAAATACAGAAAATATTGGGTGAGCTTTAAAAGCCCAGTGAGTGTCATAATGTATCATTTAAACCATACTTTATAAAAACCTCCCTAAAACATTTTCAAATTCATTTATTTTCAACCAAGTTTCATGCATTAATAATATAAAACATATATTGCACGGTTTTCAATTTCATAAAGGGATCTCCTATGGTTGCGGGGTTTTTATTCTAAAACTCTTCTTTTTTTTTTTTTTTTTTATGAAACGAACTGGTCCGACTCCGCTCGAAGGTGTCCTGCCAACCAGTCGTTTTCATTATCATAAACCGGATATGGTCCGACTCCGCTCGAAGGTGTCCTGCCAACCAATCCGGCTCCCGTCAACCTATAGTGACCCGTGCCTCATGGTACCCTAGTATAGAGCGGGATCCTGAAACGCTCTCTATCCGGTTCATGTAGCGGAATCCTGCATCGCTACAGAGCGGAACTCTGTCTCGCTCGGGTAAGCTAGCAAATAATATACCTTTCACGCGCATTGGGCTAATCTCTCAGACATCTGACTGACACGACATCTTGCGGGTATCTCCCGCGGTTAGTTTAGTTAGTGACATACTGACAGTACTAACTCTACCAATGCGCGCTTCGGGTACTCAACCCAGACCGGTACTAATATGATACTATCATGGGTAAGCCATCGGTTTTATTTTCATATTTTCAATCCATTTCACATATAAGCAATTCAAACATGAAACCATCATTTCATGAAATCACAAAATCATATCATCAGTTACCGTGCCATTTATCATTTAAATCATATTTCATTTTCATCAAAAATATCAAAACATGCATGAAACATCCATTCATTTATCAAATCAACAAAAACGTATAAAAATCAGTTTGACACTCACCTTCCGCTATTAATTCCAAGCGGATTTCCGGAAGCCTCTAAAACTGCGCTCTAGCGCTCTTCCCTGGCTCCACCGGATCGCTCGTCACCTACACAACATATATATACGTAAATTTACGCTTGCGTCAACCTCCGTAAACTCAAAATAATTAAAAACTACGTCGTCGTCTCTAATTGACCATTTTTAGGCGTAATTTCTCCATTTTGATTCTTTAATCAAATTTCCAACTTTTATCAACTTAAATACGCCTAATTAAACTCATTAGGGTCGTCCGAACTCTCAACGGACGCCGTATGGGTCAATTTACCAAATTGCCCATAAAACTAGTTTACGCACGATTTTGGTTTCTCTTTGAATCTTTGACATTTTCTTAGCTTTCTAACCTCCCTATCAACCTCAAATACTTGATTTTCAACTTGTTTTCACTCAAAAATACTCAATCAACAACTCACAACGAAATCCATCTCAAATCAACTCATATACCAACAAAAATCATCATTTTCGAACTCAAACAACTCACCCCTTTCTCTATCGCGTTGACTTTGCTTTTGGGATGGTTTTGGACTGATTTTGGGATGGATCTGAGCTGGGTTTGGGCTGGTTTCCTTCCTCTTTTCTTCCCTTCTCTTCCTCTCTCTCTTTCCCCCTTGGTTCTGCCGCGATTTGCGGCTGTTCTGGCCGTCAATCTGCTGTCCGATCTGCACGCGCAGGGGCTGTTTTGGCTGCTGGATCAGCTCCGTTTCAGCTCCATTCAGGTCTAGCTTGAGCTGATCTTGGTGCAGGTTGGGATGGGGCAGCTCATCGGCGTTGATTGGGGCTGTTTCGTCGGCGATTTCAGCTCGATCTGCCACAGTTCTACTGCACGTTTCTGCTGCAGATTTTTGCTTCAATTCACGGCTGGACGGCGAGCTCCACGGCTGGCCGGCGATGGTGCACGGTGGTGGCTTCTCCTTCTTCTTCTTTCTTCTTCTCTTCTTCTTCTTTCTTTCTTCTCTCTTTTCTTCTTCCTTTTCTTTCTTTCTTTCTTTCTCTCTTTCTTTCTCGCGAGAACACTGGTTTTGCTTTTCACTTTGAAAAGTCAACCAACATTTTCTGGGCTTCTAATTTCCTCCACACAAGTCTTATTAATTCCACTTATTCCCTAAAACAATTCCATTCTCCTCCCTTAGATTCTAGCTTAATCTCACTACGACCACAATTATTAAAAATTATCTTCACTTTAATCCATTTCTACCTTAGAAATTATTCAACTTCATTTATCATTTTAACTTCCCGTTTAATCTCCAATTGACTTTAAATCAATTCCAATGGGTTCTCTATGACCTTAAGCGTCTCCATAATTAATTTAGGATCTCTAATCACCACTTAGGGACGATTCCTAGGTATCCGTACAATAATAAAAATAGAGGGTTTACAATTCTCCCCTCCTTATAAAAATTTCGTCCTCGAAATTAAATTACATATCTTACTCAAACAGATGAGGATACTGAGCACGCATCTGCTCCTCATGCTCCCATGTAGCTTCCTCAGATCCATGATTCCTCCACAAGACTTTAACCAATGGTATTGCTCTACGGCGCAACACCTGCTCTCTACGATCCAAGATCTCAACAGGCTGTTCTTCGTAGGATAAATTCTCTCTAAGTTGCACCGGCTGCTCTCTAAGAATATGCGAAGGATCTGCTACATATTTCCGTAACATGGACACATGGAATACATCGTGGATATTCGCTAACTCTGGTGGCAATTCCAATCTATAAGCCACCTCTCCAATCCTTTCCACGATCTCATACGGCCCTATATACCGCGGACTCAGCTTGCCTCGCTTTCCAAATCTTAACACACCTTTCCAAGGCGAAATCCGTAGAAATACTCTATCACCCACCTGAAATTCCAAATCTCTTCTTCGATTGTCCGTATAGCTTTTCTGCCTATCACTGGCTATCTTCAGCTTTTCTCTGATCACATTTACCTTTTCTGTAGTGATCTGGACAATCTCTGGGCCAATCAATTTCCTCTCACCTACCTCATCCCAACAAACTGGGGTTCTACATTTCCTGCCATACAACGCTTCATAAGGTGCCATCTCTATACTGGACTGATAGCTGTTGTTGTAGGCAAACTCTATCAATGGTAGGTGAATATCCCAGCTTCCCCTGAATTCCATAACACAAGCTCTCAACATATCCTCAAGGGTCTGGATAGTCCTCTCGGATTGGCCATCCGTCTGTGGGTGAAATGCTGTGCTGAAATGCAATCTGGTGCCTAAAGCTTCCTGCAACTTAGGCCAAAATCTCGATGTAAACCGAGGATCTCTATCTGATACAATAGACATTGGGGCGCCATGTAGTCTAATGATCTCATTCACATATAACCGCGCCAATCTATCCAGAGAGTAGGTAGTCTTGATCGCTAAAAAGTGAGCAGACTTCGTCAATCGATCAACAATTACCCATATAGCATCATGCCCACTCTGTGTCCTCGGTAGCCCTACCACAAAATCCATAGTAATCCTCTCCCATTTCCACTCAGGGATCGGTAAGGGCTGCAGTAAACCTGCCGGTTTCTGATGTTCTGCTTTAATATGTTGACAAGTCAAACATCTAGAAACGAACTCTGCTATCTCTTTCTTCATTCCTCTCCACCAATAGTGATCTCTCAGAGTCCGATACATCTTTGTACTCCCTGGGTGCATGGCGTAAGCGGATGAATGTGCTTCTTCCATAATTTCTTTCCTCAAATCTCCCACATCTGGCACACACAATCTCTGATCCAACACCAGTGTCCCGTCTTCTCTCAGAGCAAAATTACCTCCTTGCCCAGTTTCAATTCTACCCTTGAGTTTCATCAATTCTGGATCCTGCAACTGTAGCTCTCTGATACGATCTACTAAAACTGGACGGACATGAAATGCTGCTACTAGAGCTCCTGAGTCCGTCGTCAGCAATCTAACACCCATGGATCTCAACTCCACTAGAAAGGGTAGATACTCCACCTTCAACTGAGCTAATGAATGGGTATACTTGCGACTCAAGGCGTCTGCAACTACATTCGCCTTGCCTGGATGATACTCTATGGTGCAATCATAATCTTTAATAAGTTCTATCCACCTCCTCTGCCTCATATTCAATTCCTTCTGGGTGAATAAATACTGCAGACTCTTGTGATCAGTGAAGATCCTGCATGATACACCATAAAGATAATGCCTCCATATCCTCAAAGCAAACACTACTGCAGCAAGTTCAAGGTCGTGTGTCGGGTAGTTCTTCTCATGATTTTTCAACTGTCGCGATGCATAAGCTACTACCCTATCATTCTGCATCAACACACACCCTAAACCTTGCCTGGAGGCGTCGCAATACACAGTAAAGCCATCCTCCCCTGATGGAAGGGTAAGAACTGGTGCCGAGGTCAACCTATACTTCAGCTCATCAAAGCTATACTGGCACTCATCTGACCATACAAACTTTTCCTCTTTTCTTGTCAGTCTAGTAAGCGGAGCTGCTATTTTTGAAAATCCCTCAACAAACTTCCTATAATAGCCTGCCAGTCCCAAAAAGCTCCTAACCTCGGTCACATTCGTAGGTGCTTTCCAATCTAAGATTGCTTCTATCTTCTGGGGATCCACACTCAATCCATCAGCTGATATCACATGTCCTAAGAAAGCAATCTGATCCAGCCAAAACTGACACTTACTAAACTTCGCATATAACTGGTGCTCTCTCAAGGTCTGTAAAACTAGCCAAAGATGTTCCGCATGCTCCTCTGGACTACCTGAATACACCAAGATATCATCAATGAATACAATCACAAATCTATCCAGATATGGCCGAAACACCCTATTCATCAAATCCATAAATGCGGCCGGAGCATTCGTCAATCCGAATGGCATCACTAGAAACTCATAATGTCCATATCGGGTTCTGAATGCAGTCTTAGGAACATCTTCTGCACGAACTTTCAACTGATGATAACCGGATCTCAAGTCTATCTTAGAATATACTCTGGATCCCTGCAGCTGATCAACAAATCCTCAATCCTCGGGAGTGGGTACTGATTCCGTATCGTCACCTTATTCAATTGACGATAATCAATACATAATCTCAAACTCCCATCTTTCTTCTTTACAAAAAGTACTGGAGCACCCCACGGAGATGTACTCGGCTTTACAAATCCTTTATCCAGTAACTCTTCCATCTGAACTTTCAACTCTTTTAACTCTGCTGGAGCCATCCTGTAAGGGGTAATAGAAATCGGTCCAGTTCCCGGAATCATATCTATCTCAAACTCTATCTCCCTATCTGGAGGCAATCCTGGGAGATCATCTGGGAACACATCTAAGAACTCTCTGACCACTGGAATCTCTTCAGGGTAAACTTCACCCTTTTCCGTCTCAACCATATAAGCTAAATACCCTTGACAACCCTTACGAAGCATCCTACTGGCTGTCATTGCAGTGATCAAACTAGTAGCAATCGCCTTCCGTACCCCACGGAATATTACCTCTGGCTCCCCTAATCGTGCCAACTTAACCTCTTTTCTGTAACAATCCATTGTAGCTCTATACTTGGATAACCAATCCATTCCTAGTATAACATCAAAATCTTGTATATCTAACACAATCAGGTCTGCCGGAAACTCTCTCTCCTCAATCACAATCTTTCCATCTCTAATCACTCTATCTGCTATCAACAAGTTTCCGGTCGGAATGGATACTAGCATACTATCCAATGGTAGAACTAGTGCATTCACTTTCATCACAAAAGGCACGGATACAAAAGAATGTGTAGCCCTTGGGTCAATCAAAACATAAGCAGAATAGTCAAAAATCGAGATCATACCGGTAACAACCTCCGGAGCTACATCAGCCTCCTGCTGAGTGACTGCAAAAAACACGAGCCTGGGTGCTAGGTCTACCAGCCTGAGCTGCTGAAGTAGACGGTCCTCTGCCCATCGCACCCCTGGTAGAGACTGAGGTACCCCGTCCTCTCATCTGGAAACTCCTACCCTCCTCGTCTCTGACCTACGCTCGCCTGAGAGGCAGCTGTAGCTGAAGATCCAGCCTCTGAACTGGGAGTAATCAACTGTGGGCAATCTCGTATAAAATGTCCCTCCTGCCCACACTGATAACATGTAGGGCCTCTGGTCTTATATCTGCACTTTCCCTCATGTCTCCTCCCGCAGATACTGCACTGTGGGAAACTACCCCTGGTATCGCGGGATCCTCCTGAAGCTGCTGGTGATCTGAATGGTCCCTGTCTAGAGGATGTCCCCCTGCTCATCCTCCTCCAACCTGTCCATTTGGGCTTCTGATCCTTCTTTGTTGTCTTACTTGACCCTTCCTGTGGCTGACTGGAGCTACTACGCTTACTTCCTGATTGTCTACTCTGTTCATTTCTCTCTACCTCCAGTGCCGCTTCAACTAATCTGCCATATCTATCCTTTGGGGCCCATGAAAGATGAACTTTCAAATCTGCATGCAAACCTACAAAGAATCTTTTGCTCTTCTGTTCTTCATTCTCTGCAATCAGAGGAACTACCCGGATCAACTCTGAAAATCTCTTTTCGTAATCTGCTACGGACATAGATCCCTGCTGTAAACCGAAAAACTCATCCGTCCGTGCATCCTGGTACGTCTGAGGGTAAAAATGTACTCTGTACTCCCTCTCAAATACCGCCCAGGAAATCCCCTCCGGGTATCGTCTCTCTAGGGCCTCCCACCAATCCTGAGCCCTATTCTCCAGCAAAAATGAAGAGAACTTTACTCTTTGCTCCTCTGAGCAATCCATCACCCTATAGATTTTCTTCATGCGATCCAGCCATTCTAGGGCATTCTTTGGATCTCCCTTGCCATCAAACGGCGTTCCACCAT